>CM067343.1:63580975-63748475 GCA_034190875.2 Urechis unicinctus | reverse complement strand
GCATCTTTTAGCTGGCGCAACATGAAATCGGACATCACTTTGTTGCCCAATACATGGCGCCGGCTGCATTCTGACACGCAGGTGAAGTAATGGACACTCCCTTACCTGCCATAATATAGGTAAGAGGACTTCTCTGATGATCCCGCGCTTGGGTATATCTTCGAGGGCTTTGACGAGGACGCTGGGCTCCGGTTTCTTACAACCAGCATCCCGCGGCCAGAAACGTCTGGCTTCGATTTTGAAAGACTTACGGGGATTGTCGACATGAAGCAGACATATAAGATGAGCCATGACTGCAGGTTGGATGCAGATGTAACGGAGAGGATGCTCCTCAGTGTTGTGGATGTCGATGAACTTAAGATCAAGAAGTGCTCCCTATCGCAAGTCAAACAGTAATCGATATGATATATGAACGGAAATCCATCTTAAAAATGGACGATAAAATCCGAATTAGAACACAACAACAAAGCAGATACGTATTCAAAATAAGGGAGATGACGAGTCGATGTGATGAAAGAGGTTGTGTGGATGCGTATGTGGGGACATAATTCCGAGCGTGGGACCAATTGATCTTGTAAGTTTATGGGAACGTTGATCTCCGCGCTTAAACGAATTTATTAATTTTTGGTCACAAACATTAGGCCTGAATAAAATTTTCAGGGATTAATCTATATTGATTACTAACGGTTTGAATCTGTTGCCTCCCAATCGACCAATGAGAGATCGCGTTTTATTTGGCCCTGATGATGGCCGGGTGATCGCTCAATTTCCGGCAACAGCAAAGTTGAACAAATTACGTGTTTGGGTGGCAAATGTCGGGGAGGTTGGTTTTGTTAGGTAGAATGACATATTTCAATGTATGTGCAGGGCGACAAGCTCGGAAATGGGACTTAAGATGGTTGAGGCGAGATTTTCTGTGAACTGATTGCTAAAGCGTTGTCCCCGTTTGGCTTCGTTTGGCTTCGTTTTGCTAAGGTCGGGCTAATGCTAACCCCTGCGGGGACATATACCTGTATACATGTATGTGTAAAGCGCATTATGAATAAATACCGCCAGATGGAGTCTCTCAATCTCCGCCTCCACTTCATTGTCGCTCTCACCAGCAGGGGGACATCGGAGGAGCGCTTCCCAAGGAACAATGACATTTCCGTTATCCCTGAGTTGTATGATAGTCTCCAAGATGTAGATGCTTGTGGGTGTGATGGGGCGCCCCAGGTGATGATACGCGCGGTGGGAGAGACACTTGGCGACAACGCGCTGTCGCACATCCTCAAGTCCCTGATCACGACCAACGTGAAAGCGAGATATAAAGCTAGTGAAGGTGTAGGGAACGAGCCAACATGGTGGCCAATGTTATGAATGGAAGATTGCGTATCTATCCTCACGTTGATGACGTCATGGTGGGTATAATGAACATAATCGTGATTGATTGGTCGAATATTCTCAAAGGAATCGACTCCACAATCACGACCTCAGTTACCATACCACCACCACCACCACCACCACCACCACCACCACCACCACCACCACCACCACCACCACCACCACCACCACCACCACCACCACCACCACCACCACCATCATCATCATCATCATCATCATCATCATCATCATCATCATCATCACCAATAGAAACATTACCCTCGTCAATTTGATAAAAACCATAAAACCACTACTCAATTATAATACTCGTCGTCCTCGTCATTGTCGCCAGCTTCATCTTAATCATATAACCTGAGGTAAACATGTCACGCGGACCAGCCTACCTCTCCTGTCTTGTAGTTGATGAACACCACCTCGTGACTGATTTTAGGCCTCAAATGGAGCAAGTATTCTAGACCTTCTATCTTTTGCTCCACTTTGATATCCCGCTCTAGTTTCCTGCAGCAGACAGCATATCGCCTTCATCACACTCAAATCTGCTCAAATCGGACTTTTTCTCCGATAATATATGCATATAAATACACACACACCCGAATGATGACAACATCTTTCAAACCATCGCATGATAAAGTCCCCAACAAAAGAATCTCGCGACTGGTTCTTTTATGTTTTCTTGGTTCTACGATAAGGTGTGGTGATTAAGGCTGGCGTTCTAGCGTTCATGACAAACGAAATAAAAATGTCGCTAATGGTATGAACAAAACATATCATGCAACGTGAAGAGTCTTTGTATCCACATCGAAAACTCGTTTATCTCACGCATTCCCAACATCATGAGAACTTTGTGTAAAAAATCCACATCATCTGCGACAATGAGCTCTCATTCATATCATACAATCGTCATTACCACAAGAAACGGCAATCGACTGAAGCTTCCGTGAGGTGTGAATGAGAGAAACCACGGACCTAAGACTATCGATTGATGACTTGATGTTGTTTACTGCCAACCTCTCAGCCTGCAACAGCGGTTGAAGTACTTCCTGTGACCGTTTTGCCTGGTCCTCGACGCTTAGTACGCCATTAGACAGGCTTCCCACCAGTAATAGACGACTTCCGGGTGCCTGAAACGTCATTCGCTTACGTACTTATAAAGAAAATTTTGGAATATATGCGCTTGCAACTGTCGACCAACGGGTTTTTGTGAATAGCTTTGTCAGCTGATAAGATATACAAGAATCATGGCGTAAATATAGAAATAACATGAGAATGACTATTTAGTATTTAAAAGTCTATTTTATGTTATTTGTGAATGAGAACGCAGAATTTTCGCTACCCAGGAAGAACACTCGCATTAGCAGCAGCGATTGTTTCACCTTGGCCTGAATGGCTTTGACCTGCGAATGAAGCCGGTCACAGCTGCCGTGGTCGTGAGGGTCAAAGAGGATAACAAAGAGGGCATCCTGGCTGAGAAACACCTGGTGTACACCTTGACACACCTGGCCACACAGCAAATTACCACAGCATCAGCGACAGGAATGCATGGGCACCCGGGTTTGATCAGGTCATCATACAGGTATGGGATCCAACGAGAGCCGGCACCAGAAGCAAGGCAAGCAGGTACTGATTTGATGCATGACAGAGTTCATTTATATTCATTACCAGATATTATTTACATCAAATGTGGTGCTGCCAGGCCTCTGGCTGGCGTTGGCTTGATTATGGTGTAATTTTACAGCATGGTGCGACTTCAAACAATGAAGCAACGCAGACTTTCAGTTCGGAGGAATATCACCTGGCGATTCGTGAATGTATTAATCTCATGCCTCATGATAGTTTAATGGGAATAAACATGAGAATGACACGTGACCATGTCTTGTTACCTTCCTTCCGGTGAGGTCCCACAACTCAAGCAACAGCTGCTGTTCTTCCGGGTTTCACTCTTCTGTCCATCAAACTGTCTGTGATGCAAAAATGTCCTTTCACGTTTGCACAATATGGGAACTTAAGCAAACAAGTATCAAAGAATGTACAGCGCTGGAAAACACAGATAAACAGCCTGCGATGACATATCACAGGTAGATAGGATTCAATTACAAAATCAATGATGACCAGGAAAACGTAAGAAGCTACTCACCAAATCCTGTCCAAATTTGTGTCAAGCAAACCGAAATCAAAGGAGCATTAGAATGTAACATTTGTAAATTGAAGAGGGTAGCAAAGGTGATATGAAGACAACATACAACGCACTGCATATAAGGTCAGACAGAAAAGACACCTGCCACGGATTGGCAGGCCCAACGGAGATTGCTACTGACAACATCTTTCAAACCATCGCATGATAAAGTCCCCAACAAAAGAATCTCGCGACTGGTTCTTTTATGTTTTCTTGGTTCTACGATAAGGTGTGGTGATGCTTAATTTAAGGCTGGCGTTCTAGCGTTCATGACAAACGAAATAAAAATGTCGCTAATGGTATGAACAAAACATATCATGCAACGTGAAGAGTCTTTGTATCCACATCGAAAACTCGTTTATCTCACGCATTCCCAACATCATGAGAACTTTGTGTAAAAAATCCACATCATCTGCGACAATGAGCTCTCATTCATATCATACAATCGTCATTACCACAAGAAACGGCAATCGACTGAAGCTTCCGTGAGGTGTGAATGAGAGAAACCACGGACCTAAGACTATCGATTGATGATGACTTGATGTTGTTTACTGCCAACCTCTCAGCCTGCAACAGCGGTTGAAGTACTTCCTGTGACCGTTTTGCCTGGTCCTCGACGCTTAGTACGCCATTAGACAGACTTCCCACCAGTAATAGACGACTTCCGGGTGCCTGAAACGTCATTCGCTTACGTACTTATAAAGAAAATTTTGGAATATATGCGCTTGCAACTGTCGACCAACGGGTTTTTGTGAATAGCTTTGTCAGCTGATAAGATATACAAGAATCATGGCGTAAATATAGAAATAACATGAGAATGACTATTTAGTATTTAAAAGTCTATTTTATGTTATTTGTGAATGAGAACGCAGAATTTTCGCTACCCAGGAAGAACACTCGCATTAGCAGCAGCGATTGTTTCACCTTGGCCTGAATGGCTTTGACCTGCGAATGAAGCCGGTCACAGCTGCCGTGGTCGTGAGGGTCAAAGAGGATAACAAAGAGGGCATCCTGGCTGAGAAAACACCTGGTGTACACCTTGACACACCTGGCCACACAGCAAATTACCACAGCATCAGCGACAGGAATGCATGGGCACCCGGGTTTGATCAGGTCATCATACAGGTATGGGATCCAACGAGAGCCGGCACCAGAAGCAAGGCAAGCAGGTACTGATTTGATGCATGACAGAGTTCATTTATATTCATTACCAGATATTATTTACATCAAATGTGGTGCTGCCAGGCCTCTGGCTGGCGTTGGCTTGATTATGGTGTAATTTTACAGCATGGTGCGACTTCAAACAATGAAGCAACGCAGACTTTCAGTTCGGAGGAATATCACCTGGCGATTCGTGAATGTATTAATCTCATGCCTCATGATAGTTTAATGGGAATAAACATGAGAATGACACGTGACCATGTCTTGTTACCTTCCTTCCGGTGAGGTCCCACAACTCAAGCAACAGCTGCTGTTCTTCCGGTTTCACTCTTCTGTCCATCAAACTGTCTGTGATGCAAAAATGTCCTTTCACGTTTGCACAATATGGGAACTTAAGCAAACAAGTATCAAAGAATGTACAGCGCTGGAAAACACAGATAAACAGCCTGCGATGACATATCACAGGTAGATAGGATTCAATTACAAAATCAATGATGACCAGGAAAACGTAAGAAGCTACTCACCAAATCCTGTCCAAATTTGTGTCAAGCAAACCGAAATCAAAGGAGCATTAGAATGTAACATTTGTAAATTGAAGAGGGTAGCAAAGGTGATATGAAGACAACATACAACGCACTGCATATACATATATACACACACACATAAATATATATATATATATATATATATATATATATATATATATATATATATACATATATATATATATATACATGTATATTTATATGCATATATATATGTATGCATTACATATATCATATACATATATATATGTATGTATATATATATATGTATATATATATGCATATATATATATATATATATGCATATATATATATCTATATATATATATATATATATATATATATATATATATATATATATATATATATATATATATATATATATATATATATATATATGTGTGTGTGTGTGTGTGTATATATATATATATATGCCTACAATAAATATCAATTTTGTTGCTTAGAAGTCAGATTTAGGAAAAAAGAGATAGAGACCGCTGACAGCGGACTTGAGTGGCTGCCAGTAGTGTGACTTCACTCCCTCAGTGCTAGAGGTCGCTCTTTGTGGGGATCCCTGCACGACACTTTGGATGACGCTTGTTTTGCCTAATCCCGGCTCGCCCATGAAAAACACCTTCAATCTGCACCATACAGGTGTTACATGTGTTACATGGCAGCGATCAGTGAGTATAAGGGCGCTTGGGGACATTGTGAGCACGTGGTTAATTCGATAGATCATTACCGAGACTAAAAAAACGAAACCATCACTTTCAAAAACTGTCTTCGTCTTCATTCAACAAGGACAGGTCAGCTTTAGAAATGTCTTTTTAATTGAGCTCCATAACGACTGGTTCATACACGCTGCTCAGGTAAAGCGGTCGTGTTTTTGGTCAACAAGGGACAACCCAATATAAGTGTAGTTCAATCATTCCTCCGGCACTCGCTATTATACCATACCATCGATAAACCATTACATACACTCTAATCACATCCCTGCATATATATCATAGTTGATAAGTTGGTGTATTGTTTCTTAATTGGTCCAGTGACTGCAACAAAGGATATTGTCTGTTATTCGATACCGCTAATGGACCGCACACGCCTGACACGCGAAGCTAGTTCGATAGGTTGTTAGACCCAATAGTGGAAAAAACATCCAATGAGCGCTACTTCCTGGTGGTTTTTTCACCCAACTCCGGGGTAATACATGGTTGCTACAGAGGTTGATTTCTTCATCAATCACATGATGAGAATGGAACCGAGTCATTAATTAGCCTTAATGACTGTCATCTGGACAGGGCGTTGTGAGAAGCGAACAAAAAAACCGGTCAATTATAACCCTAGTGCAGAGGAAATACAGTAAATTGCTCTGAATACGATAAATAAGATCGAAGTGGTTTGAATACGCTGCGTCTGCGTGACGGGGCGCTGCATGTTCACCTGGCGGGTAAATTAGTAAGCACCAGATCAATAGTCTATGCCATATATGCTTCACCCGATCGATAAACATGTAAATACAGATTAGTATGTTCCTCCATGTTTTAATTCGACCAAGCAGAAGTAATAGACACGGCGATCTACGTCACTGGGAGTTTTACCTGGTTGCTAATTGTTAAAGTGATACCTGGTGATTTATGCAGACACTGCGAGCGCCAGGCGGGGATGATGTAAGCTCTTTTGTCACCTGATGAAACAGGGGTAAATCTATACAATAAGCTTGATAGTCTTGATTGTGCTGAAGAGGTATGTTCGCCACCTATATATATATATATATATATATATATATATATATATATATATATATATATATATATATATATATATATATATATATGATATATATATACTAATATATATATATATATATATATATATATATATATATATATATATATATATATATATATTTATGAACTAATTGATAGAATGGTATCATTCAAAGCTACCCGCACCTCTGTGTCCCCCGTTTTTTAACATATTGAACGAAGTGGACCATAAATTCCTCTAAGTAGTTTCAATGGCTAAAGCTGGAATTATGGGTAGAATGAGCCATAACAGATGGACAGCGAATTCACATCTCGCAAAATAAAACATAGCGTGCACACCACGTGTATTTATAAATCCTCTAAGAGAGATATTTTGCATGCTCACCTGTATGTGACATTGTACTCCTTATAAAAGTCCAGAATACCTTCCAACTCTTTGTTGACAACGTAAGAGGGAGGGTGCAATAATTCGTTACACATGTTCAACTTGAGGCTTTTTAACTTCCTTAATCCCAGTACCAATGGTGGTACAATTCGCACCGATGTTCCACTGAAATCTAGACGCTCTAAGATATGACAGTGCTGAGCAAGTGACGTCAGTGAATCCTCGTTGACTTTACCACAGGATCGGACACAGACCTCTTCCAAGCGGTGACACTTGACAGCGAGAGCGATAATGGAGCGATTTGTAAGTTTGTAGCAGTTACTTAAATCAATCTGGCGCAGTCTTGAGCATTTGTCTGCCAACACGAGGACACCTTTGTCGCTTATGGAGGTGGAGGCGACGTTGACCTCGCGGAGATATTTACAGGAGCTAGCCAAGCCGATCAATCCTTTGTTGGTCAGGTTGCAACATTGGTTGAAGTTGACGCGTTGGAGAGAGTTAAAGTAACATTCCGCCACGTAATTCACACCGATATCCGTCACGGACGAGAATCCAGCGAAGGAAATGGAACATAATTCTGACGAGCAATTTTTAACCAGAAGGCTCAACACATCCTCGTCTGTAGACCAGTAACAGGAGTCGTCTTCGATATATTCTATGGACAGAGACTTCAGGCGACTACAATGCGCGCCAATGTGAGAGATGATATTTGAATCTAAATTAGGACAACTTATGAAACGTAAATGTTGCAAGATTGGGCATCTCTCCAAAATCACCTTAAATCCGTTGCTAGTAACCTTGACATTTTGAGCAGTGAATGCCAACAGATCTTGATTGAGATGTGGGCAAAGTTGGGCTATGACGTCATCTGCGGCGCAGACACATCCAAGAAATTCCAGTTTCAGAAGCGATGCGGCTTGTTTCACTTTCTCCTGAATTACAAACAAACACAAGCATATTCAAATGACATTGAATGCAGAGATGGGTCGAGTCCAATTTGTGATGAACACATTATACGCGCTGCTTGTGTGGGAGTTTGTAAGCTCCTACGTAACGGTAAAAGCACCGCGCGACTGAAGAGTTCCTAACGAAGCTCTTTGCGAAGCGAGATCTCGTTCAGCGCCACTCAGTGCTGACAGCGTATGGGAACAGTACCAGCTGGTCAATCATAGCAATATCATAGACATTCGTGAGTTGTGAGGTAATCTATAAGAATGCAAACAAGGGTGTTTACCGATCTAGTTATGTCACTCAACAAGAGGTCGTGTAATGCCGCTTTGTAGTTCTGCTTTAGCAATTACACTGATCAATTCAAATAGAATGGGAATTAGTGCAGAATGACTTTCAAAGCTTCAAATTGAATGCAATCGGCATTGTAGATTATGTCCCTCAAACCACGTGTGCAAATACTACACCTAATGGACGGTCATTGTGATCGGCTGGTCAGACCCCTTAAACCCATTTGTCTTCTAGTGCTGGAGTTAAGCCGGATTCTTGGTTGGGTGAACGAATCCACTCTGAAGATGATGAAATAACAAGAGGACTAATTTCCATCAATTTTGCTTATGAAACAAAATCGTTTTACAATGTTATCCTTTGACCGAGTCAGTGGCTGTATCTGTATGACGAAGGAGGATTTACCAGACCCAACTAGATTTTAATCAATTTGCTGTATAATGTTAATATCGTGATTATTACTATTGCATTAGACTGCGTGTAGTTTTCCGTGTCTTTTCTGTGGTTTGATTGTTCCATGCCACCGGAAACTAACCAGCCTGGTCAATTTCGGTCGCGTGCCTAGGAGTGTAGGGGTGAATGTGGCAGACGCGGCCGGCGAATTAAGACTCACACACGCAGGATATTCTGGCGAAATATTTATGTCAATTATTATGTTCATTGTAGGCTCTCATTGAGCTACACAGAACGCAGACACGGAACGTCGGTAAGCATTATCCCAAAAGACCAGCGTCAGGTTCTGTTTATCACCTTGTCGTGCATGCATCACTCCCGTACTTAGTTCGAGAGAACTAGTAAGCATACCAACCAGCATAAATACTTCCTAATATGTCAGTCATAATGTCGATGATATATAACTCGCTTACGTGCTATCAAGCAATATTGTAATTGGCACAGTTCCTCACGATTATCAATACCTTCCACGTCTGTGACACTAATTGACCTCTTTGAGGATGCTATCACCATTGAAAACCCACAGAGCGACTGCTGATGGCCCACGTTAGTGACGCAACTTACAGATCATGACCTTCACTGACCTATATTGGTCGTACCTGCCTGGCGTAGGCGACGAATCTGAACCTGACACAAACCCTCTTCCAGTGACTTATATATTGCTCTGCAAATATCATACAGAAGTAACATTTCGCACATATAAACCCTTTTGAGGCAAAGTACCTATACATTTATATTGATTAATACAGTTCTATAGTGAATAATACCACACAAGCTACACTTAGTTATTGGATTCCTTAAAGTCACCTTTAATTGTCAAATGATGACTAGAAGTATAAGAGTCATTAGAACGAGGTAATGATCTCGAAGAGGAAGTTACCTGTGGCGTCCGTAAAGGTTGGTCGCCATCACATTTGCACGTATAGTCTTTAATACATTCATTTGCAAACATCACGGATAAGCTGATATCAGGATTAATGATCTTAAGCTTTACACCAGTCACTTCACGGATAAGCTGATATCAGGATCAATTATCTTAAGCTATACACCAGCCACTTCACTGTAGAATGAAACAAAGATATTGCCTTTTGCTATGATCAATTACATAATTGATTGTGACTTTATTGTCCGATTTGCAGTCCCCGGTATCGGAATAAATAGATTATTTGACAATATCAGCGGCTGTTAAAAACTTTGCTTGATAGTGAATAGACGAAGGCACTGGTAAACATCGGACCTCTCTAACCTCATCACCAATTGTACGATTAATGATGGTTTTAGGGTTTTGCTAATGAAAAGTACATTATGGAATTCCACTGAATTTGCTAGGTTCCTCGTGCCAACATATTACAACTTCAGCTGACTCAAATTGGCCTACTTTTGACTGGTATTTAATTCAGTAACTTGGTCTCATGTTTCATTCTGAAAAAAAAAACCTCGATTCAAAATTTCACGCAACTTCGTTCATCAGAAACATTGACAAGTAAATGTCTACGATGTAAAGTAATGATTTCACCTCCTAATATAAACATCATTTTTCGAGGTGTTATAATGGCATAAAAGAATTTTCCTGTTCAAAGATACAGTGCACAGGACGATGGTTGATATGAAGGTATAAAGGTACCATGGTATGAATGTGACATGTGCAGTTCTCAACTGGCGTTGTCAATAAAATTAGCTCACAACATCAGGTACATATCACATTTTTTATCATTTCGATTACGCAGTCATCTCGTAAATTGTTCCCTCGGTTATAAGCAGGATGAAGGTTACATAGACTCAGACTGGGATATGGAAATACAGCTGCTACACTTGTCATAGAATATACGTGCTGTACCTCTGATACAGAGACAACGTGTGATGGTAAAAAGAGGAGCCACAAGGGGAATGCTGGAGGTATAGTGTTGTTTGGTCTTCAATATCATTTTTGTTTCTATTAGAACTTTGAGCTGGAACACGGAAGAAATAACTAATGGGTATGGGCGATGTCAATAAATTCTGCGTGACAATACGAGTTGAGGTACTTACGAGATCTTGGTTACTATTGTAATTTCAGACACAGATGGAGAATAGCGGCGATCCTCTCCACCAGTGTCGACTTGCATTAAGTCGGACCATAGAACATATAACTCACGAATACAGAATAGCTAAAGCATTTCATTATCATTGTATGTTTTACTTCAGCATCACCCAAATCACAATAATTAATGTGAACATCATCCCACATAAACCCTTCATTGTCTCATCACCACCCTAAATACACCAGTTAATATCTCGACGTCACAACAGCTTTCTCTTCATACCTTTACATCGTCACAGAATATTTGTTGTGACTATGATCCAATCAACTAGGAACCCGACTGTGATTGGTTGATTATTTAGATAGACGCAATACATTCGGATTACTAAATGGCTATAAGAAGAGGTAATATGGCAAAGTGGCATCTTTGGAAAAATGACGGCGAGGATTCCATCATTATATCAACAATGTAGAGATTATATGACATATGTTGACATCCACGCAGATATAACATGATGTGCTGGTTGATCCGGTCAGGGGCGAGATATCGGACCAAAATTATAAGGAAAGCAGGAAACCCACCTGTCTCAATCGATTAGTGAACACTAACGCTCACCATCACAGAACACCGACTACAAGCACTGATTCAAAACCGGCCTCTCTCGTGCCACATAAATGTCACCGCCCATCTCCTAACGAGCTTGACATTTAGTATTCAATATGTAGCATAATATATCATATGTAGCGCAATAACCCCTACTCACCAAAGCTCAACACGGAGTCTCCTGACTAACAGTTATTCAGATCGAGAGCGGTGACGTGACATAATGCATAGTAATGAAGAATAAAAATTACACTCGTAAAACTTAAATTGCATGCATAGGCATACACAGAGATAGAATCATGTTTTTGTTATGTTGGGAAGCATTCCTTTGCAACCACTCATCAATAATCCCATTATGCCCAGGCGCATGCGTCATGATGAGGTAAATGTGACTGAGCGTAACAAGGTTAATGGGAAGGTGAAGATTGCATTATTGATAACCGTTGTGAGCAGAAAGAACAACAATAAGCCGATATACGAAAAGGCATCTACTACACGTTATGTAATATTGTGTTGTATATGTAATCTTAGTAATTACAGCTTCATTGATGATTTATACTAATAGTGGTCAGGCACTTATCCGGAAGAAATTAAAAAGACCTAAACTAAGATGATATGGAGCCTTATAACCAATCTAACACCACAGTAATTTCAGCTCTTGTTATGCACGAATTAAAAACACAGGTGATATTCATCAAGCCCTTCACAAGTGATGATCATGCTGTATGTAGTGGTACACTTAAGCCTCAACTTTTACAACTGCATTTGCGCTCCATTTGCAATTTTGTTTTATTCCGGATACAGTCTGATTTCATAGATCTTTTGCATTTATTTTATAACAATTTGATGACTTTACTAGCAATAATCGTTCTAAATGATTACCAGAGGTAACACAAAAAGTAATTTATTGGTCGCATCTTAACTATAACGAATATATATCTCGCATATAAGCCAAAACAAAGTTGTCTCATAAACGTCTGCAACCTAAAGAGCTTAATGTCAATACCGTGCTAGGTCTTTATCATGCCACCGCAATCAAACTGGTGGAAATAACTGTGTTTGTGAAAGACACCAGATACTTCGGATATATGTGCTCATTGTCAGTGTCTCATTTCAACCAAAGGACATAGCGTTTCAGTTTCGTATGGCGTTCCAGGTTTAGTAGCCGTTTCCTGGTGCATAATTGTCTCGGTTTCTGGCTATCAGAAGCTTTAAGTCATAAGTCAATATCGCTTTATCCTCCAATTTCAAACCTCTTACACCTATACATCTTAGGTATTATAAGAACACCATAATACCGGTGGAAATGAACGTACATGCAAACGGCCCAAGATGCTTATGAAAGATAAGCACTTCGTGGTTCTCATCTGCCTTAATCAATCGGAGTGCTTACAGCATAGAGAGATTCATAGTGCTAACGTTGACAGCACACCTGTTACCAGTGCTGATTTCATAAATAGTCTCCTTCCCAATGCACCCAGCAGTATGTCACATGATGATTGACGTCTGTCAGTTAGATTCATAGAAGAAAGGTCAGACTCAGAGGGAACCATATGTGATACCCACCAATACACACCTGTTAACCAAGGATCTGTTCTGTAGGAGGACCTCTGTTAAAGGTTCTTGTATTCTGCCTATCATCATATTAACGTGCATTGTGGCAAATAGTCATATCTGTCGAGCTTCTGATTTGTGCATAGGTTGTGTTCCTGTCCCTGTAGTGATGTTGCACTTCAGTCGCATTAAGGGTGATAAAAGCTTTGGAAAAGAGACCATAGGTGAAGTTCATTTAGGGATTATTTCATATTAAAGGACAAAAAAAATTATCTGGACGTGTCCCTACGTTCTAATCAATGAATAAACAAAAAATGGTTGAGGATTTACAAAACAAACCAAACCATGCCACATTGCTAGAGAGAATTGTCTTGAAAGGGACTGTCTGGATCTTTTTTTTGACGCACATTGTCATCTGGGGACTATGGTTACCATTACTACAAATGATATAAGGCATAGCGGCCATTAATCAAAACCGTTCAATACAAATGCTGAGACTGCACTTGATTGGAGCTTATGTAAGATGTGTGTTTGTGACACTAGGATGGAACATTTCCACTTGAAGCAGATTTTAGACAACTGCAGACATGTAGTCAATCTAGAAACTAAGTTGTATAAGCATTAAAGGTATTAAGTACATTAATAATTTAATTTATTAAAGACATGACAGCTTTAAAAAAAAGACGTCGGTACGCAAAATGAATTAGTTTTGTGCAAAAACATTACCTGCCAAATACCCAATGAATTGTCATTTCATGACTGTGGTCGATAATGGTCTCAATTTCATCACACACTGTACATATATGTCGCTAAAAAGGTGTCGGTCTATCATCTCGTTACGGCAGTCATGGAGTTAGGTATTGTGATGCAAGTCCCTACATAAATACCTACCTACCGACACATCAGCCAACTTATAACTACATATATATATTTGATAACCTGCCTACCTCCCCAATCATCTACCTAAACTTCTGCCTACCTGCACACCCACCTACCAATCTACACGTCTACCTACCTGCTTACCGCCTTTCATTACCTGCCTACTTATCTACGCATTGATCTCTCAGGACATAACATTGGTGCGACACCTCAGTGCTAAACATTCAATATATGGATATCAATCTTATGAAATATGAAATGATCGTAAAGTTCAATGCACCAGATGTTAATTCATCATATGCAACAGTATGCCATCAACCCACTTCCATTAATGTCAAAGGAAAGCTCATTGCTATTGAGGTCATGCCCTCTATGAGAGGGTCATACCAGTAACCATATAACCACTGTTGTAAGTGGAGGAGCTGCTTCAATGGAAACGTACAGCCTCTGGAACCACGACACTAATGAGGCACCATGTCGCTGTTAGAAATGCTATGAAACGATCGTGGTCTTCTTCTGATGAAAACATATAGTACGAACCGGTACGAATGAAGAAAATTACATCAAGTAACCTGCGGCTGTCAGAAGTTGAAAGGCTGTCAGCGTTCGTCATATGTTGCGCTGTTACGTTAGGTGTTGAGCAAGAGATATACCTGTCTACTCGATTCCAACACTTCATGGTGAGGATTATACTCTCGTCATTATTTGTGACAATAGAGAGAGATATAGATGGACGCTCAATGGATAATCTTCGTAGTGAGTTCTCCCCTTAGAGTCGGTTCAGTGGTGGTAAATATGACCATCCTCAACTCAGAGAAACGCAAAAAAGGGAACAGATCTTGTAATATGCTGTTGACACACTACATTGTTGTAGTGACGACAAATATTGACAAATTGCTTATGATAATTCAAGGTCAAGATCAAGCAGGTTTCTTGCCTTTCCATGGACGAGGGAGGCTATGTGATAGAAATGATAATCTTGCCATGAATAATATATTACCTATTATATGTCATAACATTCCAAATCTGCCCCAATACAACAGTACCACACAGTTCAAATATTTAATCCGTCTCGTGGAAAACGTGGTAATAAATTGTTATGATTCAATTCATAATGGTTTGGGTGATGTAAAGTGTCCCAATGTATTTTTATTAAGATTACATGCCAAATTTTCCCCCGCGATCGTGAAGCATACATAAACATTAGCGATGCAGAGAGCTTGATGCAATCACCGTAAATGTTTCCTCGAGGAGTTATGGGAAATGCACACCTGAGCTACTCATAACGACCGGTATCGAGCGCAGCTTAATGGATGCCACGAAGCGCAGATTGCTTGGGAGACGTAGCGTATGTAGGAGGTAATGTCGTCCACCTGATGGTGTGTTGCAGCACATGCTGTGCAAACGTATTTATTAGAATCATTAAGTTAATATAAATCATACACGTGATACGTATTGCCATGTAAGTTGGCGGGTTTGTGATTCCCATTGGGACTATACTATGGTACGTGGAATGGACGGACAGTTATTTCATAAATATATGCATATATGGAATTGTTCACATATTTTGATGGAAACGTAGGGAGATAAGAAAGCTGAATCATACATATATTTGGTGTGGGTGAGTTGGTGTGGGGTGAGGCAGATGCACGATAAAGCACAAATAGTTGAGCGGTACGTCTTAATCGTGAACTCACCACAATTTCCTCGGCGGTCACGCCATCTCCGGTGAAGACGAGCTTGGCCATCCTGTCAGTCTTCCACGCTGATGCGACGTTCATGCGAACAGCATGCGTCTTTTTGGCCCTGGTTTCCCGTCTCTGTAACATCCAGCGGTAATTGTGTCTTATTCTACGATTTCTTATTCCAGGTTATACGGCGTCGATTCGGTGATTATTTGGTGGTAAATTGTGCCATCATAATATCATTTAATTACACAATTAAGATTTACTGCAGTACAGTTGTGTCATATGCGTCCCGATATTGTGTTCCTTTCATATGTTCCTGTGAGAATAAGGATAAAAACGCTTCCTCTCCCAATGACATGAATATCCGGCATCCATTTCCTCCTCAGAAGCTTGCGTTGTCGGATTAATCATCGTCCGCGTAGGTAACAGGTTTAGGCGCGTCAAGGTCGCTACATGTGAGTGACGGAGGAGCCGCTTGCAGTAAACCATCTGACACGATCACCTGATGTGAAGTAGATCACTCATGAGCGCGCTGATCACGCCTGCACCTGTGTCACGCCAGGGACCATGCTGATCGACGCAGAATCACCAGCACTGCCTCCTCGTCAACAAGATACGCGGGAACCCTTCATCAGCCAATCACGTCGCCAACACCCAGGATACTGCGCGCTCTCCCTTAATCAGGTAGGCTTAGTTGAGACACAAGGAATGAGAGGCGCTTTGGCGTGTCTACTAATTGATGCCACCATAAACCGGCCACTACGAGAATCGATAATCCCGCTTGTATTTAAAGGTGACAACAGCGTGCCGGTCGTTTATGGATATATTGATCGTAATCCAAAATTTCCATTGGCAATGCAATTGCTTTTATTACCCACTGGGCGATTGAACGTCTAGCAAAGGCAATGAGGAATATTCTAGTCAAGCCGGGCCTTCAAGATGTTTATTTGGATGTATTCAATAAATAGAGATGTTAATTGTGTAATCAAAACAAGATTAAGATATTTTCCATTTTATGTCAACTTATCATGCATAGTTAACCCTCTCGATCTCAATTCTGGCTAGGAATTCGAATCTGTCTTATAAGCGTCGGTATCATATTGGTGTCAATACAGTATTGAATTGTGGCAAGCCATTAAACACAATTGAAAACTAGATTCGGCAGGCACGCCATCGGCAAGTCTTCCAATGGCAAGCAATCGGGTCTGTGATTGCGCCTTGTTAAGAAAAACCCTATGCGCAGCACACGTTTACGATAGATGTCAGCGAGGGGAGTTGGTAAAGCGCACTATTTTTCGATAGATGTCACAAGCTGCAGCCCCTTAGATGTTTTGATATGACCCCTTAACCAAGTCAATACAAAGCCGAGGGAATGGCACTAAGCCGATCTCAGTGGCTTGGTGGTTTACTGCTTTGCCTTTTGATCCACAGGCTGTGGGTTCGACTCCAAGGTGTAACAACCTGACTCGTGACTCGGATGATCACGTACAAATGGTGGTCACATCTTTGAAAAGGGATGTAAAAGATCCTTTGAGGACGACGTGCTCCGTAGCAGTGACCAGTTTAGAGTAATTTAATCAATTGTAGTCGTACATAGCTTAGTTGCTAAATACGAATATGTTTCGATGCACACAAACACACACACCCACGTTACTGATCGATTAAGGTTTGGACTTCTTTTAGTTGGCACAAGCGCCAACGGCATGTCTTCCAACGGCTAGTCTGGACGACCAGCAATACGGTACCAGTAATATAACACAAACAATATTAGCTCTTAACAAATATATATATATATATATATAGATATATATAGAGAGAGAGAGATAGATAGAGAGATATAGATACAGGGAGAGAGATATAGAGATATTTATTTTTATATTTATATATATGTATATATGTATATATTGATATATATATCTCTATATATCTCTCTATATATATATATATATATCTATATATATACATGTATATATATATATATATTATATATATTTATTTGTATATTTATGTATATATGTATACTTATATAAATGTATATATATATATATCAGTATATATATATATGTATGTTTCTATATATATATGTATATGTATGTATATATATATACAGATATATATATATAATTATATATATATATACGTATATAAACACACACACTTATAAATATACACATATATATGTTATTTATAGATAGCGGCTCGGCGCTCGGAAGCTTGGCATCGAAAACCGAGCGCCTGTGTGTATACATATATATATATAAGTGTGCGTGCATGTGCGTTTGTGTATATATACCCGCTTTGATTGCATTGGGACATCCAGTGCACACTGTCGCTGAGACAAAAAGACAGTATATACACGGACCGAGAAGAGCTGGTAACGCGCACTATTATAAGCTGCCGCTTAGATGTTTTGACATGACCCCTTTGCCAAGTCAATATTGAGCCGACGAAAGTGATGCCACTGGTCGATTACGTAAGGTTTAGCCTGTTTTGACATGACCCCCTACCCAAGTCAATGCAAACCCAGCCAAGGCCTCTGGTCGATTACGTAAGGTTTGGCCTACTTAAACAGCACCTGCTGTTAGCCTGCCGCTAAGCTGCTGCAGTAGAAAACCTTGAAACTAATCGTCCTTTTTACTGTTTTTTGTTACTGTGAATGCTAAAAATACTGTTACAATCATTATCACGAGGCCAAGTTCTAAATACTGACAAAATTTCATGTGCGTAAATACAGTCGTTTCAGAGATATCAGCGAGGAGAGAACTCGTAGCAACAATCGCGATAGGTACTCTAAAATACATGTCATTATACAAAGTACAAAAGGTGAAAACAAGTATTTTTTTCGCCTATTCCATGCTACGATAATTGCTTGTTACAACCATATAATTCATATGTTCGTAACTGCAGTAGTTATGGAGGAGATAGTTACAGAAAATGGGGGAAAAAATCGACGAAAAATCGATCCCATAAGCCTCCAACACTGCGCATGCGCGTCAAACTGGATCGGCAGTTGTGTTCCATCTTGATCTATCATTCCCCAAAATTTCATGTTGATATGTTTAGCCGTTCCGGAGAAAAGCCCGAAAAACCTGGACTGGAGATGAAAAAAAAAAATTATCGTTGTAAGACATACTATTAGACCTCGGACGCAGTCCATCCGAGCCACTTCCGAATTTTGAATACTTTGAAAGAGTGATGTTTAGGGTTTTTTTAACAGTAACGGAAACACTTGGCTAATCTTGATGTCAGTAACTTACACCCGGGTTAATTCATCGTCCCATTGTCACTGTTTGACCCAGTCAAGGTGTCTATACACAGTCGCAGCCAATGCTGATTTAGTGACGTCATCAGAGTAATGCAACGTGTACTGCGGTTCATTCAACATCATAATGTACATGAAAATATCAACGGGTTTGTAGAGATTCGACAGCTATGGACGACGAATTATAGAAGAATCTACTAAGTATGTCACATACATCAGACTGCACTTTTAAAAATAACACGGACTAACCTTATTTTTATAAGGTGGATATTGGAAGGGTGCTGTCAAACCAAGTCAAAGGTCAGTGTCCACTGTCATCATAACGTAATACGAGCATCAGTCCACAACTGTCTTACTTTCTTTAATTATAACATATGAACACAAACCAAAATGGTTACATTTCACCCAAAACAGCAGACAATATCAGAATGAGACAAAATCCTTGCAAGCGATCCTGGCAACAACTGCTTCCAGCAATGTCCCCACCCTCATCTCTTCTTCTCCAATCTTGTACATCTAAAAATACACAATGATGCAAACCAATATGAAGAAATCATTCCTCTGTAACTCTTCAAAGTTACCATATTCAGAAAACAAAACAATTGTTACAAAATATTAAATAGGACATTGATTAAAAAAAACTGCCAATGGAATGAAATTTTATAGTTACACTGAACTCCTTCAATTATGATATGTATTTTTGATTAAACTGACATTTGCAATTTCCTCCTTATTGCTATATTCTGAAAGCCTGCTGATATCTGTGATTTCTCCTTGAACATGAGACTGAATTTCCCCCATTTTGCTCTCGCCTTTAGCATGCACTTCAAGCAGGAGCAAGGCTGTGTCTTTGTCACCTACGCCAAATTTACGGAATGAATCTGAAATCTACAAAACACACACTCATGGTAGGATCCCAGTTGCCAGAAACAGTGCAGTGAATTAAATCCATGAAAATAATATTTCATCTTGTCAGTAATATTGTTGTAATTTTTGCAATCTGAGTAAAAATAGCAAGCTTAGATCATTTAATTAATGGCCATGCAAAGCATCACCAATATTTGCATAACCGAATCACAATTCACCCACATTTTTACTGGGGCTAAGGCAGTACAGGATTTCTGAATGTAAAGTTCGACATTTCTTTTCATCATGAAGATGGAGATGCAGTGCTTTGTAAGAAGCCGCTAATATATGGAAATGGTCCAAGATCTGCAAACAAAAGTAACACAACAGTTACAATGACAAAACATCATCACATTAGTAACTGTTACAGGAATTAGAGAGAGAGGAAATCTGAGGGTTTTTTTTCATTCACCCAGATAACCTCATTCAAAACGTCACTTAATGTGATGAGGAAATAAGATTTATTGACCACCATGTATCGCTAGTGATTGAATGGCTGAAGTATGGACTCTAATCATCTTTGAACCAGAACGCAGTATGAAATGGACATATGGTTTTAAAAGAATTGCTTTGATTTGAATCTGACAGGTGTTTTGCCATTGAAAATGAGTTAGGCACCACCAACTGTGATGGTCTAGCACTTAAGCTGGGGCATAAACAAACTAAAATGCTTAGAGTTGCCAATTGCCCACAGATTGTTTAGTCAACGTCATCTGTGACGTGCAATCATTTGCATTTCCTAAATTGCTAGATTAAGAAACAAGGCTTAATTTAACCTCAGCACTGAATACACCTTGTCTTTAAATTATAATCATAAACGAGCGTATTTCTAGGGTTGAATGCGATTATATCTTATACTTAATTTGTTTACCACCGATGCTTCATTTAACATTACAACCTATACTACAGGCTATGTTGTAGGAAATGACAATGCAATAAAACATCCACGCAGGGCTGACAGTAAGTTCCCATACCTGATAACTGAACCCCGAAACACTCACATACCTAGCCGGACAATACGTCTACCTCTATGTACTAATGTAGATATAAAGCAATGAATGATACGTCCGGGCAGGGTAGCCCGGTAAACAGACCTATCTACAACCTGACTAAAGGCCTACTGTAGCCTGTAGGTCTACCGGGCAGGGCTAATTCTAGCCGTGCACGACGTCTTATTGGTATGCATATATTTTCTATTAGTATTACCGTCGTGCGCGGCTAGGTTATATTTACGGTAATTCCATGCAACGTAAAAAAAACATATTTCTCGTACAACACTGACCACTGTAGGTTTAACAAGGGCTATATCGATTGTTTTATTCATCACAAGTTGTTTCAAAGCTTTAGCATTAGCAACTTTGTCATACAACATTAAAGTTGCAGAGTATGAATCGTTTAGCGAGAGCTCCATGCCGATTTGTTTATCATTAGACCTCACGAGAAAACTAAAGGCATGCGTAAAAACATATGGTTTCGTAATTATATATATCGTAAAGTACAATATATAATTAAGAATAAACTATGTTGAAATATATAAGTATTATAAAAATTATATGTTTGTAGACACTTAATGTAAATAAAGTGGGGTGATGAGAACATGATGAATCCGAAATCAGACAATTATCAATCTTTCAGTTTCGGTTTGACATGGGTTCCTCGAACGTTGCAATTCACGCCTTTATCGAGTTGTTGGTCCTTTTGATGGGACTGTCTGGTTGCATATTGCTACAAATAAGCAATGTACAACCGCAGCCTTATATGGATGAAATATTTCATGTTCCTCAGGCTAAGAGATACTGCAAAGGAAAGTTTGACGAGGTAGGTGCGGGGGGGGGGGGGGGGGGGGGGTTCCAGGGGAGTTTGGGGTGGGGGGACACTTGGCCTTTTCCTGTATAGGGTTGTGCCGCAGTGACTTCGAAAACCCGTACCCGTCGTACAAGGTGAAAATGGCTAAAAACATACCCCGTCGTACAAGGTATTATGCGAATGTATTACTAGCTCCGGTCGTAACGGTAACATGAATTTATACCGTTACGATACGACGGTTTTCGCGCTTCATTAAAGCATACGTTTTGGTCTTCACGGTTTTGGGTGCTCCATTACGCATCTAAAAAATAACATAAATCAAGAGCCTGTACAACAAACAATCTTCACGGTCCAAAATACTTATACCAACTCGACGCTATTCTTCAAGAAATGCCATCGATACATCAGTTCCGAAAAGTCAAGATACCATGATCGCCATTTTGAAAAAATATTGTGTCGCGTGATTTACCGCCGCCTCATTTGCATTGCCTTAGCATCCCGGTGGGGGGCACTTGGCCCTAACTCGGATAGGGGTGTGCCGCGGGACCTCGAAAACCCGTACCTGTTGTACAAGTTGAGAATGGCAAAAAGTATACCCCGTCGTACAAGGTATTATGCGAATGTATAAACCGTCGTACAAGACGAGAGGACGAAAAAACATACCCGGTCGCGCGGCACATGTATACTGCCTCTATACACTTAAGTCCCCCCCCCCCCCGGGTTTAGCATTAGTCGTCATTCTGAGCATGCGCGATGTACGTGGTCTTGAACTTGAAAACAAACATGTTGCTGTGTTTCGGACATTTTACCGCTTCCCAAATTAATCGAACTATAAATAATTACCATGAATGACATCCCCCGCCGAAAAGGGATAAAATTGTCCGTAAAACATCATTGCATTCTATAACTCATCGCTTGGGTATGTTTGGTGTTTGGTAGTTGTCTGAATCGATCTCAATTCTTTTTCATTGCGTCGTTTTCTGAGAAAGTAAGACGTCTACTCAGACGTCTTGTAGGGCTAATGTATTACCTGTCGTACAAGGTGAAAATGGCGAAAAAGTGTACCCCGTCGTACAAGGTATTATGCAAATGTATAACCCGTCGTACAAGGTGAAAATGACAAAAAAGCGTATCCAGTTGTACAAGGTATTATGAAAATGTATAAGTATAACCCTTCTTCCGTCATGGGCTGAATAAAATTGTCAGAAAAATCTCAAAATCTGATCAGCTGATTTATGATTACATGCAGTAACAACTTCAAGCGCTTGGACTGTCTAGCGTGTGATTCTCGGTGCGTCACAGAGGGACCATTCATTGCATTTGCATTGTCAACGATCGTTGGGAAATCCCGGGAGCAAATTTCGACATGCTGAAACAAAATATATGTTCAAACCACTGTATAGGTCGGAAGAAAAACATACCCCGTCGTATAAAACGAAGCCCCCCAAAATGCATTGTACAGATTGCAGCTGAAAAACATACCCGGTCGTAGAAGTACTAGGCCCAACAAAACCTGTCTTACAAGTCGAGAGGCCGAAAAAACATACCCCCTCACGCAGCACATGTATACTATCTCTAAACTTAAGTGCCCCCCTTCCGGGGGGTGATCATACTCACAGTGGTCGTTGGAATTTAATTACGAGTATTATTTAAGAAGGGGTTTGTAGATTTGATGAAGCCTGGTAGAAACAAATTCTGTACAATTGTTGTATACTAGTGCTGGTGTCACTATGTGTATCATAGCAATTTATAGCAATGATTCTTCTTTTGGTCAGCAGCTTCTAAATATTCACTTCTTCTTACATCTTGTTGATCTGCTGCAGTGGGATCCCATGATAACGACCTTACCAGGTCTCTATTGGATCAGTTCGACTGTGATTCGGTTGGTTGCTGGTCTGAGAGGCCAGCTAGTGGCCACATTATGCACTACATTTTGGTTGCGTTGTGTAAACATTGCTTTTACCCTTGGCAATTTCATCCTGCTGCGGAAAATTATACAGAAAATCAGCCAAGAATCAAAGGTTAATTTATCTTATCATCAAATTGTTTCTTTTCTGCAAAAGTCAGTAATTCACAAGTTCCATTTTGGGAGAATGTACCCCTGGTTGATTTCCTATAATTCATTCTATGATAAGGTATGTGAGTTACT
The DNA here is from genome assembly GCA_034190875.2 of Urechis unicinctus. Lineage (NCBI taxonomy): Eukaryota > Metazoa > Annelida > Polychaeta > Xenopneusta > Urechidae > Urechis > Urechis unicinctus. The sequence continues at coordinate 63,724,505 of CM067343.1, read as the reverse complement.
ATAAATCAACTTGGTTTTTTTATTGTTAGAATTTATAAAACTGTCTATTTATGTTATGTTTTGATAACCTGGCACATGTTTTCATTCAGAATGTGGAGGATGGACAAGGACTTCTGACAGCCTTCTGTCTCACCACCTTCCCAGTTCTCTACTTCTTCACCTTCCTCTTCTACACCGACTGTGGCTCCGTCTTCTTTACACTTCTTGTTTACATGCTCAGTCTCCATAAGAGGCATATCACTGCAGCATGTTTTGGTGTTGTAGCAATTCTCTTCCGACAGACTAATATAGTGTGGGTGGCATTCTCAGCAGCGGTCATTGTGGAAGAAGAATTGATAGAATGGATACAGCCTGGAAAAAAAGATATTCCTGAAGAAGTACTTACAAAAAGTGAATTCTTGCAGCTTGTTTGTAAACAGCTGTGGATTGCTGATATGAAATCACGATTGAATCTCTTATGGTGCATATTTAAAAAAGCCTGGGGTTATTGTCTTGTAGGAGTAGGTTTTGCTTTGTTTGTCGTAATTAATGGAGGTGTTGTCGTTGGAGCTAAAGATGACCACCAGATGGTGCTTCATTTCCCGCAGATATTCTACTTGACAGCATTCATGGCCATATTCTCATTCATGCACCTCATTTCTTTGTCGAGATTTAAGAACTGCATTTGTTCCATTATCCAAAATAAAATCTTAGTTGTGGTATTGTGCATTGTGAGTGGGCTTCTAATATGGAAGTTCACATTCGCACATAGATACTTACTGAGTGATAATCGCCATTACACTTTTTATCTGTGGGGAAGAGTATTCCAGCGTCACTATCTTATCAAATACATGCTAATTCCAGCTTATATATGTGCATTGTGGTGTATGTGGGATGTTCTGGGGCATAAATCTATCTTGTGGAAGTGTGCCTATGGATTTTGTATATCAATCAATTTAATTCCATCTCCTCTACTTGAATTCCGTTATTTCATTGTACCGTATCTCATTTACCGATTGAATATGCCCCTGGCTACATACTGCAAGCTATCACTGGAACTTTTTCTGTATTCTTGCATCAATGTAGCCACTTTGTATGTTTTTCTCAAGAAAGAATTTTACTGGCCAGACACACAAGATGTGCAACGGTTTATGTGGTAAATTTTGTTGGCCCTAGTAGGTTCTTAAAGAAATATTTTTATTTGTATGTCATTAGCCATGATGGATGGTGCGATTGTTGCGATAACAGAACTCGGGTGTTTGAAATGCATGTTGCATGAATAAATGTTCTTATTCATGTGTTGGTCATGCCCCTCATGTTACCAACAAGTACCCTATATAGAGATACATTTTATATATCCTGTCTTAGCTATGTTGGAGCTTGTATTAAGATTACTGGACTTGACTGGATGTCAGCTTATTGATTCTTCAAAATAACAAGCCATCTTAAAATCTTCCTACCAAATTGAGCAGATGAGCTTAAGTTCTCACCAAACTACTGCTTCTTGTTGCTTATGAGACGATGAGATATTGACTTTTCTCGTGTTGGGGTTGAATATAGCTCAGGTTGAACAGTAATATAAATAATACCTCTACTCGGACGTCTTGTAGGGCTAGGTTGAATAATGCCTACAAGCGATCTGATGGGGGAGATTTAATAACCTTGCAAGTGTGTGCCATTGATATGACAATTCATGCTATCACTCCCTTATCATTTGATCATTCAGTAAAGTGTACAATCAGAATGTGAACCCATACTGCCAATCATCTATGGACGTGCCTCAAAATATCGAGATCTCAACATGTCTTGTTATCTCCTGGTCCTTGTAACATTTAGTCTGTTATTCATAACTACTTAAAAGGAGGACATCGTTGATTAGGAGATAAACCATCACTCTTTGATGCATTTCAAACCTATTTTTTAAGATACACTCTTCTAATTAGCAACAAGCAATTATGAAGCCGTATTTATGAACTTTGGACAATCTGATGCAAGGTAATTAGAAAAACTATGTTTACTTATATTTCTTTGGGAAAACAACTCATAAGCTCACACCAACCACATTTTATTGGCATCAAGAGCAAATGAATTTATTCATTCCATAAGCCAAGCCACATTCTCATCGCCCTCACCACATCACACGGTCACTCAGTCAAAACAAACCAAATAGCCATCAAGTGTATGGAACGCAAATATGACGTTTAGATCTGAAAAGATCATTTATTTAGAAGAATCTAGTGAGTTCAAACACCACAAAAGGATAAGCACTCAAATATGGGGCCACCATACAAGTTTATTGGTTCAACCTGAACAATAGTTCGCCATTGCTGAACCGAAGTCAGATTTATTTTAAAACTAAATAAATAAGATATGAGGGCATTTATGTTAGAGCAAATCACTTGATGTTTTAATCAGATTTGAACCATGCTGTTGTGCAGATTAATTCATAGCACATCAACACTTTATCGGGCGTAAATATCCTACAGTAGCAAATGTCAATGTGTGAAGGCATAGAGTGTGTGTGAGTGAAGCTTGGCAATCTCAGTAGAGGGCAGCACCTCGTGCTTCTGGTCTTTGTTTTGATATAATCGGACAGTAACATTTTGCAATCCGAATATCACTTGGACCTGAGGAAAATATAAAGCACAATAAAAATATAGAAATTATTATTAGTAACAAAACACAAAGTGTTCATGCGTTTTGGTTTTCAGCATTAAACACATCAGTTGATTGTGTGCGATGTACCTGATGTACGAGGCTGGCATGGGAGATCAGGAAGTCTCCTTGAGGGTTTTCCAGAAGAACTGTGCCACAACATCCTGTCACCCCTCCACGTGGACTCGTCCCACACAATTCAACATTGACAAACTTGCAGAAAGGACCTGGCCCATTAGATGGTGTGGGGGCTGTTGAGCTTACACTCGCTGATTTCTGGGTGGAAGCATTCGTTCTTTTCATAATTGTGATCACAAGCGCATCAGATTTCACCTGCACAGGTAAATTGAAAAATAACATCTTCACCATTAATCAACAACCAGGCAATTAAGGTACAGTGCCAATCACCAATAAAACCGACCAGAACAACCCCATTAGGATTAGCAGTAATGGTAAGATAACGGGAGCCTAACCTTGGCACTCTCTGTTATAATGGGAGGTCCGTCAGCAGGTGGTTTGCCAGAGACCAGCGGCTGTTTGAGCGTGGAGCAGATGAACTCTGTGAACTCCGGCACGACACGAGACAGGTCACCTGAGGCCGTGTAGTATACAGTGATGTCATCGGCCGGTACCAGCTTGGCCTGGAATAAAGTGCATCACCAAGTTAACAGTCTATTCCACCCACTAATGACTTGTACTGATCCAACAGATAAAAAAATCATTTGTAAGGGAGGTACATGCACAACCAACCCGTTAAGATCCAGTTGTTGGTGGCGTAATGAACCGGAGTGGCTTTACCTTTTTGCGTAGTTTTTGGATGCGATTGATGACCTCTCTTGCCAGACCCTCATCTAACATACTCTGGTCAGGTGTGATGTCTAGTAGAACCAGCACCTGTTGTTAAACAAACACCACCTGTTCATTAACGATGAGAAGTACCTCTCAATCATTGAGTGAAATACCACACATGGTATCTATACAATAATACCTATCAGATTTACTAAACATCTGATTGCATGAACAAATTTATCTGCCTATCATAGTGTCAATTTAATATGCAAACAAAGTGCTGTTTTTCCATCCTATCGACTCACGTCGCTGTCAGAATGCGCCTCATATTGAGACACAACACCCTCCTTCGTCTCGAACGCGTGGATGAGTCGCAGGTCCTCGCTTCTCAGTTCATGGCCCTTTACCACAATCACCCCCGTCTTCTGGAACTCTGTCAGCTCGCGATCACCCAGTGCTTTAATGGCCGCCATCACCGACTTGAATTCTCCCTTCAGTCGGGCACCGAGAACTTTGTGGTCAGGCTCTGCTCGCAAATGAACTCCATATTTCTCCTTATCAGTTGTTGTGGTGACAAATTTTACATTCAGTTCCTGTACACCAGAAAAAAATGATCACAAATTACAATCACAATCCACATGAAATTAATGTGTAAGTAAAAACCATTCATGCTGTTGGGCACAGGAGATTGTTTACAAGCAACCATACCTCTTGAATGTAACCGTGGAGAGAGGAGACGTCATCGAGGACGGATTGGTCCCTGTGAATAACCACCACTTCCTTCAATGGGTACTATAACCACCACATAACCACATGGTCAGTGCAACAATCAGCCACAAATGGGTGCAATGACCCAAACAAAGAATTAGGCTTGTATCTTTATACCTTCATGGGCAAGGTCTTGCGGTCCCTGATGACTCGACCCAGTTCAATGATAGCCTGCATCTTGGTGACCGAACTCTCTATGTGCGTGTCGATGAGAGACAACCTGTCACCCACACAGACTCGTACAATGTAACCCTGGTTATCTTATAATAGTGCTGCCCTAACAAAATGCATGCACTATGGAGGAAACATGACCGTCACAGATATAACATGGCAGTTATAATGGGAAATATGACTGATACAGAAATAATATAGCAGTTATAATGGAAAATATGACTGATACAGAAATAATATGGTAGTCATAATGGAAAATATGACTGATACAGAAATAATATGGCAGTTATAATGGAAAATATGACTGATACAGAAATAATATGGCATTTATAATGGAAAATATGACTGATACAGAAATAATATGGTAATCATAATGGAAAATATGACTGATACAGAAATAATATGGCAGTTATAATGGAAAATATGACTGATACAGAAATAATATGGCATTTATAATGGAAAATATGACTGATACAGATTTATAACATGGCAGTTATAATGCCTGGAACAGAGACAACATTGCTGTCACAGAGGTGATGAAGCTATTACTTGGGTGTTGGCAGCATTAGGTAGTGGATGCTGGCCGTGTCTTGTCCTTCCCTGGCCTCAATCAGAGGTCGTAACCTCTGGTACATGTGCTCCGTCAGGAAGGGGATGAATGGAGCCTACACAGCCATTGTATCAATCATAACACGACATGGACGTGAATCATAAATGATCAAACAACATAGTGAACAGATACATCCACATACTCAATGATAATGATGATAAGTTGAGAGGAGGTCCGTGCAGCAATACTCACCATGACTCGCACCATCGTGAAGAGCACCCCAAACAAGGTGGTCAGAGCCTCGTGGCAGTCCTCCAAACCGCCCTCTCCCTTCAACCGCTTCCTGTTCATGCGCACATACCAGTTGGTGAGCTGCTCTACAAACTTGAGCAGTCTTGGCACAACCGTGTACAGTCTGTATGCTGGATTAACAGAAACACAGATACTTCCTAGAGAAGATGGCTGTATATTTAAGGAAAGGAATAAACATTAACAAGGTTCTCCACCCATCAACCACTTCAGCATAGATCATGTTATATCAAAAGATCACTTAAACATAACATTAAAGCAATGACAAGTTTGAGTACAACAACGAGCCCATAACTGTTTAGAATTGAAGTGGATATTATCTTAATGGAATCTCGAGTGAGGGTTACCTGTCATTTCCTCGGTGACGAACTTGGTCAGACTCTGTGTGAAGGAGAGAATCCAGCGGTCCATGTAGTTGGTAGTGCTCACCTGAGCATTCTCATCGTACTTGTATGCGTGTCCCTCTTCCTGCAAAAACAACATTGCTAAGGTGTTATAACATGAATACACTCATACAGTATGTTATAAACCAAAGAATAATCATTCACCCACAAACACCCATCAACCAGCCAGCCACCTTTACACATCAACCAGCCACCTTGAAAACCTATCCAAATACAGTGACTCCTAATCACACATAAAGAACACACACCATACCCCAAACCACCATACCCGTCAGTAAAGCCATTTACCCGCTGTAATCTCTCGATGTTCTGTAGCAGGAAGCGGTAGGCGTTGTACCAAGGCAGGAAAACATCCTTGAGCACGTCTCGCACACCCTCCTCTTTAAAGCGCAGGTTGTCTGCACGCACCACAGGTGAGTTGATGAGGTAGAGGCGCACAGCATCAGCACCATACTTGTTGACAACGTCCATGGGGTCAGGGTAATTCTTCTTCCTCTTGCTCATCTTCTGACCATCACTACATGTCAACAAGACACTTAGTAACACTAATTCACTTAGAGAGGTAAAATGGAGAAATGTTGAGTTGAGTGATAATATTGAGCTCTGATTAACAGAGATAAGAGACTGAATACTAACGCAGCCAGAACAAGTCCATGGCAGATGAGGTTCTTGAATGGAGCTTTACCAAACAGTGCAGTACCTAGCACCTAACAGTGCAACACAAGATCAACATCAACAGACATCGCACGCGATACAACAGCTAAATATCAAGCTGAAAAAAGGGACGATAACTTGGGTGTCTGACAGACCTGCAGTGTATAGAACCAGCCTCTGGTCTGGTCAATGCCCTCAGCGATGAAGTCACCAGGAAAACCATCCTCAAATTCCTTCTTCTTTTCAAAGGGGAAGTGGTTCTGGGCGTAGGGCATGCTGCCTGATTCAAACCAGCAGTCAAACACCTCAGGTACCCTCCTCAAGACACCCTTACCCATCTTGGAGGGGATGGTCAGACAATCCACGCTATTATACACACAGATATAGCAGCAAGTTCTTCCTTACGAACATATTGGATTTCTACTACTTAAGAATCCACAACAAATCAAGTCAATAAATGCAACTTGCACATTGCATTTACTAAATGGACAATCATTTAGAAGGACTGTAAGATAGCTATGATGACGTAATGTCTTACTTCTCCCGATGGATGTCTGTGACCTCCTTGGCCCCGGTGAGGGTCATGAGTTCCTCAATAGAACCGATGCACACAACCTCTTCACCGTCATCACTCACCCACAATGGGATGGGGGTGCCCCAGTAGCGGTTACGGGAGATGGCCCAGTCGCGAGCGTCGCGCAACCAGTTTCCAAATCGCTTCTCCTTCACAAAGTCAGGTACCCTGACAAAACAGTCAAGACAGTAATGCTTCAGTGTCAGGTACAAAGATGTGTGATAGTGTAGCCTCACTGCAAGCTTAACAAAGTGCGAATGTGACTTCTTGTTATTGATGTGGAAACTTGTATGTGTTAATATGATTAATACGGTTAGACCATGATGCAGCCGACTGGCAGGTAATCAGAGTCTGAAGTACGGCCAGGAGTAGTAAGGCAGTGTCTAAGTAGAACACTCACCAGTAGGTGGCAGCATTGCTCGCCAACAGCTGGGCAGACAGTTGCTCTACTCGTACAAACCAGCTAGGTACTGCCCGGTAGATAAGGGGAGAGTCAGACCTACACACACACAGCATACAAATGTAACATCAATCAGTGCCATGAAATCATATGCCACAAAAGTCAAAGCATGAGAACGGGGAATTATTTGTCGACATACCGCCAGCAGAAAGGGTAGCTGTGGACCATGGTGCTCTGGTGCACCAAACGACCTCGCTCCTTCAGCAACTTCATAATGTGCTTATCTGCCTCCTGTTAACCCAACTCAGAACTTTAACATCTACCCATCAGGCAATCAATACAATATGCAAACGCTGTCTCATGTTGCCGGAGATAGCACTATACACCATGACTAATATATATGTGGTTTATTTGACTCGCATCAATGTACAATAGTACTTATTTCCGTGGTAAGCAGGGTGACTCACTTTTACATGGAGCCCCTTGAAATCCACCACGGGGTCTGTGAAGCGACCCCTCATGTCAACTGGACACAACGGAGCCATGTCCTTGGTGATAATGTTGTACTTGAGGTTACAGCGATAATCATCCTACACACATACCAACAATTACTCAATGAATAATTACTGCAAAACATTAATGAAAAATAACTCCCAAATGAAAACTTAATATATAGGCACTACACTGAAAGTTTGGCCATATAAATCATACAGTGACTCTGGTATATTCAAATTACATTGCCGCCATTAAAACAGAATTTGACCAGACATACCTCTCCAAAGTAAGGTGCCTGGTGCACAACACCTGTGCCCGACTCCTCTGTCACGTAGGTGTCATTCAGCACACGGAAAGCACCACGTTCACCCATCTGATCATGTGAACAAGACAAAGTATGAAACAAACTGGAACCTAGCGCTAATCTCAAGATGATTAAAAGCAAAATATCAATGCTGTTATTGATAAGTACATCATTTGCAACCATATATTTATTCTCAATTCACGTGGATGTTGCCATAATCATTGAAAATGAAGAATGCTTACATGAGCAAAATAGTCAAAGATGGGCACATATTTCTTTCCCTCAAGAGCAGAGCCTTTGAATCTGCAAAGTTAATCACTAGATGCAATTAAACCATGCAAAGTGGGTAAAGTCAGTCATCAATCGATTGGGACATTTTCCTACCTCTCCACCACGTCGTATTCGACAGCCGTCTTGTACAGAGCACATACACGTGCTTCCATCATTATGTACACTTCCCCAGTGCTCTTGTCTGGAAACAAAGAAGAAACAACTATACCATCAGAGAAGGTTTATTGTTGCATATGCTTGCAAACTCTTGTCAACATGTAACCTTAGACATTACCAAGATAAGATACATAGTCAGGGGGGCGGCTACCTTTGAGTTTGATGTAGTCTTTGTCTGGGTGCACACAGAGAGTGAGGTTGCTAGGCAGTGTCCATGGCGTTGTAGTCCACGCCAAGATCTTAATGGTCTGGTCTTCCTCCAGAGGGAAGCTTACGACGACTTCACCACAGCAAACAAACACACGTTCATTAAACACAAGTAGAGACAGAATACACTTGGCTTGATCTCGGTTGGAACACGAGTGAACACAGGCATACCAGCTGGATCCTGCACATCTTTGTAGTTTTGTCCAGACTCAAAGTTGGACAAAGGGGTGCTGCATTCTGTTGAGAATGGCATCACCTGCAAGAATAGAAAACTGGTAATATAGAATGCCAGGAATATCGTACGACTCCTCAATGGTCACAGCTCTGATGGAGGGCCACCAAGCACGAGCTCACCTTACAACCCTTGTAGACCAGTCCCTTGTTGTAGAGCTGTTTGAAGACCCACCAGATGGACTCCATAAAGGACGGATACAGCGTCTTGTAGTCATTCTTAAAATCAATCCATCTCCCCAACCGAGAGACAATATTCTGGCAACCAAAACATGCATTACTATTATAAAACATCTTGAAAGAAATACAACTGAGACTGTGTGTAGATGCTGTGAGCAAGTGGCATTATGTGTGAGTGTGTGTTTTATTGTTTGTACCTACCTCCCATTCACCAGCATAACGCATAACTATCTTCCTACACTCGGCGTTGTAGGCCTTAATACCCATCTTGGCTACATCCTCCGGCCCCTTGATACCCAAAGTCTTGTCGATTTCATACTCCTAGTAATCAAGAGACAGGAGATCAACAACAACAACATGACATGAACTAAAAACCAATGTCATAACAAAATGCTACCTCATCACTAACTCTAGCTATTTCCCTTTATCGGTTACATAACTCCCATGGATTTGCTCTTCACAATAAGCACAAATCAGTTGATGTCAGCATTTCTTAGGGTTTATTGTTAGATATAGCTCAGATGAATCGTACCACAGGGAGTCCGTGAGTGTCCCAGCCAAATCGGCGGTCCACATGCATTCCACTCTGATGAGCCCAGCGAGTGACTACATCCTTGACTGTACCAGCTAGAATGTGACCGTAATGTGGCAAACCCGTGGCAAAGGGTGGTCCGTCATAGAAGGTGTATCTACAATATGCATCCACATATTCATTAGTAATGTCTCACATGAAATTTAGTAGATGATCGCTTTACAACTGTTATGAAAATTGCATCTGATTATGAATCACTTCATCAGAATAAGTACCTTGGTTTGTTTTTGGACTGCTTCAAACATGTTTGAAATGCATTTATCTCTTTCCATAACATCAGGACCTTCTCTTCCTCTTTGGAGAAGTTGATGCTTTCAGGAACATGTAAATCCATTGTGTGGAAGTTGCATGTATCACAACTGCTACAAAACAAATACCAATAAATAACAGCATACGTAAAAAGCACATCAAACAAATAATATACAAGGTTCACTGCATTCTGAAGTTTTTGAATCACAATTCAGGTCTATCTGCTCTTCCCCTACAGGATTGGTGTAAGGGTAAAAAAAAACCCACTAAAAATAGACCACTGATAGGATCCTATATCATTGGAAGGGTAATTAGGCAAGAGAAGCATGCATGACATTAAGTCCTGTTGTTAAACAATAAATTATTCAATAATAGGAGACACCTTACAGTTTCAGTTAAACAGAACCCTTGAAGACAAATCCCATATTAACTAAAACAAACCCATGAAACAAATGCATTTATTATTAACAATTAACTTCAATGATTCCCTAGTACCAACACACAAACATCTAACTTGCAAGAGACTTAATGTAACAAACTAAAAACCCGTAGTGTATTATAACACAATAAACATAGTCATTGATGAGGCAGGTATATTAAACTGTTACCTAAATCTAAAATTAGACATTAAACTTTCCAAATATTTAAGTGCCACTGGATGTGATGGTGGCCTATCATACAGTACCCCAATTAGCTATCATGTCCTGAAAGCTGATTCAGCAGAAACTCAGATCAACTGTAGCATGAAATATATTATATCTGCATTAACAAGCCAAGGGCTAGCTCAGTCATTGAAGGAACAGTAATAAGGTTGCGTTGGATTCAGTTGTTGTAGGACATCTACGAAGACATTCTGTCCAGGTAAGTGAATGAGTGCCTGACTGCTTGCACCAGTCTACTATCTACAGGTCTACTGTCCCTAACCCCGGTCAAACGTCATTGTCCATACACAGATGTCCTGTACTGTAGGGTTATATGGTCACTAGCCTGGTAATAAATCCAAAATTCCAATCAGATACCTTGAAAATTTAAAAACCTGGCGAGTTATTTGGTTTCATCGCAGGTTTTGATGGTAATGAACAATATGCACCTATAATCACGAGTGATATATTCAGCTGACATGGACTATAATTACGATGGCAGTCTTGTGGCATCATCAATGAGCAAATGTCGACATGTTTATCTTTAAAACAAGGCTATATCTATGCACAGTCCAGACAATTTCAAACAGATGACAGTTTAAAAAGTATGGTGCATGTTCTCGAGGACCTCGCCAATGTACAAAATTTGACGATAAGACCTTACCTTTACTATGTCCACTTGATGTAACAAGTCCAATTTAATAAGTAAATGAGTCTCAGCAACCGCAATAACTTGTTAATATGCATAATCTTTCAAAATAAGGGAGGCGATTCATTTTTCCAAATAATTTCCAATATGGCGGTGAGATTGCGCAACATATGTTGGTTGGAAACGGACTTGTTATGATGCTGAATAAAGGTGAGGAAAAGGCAGCTAGGTCGGAAAGTTATGAGGTATAAATCTAGTAAAAATTTAATCCCCTATGAAATGTATCATCAGGCAGATGTCGATATGATAAAAACATTTACAACAACTTCACGCAAGATATCGGTGGTTAGCAACTACCTAAATTTGCAGTGGAATTTCGCCGAAAAGTAACAAACTAATCGAATATCACGTGTTCGTTCTTAGTCAAGGTCGCCTAGCCTGTTGGCTGCAGGCCCTGTTTACATGTTACTGATATTCAATAGTCTCGCCAACAGTCTAGTCTCTCGGTCACTCTCAGGTACTTTTCAGTCGTTGTGTCTCATTGGTCAGTTCTACATTTTCCGAAGATTTGGCGCCATATTTCTTTTGGTACGCTCCGTTTGAAAGACTTGTTCGCTCGGTTGCTTGATGGGTCTTGACTGTTTTGTGAATGTGGCTGCTGGGACGGCGAAACATTTTGCTACACGTTGTTAGCTACTGCTCTTGATGCAATACTTGGAACTGGCCAGGGTTTCGACAGCAATGGTTGTCCGCTTGCCGTGATTTTAATGAGCCGGGAACTCATTCTACAACACCCCGATTTGTTGTTTCACGCTGAGTGGCACCGTTAATCACACAGTCGGCGAGATAAGCATACGTAAACATACTATCGCACAGCTAAGCGATTAATGCGCTTGTTGTGGTGCCAATTAGAACTTTTGAGACGCCCCATGATTCCAGAAGACATTCAATGTGTTCTCAGTGGACGCAGACCACAACAATGTACATGACGTCACATAAAACCGAGGGTGCATATCACAAGCCAGTTTCATGAGCCAGACGCACGCAACTAAGGTCAATCCGGGTCACAACCTTTGCGTTGATTGGTCACGAAGATTAACGAACGTGTCTAATGAATATTCGGACGCGCCAGTTTAAGACCTTGTCTTGTCGTAGACTCTAGGGCGAGAAGCGTAGCAGACTAGTTTGCCCTGGAGGTTTGTTTTAAAAAAACCTTATCTATTTAATTCAGTAAATACTCTCACCGTTGATGGCTTTAAATGTTTCTCAGCACGTTTTTTAACGTGATAAGTGACGATAAGTTAAATATGTTTGCCAATCTACCGATAAAAGGGGGTTTTCCTGTTTGACCAACAAGGGAGTACCCGATCATCGCCGATCGACTGTTGACAGCGTTTGGCAATGCGAGTCCACTGGTGAATTGGTCCCCGGGAAAAGTTCCGAATTTCGAGCGCTAAGTATTTGATCGGACAGGTGTTATTGTGACGATTCAATGTCGTCAACAATTTTATAAAATTCTCACGAAAAATATGGCAATTACCATGAAATTACACGTGATGCAACTATCCGGCAACTCGGAAGTTGTGAGGTTATCGCCGGCAATCAGCTCAAGCTACTTGACCAACCTCTTTTATAGAAGGTAGTGGTTCGATGCCGAATTTCGGAATTACCTTGGCTAGATGGTTATCGTTCGGACGCACCCACTGAGATTCAGTACAACATTGTTAGTTATGGAGGGAGGCAACACATTTCTTTTCAAAAACAATAAGTTCTGGGTTTTAAATCAAACTGTTCTCCACTATTAAATGAAGTGGTGTCATGGTATTTGGTTATTGGATGCATATCTTATCAATTTAACCCAGAAATTTAGACCAGAAACCTAATAGACATAACGGGTTTTAGTTATTATGTTCGCTAAGGGATGGTAATATAGACTAGCACGATATCATAAAATGTCAATTTCTCGTCAAGAATATAGTTTGCACAAAGTCTTTCAGATATCGACATAGTCTTTAAAATCATGGTGAAGTGTACGTTAATAAACTAAATTATCTGCATTGTTATTCTGGCAATGGGTCTGTTAGATGGCGACCACTCGGGCGGAGGGGGGTACTTATCCTTAACTCAGATAGGGGTGTGCCACAGGACCTCGAAAACCCATACCCTTTGTACAAGTTGAAAATGGCAAAAAGCATACCCAGTCGTTCAAGGTATTATGCGAATGTATAACCCGTCGTACAAGGTGAAAATGGCAAAAAAAAGTACCCTGTCTAACAAGGTATTATGCAAATGTATAGCGTATAATCCATTGTACGTCGTAGGCAGGATAAATGTTACGATAATGTTGGATAAATCTCAAAATGTTATGAGCAGATTTCTGATTACATGCAGTAACAACTTTGCGCACCTGCACGGTCTAGCCATAGGGATTTGTATTACCTGGCCGGCTGCTATCTTCTATGTATACATAAACCATAAAAGGTTTGTAAACAAAGAAGATAACGGTTAGCCGCCCAATGCCTGTGGGCTGAGCGTGTGATTCTCGGGGCGTCACACAGGGACCATTCAATGCATTTGCATTGTCAACGATCGGTGGGAAATCCCAGGAGAAAATCTCGACATACTGCATGGGAAGAGAAACCATACCCCGCTGTACAAATTGAATCCGCCAAAAAACCCGTCGTACGGATTGAAGTTGATAAACATACCCCGTCGTACAAGTATGAGGCCCAATAAAACCCACCGTACAAGTCGAGAGGCCGAAAAAACATACCCCCATCCCCACCCCCCTCGGGGACGACCACCAGTCATTATACCCCAGGTATGTAGCAGTCCAGCATCGGACTTTTATATCCACTGTCTTTATAGAACTAGATCCTGGGCAGCAGATAATATTAGAGCTAAAACTATTGTTGACCCACCAAAACCTAACAAAAGGCCAGTTGTTATCATAGTTCCCATAGTTTGTTACATGTATTTCACATATTGCCAGTTTTTTAAAATGATATTATTTCATTCCATTGCCCTAGGTCATGCAAATTGTTGATACAGAATTGAACCCTTTTAACAAAGTTATTCTACCTTTTATCATCATCATTCCCCCTCACCAATCTCACTTGCTCAGTTTCCAAAAATATGATTCGTATTATTCTATGTGACATAGGGCTGTTTGATTTTGTTTTATTGAAATTTGCATTTTTGAGCGGAAAGTATTTGATATGAAGAATAACACTATGAACTTGAATGGCAGCAATTTAATTTCCGCTAAGCTGAGATGGGTTTTGTCTCGATTCCATAAGTGGTATTGTGGTGTTCTTTGGTGAGGTATTTTGGTGTTGATAATCGATAACATTTCCGGTTACACGTTTGCGAAGTATTATGTTTGGACCCTTTATTTAGTTAATAGACGCTACAATGTTACAATAAAGTATCATATTTCTGAACCTAATCAATACAAGAGCCGAAGAGTATAACACAGTTAAGATGACAAATGGTAATTACTCGGAAACCATTCATTTGGTTAAAGAGACTATAATACTGGGCGATAATATAATAATATAATCCCTTACATACATATATATATTTATATATATATATATATCTGTATATATATATATATATATATATATATATATATATATATATATATATATATATATATATATATATATGCTGTTTATCAACGTGAACGTGTGTGTTCAAGAGAAGCCTTCCTCTCATAATTATGTAGGATCTTTAAAGAACACTCGTATTTTTAAATTGTGTTTTGTGGAAGTATCATTTCGACATGAATACTTTTTGAATATCAATTCTCACTAAGTTTCAAGCATGATTGCTACAGTTCCCTTGACATCACTGACTGAAGCAGCCCACATGATCACTACTGACAGATCAACACCTTCGATCTATAGTTCTGTATTTAAATATTATGTCACATTCTAAAGTTCCCGTGACTTCAGTGGTGGCAACCATTGGTAAAAACTTAACTTTAAAATGCTATTTGTGTCGAAATATCATTTGAAAGAGGTACCAATATGACTTAAATTAAGGGTGAGTTTCAGTTCTCTGAGGAAAAATATTCTTTATCATTACTGATATTCTGATCCAAATAGTTGTAGCAACAGTCACGATCCAATTACATGTCTGAGCAGTTGCCTATTGTTATCATATATATACTCCTGCTGTTGGGTTCGCTTTGGCTGTGTGGATTTGCTGCTCAGTTATTAATGTAGACCTGAAGGGTCACTTAGCCATCTTTGGTGATCCAACTTCTTTTTTATAATGCATAGCTTTGTTTTGCAGCTTATTCATTTGATGGGCTTGTCGTCTTTAGCCTTCTGATGGTATGCACTTGCGCATACATGAAAAGAATTCCTAAGCTGAAGGAATGGATGTTCACTGATAAAAAAGGGTTCTTTGGAATATTTTATAAAGGTATGTGATGGATGACATTGGTAAAATGAATGTCTTTATTATCTTACTATTTAATTGTTCATTTGTCAAACAAACCTACCTGCTCTTTGTGTAGCATAGCCATTAAAATTTGGTATTTTATTGCCCAACCTGTTTTTCAGCTGCTGTGATAGGAACAAGACTACACGTCGCTGTGGCAATAAGCTGTGTCATCATGGCAGCTTATGTGTTGTTTATTTAAGGATTTTCACATGGAGTGAATAAATACTTGCCTTGCAGGCAGCCACATCATTATAAGGAGTATTTAAAAGTGGTGTATTGTGAAGACATGAAATGGGATGATTTTCAAACAACCAAACATGTTTAGTGTGCAACTGCCACACTGTACATTCCTTGATGGAATGAACGTCCAAATGCAATGCTTTGTGTGGTCATGTGAATGCTTTAGAAGGGAACTAGCATGAAAGAGAGGTGTAGTGGTGCAAATATGTTTTATGGTAACTGCTCGATCATGGAATAACTTTTTCTATTTTGTTTTGCCTTGATACACCTGGAAAACATTTTTATTTATGCAAATATCTTGTTATTGGCTTTCTTCCATATAAATTTGTTCCAGAAAAAATTGTGTCATTCAGTTTGTCTTTGGTACAAAAACGTACAATATGTGCCTGATGAATGCATTGAGCAGAATTATCATAGGAATCTCAATATAGGTCACTTTTACTTGTTTCCATTTCAAAGAAAAAGTGCATGTCAATTATGGCCATTTATTCAGCTGTTGATGAATCAGTCACAATTTCCTACAAAACACTTGTTTTTGATGATAATGGAAGAAAATCAATTCACAATCCATTGAATGTCCTATTTATAGCTCATATTTTCATTCATTATGTGGGGTCAATATACATTTTACATTGTTTTGTTATTAGGGTGTTTGTCAAAGTTTCATTGTGATCACATTTTGTAAATACAATTTTGGGATGTGATATGTTAAATGCAAATAAAGTTTGTACATATATTGAAAAAAACTCTTAAGTTCATCAGGCATCCATTAAATTCAAGCACTTGTTATGTTTCTGAGGATTAAACATCAATCAATTAATTAGAAATTGCTCCAAATGAACTCCAACTGTGTTGAAATAGCAAAATGGAAATACTGCAACAAGTGTGAATAGATTATTTACACCACATTTCCGTGATATTCATGTTCTGTAAAGAAATTATAGCAAAAACAGCAATCTTATAACCACTTACAATGCAAAAAAGATCAACCATAAATACCATTGACACAAAATGTTTGAGGTGGCAGTGTATAGTCATACCATACAATTCAAAATCAAAACTTGAATGAAAACTGTCCATGATAATTTCACTTGATTTAGTTAAAATGATTGGTTTCTTCTGCGCATAAGAAAACATCTTTATTGCACAAAAGAAGTAATCACATAAAATCTTATCACATATTTTGTAGGAGATAACAAACATCACAGAATGTTTTTAATAATATCTAGTAGAAGCTAAAAGTGACCATATCACAATGCTTTGATAGAGATTTAAGGATTGCACCACAGACAAGTTCAATTATAAGTTAAATTGAATGACTAATAATCACAGTATATTAATTACTAAATACAATATAACATTTACACACAAAATTCAACTGAACACTGACATTATTTTTCACATTTTTCTTACCGTTTGACCTACAAATCTGAACTTTCACCACATTGCAGGTCTCATTAATTTAAACTAAAACGAATAATAGGAAAACACATGTGGGAGAGGTATAATTCATGCATCGTACGTGCATAAACATTTACAGAGTACCTAATATATCACGGCAATAATCACTTGGTTTTCTGACCCTGGTAATTGCATCTGAAATATGAATCACAACAATACACAAAGATATTGCAAACTCTGTTCATTGGATGAAGATATAACCTTGTCTGTAGAGAGTATAACTGCAGATGATAGATGCCAATACCTTCAACATCATCAGGTTGACTTGATAACAGCTGCGTAGGGAAGCTAAATACAGGATCATCCAATACATCATCCAGCCTCTCAATAATACAAGGGGGGCAATTGTGTTCCAGTGGGATATTTCTGGGATTGACAGTCTGAAACAAGCCCTCTTGTCAACTGACTAATCCCAAACCTGTGGAATCAATTTAAGGAATGATATTCCACTATGCTACACTGACCTTGATTTTATGCCACGAGTCTGTGATTACGTTTCCAGACACATCACCACACTGCCGATGAGATTTTCTATGGCGATGTTCTGGAAGAGAAAAGTTTGAAATAACAATTATTTGTGTTATATTCCAGCATTGTATCAACTAATTACTTGATATCATTTCAATCTTGTATTGCCACATAAACAACTGAAATATTATAGAGATATGATGGCTGAAAACATCTCTTCTTATGTCTATAGTAATGCTTTATACAAGCTCATCACTTCTTCCAATTCTTCACTATAAACACCTCATCCATACAAGAGTACATTAACAACAGGATAAAATGTATCATTAGGTATGGTTAGCAAAAGCAACATAACCTGAACAATACTCCCAGACCACAATTACCAAACTGTCTTCAGCATCACGTACTCCAGTTTCTGGATATTGAGATGTGCCAAAAGGCAGACAATTGCTCCAATTGGTTACTTATGGTGTATATGCAGTTGGGCCATGGGCAACACAGATCATTGTCTCATGTGATCCCCTCATATTTTGCATTGCATTATAGCAATAGAATAGAACTGCATTCTGTTTTTGCATTACCCCTTAACTGCTTTGATAGGGACAATACAGTAACTAGTCTCCTGGTCTTACAGTTCAAGTTAACTGTTGTGGATATAAGCCATCAATAAATAGACCTTTGTGAATCTTTTCTTTTCTTGGACTGATTTCTCTGCTGTATGTGGAGCCAAATGTAACTGATTTCTTGGATAAATTGATGTTTGTTCTACTATCATTCCTAGACTCATCAATACCACATTGATGAGGTGATAAGCTGGAAGTAATGAAATCATGGTCAAACTTAGACATGGTCAACTGCCTCTTGTCCCAGTTCAATAACTTCTTATTGGTGGATATTATTCTTTTTTGTTTATCACATATCTGACAGAAAATAATTACTTTAAATTATTTAACTTTAAAAACAACCCATAGTTTTTAAATTACCCTATTTCTTTGACACAATACTTGGGAGTGGAATTAGAATCCATTGAGGGTGAATCATTTCCATCAAATGTTGTCTTTGTTGTTGTGTCTTCCACAGTGAGAGAGCACCATTTCCTGACCAACTTCTTCTTAAACCACAATGGACCTACACAAATGTTGTACAGTCACAAATGAAAAAATGAAATTAAAAAAATGATTATGGTAGCTTCAGGGAATTATGACAATCTTGAGACATGTATTAAAGTGGAATAACCTGCATCTGGCTGGTGTATGGGTGGAGTGGCATCTCTAGAGATGGGTTTTGAATCTCTTGGCTTTCCTGAAGAGCAGGGATCAGGTGATTCTTGCAGTGATGAGTCAGTGTCATTAGTGGCAGAAGACTCCTCATCAGAAGAAAGTGTGGGAAACATGCAGGATTCTACATCTGGATATTGAAAAGCAATGGACTTTTCAATGTGTAAGGCAATTGAATAACATACTAAGCTATCTTCTTTTGGTAAAATGTGCACCGAAATCACTACATATGAACTTATATTAACCTGATATTGTTGATAAATCAACTGGCTGGGACACTTGGTAGATTTCTTTGGCATTACTTTCATTGACTAGAGTAGAATTGAGACGAGGAATATATTTGGGACTTTGCAAAGAGCTTGTCTCATGAGGCCAGCTCACAATATCATCTGTCCACTGTTCAGCTAAAGAATAACAATCAATGGGAAATCCTATAGTGTTATGAAAATGATTTCCGAAAAGGAAAACATTAAATGTAAGAACATAATTGTTTTACAGAAACAACTGACCTCTTCCAATCTAGTTCACTTACAATCATCATATGAAAAATCCTCTTCATGAAGATTTTCTTTTCCAAAGCTTGGAATGGATGCAAAGTTGATGCCTAAGGAGAACAACATGATATTAGCCAATTAAAAATTATACTTTTCATTCATATATAATTATAATCAGCATCGCAGAAAATATAATTAACATGAAGTGACAATGGGTAAACAAACTGCAATTATCTTTGTCTGCTTGAGTATTATGATTGGTTGGCATCAGCATCCTAAACTCATGGATTTTGTTCATACTGTTTAATTCACACTGCACTAGGTACTCCAGTTTTTTTTTAAATCCTCTGTTATATTAATCTCCTCAACCAAGCATTCAGAATTGAGATCACAACAGAGAACAATTAAACCAGTTTTTTTTTTTAGCTGTATCAGGGTTTTTTTCAAAAGAAAAAAATTTGCCATTGCAAATGGATCTAAACCTTCCCATCCTTCCAGAGGCTCATCTCTCCGAGGAACTTCAATAGATGGCAGCTCAGACCCTGAGACGTCACTCATCTTGAAATGCCATCAGCTATCTGCAAGTTGTAAATAAGGCAAAATTTAAATATGCCATCAGATGATATAATTTGGTTATTAGTCGCTTCAATCCAGCCCAACAGTAAGAGATGCAAGTCATGTGTCACAAAAGAACACTTGTGAAAGTTTATAAGCTTCCATTCAAGAAAGTAAGTGCTAAAAGTAGTTTTTAAATTCAAAGGCAGGTAATTGTGCCCAGATTGAGGAACCTGAGGCCATATCTCATATGCTCCAAGGCAAAGCGCTCGCCCCTGGTGATCTGATCCCACCTTAGCCTGAGAGATCGAAAGAAGTAAACAGCGCGGACGCTGTCAGAAGTTTCTACCTAATATTCTCCATGAATTGAACCACCCGATTCTGCCCATAGACCAAGGCTTTACTCTAAAACTATTGCTGATTAACTGGAAAACGATAGAGTCTGCAGCCAAAATGACAACGAATTCTAGAATATCACTTTTGATGCTGTCAATTGCTTGACAACGTACGATAATCAATACCCACAACAAACCATCGTATTATGCATTAGCCGTTGATAACGCCAAAAATTAACGGCGTTATGTAATGGCATGCAGTACACCCCTCTACATAAACTTTGCAATACTTTATTAACAGTAGATCAAATACTATGGTTATATTGACACCTCTACTGGTCCGTATCAGTATGGTTTAAGATTATTGCATAATTATCGTTGTCAGTAACCCACCTTCGTAATTTTGACAAGCTTCTATCGATTTCCCTCTCACGCGTGAACAACTCTGGGACGCGGCCCGTGGTCGCAAGAAACTGCCACCAGGTGGCACGAATACCAACCAAAAGCCGGGCATCAGTCGCGCGGAAGCGAGTGGCACGCGACCGATCTGCCAGCTGGTTTAGAGTCGAACTCGCGAACAATCAATGAGGCATCCCCAACAAGTTACGAATATCAGTGACAGCATAGGGGAATCGACCAAAACGAAGCTACAAAATTTTGCTATGGCAATTATGCAATTAAAGTGGTAAAATTACACTTGCTCTGAATGTTTGAATAGTTCATGGGTACAGGGTTTAGTCCACGAGAGGAGTTCCCCCTGTGTGAAGGTCTGTAGGAAATAGCCACAGGCACCTAAGTCAATTCATTCAACGAGCGCGTTCCCTGAACGACAGTGACATGGAGGCAGGGTCTTAGCCGGGTTGGAAAACTGCCCAACCGTCCTCAACCCAACCCCGTTCATCACGTAATGACCAACTTATTATCATAACGTGGCTTGTTGGCTTTTGTGAACGTGATCACGAGAACATCATGATGGCAATCGTTGAATCTGTGATTATATCATGTATATTTTAAGTTACCGTAAATGTCTCGCTATCAGACAGAATGATTCATTGATAACACGATCAGTCTTTGATGGAAATGCTTTAAAGTCACCGCGACGTGACAACAGTTTACACCGTGGCGTTTACCTTTCACACCACCCTTATGACGTCACAGACAATTTGCCCGGCGTAAACCTGCGCTGGCCCAAGCATACGCGGGAAATAAAAACGTAGTCATTTTAGAGAAGGTATAACCAGATAACATCGACATTGACTGGTACCTTGTTTTACGAGGAGGCGAAGCTGGTCGTAACTCCATTCCCCATCGTTAAAGTATTATGACGCTGACTAAACCCCATGCGTCAAAAAAAGCGTTATCAAACACTATTTAGATCATAGAAGAGCGGCCATAGTGCTGCGTCGCTGTTTGTCTTTAAATTAGCTGTGGGTGGGTGGACGGGCTTTAGGGGGAAACTCCAGCCCGTCCCAATCGACTACTCACCCGTCCATTGGTTCCTCAATCTGGTCACAATTACCTGCCTTTGAATTTAAAAACTACATTTAGCACTTACTTTCCTGAACGGAATCTTATAAACTTTCACAAGTATATTGATATGGGTCCATTTTTCTCACCTTGGGTTGGTCTTGATATGGGTCGGGACAACTCCTCCAGTAGGCTTATATACATCAGTCATTAGAACTCTATAGCCCTCTATGGTTGCGTTGGCATGCATTGTTACAATCAATAAGCCATACAAACAGATCATGCGGACACAAATCTGTTATAGCCAATCCACACTAGGCGCTTTTTATCAACGTAATATTTTGACATTGTAGCCCTATCGAACCAAGTACGGGAGCTGCTGCTGTGCTATTAAACCTGATGATGGTCTTATGGGCTACGCACGAATAACCCCCGCAAAATGTACCTGCTAACCAAAGAAATCATGATGGTTTTATTTGTGACCAGAACTTGATGGAGTGGTTGCCTGACCCACCAGTTGCCTTAAGTTAACCCTTTACCATCAACCAATTTCGCCCAAGAAGAAACCTGTTTAAAGTCTGTATCTATCGAATACAGACCTAACCAAATTGTGTAGAATTTCTTTGACGATCTTTCAAGTCAGTGATATGCGTCGGGAATTTCGACAGAAAGAAAAAAAAAAAGTTTAGCTGGCGCAAGCGCTGCGAAAAACGTATTCGGGCCATTCAAAATACGGTCAGGTTGACCAGTCACAAGATAAAAGCTGCGTAATATGTGCCTACGTGAGATACGGCTATTGATACAGGTGTAAACGAGATCAGATGATACATAGCGCGATTCTGATGCCTTTCACCATCGACGCCACAACGAGCGTCTCATTTGAGAGGTCTCGTGGGGGGCATAATGTACCGCAGTTGTACCATGAGATTTGAGCGGGCCCCCATCCAATAACACATAAATACTCGCTGCAGGCAACCACTTAGTCGGACGAGGATAGAAGGCACTTACAAAGAAACACAAACTCTATTTAAGGAGCGTTATCCAAGTCACTCCTTCAGACGGCGACTGTATGAATTGTACATTAATCTTGTCAGGGTAAGGTATAATACTGCATTAGTTGAACATAGTATCCGAAGTAATCATTGCCTTTGGAATATCATTTACACTTGGTGTTGTTGTAAGCATTATGGCATTACTATAATTAACTTTTATCCTTAAATATACATGGATAAGGAGAGATATGCGTTCTGGACTGGGGCTGTGTAAATGTAATTTAACCATTGTACACTTACCCAAGTTCAATTATTACCAAAACTCCAATGAAACATAGCACCTTGCAGCTGAACACTGGCAAATATACTGTCGTTTAATAGAGAGAATTTAGTGAAAGGGAAAGTCATATTTGTCAATGGTGTTTGTAAAATGTACACCTGAAAAAGTGATGAATACCATATCTTTTTTTATATTAACTTTAATGCAAAAAAGAAACAATTAAATCCAAAGAGGAAAAAAAATGTCTATAGAATTATACATGGTATCAAAAATAACATTATGATTTGAGCACAGAAAGTTGTGAGCAGTGATGTTCTGAGTAGATGTGAAAATGTCTAACAAACAGGTATAATGAGGTTAATAACATTAAATAATACTGAAGTCATCAGTTTTGTAACAGTATATAAAAAAAAGGCAACAAGAGTATATTATCAGTGTTAATGTGCAAAATTCTTATAAAATAGAACTACAATTACCTGGGTCTGAAAAATGCACCATTCCTGATATCAATCTATTCAAGCTAAACTACACAGTGAATAGTGTTATGATACATAACATATTGTAACTTCCATAAACGGGCTGTGTAAAGGATGGGACAACAATATTGTTATTGCTGAGAAGTCACAGGACCACAAGCCGTTCCTTCATATTGATTCGTCCACTAGATAATTTTTCTATTTTGCTGGTTGAAATAATGACTTATGTAATCTTGTAATGGAGCACTCCATGGTAAGTTTCTGCTTTCTGAATTTTTAATAGCTCCTGGTATGCTCAATGTACAATATAAAGACATTTCATTTTCCCAAGAACTCAGCTTTTAGTTCTCGCCTCAGAATTTTCCCACTGGCAGATTTGGGGATTTCAGCTCTGAATTCCACACCACCAGCCAGCTTCTTGTATGGAGACACTTTCTCTGTCAAAAAGGAGGCCAAGTTATGAGTTATTTTATTATTTTATATAACACCCTTTTCTATGTTAGTTATATACAAATCATTTCCCATTCATGCCAGCCACTTTCTCTATGTAGTCATGGGCTGTTAATATACAACTGCTGATTTTTTTTACAAAACCACTTTAACTGGTTAAATTCTGAGTAACAAAAAATCGTACTTATGATTTGCATACCAGGACACAAAACATACATAAATTGTACTACATATCAAAGCACTGTTATCCTCATAAAATAATTAAATAAAACACATCCTCACCTTCTATGAAGCTTTTGACCTCCTGCTCTGATGCAGTCTGTCCTGCTTTTAGCACTATATATGCTCGTGGCAGTTCACCTGCTCTCTCGTCAGGAATAGCTATAACAGCGGCATCTTGAATTGCAGGGTGTGACACAAGAAGTGCTTCTAACTCAGCGGGTGCAACCTGAAAGGTACAAACAAGTAAACAGGGCTCATAGCTGAATTTTAAGAAGTTTACACATATATGGGAAAAAAACACAAAGAAAGATTTTTCCCCATGGATATCACATAGTCATAGAATGCCGTCAAAAATGTGAATTTATAAATTGCTTCAAACAAACACCCACCTGAATACCTTTTACTTTGATAAGCTCCTTTAATCTGTCAGATATAGTCAAATGTTCTGATTCGTCATAGAACCCTATGTCTCCTTAACAGTTCAAGACAATGAAAATCCATTCGAGTGTCCCTTATCCGAAATCCGGAAACCTCCGAAATCCGGAATTTTTTTGGCAAGTACCGTTATGACGCCGCAGAGAATTTTCCCCGAAGATTTCAGGTCCCAAAAAACGATAGACAGGTGCGGTCTGACCTCGGCGGCAAGAGGTTTGTGGTGGGGCCGTTATCAAGGTGCTTAAATTAGTCTCACCTTCTCATCCGACGATAGGAGGTCTCTTAAATTAGCATTAATGCTGAAACCGTGCGCCTCTAGTTCATGCAGTAAAACGACCTAGGCAAAGACACTTCGCCTCTGACAGCGTCCGTACTGTTTACTTATTTAGATTTCTCATATCCGCGCTGAGGCATCAGATCATCAAAAAGACCAGGGGCGAGTATCTTGCCAATAAAATGACCATAATACGCTAATTAGCATAAGCATCAGTGATGTTTTGACTTTTGTTGATCTGTTATGTTCCTCACATCGTACATTTAGAAAAGAATGACGGGACCTCGGGTCGTATTCTCAGCTGACATCGTCTTAAGCCCGTGTACAATGTCGAAATATGGTCTAAATTAGATTTTAATCCGCACACAATCACGTCGCTCTGTTTCGTTAGATTCCCCATCACGAAATAACGTTGAAGTACGCTTGCGACTGTTAACGCACCCCTTTTTTAACAAAATTATTCCGATTTCTATCGCCGAGTCGATATTTACAATGATAAGGCGTAAGTGGACAAGACGGTGTTCGTTTAGAAAACCGCGAGGTTATGATTAACACATACGGTCGTGCTTCTCCGAACTTACGAATGCATGTTAATAGATATAGTTAATAGGCATATTCCGAAATCCGGAAAATTTCGAAATCCGGAACACGTCCGGTCCCGAACATTCCGGATAAGGGATACTCGACTGTATTACAAATACATTATGTAGCTAATTAATATCGAATGCCATCAAACATAAACCAGTAAAATCTAAATTATGTTTGAATGGCTTATCACACTTCAATAAATTCCACCTGTATGCAACCATCCATCTTTGATTGTCTCCTGTGTGGCCTTATCATTGTTGAAGTAGCCTTTCATCATTTGGGGTCCCCTTATAAGGAGTTCTCCCTCTTGATTGGGACCCAGTGTCTCTCCTGTCTCAATATCCACCATCTATTCACAATGTGTAAGGTATAAACCATCATCAAACCTTGTGCAAAGTTCATTAAATCAAACTTCAGCAAAGGCACAACCACACACTGGTGATCCCGTGTATATTTTTGGTATGAATAAATCAACCAATTTAATCACATTTTTATGAACTTAAAAAACAAAACCGTCTTAGAGTGCAACCCTACCTTGAATTGAGTATTGTGAATTACAACTCCTGTTGTGTCATAACGTATGTCATCTAATGGGGTCATATGGGTCACTGGGCTCATCTCTGTCAGGCCATAACCTTAACAACAAGAGTCTACACTATTACTGATACAATACATAGACATTCTTACTGCATCTTATTTGTAGATGTAGAGAAAATATAGCCAATCTTGCTGAATATTTATGCATGATATATAGAAAGATAGCATTGATTTTCAGGGATTCAATATCAAGTCATATACAAGCAGTGATTGATGAAGGTGACAGCAATAATAAGACACCCCTGTTATCATCCACAATGGCACAAACCCATTGGAGGTACTTTGATAAAGACAGGAGTTGATAACCATCAATCAATCAAGCACACTAGTAGCAACAAACTAAACAAGGTTTTACCCTGTCTGAAGACAACATTCTTGTTGACACGTTCCACAGCCATGCTGACTTGTTCTGGACCGACTGGGGCCGCTCCAGTTACCATCATCCGGACTCGACTCATGTCATAGTCATTCACCATGGGGTGCTTGGCGAGGAAGAGGATTACTGGAGGGACAATGTGAAGATATGTGGCCTGTGACAGTTATACCAGGATGAGTAGAATGAGGGCAGACACAAGTGTGGTATGGCATGAGAGATAGAGATAGATAGATAAAGAGAGAGAGGAGAGAGAGAGGAGAGAGAGAGGTGGTGGGTGCAGCTTGTGATGAAATACTAGAGAGATGGATGGAGGCTCAGCAATAAACCAAAAGACGATACAAATAGGTACTCTTGCTTAAATCAGGGTCTCAAGATTGAATACCTGGGGTTTGGTCCTCAATTATACAGGTCAAAGGTTATGATAGATTAGATTAAAGCAATAGATATTTCAACCAATCACAAACACAGCACACACCTTGTGGTCCCTCACTGTGTCAAGATACAATGCTGGTTCAAACTTGGGCAGGGTCACAATCTTTGCCCCGCATTTGAGACCAGACAACAACACAACAACTTGGCCATAGATGTGGAAGAATGGGAGGACACCAACTAGAGTATCATGGTTGGGTATGTACTGCAAGGTATAGTCAGTCCTGCAACATGTCAAAGACATTTTTTTACGAATTGTATCATCTGTTGAGCAAATAAGAATTGCAGATGACAATAGTTAATGAATTTACATATTCAATAGCACACTTTAATGAGTCACAGAGCCCTCAAATTGGCCCCGAAGAGAAGCATATGCTTCAAAGTGTTGGTAAGTGCATTTATAACATTCCACAAATTATATTGACAAAATATGTCACCTAAATAAATATATTATATATACATTCTTTGAAGGTGTGAGTTTGGGGGTTAGGTCAAGGTCACTGATAACCTGTCCAATCTAAAATCACATTAGACTAAATTCCGTCAGAAAGAAATAATAATAGGTTTTTCTGGCTACATGCTACATTGAATTAACATGGAATGAGAATTTTTTTTATGGTCACATTAATTAATAACTTAAAGGTCATACACAGCTGAATTAAGTTTGCATTGATATACTAACATAAGCGGGGTCTGTGTATGATTTGGTTGCGACTTTTCTTCTCAACAAAATATTTACTTTTAATTCATTTTATGTAGCTTTCCTCAAACTGACACACTATAAAAAAGTTTTAATTTACCTATCAGAGCTGAACTATGAACAGCAAAATGATCTATGAGGGAGCTGTCACTACTGATCATTAATATTGTGAACTTCCCCAAGGACTAGTGGAAAAGTTTCTGAACTTTACTTTATATGTTAACATTTCTAAGGGGTTGGGTATTAATAGTTTTTATGTATGCTTTGGGAATTTTGGATGTCTTAAATGGACCATCTAAAATGACATAACCATCTAGGGCAAAGTCAAGAGTGTAGCAAAGTTGAGGTAACAACATTGTCCAGTTTATGGTGGCTTAGAATCAGAAGGGGTTGTATACGATAAGATAACAATGGTAGTAAACTTGACAATTTCAACATATGCTTGTTTACTCACTTTACTATAACTTATCAGCGTGAAATGAAAAATCTCAATAGAAGTTACTAGCCAGTCAGGTGAGCGGTCGTGGTAGGTAGTGACCTCCCGCTGATATGGATTAGCACACCAATCAATGATGCATCATCAGAGCATTAGGTTACATGCTTACCTCATTGACAAGACAAGTGATGCATAGAACTTAGGTTATAAACATACAGTCCAATCTCAGGCCAACCAGATGCGCAAACACTGTATGTTGAGGAGATTAGTGAATATTGATAACTTACGCGAGTTGCTCTACGTTAGCTAACACACAGTGATGGGTTAACATGACCCCTTTTGGGAGGCCAGTTGTCCCTGAACTGTAGGGCAAAGCCAGGAGGTCATTGATTGGGTCTATATCCAAGTTCTCAGGAAAGTGTGACATGTCATTGTCCAGGAGACTGTCAAAAGGTCTGCATCCATCAGCATTACCAAATACAATAATTTCCTGAAAGTTAACGACGCAAAAGAAAAGTATTAACTCCAATGTTATCACCAATATCTTCAGAATCAGACAAACAATAGATGCATTTTTCCTGATGGGAAATAATCTTTAGTTTTGCTAGCATTATTGTTAAGACTTCATCAACCACACACCCTCAAGTTGGGACTGTTGGCTGCAGCTTTTTTAGCCACATCCATAAGCTCTGGAGAGGTGACCAGCAGTCTAGATTTGGAGTGAGTTAATGCATGTGTCAGTTCATCTGTCCATGGCAGGTCAAGCAACATCACAATGAAAGACCATATTTTGGATGGTTAGAGCATCTAGTCCGCAACAGATCACAATTGAAATTTACCATATTAAATGGTACTGCAGTTTCAAATGGACTTATTACCTGGAGTGTACACAGGGTTAACAGCGCTGGCTACTCCACCAATGGCACCAACAGCCAAATACATGATCGCAAACTCAGGGCAGTTAGGGCTGAATATAGTAATGATATCTCCAGGCTTGAATCCCTGTTGTACAAGTGCACTGCCAACTTTGGCAATGGAAGTCTGCAACTCGCAATACGTGAACTTTCGGCCTGTAACACCATCTTCCTGTACAACCAGATATGAAACATTTTACTCACATGGTGGCAAAAGGTAATTAATAACACAGGGTTTGTAAGCTGTATTTGACTTATGGTTTAACGTGATTGTTCATACATATATAAAATACAATAAATGCAAATCACCATCAACATATAGCTGTTGCATCCATCCAATTTAACATCTACTTATGTTAGCATCTACCCTTCTTAGGTCAGTTAGTATACAACAATGACCTACCAAGGCAACAGCATCTCCGAACCTGCCGAATGCGTCGAACAAGTGCCTGGGCAGCGAAATATCTGTGGGTATATCCAACTCTGGCATGGGACTCTTCTGTACACCTAGCACCCTGGAACTCGTCCTGACGTTAGCTTTCGTCTGAGCCCGGCATCCTAACACACCGCCTCTGAGAGGTGCAGCAGATTTTCCCCAAATATTGGAGACCCGAGACACACACCTTGAGAACATCTTCGATCTGCTTCTAATAAATGAATTGAAGGTTTTTTGCAACTGTTTCGCAACTAGATAACCGGTGACAGCAAGTTGATCCACAAGGAAGTTATCTTGACTGCTTGAAGCGCTCGCGTGTTATCGGATATGTGTAACTTATTTTGTGTATAACAAAACATAATTACTATACGTTGGCATAGCGGGCGGAAGTTTGCTTAATCATAACGTTGTATGTTTATCTTCCATTTAGCTAAGCGCAAGGTGCTCTCTCCCCACTCTTTCTTTTGATTCCTGCACCCTAACCCCCTATTTCGGTGCTGGAACCGAAAGGAAAGAGTGGTGGCTAGGGTAGGTGATGTCATAATCCTGTCTGACCTTAGCCTCTGGTTACGTCAGGGCTCATTCTCCTGAGCAGAGGATACACAAGTATTGATTGCATGGGTACAAACAGCATCCTCTGCTCCGGAGAATGGACAGCGCTTTTTTCTACTTTCCATGTTTTTGGTACCGCTGTTTCTATGTGGAAATATAAAATCGTCAAAAATCGAAGGTAATGTGCCTACGTCTGTTCCCACTTTTCGCCCTAAACAATGTGCGAAAACTTCCAGACTGGCTCCAACTACGGTGTCTGTAACATTGCAACACACGACAAGCACTACTTAAGACGCCTTATATTTTTCTTAAATATAGTTTTAATCTGTTGAATCATCCATTTCTTATAGCACTAGTGATTCCCTCATCTATCATGTGAGTTGTTATTTATCCTGTTAGTGTTCACCGAGTTATTCCCTTCCATCGATAACTAGGCTGCTACAGAGTAAAGGCAATAAAGCGCAAGTGGAGACCGTAATCAGCGATGTCAAATCACACTTTGCCCGGTAGCGCCGTGTGACATGCTAACTGATTAGACATGCTAACTGATTAGACATGCAAAAATATTCCCCCCAATCAACCGCAGATATAAACATATGCGTCACTGGGGCATACACATGTATACAGTAACGCTCTGATGTTCGAACAATATCAAGATATAACGTACATAGCAATTAACACACTCGCAATAGATGTATGTACACTTATACAAATATGCCGACCAGAGTATTGTAAGCATGTAGATATTAGCCCTGCAAGACGTCTTGGTATATAACTACATCACCGTCTGACCGGGGCTATGTAGATATGAGCGCACGTACAATCCCCACAAATTACGCATCGGGCTTTATACGATTTACACCGATTTTATAATGGCCACCCAATACCTCAAGGTGAAGGGTGGCTGGGGCAGAGTTAAAACCTTACATAAAACCTTTTCCTTAAAATACATATCAAGTTCAGTGAACTTGCTGAAATTCTCTTGCCTGGTAAACTATTACATGGGGTCACAACGCGATTGGAAAAGCTGTTTCTTCGTTATCCTGTGATAGCCATGGGCATTAATTGTTAGACTGTATGGATGACACCGAAGTCGTGAGCTCTCAGTACTGCGAAGCTGATAAAACCACACCAAATCAACGCTAAGATTCCAACAGAGACGCAGTGTTTTACCAGTTGTCAGTCCTAACAAGCGCAGTCATCGTTCACAACCTAACTCAGATATACCGGCTACGAGCTTAGAAAGCCTCAAATGAGCTTTTCACTTTTCTTATTTCTTTATGACGAATGAACTGTTTTTATTTAATAATATGTAATATTGATGTGTTCTGTTTTCTCAACTTTTGCGACAGCTATAGCTAATTTTTTTTCTGTTGATAGCATTCTTTACTTTGTTATCGAGCCATCCAGGATATGAATATTACGGCGTTTAAATGGTATGTATTTCCTGGTGGCATTTGCAAATGTTATCAGTAAATGCATTCCTGTGTTGGTGTACACTTTTTCTTTCCAAAATATTCGTCCAATCAACTTGACTAATATATTCCCTAAGTTTACTAAATTTTGCCCTACGGGAATATGAGATCTGTTCGCTGGATGCTTTATGGGATACGAAACTATATCAAATACCAGACTAACATGTTTACTGGACCCTTATGGTTGTCTGTGGTTGACATTGCCAAACATACCTTCCTCAAGGTCTAGGATAGTGGGCCTGCAGATTGGTCCTGCCAAATGAAAAGTTAAGTCAGATTATTAGTTGTGCGAACATGTTAGTTATTCGTTTAGCCCGAGAACCGGCCTATATATACGGCTGACATACAGTCCAAGTCCAATTCGATACCCCGTAACAGTGAAATAAATATTATTTTGTCCCATGTGCAATTACGCATTTTTGACTGTTTCATAAGTTTTTAAAGACCGATATTGTGAAAAAAAAATCGCCTTCGCGACCATCAGTGCACATGTAGCTCTAGGCAAGCAAGGAGTTATAACCAATAGGTTATATAACTCCTTGAGGCAAGGCACTCGCCCCTGGTGTTTTGATGATCTGATGCCACCTCTACAGCGCGGATGTGAGAGATCGAAAGTAGTAAATAGCGCGGCGCTGTCAGAGGCGGAGTTTCTTTGCCTAATCTAGCTCTACCCCAAACCCAGCTCTTACAACTACAAGCTTACTTTATCCCTAACCCCATGGTCCCCACCATGTGGCCCCGGACCTGACAAGTAAGGGAACAAATCCGGGGAACATATGCACCTCGTTGTCGACATATAACATAAATTTCAATTCGACGCTGAAGTTCACGCTTTATTAAATATATTTATTACAAATGTTAAGAACTTAATTGGTACCAATGGGAAAGGCGATCGCTTGTCGCCATATACGCCTGTAAGTGTACTCCCTTAATTTGCACGTGCACAACAGCTTTGGGTTTTCGAAGTAACTTTACCCGAGAAGAAGGAAATTGCCTCAGAACTCCAGCTGCCATAACCCTGAGTGGGATAGACTCAATGTATTTGAGTTGGTGTCACTCGGAATTTCCATGATAACCTTTTCACAATTTGTGCAACTTCAGTCGAATGGCGGGAAGGTGTTCTCTATGAAGAGATAGGTGCACCCGAATATTAATATTCATTAGATGTGACGTATCTATGGTCTGTCAGTCCCGCACACAAGTCTGGTCCAGGCACCGCATGGCTTAGTGTTTGTTATCACATTTCAACAGTCGAATTCTACATTAAAACGAATGTACCAATATCTTGCTATGTGTCTACGACTGCCCCAATAATATTTGTACGTTAGGGCATTGCAATTATGGGGATTCAAGATCTACAAGAGTTTATTGAGACGCATTGCCAGCAGGCATGTAAGCCGGTCGACTTGGTGGAGCTGTCAAGAGGTGTGTCGTCCTCCAAATCTGCCCGACGTCGTGGAGGCAGACTCCGACTGGTTGTCGACGTTGACAGTTGTCTTGACCGTCTCTACGGAGGATTTTATTCCGATTGGGCTTGTGGGGGCGAGTGGGCACGCATGATTATATTCCTTTCCAACCTTTTCAAGACCTGTCATGCTGCCAATTTGGACTTGTTGGTATACGTTAATGGTGCCATGGAGAGGGAGCGTCGAATTGAGTGGTATAGTCGTCAGCTTAAAATCAGGAACAATGCACATAAGGTACTTAAACATGTGCATCACAAATCAACGCCACCACCCAAAGTATGGTGGATAGCACCTGCTTGCATGGAGACATCCCTGCGTATGGCTTTGCGGGGTCTCTGTGTTCCCATGGCTTCATCAATGGATGACCATCACCAAGAAGTTATCGCATTTTGCAGGGAAAATAATTACAGTGGCATCATTGCTCATGATGCAGACTATGCAGTTTTTGATCCACCCAGATATTTTTCTGCACATAATCTAAAACTGACCTATAAAGGCTCTCTGGAAACTCAGGAATATGTGATTGACGATGTTGCCAAAGCTGTTGATTTGAACCCTAAGAGATTCTCAGTCCTCGCAGCCCTTTTAGGTATGGGTTGCTGGTGATTGTATGTTTTATTGAAGATTTGAGGTGTACAGCTAAACTTTGTCACTTTACCTGTGCAAGCTATAGGGCCTAAACTCGCCACTCCCTTTGAATTTGTCGCTGCTTAATATTTCTTTGTGAAAATGGTACATATTGCCCAGCAGGTACAGTTTGTATGACAGGATAAGTTTTATGCCCATCGGAAGCTTTTAAATAACCGCGAAAGCAGTGGCAAGTTTAAGCACACATGGCGAGGGTGGGCCATATAGCTAGTATAGACCCAAATGGGGAAATGTAACACCCCTTTTTAAGCTCTGTGTAATAGGTTTAGCTTGATATCATTAAGGTATGCATAGATTAAATTCTTTTTGAATTATCCTTCTGACACATGGTGTTAAATAAAGTTAAGGGATTTTTTTACACGTGGCCACCCCCTGTGGGTCTGGGTGTAGAATAGACCCACTGTATCCTTCTGCATGTCGTAAGGGGCGACTAATAGGGGGCAACCTGATGGCCGTGGGTTGCGACTCATGTCGGTGGGCAGTGAGATCCAGTCGGTTGAGAATAGTGGTCCTTGTGAGGGACATATCTTCAACACATCACTTTGGCCTGGATTTCGCCTAGACGAGATGCTGGAATGGCCTGGTCCAGTCAATCGGCCGGTGGTGACTTGCCCTTGGATATTCGTTTGCATTTTTATAATTTTCATCTTCATTCATGTATTTTCCGTCTTTTTCCTTTCATCCTAGATGACGGCTGCTTAATCAGGTCAAACTTATCTACTTACCTTTCTAGGCACCTTATAACACGTTAGTGTTGGTGTGCTGTTGAACCCTATACTTACTTACATAGCCATGGCAGTTTAATGTATGGTGGTGTTTAGCTGACTTCATCTTTCTGTACTGAACTACTGATCAGAGGTGTTGGTAACTGGTCACACTAAATCATAATGCTGGGTACCCTTATCAGTGATATCACTTGAACTGTCATGGTGGCCACCACGGTACAAAATGCAGTTATAATTGACATTTAAAACATTTCAGTCATATCAATAATTTCGGGAAAGTCTTCTGCTTTCTGATTTGATGAAAGACATAGATTTAGATGACTTTTCCTCTGTTCTCTTGCATGAGGATGCGTAATTTTTAAAATTTTGCTTCTGGATCTTAAGCAAACAAGGTCTGATATTGAAAATGGCTTCCCTCTCCTTTGTTGGCACCATGCTTACCTTACCTTACCTTACCTTACCTTACCTTACCTTACCTTACCTTACCTTACCTTACCTTACCTTACCTTACCTTACCTTACCTTACCTTACAAATGGCTTTAACCCCTGATAATTTCCATTTGCTCAACAGGAACACACTTGCTCCCTGTTGAAGATCTACAGGACTTCTATTGTATGATCTGTGAACAAGAATTCCCTGCTCAGGTGGCCAAGGTAAATTGTTCTACGTTTAGTAAGAGCCAAGTATCTGAACTTGCACATCGCCTGCGTCCCATGCTATCCCTGTGTGGTAGTTGATCATTGCGAATCTGACCATTATTTTTATTTTTGCTTTCTTATTCTAGACAATGTTTGTAGCACCCTTCAGTATGTCTGTTTGTGATATGTTATCAGCTACAGCCAGGAATAGTGGTGAGGGCAGTCATCAATTATGTGAGGGGTATCAAGTCAGTGGAGGATTTGGATGAACTGGGGATGCAGGTATTCAGGTAGCTATCAATCTTGTTGGTTGTATGACCATCTCTAACTCTGTGGGTTTGTATGCCCGTTGTACGAGGAATGCTGAACAAATTATAAGGCAAGTAAATGTCCATTGTGTATTACTCTCATAGAATGACACTGTTCGTTGTATTCACGCTTCTCTTCTTTGCCTTACACAATAACTTACCAGCTGGAAGCTCGTTAACCCAAGCTCAGATATGCAGTATATTTCTTTTTTTTCCAAAATTACTAGGACTTCACTTGGAAATGTTGCTGACAAAATTGACCGGTTTCGTCAAAGTGTTCACTACTACTTAAATGGCACCAAGGATGGTTTTCTGAAATACTTCCCCAAGAATAAACAAGGTGAGTGGCTAGTCAATCAAGTCACAGAAACATCTAAAATTACCCACTTTCATTGAGTATTGCTTTGCCAATGCTGATGATAGCCACATGCGTATGATGTTGCTGGGGTCCATGGGCACTTCAAGTCAACGAGTGTGCATATCACTTGTTGATTGGCTTGTCATCAGAGAGATATTGTCACCCATACATTATTTGCTGCAGTGTCTGAGGTATCTAGTGCTGTCCAGCCAGGAAGCTACCAAGCGAAAGGCAATAAGAGAAACAAGAAAAAAGAAGTTGTAGAAAAACCTGAAAAGAAAGAAGTGACAGATGAGGAAGTGGTAAGGGACCATCATCACTTGTCCTGGCGATATCTTTTCCATTCCTTTTTTCAGCATTCATAGCCACCTTATATATATATGTGATAGCTTTATTGTTGTGCTACCCACTCGCTATTAGAGGTTTGCGTGTTGTTGCTCTAAGATGGTGCCCTGTTGACGTAATTATACACAGTTCCCCAATTTCATATTTTGCGTTCTTGCAGTCTGGTTTCTCGGCTGACAGCATTTACACAGATATACGTTCTGGTTACGGAGACAGCAGCGAATCACATACAGATGATAACAAGCCTCAAACCACCCCAGATATCGCTGACTCAACTGAAAGCTCACACAGTACAACTCAGGAAAACATAGTGCTTGAGGTCGGGGTAGCTGAGGGGGCTCTAGCGGAACAGCTGGTCGAATTATCACTCAGTTCTGAAGAGCAGTCAGATATTATAGCCGTCAAAGTCAAAGGTAGTTCATGGAATGTTTGTATCCCCTATGAATAGAGGATACAAATATATCTGTTGTGAATGACTCAGTTGTTATCCCATTTTATTTTCTTTGAAAGCTGTGGTGATCATAAATGCAGATGAGGCAAGCAGCTCTACTCAAGCCTCCAAATCAGACAAGCCCAAAGCAACCAATGTGAGCAAAGCAAAGAAACAGTCTAACACCCGCAAGGAGCACAAATGTCCCAATGTTCCACAGCAGGTGCTACAGGTGGCGGCTGAGAGGCACCATAAAGGCCTCATGCATCCATACATCTACCAGATTCTATCTCAGGTAAAACAATGGCTTCTAATATCAATACATCTACCAGATTCTATCTCAGGTAAAACAATGGCTTCTTATATCAATACATCTACCAGATTCTATCTCAGGTAAAACAACAGCCTCTTGCATCAATACATCTACCAGATTCTATCTCAGGTAAAACAACAGCCTCTTGCATCAATACATCTACCAGATTCTATCTCAGGTAAAACAACAGCCTCTTGCATCAATACATCTACTAGATTCTATCTCAGGTAAAACAACAGCCTCTTGCATCCATACATCTACCAGATTCTATCTCAGGTAAAACAATGGCTTCATGAATCAATACATCTACCAGATTCTATCTCAGGTAAAACAACAGCCTCTTGCATCCATGCATCTACCAGATTCTATCTCAGGTAAAACAATGGCTTCATGAATCAATACATCTACCAGATTCTATCTCAGGTAAAACAACAGCCTCTTGCATCAATACATCTACTAGATTCTATCTCAGGTAAAACTACAGCCTCTTGCATCCATACATCTACCAGATTCTATCTCAGGTAAAACAATGGCTTCTTGAATCAATACATCTACCAGATTCTATCTCAGGTAAAACAACAGCCTCTTGCATCAATACATCTATGTATAGCAATAAAACACAAAGACTGATTGCTTCCATACATGAAGTAAGTTTAACACTAATATCCTTCTCTGCCATAAGTGAAAGAAATGCTGTTGTGTGCTGCTGCAGGTTAAATGCGGGTATCATCACTAAGTGTACATGCCTGTGATTGTTACAGGGTGAAATTAAGTTAGGTCAGGGGTTAGAAGATGAGAATGACCCTCAGCTGCCCTACTCTATCGATGTCTTCCGACTCATGCGCCAACATGTCTACGCCATTCTCTTTGATCTCAGTAAACAACTCGCTGAATACAACCGCAAGAGGAAAGATAAAAGTCAGAAGCCGCCTTTTATTTCAACCTAGTCAACTTATGCAATCTGGGTTTTTATAATCTAAGAATCTGATGAAACTGCATAAATTTTTTGTTAAACCCACGCAGTGTTTTCCCTAATTTATTTGTGATGAGGATTTAATCAGCAGAGATTTCTGTATCGAAGTTGTCCATACCAAGTAACTACTCCGTGGTTGATTTGATCTCAGATAATGAGAAGAAGTTGGAGCGACCTAAAGTTAGTGTACGTGAGTGGGTGATGCCCAAGCTGCTCATGTCCGGGGGTCCTCGATGTGACACGGTGCAAGCAGAACCTGTCGACTGGCTGGTATCGGGCATCCAGCGACTCTGGCTAGGTCCTACGGCAGATGATAAGAACCGACGTTTACGAGCCTTCATGAGCTGTCTCCATTGTGACCTGCCTCACAACCTTCTGATGAACACGTCCTACGTCCATCAGAACCTCCTCCTCATGTGCTGTGTTCTCAGGTGACTCTGACTTTTTATTGGTTGATCATGACTGAATTCATTCATTTGTCCATAATTTTTTTGCGTAAAAATTTTGGGATTTTTTGAAAGGATAAAATGAGTGTGTATTTAAGCTTTAACAATCTATTTGTGGTGTAGTTTGATGAATCTGACCGTGTCGCTGTCTTGTTATGTGTGACTGTCAGGTATATCGTCTTGTATAAAGGCCAGAGGATTTTACGTCGCCATGAACTGGATGCTTTCCTGGCCACCGCTGTCTCGCCACTGCTGCATGACCCTGAACGTGTGCAGGAGATGAAGGCAAGATGAGCCACTGGCTTGTTTATAGTTGGTCTTCTATTATGAGATCACCTTATTTACTTATAGGTCGCACCCCTCATATATAGCCTTGGAATTTGGTACGAAATTAATATTACATGGAAAGTGACCATCATCAAGATTAAATATAAAAGAATATGTTGTTGACCCACCTATCTGTTTGAATCAAAACATTTGATTCAGTTATAAGCTATCCTCTCACTTACTTGACGCAAAAATAGTTTTGTGGTGCTGAGAATAAGCCGTATGATTGAGAGGCCACGGCTCTGGAATGAGGTCAGGTGGAGTGGATGGGAGATGAGGGAGAAGAATGAGGTCAGGTGGGGTGGATGGGAGATGAGGGAGAAGAATGAGGTCAGGTGGATTGGATGGGAGATGAGGGAGAAGAATGAGGTCAGATGGGGTGGATGGGAGATGAGGGAGAAGAATGAGGAGCAAGATGAGTCAGGTAGCTGTGTTACGTAGGGTTGTTTTTTTATAAAAACGATTAGTATAACATAACTGTAATGCAAACAGCATTTTTCTTCATTGCAACATGTAACACATTTCGCCATGTTCATCAATTAGTAAATTTAATTCTTGTATCCATGCTAATTACAACCACTTGGAAACTAGCCTTCGGGAACAGAGCGTCTTTGTGTTAAACAGTGACGTGAACTTCACGATCCTCATGATGCCAGACTTGATTTGACAAGTCACAATGCAGTAATTTATTCATTATAGATGTAGCGCTCGGGGACATGCAATAGATATCCCACATGAACTTCACATAATGGCCCACACATACATATTAATTTCATCGTTCAGTTAAGCTTCTTTCCACACAGCAAGTCTCTTTTGTACAAAAATTGTCCATAATATGTGACATATATATGAGTTAATGCGGTGGTTATTTTTTGGATATGCTACTTTTAAAGCCTTTTGGAGGATATGTTCTGTTATCGTGTCATTTTTAAAGTCTAGTTTTATTTTCATATATTGTTAAGAAATATCATGCATTGCAAGCTGCCAATGAAGAAACCTCCCAATCATGTGACCTCTGTATGTGTGTGCGTAGCTGCCTAAGGTAGAACCTCGTGCCCTGCAGCTAGCCTCCCTCTTCATGAGTGGTGTCGACCATGCTATCTTCGTCAATGATGCTGTTGGTGCCCCCATCCCCTGGAACTGCTGCTCACCTTGGCTCTTCTTTGATGGCAAGCTGTTTCATTTTAAGTACCTGAAAGCAAGCAACCATGCTTCATTGATGGAGCTCTCTGATGGCTTTGTAAGTATTCTGTCATTTCGTTGTGCAAGTCTTTTTACGGCTCTGAGCTCTTATGTCATTTGGCTTGGAGCTGTTATGATGTGGCTCTGAGCTCGCACGTGGCTTGGGGCAGTCAGTCTTTGGCTCTGGTTTCACATGGAGCTTGGCTGTCATGTGGTTCTAGGCTGTTGTCTTGTGGCTCTGCATTGTTGTTTTATGGCTCTGGGCTGTCATTATTTGGCTCTGGGATATTGTTATTTGACTCAGGGATATTGTTATTTGGCTCTGGGATATTGTTATTTGGCTCTGGGCTGTTATGACGCTCTGGGCTGTTGTTATGAGGCTCTGGGCTGTTGTTATGAGGCTCTGGGCTGTTATGAGGCTCCATCATTCTGTGGCTCTGGTCTCCTATGGCTCGAGGCTAACTCTGGCTCTGGGGTATCATCATGTGATTTTTAGGTGGTGTTTTACTGCGAGACTGGTCTTATGATGAATTTTATGGTTAAAAGCCCTCATTTGCTAACAAAGTTTCCATCAAGTCTTTCATGCTTACCAGTGCATTCAAGTCTGATTCTGCTTTACTGAACAATTACTTACCTACTAGTAAGTGTCTGTATTCTATTCCACATGAATATAAAAGGGGTCTTCCACATTATGGTAGTTATGTTTATCAGTTATGCTTGTTGATTTTGTAGCAGGCCATAGTATAGCCTCTTGACTAGTATATCTGATAAGGTGACATATTGATATTCTGTGGTTGACCACCTATGACAAATGTTTTATGACTGGATATTGTGTTTTTGCCATAATCTGTAGGCACATTCACTGGTATAATTAGGCTGTATATATTGACTCAGTCATTTTTCTAATAATGCTTGATTTATGTATGGCAGAATGACCAGGCTATGAGGATTGAGCAAATGAGGAAAGCCATCCTCCAAGGCTACTCTTCAGAGATGGTGTTTGCCCGTCCGCACGGCCCTTTCATGCAGCAGCAACACCAGCAGCCTCGCACCCCAATGTACAGTGATATCAACTTCATCCCGGCTGGCGCACCTGTGGGGGCAGGCAGGGGGCGGGGTTATGCTGCCCAGCAGATGTCACATGGTCGCGGGATTGGAAGGGGTAGGGGTCTGCTAGGTGAGTGTCTGAGGTGGACATTTGGAGGTTCCTCCTGCTGCTGCTGCTGCTGAGCAATGATCCACTTAATGGATCCGTCCCAGTGATCTTTACACTGTGATATGTATCCTATGAAAACTGCCATTCAAATACAAAGAGCTGTTCATTGAACCCTTGTGTTTGATTGAGTATCCTATGCCCTCTGGTTGACCATTTGCTTAGGCCTGCTTGTTAATTTAATATAACATGCTTTATTCCACACTGAGTGGCCTCATTGCATACACATGTTTATCACTGTTTTGCGACACTTTACATAACCTGACCTGTTATTGATATGAGGTGCAGGTCAGGGACCCAGTGAAAGACGTGGAGGTCAGC
This sequence comes from Urechis unicinctus, assembly GCA_034190875.2. Taxonomy (NCBI): domain Eukaryota; kingdom Metazoa; phylum Annelida; class Polychaeta; order Xenopneusta; family Urechidae; genus Urechis; species Urechis unicinctus. Next base: position 63,683,179 of record CM067343.1, on the reverse strand, counting down.
TACAGATTGCTGGGGTTGTCGTGGGCAACTGGGGAGCCAGTCGGCAGCAGCATCAGTCGCAGCATCAGTTGCAGCATCAGTCGCAGCATCAGTCGCAGCATCAGTCACAGCATCGGCTGCATACTGGTTACCATGACATGATGGGATCAGGTGGTGGGCGGCGTAAGGGGCGTGGTAAAGGCCCTCCCCCTCACATCTGCAACGTAATTGGTGATGACCAGCGAAGGTGGGAGAAAAAGAATATTTAACAACAGAAAGTTCATATATGCTGTACAACATTACATGCCATGCCGTATATACTCCTGTTTCATCATTGTGTCTTCATCTGTTTGTTATTGCCTGGTCACTTATTATCCATATTATTCCAGGGGTTCTCGAGGCATAGTGTCCACGCGGGCCCGCGGCAGTGGACCTCGCTCATATCAGGTAGAGCTCGTAACATATCCTTTTGGATTTATATTTGGTCAGAGGCCTTTATTGTAGCTTGCATGCCACCAGACATTGTCAGTATTGTCCTAGTCAGGTTCAGTCTGGTGCTTGTCTTTGTTCCTTCTCAAGGTACCAGCCAATCAGTTCTACAATGGTGGACAGAATAAAAATCGAGGTCGCAGAACAGGTTCTCAGTCAGCAGGAAGTGGGGGTCATGACATGACCCAAATCACCCTGGAGGAGCGAACACGGGGTCACAGTGGAGGTCGTGGCCGTGGAAGCACAATTGAGTCACCACAGGAGTAAGTTGTTTTACTGAAAATGTTGAGTCACAGAGGTTGTGTTTGGCATGTTGTCATAGTTCTTTTAAGATTTTATGTGTGCGCTTATCTTGGAAAGGTAATGATAGTTCAAATTGACCTTATTTTGAGATGACCATTTAATGTTGAAGTGTCTGAATTTTATTGGAATTGCCGCTTTGTTGTGGTGACATATCACACTGAAATTCATAGTCAATGAATAGTCTTTCTTGTTGGGTGTTGTATTTTCCAAAGATGAGTTTCTTATTTTTTATGCAGTGATTCAGTGACTTTACTCAGCTCGACATCCCCTGAAAACCTGGTTCAACCAGAACCTGATGACAACTCTATCTTCACTGATGCACAGCAGATGGAATCTCCTGTTCCGCCCGTTATCATCATGTCTGCTAAAACTATACCGACTGACAAATTGCGCGATAGCCCGCCTCTCCCTCTGAATGGATTAGACGCACAAGAATCTCCTTAAGGAAATTTGGATTAAGCAAAAACCTAGTGCCTAGTTGTTTCTCACCTCTAAGCTGGAGAGCTGGCTGGAAAAACGAGATAGTGACTCTGTGACCATGCCAGTTGTGTGGGTGGTGCGTGTTAAACACTGAGTAGAGGATGTGAGGTTATAGGTGGCCACTGACCACAGACTAGTCATAAAGACTAAGATCTCTTCTGCTCAACACAGCCTCTCCACACCTAACATGCTGTCGTCTGCAGACAATGACACATAATGAATGGATATTTTTGTACATTTTTATACTGATTTTTAGTTGTCATGTGTACTGATATTTGAGGTTTGCAATTTATATTTGGTGAAGAAACTGGGTATTAACAGTTGGATTTTGTTTGGATGAGCCGGGGCACTATAGCCAGGGGAGGTATATTTCAATTGATCACTACTTCAATTAACATGATGCTGAATATGCTCAGTGTTCACAGTGCAATGGAAAATATCTCTTTGGTATTGCGTAGCATACCAGCAAGATTATTGTCCAAGTCAAGCAGAAACCATGGGTGTTTGTGGATCAAAAAGATCATTGTATCTAAATTTTCATTGGGTAAAATAATATTGGTCCCTGTTGGTCAAAGGAGAATTTAAAAGTGGGTAAAATGGGGTGTATTTCCTTTAGTTTGATCTTTAAACATCTACGTAGTATGGATGTCTGACTGGATGTTGTCTATATGTGGCGCCAGGGTAGATCACTTCATCTTACTGATCTGTATAATTATTGCAGTATTTATCACTGATGGGTTATAAATTTCTTGTATTTTTCATGCATGTAAATTATGGCCGAGTGCCTAATAGCTTAGACACAGAACTTTTCATAGTCATGATGTGTAAATGAATTGATTTTTGCCCTGCACTGTTGGTCAGGTGATGGTGAATGTTTGAGTACCGGTTACTACATTGGCTACAGATAAAGGTTTTTGTTATAAAGGCTTGATGAATGATTAAATATACTTATGATATATGTATGCTGATTCATAGCTATTTAGATATATGGTGATTGCCAAGGTGTTTATAATGCCCTTGGAGCACCCTTGTGGTGCCCAGGTGCAGCCTTTTTTAATGAGGGTTATTTCATCCACAATGTTGTTGAGGAGACTTGAAGGATTAAATTTCTTTCTTCTACACTGTACTTTTCTTTGTGTTGTCAATTATCGAAAAATAGATAGAAAAATAGTTTCTTTTTCCTCATAATTCCTGGGAATGGATTGCTGACCCAGTGATTTGATTATGTTATGTACATGTAACCTTGGCAGTTCAGGGCAAAGTATGCCTCGCAGATTTATAGCCAATTGCTAGTGTCTGTGTATGTGATGTGTTTGTGTTGTTCGGATGATGCAATTTCTACCCTGAGGCTGTGTATAGACAATCGTATCTAGAATATATTGTCTATGTAAGCTTAATTCAATGGAAATATTTTCATTTGGTAATATTTTCTCTTTATAGCGTAATTGGATCGGTTTTGAACATTGTGGATTAGATATGGTTTTTTTTTGTCCTGGTAACATAGGTTTGATGTGTTGAACTAAGTATAGCATCACCACTAGATAAGGACTGATTGGTGTATGGATGAGAAGTCCCTCTCAGGAAGGAAACCAACAACCCTAGAGTGCACTTAACCTACACAAGCACATTAGGATGTGGTAGTTTTCTGCTTTGCCCTGAGCCCATGTGTGACACTTAGTGTCTTTCGACTCAGTTCTTTATGATATTGCAATTTTTCTTTGGTTACCATCCAGTAATTATAAAGTCTTGTTAGAAAGTAATATGTGCTCTGCCTTCCGATTCCCTTTTATGTAATTGCTATTGTAGTCTTCTTACAAGTAAGGTATACAGACAACAGTTTCATATTTGTAAAATATCCAATGTCTGTGCATTTCCAGGTTTATTTCATTTAACTTAGTCAAGTGACTAGAGGTTGCAACTCATTTGATATCATTTCTTGTTTCAGATGGATAAACTGGTAATGTTGTGTAATGATAGTAATACCAAGTTTATTGATGTTTTTTTTTTTTTTTTGTGGCCATGCTGTGGTGTGTATGATTTGGTGATGATAGTTCCTGGAATGGTGACACTTCAGTCTTTATGCTGATCAGAAATATACCATTTCATGTACGGCACATTTTTATGCTTTTACAAGCATGCATTTAATTGATTCACGTCAATTTCAGTAAGACTTTCTGTATTCCTGTTCTTCTTGTGAGACTCCCCACTTCACTTACAGTATTCAATGTAGTATATATTATATCATGTCAGACAGGATAGGTTACAAATTGTCCATTCAAAGAATAAGTTAGAAAAAAAACGTACTATTTCTCATGAAACCACTGCAACATTGTGGGCAGGGCAACTTTTAAAGATAAGGTTTTGAGAACAAGAGACGTATGTTGTTAATGTTGACGGTGTGTAAGTGAATACAACCTAGCCTAATTTGCTTGCATGGAGTAGAACAGCTTTACCTTTCATCTTCACTGTGGTAATACAGGGGGTCAATAAATAGTGTGTATTGATGCTGTTTATCTTGTGCTGCTTTTCACTGACCTCTGACCCTTTGCAATGTGAAGTCATAAGAGGATGATAAAGCCAATTAGTTTTCATTTTGTCTTCCTCTGTGGTCAGTTAAAGAGACCCATATTTGTAACGAGATTGCTTAGTAAGCTGCTTGGAAACCAAAAGTATTAAGTTTTTTCTGGCTTACAGTCGATACGCGGTGCTGCGGTCTCTGAAAATAGCCCGGAGGTGGGGGGGGGGGCACTTAAGTGTATAGAGGTAGTATATATGTGCCACGCGGCCTCTCGACTTGTACGACGGGTTTTATTGGGCCTCATACTTGTACGACGGGGTATGTTTTTCAGCTTCAATCTGTACGAAGGGTTTTTCGGGGGCTTCGTATTGAACGATGGGGTATGTTTTTCTCTTCCCACCTGTATAACGAGTTGAATATACATTTCCTATCGATTGTTGACAATACAAATGCATAATATCTTGTAAGACGGGGTATGCTTTTTTGCCATTTTAACCTTGTACAACGGATTATACATTCGCATAATACCTTGTACTACGGGGTATGCTTTTTGCCATTTTCACCTTGTACGACTGGTACGGATTTTCGAGGTCCCGCGACACACCCTTACCAAGGATAAATCCAAGTGCCCCGTGTCAACCTTGCCCTGACTACGCACGCTCGCAACCACCGCTGATCGCGAGTCGTCGATTTTCGTTCATTTATCAATCTGACCCCTGACATCCATCTATGTATGGGGGTAATTCAAATATAATGGAAAACTTTGGTCAAGTTCATTTTTTGAATTGATTGGAACCCTATTTATAGCTTGCCTTCACACGGCCGACTCAAGATCGCTTACGTGGCTGATCGCTTGGGGTCAAATAAAGTAAATTTTCGTTCATTTATCAATCTGACCCCTGACATTCATCTATATGAAACCCGTTATCTAGGACGATGATACGATAAAACGATTGCAGGTGGATTTGGAAGCAAGTAAAAATGAGATCATTGGGCTTTAAACCACAAATGAATGGATGGAGACAATCTTAAATTTGCAGGACATTGAAACTAAGTCTGCGCAGGACACCCATAACTTTAAAGGTATTGAGAAATACTTGACTTGTGATGCTGTAGATGCCTCTCAAAATGAAGAGTTCAAGTTGGTTTTACAACACATTTCTTCTGCTATATCAGTTGGTGCAGCAACAGAAATCAAATTCAACCAGCTCTTCTGGGCCTCATCCGCATTGCCTCCCTGCTAAGGTTGTGAAGCACGTTGACGCATTCTGTATCTTATCGAGTTCAGACGCAGGAAGCAATATTCGTCGATGGGTCACGTCATTCTGAGCATGCGCGATGTACGTGGTCTTGAACTTGAAAGCAAACATGTTGCTTTGTTTCGGACTTTCTACCGCTTCCAAATTTAAAAAACTATAACTAATTACCATGGATGAAATCCCCCGCCACAAAGGGATAAAATTGTCCGTGAACATCATTGCATTTCTAAAACTCCATCACTTGGGTATGTTTGGTAGTTGTCTGAATCAATCTCAAAATTTATAACATTGTGTCGTTTTCAGACATAGTAAGACGTCTACTCAGACGTCATGTTGGGCTAACCGCGTAGGGATACTCTCCCCTCTATTCTTGCGAAAAATCATCACTTTAGAACTTATGCCATATTTTTTGCGGTCTCCACTTACTTGTCAATTTAGCTACAACGTGTCACTCTTGTTGAGGTTGAAAAGGGTTTGGCCACCAATTTTGGATTGCTCGATTTTTTAAGAGATAGAGTCGGAGACATGAAACAATGTTTCCCAGCAAACATGACACCTTACTGCCACGTTGTGTAAACGTGGTTGTTACGTGACGTCGAATTTCAACGTGCTTACGAAGTGGCAGACACGTTGTGATGTGATATGTTCTCAAAATTTCTTTTATCATTTAAAATTATTGTTGTCTTTAATTATATATATTTCAATCGGAATAATTTTCCAAAAATAATTTTATGCTACGTGCAGGCCACGTTGCATTCACTCAGAAGCCCCGGGGGCAGAAGTCCCGATAGTGGTGTGGCGTCGACCCCAGATTTCTCCATCTCCAAGAGTTGTAGGCAGAATTCACAGCGCCGCAAAGTTCGTAGTCGCTATTGCTGCTGTCGCTGCTGCTGTAGCGTGCTGGGCTGCCGTCTTGGAGAGGGAGATAAGCCGGAACCAAAATTCATGACTCTAAATTATACCTGTCTGCGGAGGTGCCGGGCCAAAACGGGACCAGTAATTCCCCCCAGATGCGACAAGGATGGATTTCAGTTTGCCTACCCCTGTAGCCCATGTCGATTAACCATTCACACCCAAGAGAATTGCCTAATTGCAGTCAACAGGGACATAATTAAAGTTGCCCAGTTCCTAACGCCATCGAGTGTGGGAACGGCGTGAGAATACCAGTGCGATCATGTATTGCACAACTGACCGAGGTACTGTTTGCCAGACGATGAAAAAAGAACCTCTGTGTGGGGATTCATAAACAGGTGCAGAGGGGAGGCATGCTATCGTCCCATTTAACTCGATTTCATAAAAATGAAATACCATTTAATCGCTTAGCTGCATGACGTGTTGACTTGGCAAGACACTTGTCCGAGATGACAAATCACTTGTCCCGGGCAAGCGGACAAACATTGGTGTCTAACCCTGACCCATTCCAAGCATTGCATCGAGAGCAGTAGCTAACAATATTGTTACTTCTTGCCTTTACCCTGGTGATTTTGGAGGTAAATTGTCGTTTTATGGCCAGTGTTAGATGTTTAATCATTCTATGCTCCTATTTACACTGCAATTTTGTTATCTCCTTCTCAAACAATTCTTTCTGCGAACTGGTAAATGTCATTGAAGTTGAAAATGATGAAAGTAATGTTATACAAGTTATAAGACACTCCCCATACTATGATGACCATGCACTTGAATTCCTAGCTACCCAAAAAGATTCATTTACTATTTACAACTCTAATATTGACTCAATTATAATGCTAAATTTTCTGAAATCACAATATTCATTGAAACACTAAAAACACACAACATAGAATTCTCTGCCTTATGTTTTCAAGAATGTAGAATAACAGAAGGAGATGACTTGTCTCTCATACAGCTACCTGGTTACACATGTATACCTCATGGCAAAACTTGTGGTAGCAAAGTTGGCTTGATAATATATCGACTAAACAAATACAATAACCAACCAAGACAAATATGCATACACTCAGAGATCTGGGAATCTCAGTTCATAGAAATTCATAGAGACACACTAGCAAATAACATAATCGTGGACAGATCCCCTCGCAATTTAGAGGAAAGCTATAATACTTTCACAAGTGAAATTTCATTTTCCATAAAAGTACTTGAAAATTACAAACAAGAAATCATACTTTCTGGCGATTTCAATATCAATTTACTTAAAATAAAATTAAAAAAATATCTTCCACGATAACTTTGCCAACAAGATTCTCAAACACATGTTGTACACGTATTGACAACTTCTTCTGACAATTAACAAATTAACAAAAGCATCTCTTCATTCATCAGCTGGTGTTATGTTGAACAAACTCTCTGACCACCACCCCTACTTCATCTCTATAAAATTAACTACAACAAAAAATAAAAACCCCAAATTTATCAAAATTAGTTCAAAAAAGAAAACAGCTGTCGAGGACATGTTAAATTATCTCCACCAAGCAAATATTTGTGACAAAATTAATCAAAATGGTACAACTGATCCAAAGGCAAACTACAATATTGTAGAAAATATTCTTCAGTCATGTTATGAAAAACATTTCCCTCATAAATATGTTAGATTCAACAACCATAAGCACAGGAAAAACAGGTGGATCACAAATGGTATAATCAAATTCATTCACTACCGAGACAAACTGTATAAATCTAAAATCAAAACACCACAAAATTGTGATAGCTACTGCACTATATCACCCACGTGACCATGCGATAACTAACACATAAAACAAAATCTAGCCAGTAACAATCACAAATAGAAAAAAAACAATAAAAGAAACTACAACCAGACATTATGGCAAATGCTTTAAAGACTCAATCTCAGACATGAAAAAAACATGGCAAAGATCCCATCTCCCCCCATGCTGAGGCGCGAAATTGTAAACCCTGCAAATCATCAAACAAAACGCGAAGTGGAAAAAATGAGAAACTTCCTGATTACTTCATACATAATGGAACACAAATAAACAATAAAACTGAAGTAGCAAACAAATTTAACTCATTTTTCACAAATTTGGGCCCAAATTTAGCAACAAATATAAACCCATCTTTAAATGAGGATTTCACTTTGTACTTAACTGAGCATCAACGGAACAATTTCAATTTCAAAAATTTTAATGAGTCAAAAGTTGTAAATAACCTGAAAGGAAAAAGCAGTTGTGGATATGATAGCATATCAACAAATCTCTTGAAGCATCTCAAACAAGCACTCATCAAACCAATTACCATAATTATCAACCAAACCCTCAATACAGGCATAAATTTCCCATATCCTTAAAGGCAGCCAAAATTCATTCTCATTTTTAAAAAAGGGGATAAATTTTATTTGATCACTATCGCCCAATATCACTTCTTCCATCCATATCAAAAATATTTGAAAAAAATATTTTCCAACAAATATATCAGTACTTCCAAACCCATAACTTATTTTATGACAACCAGTATGGTTTCAGAAAAGGTCATTCCACTGAACTAGCAGCAGTAGAACTGATTGAATCTGTACGAAATGACCTAGACCACAATTTGCTACCAATCAGCATATTTCTAGACCTCAGCAAAGCCTTCGACACAATAGATCATAACATATGCTGCTTTCAAAACTAAGTTATTATCGATTCACAAACATCAGTAGCATATTAATCTACAAGACATAAAACAATATGTAAACACGGAAGACACTCAGTCTGACCTCCTTGCCCTGACAACTGGAGTGCCTCTGGGATACAATCTTAGGGCCCCTTTTATTCTTGATATATGTAAATGACGTCTGCAATGCATCAAATTTATTCAAAGTTATAACATATGCAGATGATACAATCCTTACCACCACCCTCAACTCAACAAATTCTACATACAATATAGACACATTAAACAATGAACTTAATAATGTCAAAAACTGGCTTATTCACAACAAGTTGTCCCTTAACACAAGCAAGACCAAATTCATGATTTTTCATAAACCACCCCAAAAAATCCATTCAAAGATCCAGATCCTTATAAATAACACAGAAATCAAACAAGTGCACTATTTCAACTTCCTGGGTCTCAACATCGATCAGCACCTCAGCACTCTTAGATATTTAACAATTGCTCTACAACTCACATATATTACCACATCTAAACTACAACTTGTTACTTTGGGGTCAACATGAATTGAAAAACTTCAAAAAAAAATCATTCGAATCACTACCTGCAGCTTCCACAATGCTCACACTGATCCTCTTTTTAAAGAACTACAAATCGTGAAAATTGAAGATCTATTTTCACTGTCCAGATTATAATTACTGTCACAACAATCTACCCTCATATTACAATAACATAAACTTAATAAATCAAAAATCTGACATTCATAATCACAATACTAGAAATCACAATAATCTTTTCATCCTAAGAGTAGAACACTCTTTTGAAGTCTCATCTGCTTAAATGATAATGGTTTATGAAATATATCGCAATATTATTATTGTGTTATTTTGATGTGAATTTTTCTGTACTCAGTTCTAGCAAAATTTCACTTTAAGCGAACATGGTGATCTCCGCAAATGGTGCCTTGTTATATTGATGGGCACACTATCTATATGATATATATTTATATAGTCCTGAGGAATGGACAGGGCTGTGATGATCAAGGAAAATCACAGGGAGATATTGAAACCTTGCATCGCCATTTCACTGATGATGGTATATTTGTTCAAGTTTGTTTACAGTCAGATAATATATAGACAAACCTGTATAGCACTAAAGATCATTATAAATATTAATCATAACAGCAAATTATATATATATATATATATATATATATATATATATATATATATATATATATATATATATATATATATATATATATATATATATATATATATATATATATATATATATATATATATATATATATATATATATATATATATATTGTAGGAATCTGAGGGGCTTCGTTTTCACATCTGACTGCCGCCATTTTTAGAAACGCTTGACGGCCATGAAACGTCCGCGAAATTATTTTTTCCGATAAATGCCTCATTTTGGACCTACTGAAAACTTTTCCTTAACACAATGTATATTATTCTTCTAATCGAACACAGTAGAAAATATTTTTGTAACATTTAAGAGTTGATAATTCGTATCACATCAAAACATAAGTGTATGAAATGTTTTCAACAATTGGGATTCCTGGCAGGTTATCAACAAGCTTCAGCAGCCATTTAAGTTCGGTAGTATTGAAACACTTGGGCCGAAAATTATTGGTAATAATTGTACTTCGCCACATTCACATTTTAAGTCTGAGCTGTAGTTATTATTTAAAAATTAAGTATTACTGTTGTTATTTTCCACTACCCTCCTTGCAGCGACACAGAATGCATAGATGATGCGGACGAAGGGGCTGGAGGAGAAGCTGGATGAGGTGCTTCATTTACTGAGGCCCTTGACAAGCAGCAGTGTAGCTGGGGACCATATGGAAGAAGTAGTTCCTGAAACAATGGCCAGTTTTGAAGTCTTTTGCTCCAAATTGTCAGAAGACATCAACATAAAAAACAAATGGTATGGTTTTTTTATGATATCCATGAACAAATATGGCTATTGTATGCCAATTGTTTGTATATTAGTGTTGTTGCTACAGCTTTTACGTACAATTTCAATACAACATTTCAGTTGTTGGAAATAAACGGTCCTAGACATAAAATTTTAAAGCCTTAACATAAGCTATTGTTTATAAAATGGCTGTATGATTATATGTATAACAGGCCTATTTCATGGTTTCACTCGGTGGCTCAACCGTTAGCGAATCTGTGCGTCGCATCCTAAAGGCACCAATGACTTATGGTCACTGTATAGTTTGAGGGGGAAGAAGGGGAAGCGGGCCTTCGTTAATCAGTCTATCTGTAGAATGATACTAAGTAATATACTCATTCTGACAATCATTTTTTTTATCATATTTCTTATTTTTTACAAGGCAATTATGTCATTGTTTATTTTGCTTCCCCAGGAGCTTGTTAGAAGATCAGCAAAGCCACAAAAGTTGCGGTGGTGGAAGTGGAGATAGCGGAAACTCTAAAACATACATCGGAAGAGGTGGCTGTAAAGTGAAACTGCAACGCAGAAATGCCACGTGGCCACAACGTATTTGGGACTATACACAATCACGTTATGACAACGTAGAAATGTTACGTGGCCACTACGACATTGCCACGTGGCAGCTACGTTGTGACAACGTAGATGTATTTGCTGGGTTGTTATACCTTACCGTAGAATTCCGGCACAAAACCGAGCAATACCATGAAATTTGAATCCTCATTAACATTTTTACTAATTGACTTAAAAAAAGAAACTTACTTTATTAGAATCCTCTGGATTATAAAATTCTTGTGTTGTATGTTCACTATAATATTCTAAATATGAGACATAAAAAGTGGCTGTTATCCCAAGGCAAAGAAACTCCGCCTCTGACAGCGCCGCGCTATTTACTACTTTCGATCTCTCCCATCCGTGATGTAGAGGCGAAGAGCCGCTTGCGAGATTTCTAAGGTTCCGAGGACAGATGACAGATGAACTCGCTAAAAACTTACAAAAGCCCTCCATGCCCAAAACTTTGTAACAAAATGAAAGATTATGTCACACAATGACAAGAGGACTGTTTCTATTACTACAGTTTTGTCTAATTGTACTGTTTGAGCACTAACATACGGCACATCAAGAAGCTTTGTTCAAAAACTCAACATGACCGACTCCCACAATGCAACATAATTTAGTTAATTCGCTGTGATATCGCTCACGTTTTCAATTCGCGCGGTAGCCATATGTTGGACAACAATTCTTAAAATAGTGTTGAATTTCGTTGATTCTGTTGATTAAAGAGCATGACTGTTGTTGGACTCAAGGAAAGATTGATGTTAAGACATTTATGGAGATGATAATGGTTATTTTTCTAAACTGTCCATTGTCTGCATTGCGAGAAGGAGCATATTTGCTTATATCCTTAAATATTCTGCCATACGGACCCTCGCCCCTAAGGTGGCAACAGATCATCAAAACACCAGGGGCGAGAGCCTTGCCTACTGTTAACCCTTACCCAGGGGTGGAAACTAACAGTCGCCCGCCCGTCATTGGCGACTGAAAACGATTTCGGGCGAGTTGAATTCGCCTAATCAAGCGCCAGGTTGGCGAGTCAGTTATCGCATTCTCTCTCACTCTCCATGGCAGACATGTTTGACGCTTCGCTAACATAATCCCTAGTTGTGTTGAACTGAGTAACTGGTGTGCGTTGCATATTCATGCGTTTGGTTGATATATCATCTAATGCCCTTTCCAGTTGTATATTGCTAAGCTGTGGAACATCCTCTTGATACAACCTTGAGTTCAGTAGTTGTTATGATGGGCAGTCTATAAATTATTTGGTTGAGAAGCTATATTTTTTTACCCATCAATGCCTTTTATCTCTCCTAACAACTAGACCCAGTATTATTTCGGTTGAGATAAACTTGTTGTTTTAGAAGTCATATTTCAAAAACTAATTTTTAATGCCTGCACATTATTTGTATACATCTGGCTGGGTGAACTCGTGATTTCTTCAGTAAGGGGATGTGATTGAAGGGAAAAGATGTTTGACTAGTAGTTGCTTCCAAGCTCTCCTATAATATGTACATAAAATAAATGAATCAACCAATAAAACAAAGAACTCTGTATAGTAATTTCATGTTCTGTCCAATGTTCTCTTTCCAATGAATCTTACATTATACCACGTATTTAGTTAAAGCTGTCTTGGCTTTGACTGTGTTATGCAGGACTAAGCTGAAATTTATGTTGTTTGAAACATAATTCAAGCAATAAGTAACACCTACTATAATAAGAGCTCTCCTTATAACAACTGCCTAGGATTATCTATTTGCACCTAGCCATTATTCTGATACAGGTGGTATTGTCATGTCATGTTGTCACATGAATAACCCCATCCACCCTAGATTCTGGGTATAACCTAGGTAACACACTTATAGGTCAACACCTGCATTTGAAGCCTTTGACCACAATTTATTGGTGCTTTGTATGGTGAGTGGAGTAGGAGTGGTTGGTGCTGACAAAGAGGGGGTGTGGGAGGTATGTTGGTGGTGGTTGCAGCTCGGCGAGGAGGGTGTGTGGGAGGTATGTTGGTGGTGGGTGCAGCTCGGCGAGGAGGGGGTGTGGGAGGTATGTTGGTGGTGGTTGCAGCTCGGCGAGGAGGGGGTGTGGGAGGTATGTTGGTGGTGGGTGCAGCTCGGCGAGGAGGGTGGGTGGGAGGTATGTTGGTGGTGGGTGCAGCTCGACGAGGAGGGGTGTGTGGGAGGTATGATGGCGGTGGGTGCAGCTCGGCGAGGAGTGTGGATGATGAGGTATGTTGATGGTGGGTGCAGCTCGGCAAAGAGGGGGTGTGGGAGGTATGTTGGTGGTGGTTGACCTCGCCTCTGGCGAGTGAGCATGGACTGTGGAACGGTTATGTCCTCAAAGTTTATTTCAAAATCAATGTGTAAGTTTCCGTTAAAAACATTAAATTCATGCGTTGAAAACTAACTATGACTGTTGCTTCCACCAGCTGTTGAAGTGGAGTCGAAACTTATCCCTTGAAAGTTCTTGGAACAGAAATGGTGATCGTGGAAAATGATATTAGTCTGGTGACAATGTCATTTGTATTAAATACAAAGGAGACTTAGCCACTATCTATGTTGAAGTCTTGTTCGTACAATCAACTTGATGGTTCCAACTGTGTATGATGGTTTTAACGGAAGGAGGAAAGAATCTATTGATTCTCAGCTTGGATTTTAGCTAAGATGTCTGTCATACCACGGACGAACTCGGTCTTGGAGACCTTGCCGCTGTCATCCTTGTCGCAGATATCTATGAGTTGCTGGAAACACATGAATGTAAATATGATGCACTATGATATTTTTTATTGCCTTCAGATTGACGTCATGTCAGCTGCGAAAAGTGAACACTGGGGTGCTTGGCGATACCGATAATGTGGTTGCTGCTTCTTATAATACGGCCACTGACGAACACATATACATGCCGCCACCGGAGTTCGTATCATAAGGTTGGCAAGAGGAGATCATGTGCCGCGCGAAGGGGTAGGTTTTTTCGGCCTCTCGGCGTGTACGACGGGCTTAATTGGGCCTCGTACTCGTACAAAGGGGTATGTTTTTCAGGAGCAATCAGTTTTTTGGGAGGCTTCATGTTGTACGTCGGGATACGTTTTTTCTCTTCCCATCTGTACAGCGCGTTTAATATATTTTTTGTTTCTGCATGTCGAGATAACCTCCCGGGATTTCCCACCAACCGTTGACAATGCAATTGCAATGAATGGTCCCTGTGTGACGCGCCGAGAGTCATACTATCACACTCTCTGGCTTCATGCCTTTTTGTCTTCGGCATTCTTGTCACAGGCACCAACATACATGATTTCTGATGATTAATTATCCAAGCCGCACACCCCATTTTCGCATCGTACGACGAATTATACATTTAAATAATACCTTGTACGTCTGGTCATACATTTGTATAATACCTTGTACGACGGTATATGTTTTTTGCCATTTTCAACTCGTACAACGGGTCATATATTTGCATAATACCTTGTACGATGGGGTATGGTTTTAGCCATTTTCACCTTGTACAGATAAATGTCGCCGTTTTGGTTAGATAGATGGGCATATGATCCATGGTTATAGGCCATGACAAGTTCGTAAACGACACTTAAGTGAGATTAGCGATGGATTAAGGAAAGCTTCCGTCCGGTCGTTGTTACCCCCACCCCCCCGGGGGGGGGGCACTTGGCCTTATTCTGGATAGGGGTGTGCCGCGGGACCTCGAAAACCCGTACCCATCGTACAAGGTCAAAATGGCCAAAAGCATACCCCGTCGTACAAGGTATTATGCGAATGTATAACCCCTCGTACAGATTGAAGCTCAAAAACATACCCCGTCGTACAAGTATGAGGCCAAAAAACCCGTCGTACAAGTCAAGAGGCCGAAAAAACATACCCCGTCGCGCGGCACATATGTACTACCTCTATACCATTAAGTGTGCCCCCCCCCCCGGCCCCACCCCCTGATTTCCACTCGCAAGCCTAGAGATACGAACCCCAGTTAGTGTCGCAGAAGTCATGCACCGTTAAGATGAAATATGCAAGTGAAATGTGGACCTCAGCTTATCATTGTTGCAATGGGCTGGCAATTAAGACAAATTATGTGCATAATGAGGGGATAGTTTAAGCGCACTTGATAGACAAATGGAGAATTATTCAAATGATCAAACACGACGTCTGCTTACTGCTGCTGTTTTGTTGATCTGGTCTTCAGTCGGGTTACCCACCATGCAATTTCTGATCACAGATACGACCTCGCTCTCATCCAAACTCCCATTGCCGTCGACATCGATCACGTCAAACGCAGCCTCCAAATCTTCCTGAGACATGTTCTTTTTCTTTCTATGATTCAAAGGAATACAGTAACACGTATGAATTAAAATGTATTTCAGTAGTAGTGTAGGTTGTACAGGCATAATTATGCAACTCAGTGATTCTGGTTTCAATTTCCTGGTGGAATGTTCAAAATATAATTGGTTTATACTATATAAATCAAATTGTACGCGTCGTGCGGAAGTACACAAAATATGCGCGCTATATAGTAATCGCACAGTCATCACTTCATGAGAAGTCAGGAGGGGAGAATTTGACCAAAGTCATTCAGCAAAAATATTTAACATCGTAAACAAACGGAGAAATTTCAAATCGATTGGTCTTTGCTATATAGTACCAGGCCCGTAGCCAGGATGTTTAGTGGGGGGGGGGGGGGGGGGGGGGGGTTCTTTTCCCCTCTCTTGTGGACCTTTCTCCTGGTTCATACTGATGCGGCAAAGCTTTGTAATTGGTCGAAAACTGTTATGCGCAGCAACACAAATGCGCTAGAGCAAGGCGGACCTTTCTGGGCTAAGTGGGTGGTTCGTTCGAACCCCTCGAACCCCCCCCCCCCCCCCCCTGGCTACGGGCCTGAGTACTACAACGACATTTGCCAGCCAGTTCAAGCTCTAGCTGTCAACCATATCCGGTCATTTAGGCGGGAACATAAATGGAAAAAATTTACCGACACGCGTGCGCGTCCCAAATATCACCGCCGTAGATGCATGTAAGTTTACAGGCATCGGATGTTACTTTGCGGTGTATTTTTTCCCCGACCACTTGGCTTAATGTTTACCTTTGCACGTAACTGACACGAATTGAGACTCGCGAGCTAACGCTCCACATGGTATGCAACTATAACGTCACTTTCCGTATATGAAAAGCCCTGGGGAGTTGAGAGCGATGTTCTTCATGTACAGCGGACCCCTTGTACACGGTCCCGCTACCACTCGCCACTGTTTGTCAAGACATCATTAAACAGATACACTGCTAGTAAACGAAGCCATTTATATTGCCTCTTTTACATGGGCTTCGGGTTTTTTTAACATCCGTTGTCAACTCAAGAGGGCGCGAATTCTCATGAAATAATTATGGGCTTGTTTTTCCGCGGGTCAATGAGGCATGGCTTTACAACGTCAAACCAAAGAGTTCAGAAGAGGTCATACGCTAACTTCATGCGAGTGAACCAATTCTAAAGTGGCACGAAAGTGACGCTGTGATACCCCTTTCATTTGAGAGACATCGAATACTCAAAAGCAACATGAAATTTAACTGTCTGATCGAGAGTTCATATGAAGTATGACACCAAAAACTCACCGCAGACACTTTGAACATCGAACCTTTGACTTAATGACATGTCATATAAAACAATAAAAGCACCTCGCAAATTTGATCAGTTAGCTTTCTTTTATGATCAGCTCAGAATTTAATTTTCTTTTTCTGTTGGTTCTATTTACTTAGCCACAATTCAACAACCACTATAGCGACCTTATGCAGCAGACCCTACGCGAAGAGACTGAACATTAAATCTATGCACAATCCCTCGTATCCAACATATATATATATATATATATATATATATATATATTATATATATATATATATATATATATATATATATATATATATATATATATATATATATATATATATATATATATATATATATATATATATATATATATATATATATCTATATATATATATATATATATATATATATATATATATATATATATATATATATATATATATATATATATATATATATGCAACCTCAAATGGGACACTACATCAAGCGCGGGGCTCGAACCAGGATAGTAAATACGAAAACCTCTAATCATTTGTGCAAAAACGAGGCATGTCGAATATCTCTAACAACGATTATGCATGTGTTCAAAATTATAAACCAGAATCTGAATGGTTTAAATATAAAACCATCCCTAAAATTTAGAATCATGAGGTAAAATATTCCTGCGAGCGAAATTATCTCCGTCTCCTTAAACATGACTCAAAATTACACGGATGCCGCTGTTACATATAATTTCATATTCTCAGTAGGAATGTTACACAAACCAAAAATCAAAGCCAAACTATATAACCAAGCTCAGAAAGGTAATATAACGGGATCTCTACCCGAAAAGAGTACCTTACCTTAAAAGCGTGTGCGGAATGTCTGGTATTAAGTGGAAGTGTCGCAGGCCGGCAGAGCAGACAGATATATATATATAAATATATTTGGCGTATGCTAGCCTTGTAGCTCCGCCCATTGGCTTACTGCCAACTAAGGGGCGGAAACGCCTTACGGCTGAACCTTTCGTGACGCATGAACTCACGCATACCCCTTTCACAATTGAAGTCTTCGAACAGACTGGAATTAGAAATGTTCACGCATATGAATTTCAATGACATTTATCAGCCA
Source organism: Urechis unicinctus (assembly GCA_034190875.2). Taxonomy (NCBI): domain Eukaryota; kingdom Metazoa; phylum Annelida; class Polychaeta; order Xenopneusta; family Urechidae; genus Urechis; species Urechis unicinctus. The sequence goes on along the minus strand of CM067343.1, from coordinate 63,665,302 downwards.
CTATCGGGTGGAGATATTTTTGGTGGGGATGGTTTTGGAATTTCATATTCACATAAATAAACAGACCATCTGGCCTCTAGTTTTCACAACCATTGCGAGTTGAAAAAAAACTTGGGAATGTCTGGTATCAAGTGGAAGCGTCGCAGGCCGGCTGATCAGTCTGATACGTATGAACATATTTGGCGTGTGCTAGCCTTAAAGTTCCGCCTACTGGATGAAACCTAACTTAGGAACTTAGGGGCGGAAACGCGTTGCGGCTGAGCCATCCGTGACGCATGAACTCACGCATTACCCTTTCACAAGTGAAGACTTCAAACAGACTACACTTAGAAATGTTCACACAGATGAATATCAATGACATTTATCAGCCACTATCCGGTAGAAATCTTTCATATTCATCTCAGACTATCGGGCATCTGGTTTTCAAAAACAACTAACGCGGGTGATTGGCGTACAGAATTATCATCAAATTAAAGGTGCATTTTTTTCAAAAAATCGAATCGAAAAAAAAAGTTGCTAACTGCAAGAGTACCCTAAATGGTGCTGATATCCGGATTCCAAAGTTGGAATGGCCGTATATATTTCTTGTTGTTCGTAAATAAACCTTCAATTCCTTATTTTTCACTTCCAGCCAAGAATAGACCATATTTGGAAGCTCATGTATTATTAATTCCGGAAGCGCAGAAACGTCATCACTCTGTGCCGATTGCCGCCGGCGGGTGTTTAGTTTGCGCTATTTTCTTTGCGATAATGGACGATCAAACCAAGAAACGAAGAAAAGGTGGAGGGAGAAAGAAGCTGTTAATAGATTCAACAACTAAGAGAAGGAAGCGGGAGCTAGACCAGCTGCGGTCTAACACGAGGGTGTCTTAAGATAGGCATTCAGGGAAGTGAGGAGTGTGACCAACGAAGAAGCTGCAAAGTTTTGCTGGACATGTAAGTAATCTCGTAGCCCTACAAGACGTCAGTAGGTATAAATTCATGTTACCGTTATGACCGGAGCTAGTAATCTCGTTGTATTATGAATACCCTGCTATCGAATCGGTCTGTATTAAATCGACTTGTGTAAATGTCACCGATTAAATAAAATCTAAGGGCCTATTGTGAGTCCATTGCACCATTTAGATTTGTAAATTGTTGTTGCAAACATACCTTACTTAATTTGTAAATTTCAGGTAAGAGAAATTATTGCATCCTCTTGACCCTAATTCAATGGCTGGTGATCAGGTGTTCGTCATACCTTGCCTGCAGTCAAGCTGTGACAATGGACCACAACAGGCATAGGGATAGGACATATGCACTCAAGTAGGGTTGGTCAGCCAATGTAAGTCTCTCATGACCACTCAACTACGCACTGACTAAATGTCCTATCAGAAAACAAAATACTGATGCTGCACATGTAATGTGTTCTAGCTATTTGGCCATATAATGCCATTTGTTGTGTTACAGGTACAGCAATCGCTTCAACAAGCAGTCAAAGACGTGGTCATCGGTTTAGAGGCCAAGACTTACTCCCATATACCAGATATGATGACAAAAATCTTTAGGCCCAAGCAATGCGACAGCAATCACAACAACACCCACAACGCTCTGCTGATGACCCGGCAAAATCAGTTTGAACATTGCTCCTGTGCCAGGCCATCTACCCAAGAAACAGTTGCAGGAGTCTCATTTTGATTAAAAATATGATTTGGAAATTTGTTTTTGTTGAAATGTACAAATATTTTATTAGTCACATTCTTTTGTCTGTAAATCCAAACTGTAATAGAAGAACTCATGTAATTGACAAATAAATAATACATGAACTCATTTTAATGTCACTTCTTTTTTTATCAGGGCTAGAATTATGAACATAAAAAGTCAAATCTGAAGATAAGTGTCGTGACTAATTGACAAAATAATGTGTGCATAATTCTTTTCTTCTGTGTTTGAGAGACGAAAAATTTACTAATATATGAATGCTCATTCCATAAAACAAATAGACAATAAGTTATCAGATTGTTGAAGCAAAAATGTTCAGAACAAATAATACCACGTTTTGTAAGACTAAGCAATTTATAATCCACACAAAAATACCAATCAGAACAATGTGATATTTCCGGATTAAAATTAAAAATTAAAACATTTAGGCTTAGTATATTACCAAAACCTATTTTGTATTAAGCCTGTATACTGTCAATACTTGTTAAGGAAGAGGTCTCTGATCTTCCTTACACAACCTGAGTTACCCTCCTGTTGCACTCCTCCAAAAATACATGAATCCACAGAACCAATTGTTGATAGGCGCCGTGTCTAAGCATCTTTTTTTTTTGTCCTCGACAACCGCATCCCATAGAAGTCCACCCGGTACCTGTTAATAACCTCAATGACCATCGGGTTAAGCACAACTCCTTCCATCTGAGGTAGTGCATATGTGCAAAAGTCTGGGCTGTTAGTGCACCATTGCCGCTCCACAGGGGGAGGCATTTCCCTACATTGAAGGCAGATGCAACAGTCTGGGGAAGTGGTAGTTGATGGAGGGTGGAATCCTTCTTTCGGCGGTGTGGGTTGTCGGGTGATTGTAAGCGCAAACTGGCTGTCTTTCTAACCAGCAACTGACCCACCCCATCCAAATCCATCCACCGCACTAAATTCTGAAAATATGAGTAATCAAAAGTCTTCATTTTGATGTATTGAATATCTCCAATACAAATCTTTCTCCGTGACCAAAATTGCATGAAGGTTTTTGGAGCAGCTGAAGAGTGCTAAATGCTGAGTTGTACAATACCTTCAATTTCTCCTTCTGTGACAGCTCTAAAGATTTAGCAATCACTCTACTCTGCTGTAAGGTCTGGTTAGTTATTGGTGTGTTGCAAAGGTAGCCTCTGCGAACAAGATTGACTCGCTTTCGGCCTGTCGAGGTCTACAAACAAATGAGAACCAATGGAAATTTATGGTTCGACATTGGACCTATTTACTGACAAATTGATTCAATAAGGTAAGGCAAGCCCAAAAGTACCTTGTTTGAAGAAGGTGGGGCTCCTCTGCCACCTCTTCAGGCTTGTCTGCAACCTCCACCAACTTGGACACCTGTGTCATGGTGAACAATTTCAAACCATTAAACACATCCTTCCCAGTCATAATGGGTGTATTGAGTTCAATAAAATAACCTTGATAAGAATCAAATAAAAAAGGAACCAACCTCAGTTCCACACACGTTGTCAGAATCTGTACCATGACCCCTTCCACTGCCTCTTCTTGTAGGTGATCCCCTCCTTGGCGTTTTGATTTCCTTTAAATTTGAAAGTGGGTTGGTTCAATTTAATCAATGAATGAACATGACAAGAATAATTCAATCAATAATGTTACAGTGTTTGAGCCAAAAGCCTGCAAAAGTCAGCCAAACCCATACGATGATACATACCACCCCAAACTCCTAGCATGGACGTTTCAGTACACAGGGATTTGCATTGGCTGGCCGCTATCTTCTCTGTAGGATTTATGTATGCATAGAAGATAGCCAGCCAGCCAATTCAAATCCCTGTTTCAGTTCACTATAACCAGATAAACTAGACGTCCTGAGGGAGACCCCAGTCCCTTGATTTATAATACAATTTATGAGTTCATTCAGGAATATTCCAATAGTTTGCTATGAAAAAGCACCGATAATTGCATAAGAAATAATTAAACTTCGAACAAGTGTCATGGCTTTACACTCCAAAACGTGAAAGACTAGTCAAGAATATCGTTTTTATTACGCTTGAACATGCGCAGCCTCAGTATAAATATAATATACTAAGTCTAAGGGCTACCTCAGGGTTCGTTCGCAGGTGTAACGCTATCTGTTGTTAAATTTACGGTGATCTATTGTACCGATAGTGTTCACTTTATTGAGGCGGGTTCTTTTTTTATATATAACATTCGAAAACTCCAATCAAAGAAGAAGAAAGAAGAGAAATGCAGGAATCAAAACACTCACCATTTCGGCTGCATGCGTTTCCACCTTCTATCGAATCCGCGCTGCGCGTGACGTCACGACTATGCGTTGTCAACAAATGACCCTTCAATACGCATGCGTCATTTTCCCATCGACATGTGCTCATGTTTGTAAACATGGGTGTGGCCGACAGATTTCGATACGGTGTAATGGACGATATAGCGTTGAACTAGTCCGCAAAATGGTTTATATGGGTTCCAAAAGAGTTGTTCTATTAATTGGAGCAAAAAAACCGCATGTCATTTTTTTGAAAAAATGCATCTTTAAATAGAGAGGTAGACCGTAAAAAAGTAAAGTATGTATGTATGTATGTATGTATGTATGTATGTATGTATGTATGTATGTATGTATGTATGTATGTATGTATGTATGTATGTATGTATGTATGTATGTATGTATGTATGTATGTGTGTATGTATGTATGTATGTATGTATGTATGTGTATGTGTGTCTGTGTGTGTGTGTGTCTGTGTATGTATGTGTGTCTGTATGTATGTATGTATGTATGTATGTATGTATGTATGTATGTATGTATGTATGTATGTATGTATGTATGTATGTATGTATGTTGTACCTAATGTATGTATGTCTGTATGTCTGTAGATGTTGATGTATGATTTACCTAACCTAATTATGGTAGGTAGATTGATAGATTGACCCCTTTTACAGAAAATTAGTCCAAACTTCACGCAACCATTTCAAATGTCAACTGGATAGAAGAGAAGCAAAGCTCCCACAACTCCTTACAGTGAGGCCAGTATTGTACAACTTTGGGGATAACCCTTCATGTGTTTATCTCTTATACTCTCATGTTCAGATATTTTATGCAGCGGACGATTTGGGGGTGCGCTGCATTTTTAAAATCCCTTTCTGTAAAGAGTTTTCCGTTAATTCGACGCGCATCACTTCACTCGAAGGCCGTCCTTCACCTGTATCAGCCACCAACAGCCTCGTGGTCGTCCTTAACCTGTATCAGCCACCAACAGCCTAAATTGCCTTTAAATGTTGGATCTGTCGAAGCCAAGGCAGTTTTCACGATTGATGACTTTGGTGACACCCTGTTAGGTGATTACATATGAACACGGCAAATGTACGTTATGTTTGGTACGACTGAACGGATGCAATATATCTACTGATGCTATCTCTTTGACAAATCATCTGTTTTGTTGTAATGTAGTACAATGCGGCAGACATACTCCTTTCAAGACTCTGCAAGTGAACCATACCAAGATTACATCCCCGTTGATTGGTAGCTGTATTGTTGAGGTGTTTTCACCTTGATTGCTCTGATGTGTTTTAGCGTGCTTGTCCCTGGTGTCTACCGGTTATGGTAATTGTCGTGGTTTATCGAGCAAAGGCAAACATTGGTCTTGGCGTTATGACGAAGGAACGATGATGCTGATTCTTGCCCATTGAATCATAAGGTTTTGCACCGTCATTTGTGATGGCTGAGGTAGCAATGTGATACGTTGGTAACATGTTATTATGAGGTGTGTTGGTAGGTAACGCTGTGTTCGTAGGTTACATGTTATTATGATGTGTGTTGGTAGGTAACGGTGTGTTCGTAGGTTACATGTTGTTATGAGGTGTGTTGGTAGGTAACACTGTGTTCGTAGGTTACATGTTGTTATGAGGTGTGTTGGTAGGTAACGCTGTGTTCGTAGGATACATGTTGTTATGAGGTGTGTTGGTGAGTTACAGATTTTGAATGTTTATGTGGGTTTCAGGTTTTTATAAGCAGTGCTTGTGAAATACAGGTCATTATGTTACATTAGGCATGTTTCGAAGTGCTTTGTTGGTGTATTTGAGGTAATCATGTTCTTTGTAGGTAGAAAAGAGTTGTGATGATGTGGTGTGTTGACAAGTTTGAAATAACAATACCTGTGCTACAACTCAGAGAACGTATTCATAATAAATAAGAACAAAAGCTAAAAAGTTAACAATTGTGAGTAGGTAATTGCTGCTAAGAAGAAAGTGTTTCGCATCGTATGTAAAGCACGTTGTGATTTGCCTCTGTACACGGTAGATAATTACGTTAATTATCGTTTGTTCGATCGATGACGGCGATTATGGCTTCGTAGATAACAATGATGGATTTATGATAAGTTGGTACTAATTTATAGTTCGACTTGACAAGTGATTATCAACACTTATCAACTGTACTTTCTCACATTCCATTCGCCAAGACGGTGACCGGAACTATTACGAAGAAAATGAGTTTTGCGCGACGGTAAATTAGAAGTATTTGTTAAAACATTCTGACAGTTAGTTATGGTATATTCAGCACTTCTGAGAATCCTTGATAATCAGTGTTTTATTAGATAATACTCACCCTTCTTGCTATACCATCTTCGCTTCATTTTTAGCATTTGTGTGTGTGGTAGCACGGATGGGATCTTCCATTGACCGTTATACTTGCAAACGTGACGTTTGTTCGATTGATGACGGTAATTATTGCATCGGTGATTGGATGCAAGGCGGCTTGTTGCCAGCATTCAAACGTGCCGCAACCCTATGCACATTTAGACCAATGTTATTATAAACTTCATATTATATTTCATTTAGTGCAGGGTGATGAAACTATTAAATGTTCGACCCAGTACTTGTACCGTAATGCATTGCTCAAACGCTGTTGATATAAGTTGTATTAACATTCCACTGTCAATCTGTCTGACATGTGTTGGTCATCGCATGGTCACGTGGGTGATATGGGGAAAGAACACGAGGACGCGGAGCCTCCAAGTGTCATTCCCCATATCATCCACGTGACCATGCGATACATATACTTATCGCGATGGCACCTGCACACGATAATCAAGCGCACGACGCTGTCTCCTAATAATGATAATTAGCGCGAACCTATGTTATGTAAGGTATCAGCCTGGGACCTGTAAATATGAAAGATATTCCCTTAATCCCCCACTCGGCCTCAGCTGCCTGTGATGATGTTTACAACTATAGGAGATCTCGGAGATTGTTCTTTTTTCGACGCCAGTGATTTTGAGACGGTGTTCCTGATGGTGCGTTTGTTGCTCCCTTGGATCCATATATAGATACCAAATTGCAAGTAAGAGATGCTTCTTGTGCTGGTCGGTTCAGCACTAACACTGAAGCGCAGTAGACACGGCTCGGCTTGATTCCGAGGAGATGGGATAATACCGTGACTTCCCGATGAGCGATACGCAACCAGATTAGCGGCTGACAAGCAAATGACACTTGAGAAAGGCAACTTATCGCATGGCACCCTACTACTTTCAGCCAATATATATATATATATATATATATATATATATATATATATATATATATATATATATATATATATATATATATATATATATATATATATATATATATATATATATATATATATATATATATATATATATATATATATATATATATATATATATACAAATATATGCCAATGCGTGGTCACAGTGATGGAATAAGGGTACATAATATTTACCTCAATCTAAATCAATTTAATCTGTTCAACGTATTAGACATATTTACCTATATGATTATGGCGCTGAAACCAACATGTCGGCAGACGGCTGATTCGCACTAAAATAACGCATAATAAATGCAAAAATGATAACAGGTCAAGACGGTTTTATTACACTTGGGGTCGAAGCTCATAAAAGTCTGAAACTGAACAAAGCCATCGTTAATATATAATAAGGTGACGTCATTGTGGTTTGGTGTGTCGTGCTAACTGGACCAAACCTTTAACAAGCATATATCGAGTTAGGATACCAGAATAGAAATTATACCAGAATAAACAACTTTCTTCCTCTAGTTATACAATCGCTTTCCTCCCATCACACGACCTGAAAAAGTATCTCAATACTTATGAGAGATATAAATTGTCAGTCAAATAAAACAAAGACAGTTTCAAAAAGGTATTTACTTTTGTGCTGAACAACCATGATACTCAACCAATTAAACGTTGTCGCGTATAAAATGTTTGCTTTCATGATTTTCTTCCGCATGATTTGTCCTACACGATTCACATTAGCGTTTGCCTTTGGAGTGATATAAACACACCATCGCCTGAAATTACGATATTTCAAATATAAAAGTGGTGGTTCGCAAGATGCTAGTTGAACGACTTGATAATGATGCATATCAAACCACCCATGCATCACGCGGCATATGATGTTTTCTAACCAATCAGAATGCTGCGCAGATTAGTATAGGGTTTAACTGTTTAATGATAAACCACCACAAGTGTGTTTCATGGTACCTACAAAGTTTGGGGAAAGCACAAAACGGTATGAATGTTAATTTTCAAAACATAGTGCAACGAAGACAAAAGCCACTAGTTTTAATCAACTATTACTAGTTAGCTAATTTAATCGACAAGTAGTGCAATTTTCAATAATTGTGTGGAAACTTATTTTCTGCCAGGAAGCCATGCATGGTCTATGATGACATAACACGCCACATTATATTTATTCAATTTTTTAGACTAACATTTTATCAATTGTAATCAGCCTGGAACACAATAGACGTTTTTTTTAAAAAAAATGCACCGTAGTATTCCATAGTTCTGTGGCAATTAACGAGAGCAACTAAGTGCGTTTGTCGGTGTCGTCTGGCTGTGGCACTGCATAGACAGAAAAACGAATGCCTTTTAAATGGGGGTGATGTCCTTGCCAATAATGTGCTGTTGATATTCCAATTCATTGGTTGTATCATTATGGATATTAATAGGCCGTGTAGCTATAAAACAATCTTCAATAAGCTAGTAATCTTCGAGTCGTGAATGTACTCAATTGAAATAATGGAAAATTGGCATGCTACTTATTACCTGCAGTGTAAGTATAGATACTAAAGTGGAGGTACTTGCACCAAACATTATAAAACAGCTGGTGTTAAACGAAACGAATTTAGTTTTAACCTAGGCACATCTTTGTCTTTTGTTTCTGTTCCAGTGCTTTGTAGTAGTACGTACGTTAAAGGGATATATATTGTAATGAATGTCACCGTAATCTAAGACATCAGCTGCTGAAACATCACCGAAATAAACATAACCGAAAATATACAGTCAACACAAATTTCCAAACACCAAGTATATTGTTTTCTTAGGACGCGAGGACGAGATATTTGTAACACAGACCATAACAGATGGACGCATGGAGCAAAGCGTGGTGCATTGTTTCAGACGCTATTACTGATCGACATATGAGTGATTGCGCCACAATCAGAAGATACAAGTATATACCATGGTTATGTTTTTAAACCGACGGACGACGTCGATTGTTTTCACACATTGCTTCAGATCACGCAACCAGATAACGCAATCAGATCACGCAATCACATCACGCAATCAGATCACTCAATCAGATCACGCAAGTGTGTGTGTTTTTACACCATGCTACACCATTCTGACTGTGTAATAGCTTCAACAAAACTTAGTTACTGTTGAATTAATCTTGTTATAATAAAGTGACTTCAGCTCTTGAGACCGGAATGCTTCGTCGTACACACGAAGAAGGCATGGTGTTAACACTGAACTTGGCAGCGTGATACCCTTAGGTGGCACCTACCGTTCAGGATTCAAGTATATATCGTACAGTGTGCTGATTAAGTTCCCACAGCCATTGGGTGTCTAAAACACAGTCTACCACAGTCAATCTCCCAGGAAACTGGTTTTTCGGGTGACGTATTCCACGATTGGTATGTTCCCCAGACGAGTCTGATAGCACCATAAGCCATACTCTTTGAACATCCTTATACACTTCCTAAACAGTCGCAATCGTTACAACCAAAAATATTTACCTGACAAGAGTGGCACGTGACTGATTGACAAGACAGTTATATATCTTTGTAAAATTGACTTACAGTTTATAACTAGATAGTTTTAAGGTCGATCTTTCTTGTAGTGTCAATATTCTGAGATCAGAACACATACAGCAAGGCTGACAGGTTTTATATCCCAATGAAAATAAAACCCACAGGCATCATCATGTCCATACCAAGACGTCAATCCGCACTTTCTATGATGAATGCTGGTCCCTTGTAGTCTATTTTAACGCAAATGAATGATGACGGTTAGCAGAACATTACATTTCAAGTAGCCTTTGCTGTCTTTAGGTGTCATCAACTTTATTACAAAATTAAGAAAGTCGATAAGACGGATGTAATCCAATTATTCACCAGAGCCAATGCAACACATATTCCGTACATATTGCCAAACATTAACGGTAGCAGCTACCATTATAATCATTGCTCTCTTAAATACAGCAACACTGGGATAAAAAGCAAATATATCGGTTCAAAGTACACAACCAATTTGCTACTAACCGGCTGAAGTTCATTTAAGTTAAATAAATTACTCCATGCGTATTCTCATCAGACTAAATAGTGACTCTCTGTATCGCAGCAATTTCATCGTGTAATGTACTATTCAACTATTTTGTTTGTTATCATATGGTATACACGTGCACTTGGTGAACGTGGGTGCGCATATATATCGCAATAATTGTCACCATACATTTCAAACACGCCCATCTCTATTTGAACAGGATAATTGTAATGGCTGGACAATACTTCCCTGTTCAATATACCTGACAGTGATATGCACACTGTGTTATTATGATGATGATAAAGACCAAGCTTATTTGCAATTATCAATCTAGATGTACTGAAATTACCATAACAGGGCGGTTCCAAAGAAGTCAATAACGACTAGACTATTTGTATACGCCTGGTGCATATAAGTAACAGTGATGTGATTATAATGTAAGTTGGTTCTATACTTAAATAGAAACATACAATCTAATGTTAAAACAGCATAACGAAAACTCCAATCTGGTGCTGGTAAAACTCAACGGTTTATATAATCTCTTGCATCACAGTGCCTTAACATGTTTCGTTATATCCAAACATTTACAGGTGAAATACCAGGGTAACAGCCATAGGGTGCATGTATCCCAAGAAATGAGAAGACATTGACAATGGATGGTTGATTGTTTAATTGTCAGAGGGGCCTGTGAATGGTACATTTAAAAGAATAAAACTCAACACCATATTGACACAAAGTCACATTGTACTTTTATTAAAAAAATATTTACCATGTGTGCTGAACTGAATCAGATGGTACAAGGAGCTCATGGTGCACTGGGTGAGAGCCATGGGGTTATGTTGATCCTTTCTCAATGGAGTTGAACATGTTTGCTGCCTCAGGATAAGGTGACTGCCAAATTTAAATGATTCCATTTTCTTTGATGTCCATTGTTGCAGGCTTTATTCAACAACAGCAACTACTGCAAATATCAAGAAGGGCTGATAAATGCTTTCATGATCTTTATATCCTCCAAAGGTTTGTCAGAGTTGTCAGTTTCCACCATTCCCATGCGGGAAATAACTGTCATTCCTGATGAGACTCTGCCAAAGATGGCGTGCTTGCCATCAAGCCATTGAGTGGGGCCCAGTGTAATGAAGAACTGACTGCCATTAGTGTTGGGACCACTGTTAGCCATGGAGAGTATACCAGCACCTGGGAGGCCATACAGACAGTAATGGATTGTCAATGGATGACGTTAGTCATTACAATGCAAAGAATGGTAACAAAACACATGAAAATATGTTTACAAGTTAAAGACTAAGAACAACAGACAGAAGATGTAAACACAAGCAAACAATAATGTGCAATTATCCTGTCCAAAAGAAAGATTCATGCAGCGAAATTGAATGCATCGACTCGGTTTTGAATATGTCATTGAAGATCATATCATGACAGTGATGAATATTAATTCTAATATAAAACTGTTGACCTATGAGTCATGTTTAAAAAAAAATTGCAACTGCTTACAATGCCACTAATTCACTATTCATTAGACATAGCAGCTTCAGCTAAAAACATTCCTCACCTGTATGCTTTAGGTCAGGTGATATCTCATCATCAAATTCTTTTCCATATATGGAAGCTCCTCCTCTTCCTAGCAAACAACAAATACATTACCAAAATATCCAAGTCATAGGAGGGCATAGAACACATTGGATAGTAATTTCTTGTCAGAACATAATCAAAATTACAGCTCAGTTGTGACATTACAATGCTTATTTCCAAGAGATCATTTGATCGTCATGACACATTGTCAAGACGTTATGACACATGTGCAGAGTCTGAGTACCTGTTGCAGTGGGGTCTCCACCTTGAATCATGAAGTCACTGATAATGCGATGGAACTTGACGTCATTGTAGTAACCCCGCCGTGCCAGCTCTGCAAAGTTACGACATGTCTCTGGTGCATGCTTCCAGTACAGTTCACAGAGGAATGTCCCCATCCTGTCACCCAAACATATACTGCATGATGATGAAAAGGAATCAGGAAGACGTATATACGAGGCGACATAGAAGTACAATACAACTGACAGCTACAATGGTTGAGTGCTGAGGGGGGGGATACATTCTATCCCAAGCGTGTTTCACCAGTGATGGTTTCATGATCAACAAGCAGTGATCACTGTCTAATGTTTTGTGAAAAGACAGTAGCAACAACCAATCCAGAGATTGGGAGTGCAGACTTACCATCGGCAGATATGTCTGCAGTAGTGGCCTACCCTATGCCAAGCCAAATATGGAGCAGTCAATCGATAACTAATTCTTCATCTACTCTATATCAATTTGACATTGACACACAGTACTATTTCTTCCATCCAAATTTTGCTCACCCAATTATATTGAATCATAAGAAAGCGCTAACACTTTATCATACATAAAATTTCTCTGCCATAATTTTATTTGCTCCGGAGGTAGACAGCAACAAGACTGAGACAAGCCAGAATTGGCTTTTTTCTGTAAAAATGGGAGGCTTTGGACTATCGAGTTTCGCCAGCATTTTGGCTGCTGATTTTAATAGACCGTTCACAGGGCACTTTCGGTCCCAACACTGAACAGAGGGAATATCATAAAGATAAGTCCTGGTGACTCATGCAGAAAATAGTGTTATGCACAAAGTAGCGAATGGGTGCACTGTGCCTGGGCACAACTTTCAGCATGTCTTTGGCGTGTGGAGAGTAGCGCTTTGAAGAAAGTAGCATAGCTGTTGTGTTGTGAATTAGAAGCCGGTGAGTTTGTGACTTCATGGTGGGTGTGTCGTGACTTGGTGGTGACTGTGTTGAGATTTGGTGTGTTGTAACTTGGTGGGTTGTGTGTTGTGTTTTGGTTTACAGTGACTTGTTACTAATTTTAAAATGCATATCGTGGAAATCATACAGCCGTGGAAAGCGGGAGGGAGGAAGACAGCATTTAACTTTCTTGTCTCTCAACAACCCAGGGACCAGCCACCTGCACCCAAGGCTTTATTAAGATGTCTGTCCAGAGTGATAAGGAGGTACTAAAAATTAATGAAGGGGTTGGCATCAGCAAAGGGAGCCCAACAGTATGAAGCCTCCTTACGTATACAGAAGCGAAATCTACCCCAATTATCACGGCGCTCTGATCTACATCCTCATATGAGATGTGGTCACGAGGCAGCTGCTGCATCTTGCGGTGTTGAGTTGGTGCACATAGAGAGGAGAAACTGGCAATTGGAGTTTGAGGTTGATCAGAAGGGTAATTTACAGTGAATGAGGCATTGTTACAATCAAACTGGTCAAAACTGCCAAGTCTGAAGCGGACTGCAAAGAGGGAGTCACATGTCAGGGACAAGTTGGAGAGGTATGTGTAGTGATATTTCTACAATATTCTATGGTATATTGTGCATAGTTTGGGTTAACTAGCGCGGTCGAGTTGCTGCAAGCGGCAGAGGCGATCTAAGTAAAAAGACTTTGGTTTCAGAGCAAACTTGCGTCACCGTCACACTACGGCTGGTCGCGGTTTGGGCACAAAAACGTTCACATATGCTCAACTTCAAACCCCATAACTTTTGAACTTAATACAGAAAGACAAAAATTGCATTGTTGAAACATAAATCAAAACCCATACCCAGGGGTAAATTATTAAGCCTTTAAGGTGCTGCTCTAAATTTGTCGAAAATCACTGTCACCCCTAGGCAAGGCACTCGCACCTGGTGTTTTTATGATCTGATGCCACCTTAGGGGCGAGGGTCCGTAGGGCAGAATCTCTAGGTTTATAAGCAAATTTGCTCCTTCCTCACAATGCAGACAAGGGACAGTTTAAAAAAAATATAGATTTTCATACCTATTAATGTCTTACCATAAATCTTGCCTAGAGTGCAACAACAGTCATACTCCTTAATCAACTGAATCAACGAAATCCAACACAATTTTTAAATTGCTGTCCAACATGGCTACTGCGCGAATCAAATACATGAGCGATATCACAGCGAATTAACTCAATTATGTTGCATTGTGGGAGTCGGCCATGTTGAGTTTTTGAACTAAGTTTCATGATGTGCCGTATTTTAGTGCTCAAACAGAACAATTAGACAAAACTGTAGTAATAGAAACGGTCCTCCTGTCATTTTGTCATATAATCTTTCATTCTGTCACAAATTTTTTTTGATTGGAGGGCTTTGGTAAGAGTTCATCTGTCATTTTGAATTCGGAGCCTCCAAAATTTCACAGGCGGCTCTTCCCCTCTACAGCTCGGATGTGAGAGATTGAAAGTAGTGAATAGCGCGGAGCTGTCAGAGGCGGACATGCATTTGTGATCAAACACAAAGTAATTGTATAAAAAACCATTTTGCACGAGCTCAGGTGTTTGGCGCAACGTCAAGGTAGATACACGAGCCAGATCAGTTTCTTTGCCTATGTCACCCCATAACTCAGGCCACTTTGTGTGTACCACGACAATTATGCTAATTTATAGCTGAATCTAAACCCTTTTATTACTAACACGTCAAATAATCCCAATGATAAAACAATCAAAGATTGAATGGTAATGACATTGTTCACTTCATCGCCACTTTAAGCATGGTCGATGTTTTTCCTGTATACACACTAGTAATACACACATACGAAGTGCACGTAAAGACTACTTTCTGCGTAGTTCAATCAAAGATCGAATGGTAATGACATTGTTCACTTCAATCGCCACTATGAGCATGGTCGCCGTTTTTCCTATATACACACATGCGAAGTTCACGTAAACACAACTTTCCGCGTCGGCTTTCTGCATACAACACAGGTAATGGGCGATAATAAAGTACTGGCCTAAAATCGATTATATTTCATATGGTAAGATTATCAAAATATATAAAAGAACATATTATTGCATAAAATTAAAGGTCTGTGTTACAAAGCGGATATAAAACTTCCTTACGTAGTCTCTATTGTCACATTAGACGGCCGCCAAGACGAAGGAGGAATGCCAGCCATTTTGCGAAATTTGTCTCAACTGTACGTTGTTTTATATAGTCCAATTGAACATATATAAACAATGAACAATTGATAAGGAGACTCCAACTAAGGCTGATGAGCCGCTGCTGCTGGAGCCACCCAGACATAATGACAATAAAAATAATAATATAAAAGAGGAAAACACACAAAAGGTAGACTATGTACAAAAGAGAAGCATAGTACACAATAATAATAATAATAATAAGTACATGAGGTCACAGCATCATGTTACCTGAGTAAGAAGGTACAGAAAACATTTACATAGACAGTACATAGACATAGTCTAGGTTCTTTATCTGTTTATGAACTATCTCAAATTAAATACCACAGTGAATTTGTCTTTTTTTCAAAGTACGCAGTTTTTTTTTGTCATAGCTACAGACTACACCGAAGTTTCTTTGAATTAAAAACTGCTGTAATATCTTGCAATATTGGATTTGCGAATCTTAGATTTACGGAATGTGCGACTGCGTTTCACATTATGTAGGACCATTCTAAAGCGGAGTAAGCTTCGACAACTGAGTGTTTGCAAACAAATCTGTCTTATCATGTGCCATGACATAATACAATAGAACTATTACTCCATGATGGAACAAAACTGGTGGTCATATGTAATCTCCTGACACATTTAACCAATTTAGTGAAGCCTGTTTAACTTAAACTATATAATTCACAATCGATGACCACTAGCTGTTGCCGGGACATAGTATGATAATAATAATAATTATAATAATAATAGAGCTCTTATAATAATAATAATGATCTTTTATTGACATCTTGATACATAGGACATGTATATGCGAGACTACTTAGTCAATAAAAGCAACAGCAATGACAGCAGAAATAATAGCACTTTTGCTACTCATACCTTTCTGAAGTAGTTCGACTGTTGTAGCAACAACCGGCTTACACTAATGTATAAAAGCGCTCGTATGGTCGGAAAAAATAGTACCACAAGTATGTCCATTCTTATATGTTTAATAGTAATTAATGATTTAGTTCTGAGTCTATAGGAAGATTTGGATGTATTTAATATATCTATATATATTCAAAATAGTATTTAACGTCAAACATTAACAATAAATTACCCAAAGATAAAAGCGGATGCTGAAATATATAGGCCATATGTGATACATCCCTGTTGACTGAAGCGCAAAAAATAAATAAAGAGGGAAAGGGATGGATTATCAATATTCCATGGGTTAAGTCTCTTGAGAGGCGAAATGTAAGCATCACATTTTAATTCTACTGGGTACATTCTACTGGATGACATTTTATATAGATTGTTGTCTCCTGGTAGTTTCCGTGAAGTATATATTTATATTACTGTCGTTCGCGGTATAGGCTGGTAGCTGAGTGGTAGACAATCAGATTATGTCGTGACCAGGTGACCGTGGGTTGGGATTCACTGGATATTGGGCCGTTAACATGTCCAACAGTATTATTGCAGAGAAATCAGCGAAGCATTTTTTTGTAAAGGAAAATATTTTCATGCATATATGTATTCATAAAATGACAGCCTTTTTGTCTACTCTAGCCTAGTCTAGGAAGTTGGTACATACCTTTACAATCGAATTTTTCATGGAACATAATCCTACCATCAAATCACATACTGTAATATAAGGTCTGTAGCGCAACCCTGTTTCTGCCTTACTCTGTCAACTTAATAGAGTTAATAAGCCAGCCTCATTGGACAACAGAGTTGAAATATAGGAAGCAATTCACTCACTTTCAACGTGTATCGGGTGTGTGCTTACAAGACAGTTTCCATATTTGTGATCAACTCTGTTGCATGCTCTCCTAGAAACGTGCATCAAGCATCCTCAGATGAAAAAGCATCCTATGAAATGTCTACAGTTTCAGGAACAGATAAGATGGGGGAGCTGAAAGAAGGGGTGGGGCAGGTGGGGTGTGAGTAGCCTGGTTAACAGACCTAACTACTACCTGTTAGGTCTGGCATTTGGCCTAGTCAAAATGTGGTGGACAACCGTATCAGGTTATTTTTAAACATCTTACGGTGGTCACTGAAAAATCCAGATCGTTATCAATCTTCAATATAAGCACAAGTTAATTAAAAACATATTGCAAACATTAGCACTGCTCCTTTTTTTCGGATAACAAAGTACGTTATGACAAAATTGCTTCGTTTTCACCTAGACTTGAGCAGATACATTTGTGGACGATATTCTGCTTCGAATTTGTTTTCCACGGATACTTACAAGTGCTATGTATTACAGCTTTCCTACAACTTCAAAGCGAACAAGGTAATCAACAATTGAATCGAACAAAATGACATCCATATGGCTATTTGAAATGGATAAAGAGTAGGTCGAAGAAATATTTCATGACTGACCAGTCCACCACATTTGGCTTGGCATGAGGTAGGCCTCTACTGCAGACATAGAAGCCTACTGTAGGTCTAGGGTGTGAGATGGTGTGTAGTTGTTTTGTACACAGGTGTTTCCTATACAGGTCGTTTCGTACACTATTTTGGGTATCCACTATTGTGTGATTGCTAATTAATTGTCACCTAAACATAGAGAATGCAACTGTTCATCAGTCCAGCGCTATGATGTTCAAAGCAAACAGTCTTGCTGGATACAGTCGGCTTTGATGAAAATATCATATGTAAACTAATTAAACTTGTTGATAAACATTTAAAGATGTAAATATTAATTCTTCATTTGTTTATTTTGTGTGTTCATCATGTATGATTGGAACTCATAGCAATGCATAGCATTGGATTTGAATGTTGCAGTACATCAAAAAGACCTCCCTATTTGTTTCACACCTGTTACTTGCTCATGAAAAATAGATAATGAGAAACCAACATGGCTTATTAATTTGAGAAAAAAATACATTTCTTCACGGCATATTGAATATCAGCTCAAATTCACTCAAAAACATGACAACTTATTCAACAACCACAATTGGATTCACTAGATATGTCCCCCTCTGTATTTGCACTGTTTAAAGTCCAAGAATTAAACGGGTCTTAACAATTCTAATGTATTGACAATATTCTGGATAACAACCTGTGATAGACTATATTTATTTTTCATCTTGCCAGTAAGTGCTTTGAAGAAGAGACATACTGTCTAAATGATGGATAACCCTGAGGGTGACATTGCTGAGAGTGGTGATATAAGTTCTGTTGAGAAATCAATGACAAAATCAGCACCTAAAGCAACAGGTAATTATCTTGAAGCAATCCTTGTACATTGTTCTTTCTTACATCTGCTTGCTGATTTAGCTTTTCTGATATTTTTCTTTATATATTTGAGTTGCCATTCAAGTTGTGTACGACCTACCACAACATTACCAACATTACTTGCAGACATTGTTCACATTTCTCCAATTTTAAATCATTCCAATCCAACTGTACTATAATTTTCTTGGTGATGCAGGATGAATCGAATATGTGATTTTTTGCTAGATTCCTCAACTGAAGAAAACAGCAGCTCTCCAGGTCCAAAATCTCCCAGCCCACTTATGAAAGATGGGTCGTCCACTGAAGAACATGAATCATCCAGACCCCTGAGTCGTACTAAGACTCCCAGCAATCAAACAGAACGACTCGGACAAGCACCATGGATCATCTAAGGAGGATGCAAAAAGTCTCAAAAAGAGGATGGATGCAATACCTTCTGGTGCACACCGAGTCACATTCACTGTGACCATAGCCAAAGCTATTCCAACAGGTAAGGCAAACATCCTTGTCCCTATATGAGATTAACTCGCACCTAATTTGTACATTGTGTGGCAACCTTAATGCATGGCCTAATCGCACACATGGTGGAGACACGATTGGGCAAACTCATCCACTGTTTGATGTATTTATTGTTAAATGAATGGGGGAGGCAGGTGAGGGGGGGGGTGGACTTTAGCTAGATATAGTATTATAACATTTTGAGCTATACTAATAACCTGTAGTTATTATTTGTGAATCCCATTTTCATGGCTAATGTGCCCTTATTATTAATGTTTTGTGGAAATACAAGTAGTGTAAATTTTAGACAGTTGTGTTGAACTGTTGAATTTGAGTTCGTGCAAAACTTTGTTGACTCACACAATATATGCCCCTGTAAAATCTACATTATATTTGAAACAAGAAGTCGTTCTGGAACAGAAAGAGAAAAACATGGATGCTCAACATTGCCTATTGTTTCACTTCCTCAGATACATTATGCTGGGTTGGTTGTAAGAGATATGTTAATTGTTGATTGTGTTGGTCCAAGTATTTGTGTCATAGAAAGACTTAACCTTGATCTATCAGATATAGTTTTTGAAGACACAGCAATTCCCAAATTTAGCTAATTGAGTGTTTATGCATCAGCTAATGACTTCTCACTGCTCCTGTTCTTTAGTAAATATGCACTATATGCACCAAATGCACTATATTTGTGGGTGGTTGATGAATCACTATGAACAGCATTGTGCACTTTTTTGTACTTTTACCAAGGACAACGCACGAAAAATGTGTTTGAAAGCTCAGGTAAACAGCAATTGTGTCTCATAACTTTCATGTTGTTTCTTTGTTTTAGCATAAAATAATTGTATATGAGTAGATAATTGTATCTCTCACATACATTTGCTATGTTCCATTGCGTGTCAATGTGTATAATAACATATACTTCTGCTCGCAGTAGCCCAATCTCTCATCACTAATAATTAGGCTATATTCAATTTTTTCACATATAACCACAGCCAAGCTTTTCCTAATTTTCAGATTTTTTTGGGGCTCAGCAAATAATTAGAGAAGTCTCATTCACAGTTATATTTGCATTATAACCTTATACATGCTTCCAAACACAAGCTTTTTTTCATTTGCATTTTACATTTGTTTTGGTTCAATGCAAATGATGGTTTTTTTGGGGCTTAAGCAAGGTAGTTTTGCGATATGGTGATAGCTGTCTTTTGTTATGCCTGCAAATGAACTGTGTTTTTTTAGTTCATACATGTGCATTTTCAGCATGGCTTGACTCACTGTCTCTTAAACTGATCAATATTCTGATGTCACTTATAAATCAGTGCTCCATATTTAACCTGGGATAGTTGCCTAAAAGCTAGTGAAATTGGTTAAAGAAAATGAAATTGGATCCAATGAAAAATTTCCACAGCACCCTACATTTGACTATCTATGAAATATTAGAATCTTCAAAGTTTCTGGTATATATTCACTGTAATGCAGATATGTGATGTTGTTTTAACTTCTGCAAATATTGATCAGATGAGGAAGACAATTGTGATACTAAAGATGGTTCGAAGAAGAAGCGACGCATTGTGGAAGCCCCCCGTGCTCAAAACCACTTCCACTATGAATACCACCTTCTGCCGGACAATGAGGAGGAGTCTGTTAAGACTGATGTTGTAACATTTGGAATGGCTGCCAAGATATACACGGAGCGTCAGGAACCCAAAGTCCTGAAGACGTGGCAGGATGGTTCCACAACATGGGTTGCTTGGACCCACTGGTGCGTGGTTGTGGAATGATTTTCTATATGTCAGTTTGGTTAATTAGATATTATTATCATCATCAATTTGTGATTGTGAATCCCTTACTTGATATCTTACTCCAGTGTAGTGGGAAGGCTTTTTTTGTATATTCACACCTTGATATGGAGAGACATATCTTTCAAATTCATTGCTATGTGTTTTTTTTAAATACCACTGTTAATGAGCATTGATGTTGCAGCCACACAGTGACCGTCACTGAGGATCTGTTGAAGAGTTTGTTCAATCATACATTAGAGTTTCGTATCTGGGACACAAAAGACAAGCTGTCAACAAGAGCTCGTTTTGACCGACCCAAAGCCTTCCGTCTGCCTCAACCCAAGCCAGGTAGCTTCTATTTGAGATATATCATGTTCTTATTCAAATTAAGAATATAACAGATGTATTCATTGCACTCTATTGTACCAATCAGGAGAAGATGCGGACAATGTGGGTGGCGTCAAAGCTCTGGTACTGAAGCAGAGTAAAAGTTATGAGAAACTGCAGCCAAAGAGATCCTTCACTGACAGACCTCTCCCATCCCAAGTGAAACCAGTCAAGGAGGAAACAGAAGTTCCTCCCCCAAAACCCGTCAAAAAAGGTAGTTTTTATAATCCATTTGTATTTACCTGCATATCTCAGCTAATGCAATGTTTCCCTTAGAGCCAAATAATCAAATAGGCTTACTTTGTTGAAAATTATTTAGCCAAAGTTGATAATGTTGAAAGTGATGTTGAATAATGTATTTAAACTAAAATACTTAAATTCTTTGTTTTGATTTCCTTTGTCAATATTAGGGAAAGCCAAAGAGAAAGAAGCTCAGAACAAGCCCCGTGAGCTCTCTAGGGCTGTAGATAATACCAGTACTCTCTCCAACTCCCTTCTCAAAATGCCCATCAAAGGGGCTGAGAATGCTGATAACCTCAAGTAAGAGTTCTGCCTCATGATTTTCGGTGACTCGGAAAAAAAATACTATGAATGATGTAATCATCATTATCATAATCATCAATCTCCATCATCAGCAGCAGCAGCATCTTGATCATCCTTACCAATCATTAGTATTGCTGTCTTCCCTTTCCATATTGTAATAGTTCAGTCATTTTTTGTTTGATCTTCTTGCACCATATAATCTATATTTTGCTGGGTCAGATCCTATGCTCACCTTGGCCGACTGGCTGGTGTAGAATCTCCATCAGAGAACAGAGATTCTCAGATCAACCGCTCCTCAGGATCCACAAATAAACGTCCGTCTCGTACGCCAGTATCTGGTTCGGGCAAGGCAAGCCACAAAAAGGACAAGAGTCGCTCACCAACCACGCATGGAACAGCAGACTCTGAAAGTAAGCCAGCATGTCATTGTGTTGTATTGAAAGTAGATGCTGGGATGAGTGTAGGATGTCAATCATTGGTGACTGAAATGTGAAATACTTGATCCGAATTCTCGGGGATCTAGAATCTTATCAATGCATAATGCTATCAAAGTGTTGAATGTAGCCATCCACTCTATACTGACTTCTATGTTTGTGAATGTACTGCTTCTCTTCAATCAGATATTTGTAAATATTTCCCAAAATGTGTTTTCCCTGGTGCATTAATGCTTGTGAAATCCAATTTTACAAGTTTATTTGGCATATGAAAATCTCGAGAATGTTAACTGATTCTTGTTCACTCATTTCTTGCTTTCCATGCAAATCACAAGGAACATCTGTCAATAACTATTCAAGCAATTATATCCTGGGCTTCCTACTTTATTTCAGACTTGCATATCTCACAAGGGTTACTTCCAAGCAGATCGTTCACTGATTTTGATCTCATGTCATCTGTATCATCTACAAGCACTGATGGTATGCCCCTGCCCCCTTCCCATCATCTGTGCTCGATTCTGTGTGCCATGCCACTGGTGATAAGGTTATGGGATGGTTGTTGCAGACCTCTTGTTTGTATAGCCTAGTTTGGAGTGAGCTGAGCTATGTGTGTGAAGCTTAGTGTGGTTTGCCTATACTGGGAATGTGGGAATAGATTTGACATGGTTGAAGTGATGTCCCTTGGACTATAGCTGTAGTTCCACACCAGCTGTAGAGAACCAGCTTCATGATAGAATTCCATTCATGGAAAAGATGATCATTAATAACAAGCTGCAGCTTCACTAACAAATAGATACATCTTGCTGCTGATCAGGAGGTGATACCATAGTTTCCTTACCAAATATAGTATAGGTCTGTTTTTGAACTCATGCCCTGGTGGGGACTTGTCCTTTCCTGGTGTGGTGGTGGATCCTAGTGCCAATTGGTTGATTGCTTTGACTTCTTTATCAGTAAGCTGCCTATCTGAGTGGAAGCATGTTGCAGTTGATGCTTGAACAAAATCAATGTTCAATATTTTAAAATATTGGACTCTTTTTGCCACTATTCACTCCAAGGAAATATGTAAGTAATAATACAAATAATGAAGTCACTTTGAAATGCATGTTGCTCATTTCACAAAGTACATGCTGCCTTTCACCACTAGCTGAATGATACAACGTCACATTCACGCAAAACTGCTGCTCATCAAAATCACCATAACTGAAGCGCTTTTATAGCATCTGAATCTGTGTTGTTTGTGCATAAGGATTTAGGTTGTTTCATCGATTCATTTTGAACATAAACCCAAACATTTCCAGACATAAATGGCCAAGGATATGACTTTGGTGCTGTGTGAATTCAGGCAGTGGATTGAGCAAGAAGACAAGCAATAAAGACCAAGCTTTGTCCAGCAGTCGTCCTCGCAAGAACAAAAAAGCTGAGGCCGCAGCTCAGTCAGCAGCTGAACACATCAGGAAGTATCTGGCATCCCCATCAAAAGTAGCTCTTTGCAGTGTCTGCTGCACTTACACAACCCATCAGAAAATGTAACATCTTGACTGCAAAAGCTCAACTTTATATTCGGTGAGGTTGCCATTCATATCTCTGAGCTGTTGTAGCTTTGAGTGGTAGGATAATTACTGCCTTAAGCAAGTTATCAGCCCATCAGGTTTAGATATTGACAGGGTTTGACTGTGTGGTACATTAGTTAGCATGTGGCAGCCAGAAGTTGACTTGTTTGACCCCTGTGATGCAGCCAAGTAGGTCTAGGTATAGCTCCGGTGTAACGGTAACATGAATTTATACCGTTACGAACAGTTAGTCAAAACACAGTCGGCGATATTTAGTTTGGACTATATCTCGCGAAGGGCTACATTTCGCACCTAGAAAATAACATATATCAAGAGCCTTTACAAAAAATAGACCTTTCGCTCCAAAAAACTTACCACCACTCGACGCTATTCTTCAATAAATGCCATCGATAGTTCGTTTCCGAACAAATCGCGATACGAAGTCTGCCATTTTGGAAACTATTAATTCTCGCGATTTCCCGCATTGCCTTAGCATCCCAAGCTGTGCCGTTAACTTCGAAATCCCGAACTCGTTGAGAATGAGAAAAAGTATACTCCATCGTACAAGGTTTATGCGATTGTCTGTAACATCGTAAAAGTCGAGATGTCAAAACAGATTCGTGCGGCACAATATACTATATCTTACATTAAGGTGAGGCTTAGCATTAGATCGTCATTCTGCGCATGGGCAATGCATGTGGTCTTGAACTTGTTGTAGCTGTTGCTGTGTTTCTGAGGATTATTCCCAAATTGATCGAACTATAAATAATTACCATGGATGAAATCCCCCGCCGAAAAGGTTTAAAATCGTCCGTAAAACATCATTGCATTCTATAACTCCATCACTTGTGTATGTTTTGTGCTTGGTAGTTGTCTGAATCGATCTAAAAATATTCGCATTGCGTTGTTTCGAAAAAAGGTAAGACGTCTACGCAGACGTCTTGTAGGGCTAGTCTAGGTAGTGCTCATCATCATTAGCATCAGCAGCAGCAGCAGCATCATCACCTTGTAATTGTGCCAAGGGCATCATCAATTCACTGCCCATCACCATCATTATCATTTTAACATCAAAATCTTATCATTGTCACCATCATCATTATGATTATTCATTATGTATATCATCATCATCATCAAAGCTTTCATCTTTATCATTATCATAAAATCATTCATGGCCTCGATATGAAGTTCAAAGCGACTCAAAGCACGTTGCTTTTCCTTTAATCATTACCTTTTTGTTGACCAGGCCTTCAGACACTAACAGAGCGTCTGGACACCCCAGTCCCTGGGAGTATTGAGGATGTATTTGTCACTGTGTCCCTCAATGGACCTCTCATGTCAGAGGAGCAACTCAAATCCCTCAACCCAATGGTGCTCAAAGTGCACTCAGCCACCAATATGCCCACCACACCGCTGTCACATGCCGAGCTCCGCCTCAGGTTGGTTTGATGACTGCAACATTGATAAGATGACATGTAAATGAGAGTAAAATGGTAGTATTCATAAGAGTACTACTTTTTCCCATGAAATTAAAGCCAAGTTTTTTTTTAATTCACGCAGAAAACTTATCATAATAATGTTTGACATGACTACTCATGTAGCTGTTTCTCTTGTGGCCAGGTGCAAGCCAGCCTATATCCGCTACAAGCTGTTTGACCGCGAGTATCATCAGAGTGTAGGTCGGGATCAGGATGACAACATCTATTGGGATGACCTCAATGTCTTCCTCACAGGTACACCTTCTCTCTGTTACCTGTCATGTTAACCTGCTTGTGCTACTAGATAAAAAACGGTCAATGAAGCCAAGAACCATAGCATATCTCAAGTTTTATTCTGATAATGTAACGTAAAAAATTGTTCATATTTATACAGTAAACCTCCAAATGAATGCTGCTGTTTTATGATTAACGTGCACAGGCGTGATAGAACCCTCACAACTAAGGGAGTTCCTCAATGGTCCTCCACTAGAGGTGGAGGTCCATGATAGGGACAGAGTGGTTGAGAAGCAGAAGCTAAAACCGACACTGTTTGGGGACGACTTGGAGGATGAGAAGATCAGCAATGTTGGCACTGTTACCAGTGAGTATTCTTATCAGCGCCATGGTACACACAAGCTTAGTATCTCCTCAATATGGATCCCTTATTTCTGATGAGTGGATGTCTATTATGATTTATAATTTGAGAAATATCATATATCATGAGAGGGATTTCTATTAAAATTATGATTTTGTAGCTTTTTGTGATGTCCTAAAGCTCTGCCCTGATAACTGATGACGATCCGGATCCATTGATTGGAGCCAAGAGTTAAATGAAAGCATGAGTTAGCAAATTTGGGGCGAAAGTAGCCCCTAGCGAACTGAGCGAAAACTAGCTTGGCGCGTCGTCTGCCTTTTTTGTTAGTGAGTAGGATTGCTATACGGATGAGGAATTTTATTATATTGATATTATGTAGAGATGATGGTCCATGGGAAATGCAAAAGGAGCTGATTCCATTGAGTTGTGGGCTGGTTTATATATGCTCCCAGCACCAAATGTTTTCTCACTTTATTCCCATGGCACAAAACCTTGTCCATGGAAGTGAAATTTGAAAGCGCGCTATTACGGATGGTGGAGGTCAAAAAGACTACCCCTTTTTCTTTCCTATTTTGTTAAAATACCTCGCTATTTGGGGCTGATAAAAGCGGGTCCAAGACCTGAGTGTGAGTAATGCAGATTTGTGAATAATAGCGACACGAGTTATCTGGGCTGAGCTGTACTCAAACTACTCCTTATATGTAAGGGGATGCACTATACATTGTGAATTGCATATGTCTATTGTTTTTGTTTCGGTAGGCAAACGTACATTGCACAATGCGTTTGCTGGTAAGGACCAGGCATGGGACCCATTTGGTGTAGCTACCTTTGACATTGGAGACCTGCTCCTTGGTCAGCAATACATACATCTGAAAGCACCCATCCTGCAGTGTAAGGTACCAGACCTGCTGGGCACGCGGGAGAGTAAGGGGGGAGATGGCAAGCTGGTCGGTGTTGCGGGGGCTGTCGACGGTCCAGGTGATTCAACCTGATACATGATATCAATGCTTGCTAATTAACAATCTTATATCTGGTTACAGTCGTACTATCAGTGTATATTATTGATTGAGTAATGTTTCCACTTGTGTTATGATGCTTTTATACAGTGCTTAAGTAGTATTGACATTTTGATAGGTTGGTTAGAGGTTTGTTGTGGACTTCTTTGATGTACTTTTTAATATGAAATCATCTTACTTGTTAATTTACTATTTTCATGACATAATGAATATTGTTTGCCATCCATCTGCCTTGTCAGAGGACCAGCCCTTACCTCAAGGACATTACTTAGAAAGTGAAGCCATGTTGAAGATTAAGCTAGAGGTAGCACACCCTCTCACATCACCTCAACAGGTCGCTGCCAAGCAGGATATTGTCTCTACACAAACAGTAAGTTGACTGGCTTTTAACAAGTTAAGGTTCATTGATAGCTTTTGTTTTAATATTCAACCAATACTGAGCCCCCTTACAATACCACCCCCTGTAAAGTAATCTCCCTCTGCCATGTGTAAGTGAGAGAGAAGCCTGCCACATGTGTGGTGGGGTAGGGGAGTAAACTCCAGTGACTAAGGGGTTATCAGATTATTACTCATTTAATTGAATAGGTAGTTATAGACATTAAGCATGCCAGTCATGTGACCTACATGTTTGTTCAATGTTGTAAAGGTTCATGCTGTCGGTTCATTGTATGTGACTGCATACCTATATATTATAAGCATGATATTTCTCTTGCATGTCTTTGGTATAGTATAATCAAGCACCATTTATTTCATTCTATCTGCTATCTCTATTGGAAGGCTGGAATACAACAAACACATGCATTCATCGTGTGCTTCTATATGTCTCACTCAACTTATATATTTTTCAGTATAAAACAAAAGATCATTGTTAAATTCATTTTGGACACCAATTCATGCTGAACACCAATTCATTTTGGATACCAATTCATGCTAAACACCAATTCATTTTGGATACCAATTCATTCTGAACACCAATTCATTTTGTATACCAATTCATGCTGAACACCAATTCATTTTGGATACCAATTCATTTTGGATTCCAATTCATGCTGAACACCAATTCATTTTGGATACCAATTCATTTGGATGCATGTTGACCATCAATTAATATTGAACAATATTCATTTTGAGCACTTGACACAACTCCTGTATACACCATTCTGAAACCAGCATCAGTCATGCCCCAAACTAATGGGCACCCACCATTGGTTCTACGGTATACCATACGGATCCTTTTCCACCGCAGCCGTACACCTCTGCCTTTTATTCCATGCACCCTGTGTTCGTATTGTACAGTGTCCATTTGCTCGCATGGTCTTCATATTTGACTACCTCAACACCACTTTCCTCCACAAACTCCTCTCTCTCATCACATCCGTAAACGCGAGCGCTCTGGGGCTGGATGACTTCCCCGAGCATGTCATAGAGGCCGCTCTGTCCACGTATAAACTCTCCACGTGAGTCCGCTTCTATCTCGACCACACTCGTCTCGATCGGGATTAAATAATTCAATG
This sequence comes from Urechis unicinctus, assembly GCA_034190875.2. Taxonomy (NCBI): domain Eukaryota; kingdom Metazoa; phylum Annelida; class Polychaeta; order Xenopneusta; family Urechidae; genus Urechis; species Urechis unicinctus. The sequence goes on along the minus strand of CM067343.1, from coordinate 63,637,003 downwards.
TTTTCTCTACAGCTTCAGTATCTAAAGTCTTGCTTGTGTATTGGAGTAATGCTTGTTAAGATGTGGGCATGTTATTTTGATATGAACCCTCATACATGTCTAGTTTAAGTATCTTTCTACAAGTCTTATCTGCAAGGCAATTGACATGGTCATGTTTGTTTATAGTGCCATTCAATACCAGGATAACAGTCCTTGTCAAATGTTAAATTTGTGCTTCATATTTTCTTCTAAGATGCATGGGATCGTGAGGACCTGTGTGTATTGTGGGTAGTGCTGATTGTTGACATGTCACTTGATGGTATAGGGAACAGCAGGAAGGTCGTGACCTTGATATCATCACAGGATTCCAGGTTCTAGATGGAGTTCATCACCTGTTTGTGCTAGAAGGACTGGCAGATAAAGCAATTCACCATATATGGAAGTCCTTCCCACGACCCGAAAGACAAGGTCAGGCCACACACGGAACAGATCTCATAATTAATATATCCATTCTCCATTCTTGTATATTGTATGTTAAGAGGCAGATGAGGACCGCTACATTACAGAGTATTCATGTTGTGGTTGCAGATGTCATTGTGCTGTACAACTCTGACCTGAGCTTCCACACGCGTCTCTACGGTCCACTGGACGTAGATCTATGTCGCATCATGCTGCACGAGCCTCTCTCTGTCATCGTCCAGCAGTCTCTGCTCTATGTGAGGGACATGGTCCCTAAGCCCTGCTTCCAAGCCCTTGTCAAACTGGAAGAGGTACTGATCACCTGCCTAATTCGGGTGTAAATATTATTTTTAAAGCCCTATGGAAAAAGATAGCCTTCTCCCAGAAGCTGATGCTTCATCTAATTTCAAACTAAATGATGTTCATAATCGACTGCAAATGAAGTCAGATAAACCAGTGTGGAGAAATGCTCTGGCAGGAATTATAATTTCATCTATCTTTGGAAAGTGTTCTTGTTGCTATAAATTTGTAGTTTTCTTTTTACAACCTGTTTTTTATATAACATGTGCCTACTGAGTGATACATAAGTGGCTACTGTGGATGATTGACAGTTGGGAAAGATGCAGAAGCTGAGGGATGCTGTGCGAAACAACCTCTTCCCCAGTGCAGACATGGTAGTGTCCATGAGCAGAGAGTTTGGTATTCCCTTGACTGAAGAGGACATGCTTGGTAAGTAAGGCTCATTGGCTTGCATTTGTACAAAAGTCATAATGTCACTTATACTGCCTCTATATTTATTTCTTTCATTCTGTCTACAGTCATAATCACCTCTGTAGGAACACTGGTGTACATGATATGCAAGCATTTGTCAGCTATAGCAAAACGTCATTATCAAAACATCATTTTGGACACAAGTTCATTTTGAACATCCCTTCATTCGTTTAGACACTAATTCATATCAAACGCTAGTTCTTGGTGGAATCCTAATTGTTGGACACCTATTCATGTTGACCACAAGTTGTATAATTAGGACAGAATGAAAAGTGGTGCTTTATCAATGTGGATGGGATATCTGCCCCTTGATGTTTATTTGTGGCGCCTGTAATGTGATGTTGTTGTTTATGCCTTCAGAACTACAGCCCAAGGAGCCGCCCAGTGAGACTGTTGAGCCTAAGCCACTCACCCAGCGCTCTGCCCCCAAGCCATCGCGCAACTGGACACCCATAGACAACTACAATCCACAGTATATGGAGCATCTAATGGAGCGAATAGCAGTTCCTACAGTCCCTTTGTACAACCACCAGCATAAGGTAGACCCACTGCATGTACTATGGACCTAGAATAGAACCTTGTTATTGTGACTTGGTGATATATCCTAAGATAAAGATATATATATGGAAGAACTGTGTGTGTGTATATATATATATATATATATATATATATATATATATATATATATATATATATATATATATATATATATATATATATATATATATATATATATATATATATATATATATATATATGAATGTGTGTGTGTATATAACGAAGGTTAATTGCTCACTATAGATGGTTAATGTTGATACTTTTCTCAGAATATGGTGGCCAGCATGAGTGCCAATAACGCTTGTGAGCGGAGTAAGACCATGCCAGTGTCAGTGAGGCAGGTGAGTGATGTCCCGCATAACTACAGCACACAGCGCCTCAACTCCACCCAACAGGCTCATGAGGTGATGAGGAACGTCCTTTCAAAGGTCGGTGTGACTCATCACTGTGGGCTCATAATTGTTCATGATTTGTCTAATTTTGATCAGTCAAATAAATAATTGCCTTCATTTGCTTATAAATATTGTCATTTAGAAAATTCTAACATTTATCTTATTAATAATTCCAATAAGTTTATGAACAAAATATTCCTCCCTTGTATTTACTGGAATCAATTGTGTTCTCTACATGCCCTGTAAACAGGAGGCCCCTGGCCAACTTTTCACACACTGTCCAGAATACCACCATTCTATGACAGTAGTACCAGTTAATGTGGAAGCCATTCACAAGGCTGACATGGCCAGCTCTAAAGCTGCATGGAAGACACCCAATGGATTTACTTATCCTGGACCAAAAACAATGGCCGAAAGCAACAAGCATCATTTAAAACCTGATGTGGCCCGAGTTGATGAGCTCAAAAAGGTGAGGTGTATAATTTATTAAGTATGGAAAACGGAAAGGTATTGTAAGGCCCTTAACGATACAGGTGAGAGTGTCTGCTGGGATCCAACACAGGTCTCAGAAGCTTAGTGGTAGAGTATCTGCACAGTCAGCAGAGGGTGCTGGGTTTGAATCCCAGCTCAGACATTTACACCTAGTCACAAAATATCAATAGTATCATAACAAAGGTTTACTGGTGTCATACAGTGTTCCCTTATTACTGTGATAAGAACAAGACAGTGTAGGGTCTGTATAGGTGCACTACTAGACTGCTGTTAGGCCTTTATTGTATAGGTTACATGCCGGGAGCACCCTGTATGTGTCATGTGATTTATGGAAAGAACTGATGTGGTGTTTCAGAAATGGGAAGAGAATATTCTACATCGGGCAAAGCTTAGGCCCACCTTGGAAGAGAGGGAGCGCTTTACTTGGGACTCTCGGAAACATGACTTGGATATCTGGACGCGACCAAATCATGTGTTTGGTAAGGAACCCATCACTATCCATGAGGCAGGTGTCATGCTCAAAGCTGAGAAAGTCCAACAAGCCTCCAAAGACTTTGAAGAATGGCGCTCAAAAATCATAGTGGATGATTCACGTCAATATTTCCATCGCTTGAACCCGCAGACGGAGCTGGCCGAGCGAGGACCTAGATCAAGTCATCAAATATCTAAATTAAGAGGCATGCTGAAAGACCCACCTGTGAAACATACACTGTCAAAACCAGGAATGTCTATCCAGGATACACCTCCTCTGAATGTGGTGTTGAATCCCAGTGTGGATACAGCGGCTAGGGAAGCTGGGCTATCGGTGTTACCTGCTGTAGAGGGGGAGATGGAGAACAACAATAAAGGCTTCTACCCTGGTCCTTACGAGAAGTATAGCTGGACCCTAGAACGCAACCAAATCCAAGCGCCAGATTACCAACATGGTAAATTTGAAATGAACAAGGGGCAGGACTTTGTGTGAGTTTCGGTTTTATTCTTCTTCACATATCATATAGCTGTGGGAGGTTTACTCCATGTTGATTGGTTAATTATCTTAACCTCACCAGCCAATCAAGTGCTTTGGTTAACTGATCAAAGCATGACATGATAGATTGAATGTGATCAGCATGGCACTGTGTGAGTGTCTGTAGTCCAATGCACTGACAGATTTACCATTTTTTGTTACATCTTTTCAACCCATGCAGGACTACCTTCCCTGTAAGTAGAATGTTTGTGTGGATGTATTCACTGCAGAGAATGCTGGCAGTCAATGTAAACACAGGCTTGAATTTGTAGTCTTCCCAACCTTTTGACCTTGGCAAATATTGTAAAGGGATTTTTAATAGAGAGTAACATTCTCTATGCCCTTTTTGTGCCTCTTTTGGTGTTACTGTTTGACTCTGTATTCATTGGAACTCTGGTTCCAATCTACACAGCATGTGTAAGGTTAAGGGACAACTTCTGTAGCTTCTTTTACTTATTTCACTTATGAGTTTTTAGTGTTTTTTGTATCATAGCTGTTGTCAACCTGGCATAGGATGAATCTGTGCCATCAACTAAACTTGCTGCTGCGTTTGAATCTGATATGATGGAGACGGTGTTGCTGTCTATTTGAATCTGATATGATGGAGACAGTGTTGCTGTCTGTTTGCAGTGTATACCACAAGGATCGCAGCAACCTCCACAAACGCAACATCTTACCACTCACAGATGACGAATACAAAACACATCTCTTTCGATGGCCCGAGTCTACCGAGGCCAAACTCACCGAGTTCCCCTACGTCATTCCAGATATCAAAGGCTTCAAACAGCAACAAGATAGGAATCAGACATATGACAGCGGCTTCCTCTCCATGGGCGCCAAAACTCTGACAGAGGCCACCATAGAGGCTAATTAAATATGCAAATATCCCTTGTCCTTTCCTTATACGGTCATTTAGTTTACCATGAAGTGAGAGATCAATTGAGTCTGTGATACCCTTGGCTGTCTGTGATAATCCAGCTAATTAAGCCGAGTATTGGATAAATAATGTTTTAACACAACCAGTATTGTTTGCTTTTACCTATTTTGTGTCGAATTTTATAATCAGGTTTGCAGTACCAAGTTGAGGTGATGATATCACAATAAAACTATGTTACTATTTATTGATACATCACTTGACACCATGTACTCTGTTTTGCACTTAATGACCCTACCCACACCATATGAGGATCTGTTATGTGTCTAATGAACATAGCACTAATTGCTGAATTTACCATCCATATTTATATATCATCAGTGGGCCTTTGTGAAATAAATTGAAACATGGTTTGTTCCCATTGAACCAGTTATTTGCTATTTCTGAGGTGTACTATATAGCACAACACCTAAACAAGGTGTGGGTTATTGAGGTGACCCAAGGAGCACATGGCAAAACTTTCACTCTCTTTATGTTTGTTTCAAAAGTCAGATGGGATATGTTATGTCAACAACTGTAACATGTTGTTCAGCCTTAAAATGTTCAGTAGTGAAGAAATGTAATCTTAGAAAGGGTGATTAGAAAGCTAGTTATTATGATTGATAGTAGTGAGGTGTCAGTAACAGGCATGGTTTCATTCTAGGGATGGGTTCTTAGCTGGGATAGGTTGATTCTGGCTAAGGGTCCCCAACACCACAGGCACCCAAGTCGATTCATTCAAGGAGCTAGGGTTGTTTCATTCTGTTGAAGGGTCATTGTCTGGGGTTGTTTCATTCTGATGAAGGGTCATTGTCTGGGGTTGTTTCATTCTGATGAAGGGTCATTGTCTGGGGTTGTTTCATTCTGATGAAGGGTCATTGTCTGGGGTTGTTTCATTCTGATGAAGGGTTATTGTCTGGGGTTGTTTCATTCTGATGAAGGGTCGTTGGCTGGGGTTGTTTCAATCTGATGAAGGGTCATTGTCTGGGGTTGTTTCATTCTGATGAAGGGTCGTTGGCTGGGATTGTTTCATTCTGATGGGATTGTTTCATTCTGATGAAGGGTCGTTGGCTGGGATTGTTTCATTCTGATGAAGGGTCATTGTCTGGGGTTGTTTCTTCCTGATGAAGGGTCATTGTCTGGGGTTGTTTCATTCTGATGAAGGGTCATTGTCTGGGGTTGTTTCATTCTGATGATGGGTCATCTGGGTTGTTTCATTCTGATGATGGGTCATTGTCTGGGGTTGTGTCATTCTGATGATGGGTCATCTGGGTTGTTTCATTCTGATGATGGGTCATTGTCTGGGGTTGTTTCATTCTGATGATGGGTCATCTGGGTTGTTTCATTCTGATGATGGGTCATTGTCTGGGGTTGTGTCATTCTGATGATGGGTCATTGTCTGGGTTTGTGTCATTCTGATGATAGGTCGTTGGCTGGGGTTGTTTCATTCTGATGAGGGATATTGGCTAGGATTTCCATTCAAATGATAGTTGTTGGAAATTATGTCAGTGGCAGTCATGGGGTTTCTTCATCACATATAAAGAGATGATATATGTTCATTATGGATGACAATCTCCATTTTAGGGGCAACATTGAACATGTTACTTCCGATAAAGAGAGATTATGAGCCGGATCAAGTCGAGACAATGTGACGTTTTCTAGATCGATGTGACTGGAATTTGGATGATGGCCGTCCGCACTGAGTTTTTTTCTGGTAACAGCCGACGTCAACATCATTTGTTTGTCATTCTATATTCATAAATTAGTCGGTAAGTACTTGACTAAAAAAGATCTTGTGTGGGTAGCATGACTTGATGAACTCAGACTTGTACTGACAAAACAGTATACGGCACTAGCGGACTGTGGTTTGGACGAGTGCATGCAGACCGGCATCGGGAACCGAGTGACGGTGAGCTGGCTTATACAAACAGGTCAATAGAAGGTTCTAAGAATGTTAGTCATCAGTGAGGGTTTTCATTTATACGCTGTTCTAAATGGCACAGCGCTTCCAGCAACGTTCATAAACGATATGCTAATATCAAATAACATATATTTCATCACTTCATAATTGGATCATGACCACAACGTGGGCGGTACTATGTTTCCTAGGAATTTGAGCAATTGTGAATATGTCATCATCTGAGGCACTCACCAACCGCAATGACGCCTCTGGCAGAGCACCAGCAAATTGAAGTTCCACCCATGCGCAACAGAATAACTAACTAGGACACTTGATCTACGCCCCGTGGTTCCTGGCATGTACCCCGGGAACATCTTGTTTATATGCACTTGATGAACTTGTGTGTGACATCATATTGTGTCTATCCGATTACTCATAATAAGATTTCCCTCCGCTAAATTCAGCAATAATGTTTTATTGAAGATGAAATGATATGCAATTAACATTACTAATTCACGATTTGAGAAACTACTAGAGCAGGAATATGGGCGACAATTTGTACAGTTAGCACCAGACAAAGCTCGGGCAGTATACACAAATCTAGAGAGGCGGGTTAGACAAAGAACATGAAATTACGTCACAGGAAACAGCAACATATTCCGGGCAAAAGGATTTTTTTTGTGCTTTATTAGGACAACGCAACGCTCAGATTTTGTTACGCCGTTCATGTAACACGCTTGCCAAGAACTGCTGTCTGTATGAGGTCTATCAATTCCCGTCAGTAAGAGAGGGCGAAGATTTGTCACCGTCTATCCACTTGCTCCCGCCCCCCCCCCCCCCCCCCGAACACCCCCACCCCACCACTTCAATGGGTATCATATCATTTCTACGATACAAAGTCGTTTCGTTGGCCGCTATTGTCACCCCAACCCCGACCTTTGGGCCCCACAACAACAAGCCCGGACAAATATCGCTGACAATTCTACCGACTGGGTGCTTTCAAACACTAAGCACTATGCATTGCATGGCTAATACATTACTTTATTTAGCCTTGGAACCATGAGACATCCATCCCATTTAAAAACGTAGTACCCACTAAATTGTCATTCATATAACGCTACACCTATTACCAACATATCTATCTTCGTTTGGAACCCTTCAGCCAGTCTTCTATATCCCCGTTATCATCCGAACTTTCAGACGCCCTCTTTGTAGCGTCAATGTGTGTGCCTTCCTCAGCGTCCGACGATCCTCCGTCGGCATCTTCTTCGAACGCGACATTGACTCGTATACCGTCGTCATGTGCCGAGGTTGTTTGGATAGGGGCGTCTCCCTCGTGCGACTGCCGTGACGAGGCCGGAGAGGATTTCTCCTCAGGTTGCGCAATACTCCCGCCTAAACCATCTTGCTCAGTGACACTTGGCTTCTCCATCTGGGGTGGATTTACCTCATCGTCAGTCGGTTTAACGGAACGTGAATCATCTTTTACACCCGTCAGAGGCAGCTGGCTCTCAACGTCGTAGGAGGAGCTGGCAGCCGGAGGAGGTCCAGAACGGGAATAGGAGGTGCGTTCTAGACGCATGCCGTTATCCCAGCTCTCCATGTTGTTTTCACCCGGTCGAGGGTGACTGACCGCATAATGACGACTGTTCGATCCCTTCTTCCTTATCCGCTTGCATTTCCTGTATAAAAAAAAACAGCCATTCGACTCCGGTTATATGACGGCGGCGAAGATAATGACGAAGAACAGTAATGACGATGTTGATGTTGATATGAGGACCATGATGATGATGACGACGATGATGATGGCACGGATTTTGATTATGGTGACTGAGATGGGGGTAATGACTTAGATATCGACGACTGCGACGATGATGAAAGTGATGATGGGTATCATACCGATGGTAATGATGACGACGATGGCGAAGATAACAAAGATTACGATGATGGAGATGATGATGATGATGACGGTGATGATGGAGAGGATGATGATGATGATGATGATGATGATGATGATGATGATGATGATGATGGAGATGATGATGATGATGACGGTGATGATGGAGATGATGATGATGATGATGATGATGATGATGATGATGACGGTGATGATGGAGATGATGATGATGATGGAGATGATGATGATGAAATTACTATTAAAGTATTTCCCAGTAGACACATATAGTAGTAATAATCTCACCTGGTAATACAACAAATGATCGCGTTAATGAGAGCAAAGCCAACCAACACACCCAAGACAATGGCCACGGTGATACCTGCAAAAGAACTATAGGATGAAATCATACGCATACAACCTCTGAAACAAGCTGACGTCAATGAAAATAAGCTTATCATGGTCATGTGGTTATTCGCAGTCGAATCGACAAAATAGGGACTGCAAGGTCAACGTTTATACGCATAAGCCTCGTGGTTCACGCATGGTTTTCGAGCTGATCTCGGATATCATACATATCGGATATGGAACAGACATGCGCAGACGAGTGCTATCACAGCCCTCTATCACAGCCAGACCCTCATACATTTCACAAGACTCTCAGGACCTCTATATGACGTGAATTTAGAGGTCCTGAGAGAGCGTTCCGATCTACAACTTCGTAAATAAAGGATTACATCTACAGTTCGCCGTATCAATTACTCGCTACACCTCTCGCAAGCCATCGTCGAATCCCCGACGGTCACAGTGCACACGATATTGATAAATTGAGGAGAGAAAGATACGTTTATACGCATAAGCCTCGTGGTTCACGCATGGTTTTCGAGCTGATCTCGGATATCATACATATCGGATATGGAACAGACATGCGCAGACGAGTGCTATCACAGCCCTCTATCACAGCCAGACCCTCATACATTTCACAAGACTCTCAGGACCTCTAAATTCACGTCATATACACTAATCCCTTTAAAACAAACAGAACTTATTTCGATCTAGCCATAGCCCTCACACAATTAACATTCCAAGCTATCAACTTCAAACCCCTTCAACTCCCGAAACGTATCAGAATTACAGGTAATTAACACCAGGCCCTTTGATCTCAACTTTAAACCTTATCAATATTCAACCTTAATCCCTTTCATGTTTAGTCAGTAATTGCGGCAATGTCCAGTGCGGGCAGATGCCAGTGGACATCCAATCAGAATGCGCCACCTATGTCCAGCCCACATTTTGCCCTATAAATACAACGACAAACCTCATATATCAGATCGGCACGCTCTGGGGATGTTTGGATGGTCTTTACTACAACTGTGATGTTGAGATGTTCGAAGTTGTAGATGCGTACGATATATATTTCCAAGTCTGATACAACGACAAACCTCATATATCAGATCGGCACGCTCTGGGGATGTTTGGATGGTCTTTACTACAACTGTGATGTTGAGATGTTCGAAGTTGTAGATGCGTACGATATATATTTCCAAGTCTGATACAACGACAAACCTCATATATCAGATCGGCACGCTCTGGGGATGTTTGGATGGTCTTTACTACAACTGTGATGTTGAGATGTTCGAAGTTGTAGATGCGTACGATATATATTTCCAAGTCTGATATATGAGGTTTGTCGTTGTATTTATAGGGCAAAATGTGGGCTGGACATAGGTGGCGCATTCTGATTGGATGTCCACTGGCATCTGCCCGCACTGGACATTGCCACAATTACTGACTAAACATGAAAGGGATTAAGGTTGAATATTGATAAGGTTTAAAGTTGAGATCAAAGGGCCTGGTGTTAATTACCTGTAATTCTGATACGTTTCGGGAGTAAAAGGGGTTTGAAGTTGATAGCTTGGAATGTTAATTGTGTGAGGGCTATGGCTAGATCGAAATAAGTTCTGTTTGTTTCAAAGGGATTAGTGTATATGACGTGAATTTAGAGGTCCTGAGAGAGCGTGCCGATCTACAACTTCGTAAATAAAGGATTACATCTACAGTTCGCCGTATCAATTACTCGCTACACCTCTCGCAAGCCATCGTCGAATCCCCGACGGTCACAGTGCACACGATATTGATAAATTGAGGAGAGAAAGATATTCATCTAGACTGACATGGGGGCCTTGGCGTCGACTGCAATATCTGAACATGGACGTAACGCATCGAACAACTACAAATAGAATCCATTGAAACGCACCTTAAGTCACTTAAGCAACAAATGGTATTTTATCTGAACACGTTTTGTTAGAACAGCCCCCTTTGTAAACCCTAAAAGCCGCGCCGTCGTAATGCTCCATTTGATCCCATTAACTGTATAAGTCAATATGCAACGCAGCAAATAGTACTCACCGAGTTTTTTGTCTCTTCCATGTTCTGCAACAAGAATGATTATAATAATAAATCCCCATCCGAAAAGTTGAAATAATTTTGTGAATGTTTTATTTAGCTTCTGAATTACATATCTTATGCGTTCGTATTTCGTTCCAATTGTTGTATAGATATATGTATGGAGTACATAAAATTAGAGCTTGGGCTAAAGGCAAGTTACATCCCCGTGGTGGTTATAGAAAATCATATACAAATGGTATCATACGATTTTCTATATGATGATATCCTATGCACATGACACAGCAACGGTTTAGACGTAAATCTCTGAAATAACCACGACCGAATGACGTCATACTAATTTACGACAGTCTATAAATAGGGGAATGTAAGTGACTAAGACGATCTGACTGACTGTATAAATATCACTGGAATTCCAACTGATTCTCTAAGGTTTGTTTCAAGCAACAGGATACACTCAACAGTAAGTACTCTTAATTTAATATGAAAAGTTGGATATATAGCTTCGGATAAGTGACCGACTAGGTCTAATGTGATCAATGAGAACGATAGCGACCCGAAGTTAAATACTAAGAACTGAGCTTGTGCTTGGGTCGTGCTCGCTCGTGCGTTTATCGATGCATACACAAGTCAATGACCCCATAAGTCGCTTCTCCGGAGACACGACTCGATGCGCGAACACCCCAGTCGATTAATTCGTGGTTGTTTATGGCGGTGGGGATACACTTCTAATATTTGACTCATGATGGTAACTCCTCGCGCCACGTTTCTCTTCGACCATGACAAGATGGTTTCTTGTTATCGGGATGTAAAATAGTGGCCGAAAATGAATGACCCTCCCCAGGTTGTGTGAACAAATCCTATCTGTACAAGCTGTCGTAATTGGAGAGTGAAGGTATTAAACGGGAGTTGCTAAGATAAGCAACAAAGAGTTTCTCTTACCTGAACGACCTGGTGTATATTCTGGAGTTGAAAAGGTTGATTGATCCACAGGTGACACAACCCCTGTGACAGTTGATCCGTCAACTGCACTGACAGTTGATTGGTTTGTCCAAGCAACAGTTGATTCGTCAACTGCACTGACAGTTGATTGGTTTGTCCCAGCAACAGTTGATTGGTCAACTGCACTGACAGTTGATTGGTTTGTACCAGCAACAGTTGATTCGTCAACTGCACTGATAGTTGATTGGTTTGCCCTGACAGTTGATTCGTTGGACAGTTGATTGGTTTGTCCCAGCAACAGTTGATTGGTCAACTGCACTGACAGTTGATTGATTTGTCCCAGTAACAGTTGATTCGTCAACTGCACTGACAGTTGATTGGTTTGTCCCAGCAACAGTTGATTGGTCAACTGCACTGACAGTTGATTGGTTTGTCCCAGCAACAGTTGATTGGTCAACTGCACTGATAGTTGATTGGTTTGTCCCAGCAACAGTTGATTGGTCAACTGCACTGATAGTTGATTGGTTTGTCCCAGCAACAGTTGATTGGTCAACTGCACTGACAGTTGATTGGTAAGGCCAAGCAGCAGCTGAATGGTCGCTACACTGACAGTTGACTGGTCAGTCCCAGTGACAGTTGATTGTTTAGCTATTCTGACAGTCGATTGATCGGCTGCACTGACTGTTAATTGGTCTATACCAGTAACAGTTGATTGGTAAGCTATAGTGACAGTTGATTGGTCAACCACATTGAGTGTTGATTGGTCAGTCTCATGGACAGTTGATTGGGTAGCTATAGTGACAGTTGATTGGTCAGCAAATTTGATAGATGATTGGTCGGCTCTGCTTACAGTTGATTGGTCGGTTGTATTTGCAGTTGATTTGAAAGCTGCGCTGATAGATGATTGATCAGCCACAGTGACGGTTGATGACTCTGTAGTGAGACCTGATGAATATTCAGTTGGTCGAATAGTTGTAGCCTCTGTCACAGCGCCGCTTGACGAATAAGATGTTGTTTCCGTTGAGGATTCCTTTTGTGACATGGTTGAGAATGCGGTTGATGGCGGAAGGGATGTTTCAGTTGATGCAGTTGTTGACGCTCCAGTAGTTCGGAAGACTGCCGGGGCTTGGCTCGTAACATCTGTTATAGTCAAAAGTTAAACAAGGCTCACATTTCAATAGCCAATCTGCTTAACTACTTAACCCATTCTTCATCAAGGTGACATTTGAAAATAAATAAATATTTGACCAAAAGGTTATGTGCTGGATACTGAAGAAGACTATATATAGATGTGTTGGCTTCGCGGTTGCAGCTGCCGAAGCTGGAATATAAACCACCCTTCATCATTAGGTGATAACAGCAATAATTGTCGATACTACAATATCAGGTTGCTGGTACAGCGTTATAAGATTAAATATGTGTCATTAAAAGCACTCATTTGACGGTTTAGTCCAAATAGGCTTCTTGAAATAAGTGCATGCTAGGGAGAAAATTGCAGAATTGTTAATTATTGGGGAAAAAAATCTCTTGATATACAACGTGGAACTCATAGGAAATGGTTTTGATAAAATCAGGACCCACGGCCCTACGTCATCTTGGCTTCGTATGTTCGCGCCAATTTTTATTTGAGCCTGTTAGAGAAAAAAACGTTGGTTAAGTAAATAGCTAACTACCCATACAGTTGCAGCCCACAAACCGCAGATTCCTACCACCCCCCCCCCCCCACACACACACACATACACACGCCCCACTGAAGAGATAAATACTCATGATTGTGAGACATGTTACGATCATTGCCTCCACACAAGCATCGCATATTTTTCCGCCACGCGCTCAGTCACTTCACGACTGCACTTTTAATTTTGTCTAGATAAACTCTTTATGTCAAAAAATTTGACATCATATTGTAACATATTTACAGTCTGGTCTTCCACAAAAAAACCACCATCTATCAGTCGAGTGAGGTACCCACAATGGCTGTTGTGCTTGCTCGGTCGTGAAGAGCGTTCAGGTCGCAGGGCTCGTCCTGACGTCGTCTTAACATGCTTGTTGATACGCTTGTCAATATCAGCTACTACTAATCACACTGCCTCTTTATTTACGGGGTTCTTTAGACTCCTTTGGGAGCGGATATCACTTCGTAACTTTTCCAGAAATTAGCAAAGCGATGTTGTTGTGGGAAAAATTAAAATTCCCACAAACAGTCAGATTATGTCTTACCGGATAGAGCGAGATGCAGAAGGATGCAAACGAATGCAGCCGATAATCGAAGCTTGCACACTCCAGCCATGACTTGTATCCTCTGTTAGGGATTAATTAAACACTGATTTTGGAGATTTCTAAGGTCTCATCACGTTATGAACAGACAGCAACTGTCGCTTTGCATGACTCCAACGTATATTCTTTCAGAAGCCGCGATTCTCGATAGACCGTAGCAGCTATTTAAAGACATTTAAAACGCGTTACATGCTGAAGTTTTTCAAGTTTACCAAATTGACCTTGGCCTTGCTGAAGGACATGACCTGGCGGGGAGCACTGTTGTCAATTGAAAATAATAGCTACCTAAACATAAGTATGATATCACCTGCAATGGACATTAAATTAACCTTTCAATATATGAGAAAACATATTTTGCTGTAAGTGCTGCCCATAGGTATGTTTGTGGATATTTACCACAGGTATATGGAGGTAGCAGGCTATGACGAAATGATTACGCGCTAGGTTGTAGCCTAAATGAAGATGGCCCCTGTGCTAACGACATCTTCATTCATCTGTGCAATTACTCAGCATCTCTCGATCTCAGATAATTCTGTATCTTGTACCACGACTAGCCGTAGGTATTTCCGCTGTATTTGCGTCCTCAGATACCCTACCCACAGTAAGATGTTGAATATATATATTACAACCGTAGCAGGTGAAATTAAGAAATATGCAAAAAAAAATATTGGCCCAATTACAAAAACAGGTTATTTTGCTTGAAAAACAATCAATGCCCCGAATCGAAGGTTATACGCAGTTCACGACACAAATGAACCGTGGGTATAATAAATATATATATATATATATGTATATATAAGGTTGTTGCTCAATTTATGAATATACCTAAACGAAATTTGGCGCGTAAATGCTATTTAATATACAATTTATATGACACACTTAATGTACTAATGGTGTAATGAACAACATATCATAATATTCTGAGAGAGACACACTTATGAGGCTCGCAACACATTGGGTGGTAAAGGGGAACTGAAAAACATTCCAAGTTCGTTCCAATAAGTTCACCTTGACATCGTTAACATATATTCGGATTGATTTTACTCAAATGATCACCGTTTGGACGAAAAAAAGTGCAGAAAGTCAAGGTTATTTCAAGGTTTGTCCTGAATTGTCATAAATTTTGAGAGCTCTGGAAGGGTCTATAAGAGGTTCAGCATGGGTAACTATTAAAGCTGTATATGTCATTGACCCCTATTGTACGACCTCCTTGATCTTCTGATGTCGCAGTAGGATACAACAAGGGAATTTAGCGCACAATCACCAAGAGATAGCAGGGCTGACAGCCGGTGATGACAAGGCGCTATATAGGTCAAAGAATATCAGTTCACTAGTCAGCGTCCCAGACTCCAGGGGTTCCGCTACGCTTCTCGCCCTAGGCGCCACTATTGAAAATCATTAACACGTAAACAGGGCCTGCAGTCAAGGGGATAGGGGACCTTGACTAACAGTTTACATTAATTAATAAAAATGCTGATACGTTATGATAGTCTTGCATAACACAGTCCCTGATGTATGATATCTGGAGGCTGAAGACGATGGAGTTGGTCATGTTCTGCAAAGTCAGTGCTAGAACTGAAATGTTGTCTATGACACCATATTCTTGTACAAGCGACTATGCTCTGCTGTAGGCCTTCTTTTTGTCTTTGGATAGTGCTGCTCTAAGGATAGAGTCTAGTCAATGTTCCAGTTTGTTCCACAGGAAGAAGAGAAGGGTTTGTGTTAGCTCCGGTCGAACGGTAATATAAATATATACCGTTCTGCTCCAATATTTTAGGGCGCACATTAAAACATGCGTTTGACTATATCGCTGGGTTTGGCATCTAGAAAACAACATATATCAAGAGCCTGTAAAAAAATACGGCGTATCGCACCAAGAGCTTACCACCGATCGATGCGATCTTGAAGAAATGCCATCTATATATCATTTCCGAAAAATCGCGATGCGATGACCACCATTTTAGAAAATATTGGGTCGCGTGATTTCCCGCCGCCTCATCCGCATTGCCTCCCTGCTAAGCTTGCGAAGCACGTTGACGCACTTTGAATACAATATGCTGTATCTTATCGAGTTCAGACGCAGGAAGCAATAATCGTCGATGGGTCACGTCATTATGAGCATGCGCGATATACGTGGTCTTGAACTTGAAAACAAACTACCGCTTCCAAATTTATCGAACTATAACTAATTACCATGGATATGTTTGGTCTGAATCGATCTCAAAATTTATAACATTGCGTCGTTTTCAAACAGAGTAAGGCGTCTACTCAGACGGCTTGTAGGGCTAGGTTCGTCGCCAACTACATTCATCTCCAGTCGTCTGGAGAGTATTTTGCAAGAACATCAGTATTCACCCAACATTTGATGCCACGCATTTTGTCCTTAAAATAGTTTCTAATTTATGAAATGTACATATTTTATAGTCCCAGCCATTCTCTAAATAACCATGTAAGTTTCATATACATCCTATCTGTGGTCACGGATATATTGTCTCCCAGACATGACCAAAATGTTACAGAGAAAAGGCATCAAAGAGCCATATATATATATGTGCATATATATATATATATATATATATATATATATATATATATATATATATATATATATATATATATATATATATATATATATATATATATATATATATATATATATATATATATATGCATATATGCATATATATATATGTGTGTGTGCGTGTACGTGTAAAGATACAAATTTTGTATACATACTAATGTATATATATAAAGATGCATATATGAATGAATACATGTACACGATATATATATATATATATATATATGTATATATATAATTTTATATCAATATCTGATTTATATATATATATACATATATATATACATGTATATATATATATATATGATATATATATATATATATATATATATATATATATATATATATATATATATATATGCATATATATATATATATATATATATATATATATATATATATATATATATATATATATGCATATATATATATATGTGTGTGTGTGTGCGTGTACGTGTAAAGATACACATTTGTATACATACTAATGTATATATATAAAGATACATATATGAATGAATACATGTACACGATATATATATATATATATATATATATATATATATATATATATATATATATATATATATATATTATATATATAGATTTTATATTTATATATGATATATATATATATACATATATATATATATATATGTATATATATATATAGAGAGATACTATATATATATATATATATATATATATATATATATATATATATATATATATATCATATATATATATATATATATATATATATCTATATATATATATCTATATATATATATATATATATTTATATATATATATATATAAGCTAGAAACCGCTATAGCATATAACTATAGTCATTTACAGGGCTACAAAGTGCGATGTCACATCGCTGATAACGGTCCTACCCTGCTCCTGAACACCGTTTCGCGGTCAGTATTTAAGTTATAAACCGTGACCGTCCTTTTTGGTAATATTTTGTGGGGGAGTCATAATTCCCCCGCCCCTCTAATACCCAACCTTGATATTTGAAGTTAATGTTCCGAACGGGTCAGTTTCCAAAATAAATAGTCCCGGTGTAGCAAGTAGAGCCCTTTGAAGTAAACATTCCAAACCCGTTTATTCCCCTAAGAATTCAGGGGCGTAGCTTGGATGCAATCAATGTGTAGGCCGAGTTGTACGGGGGTCTGAGGTGCGTTTTGGCGTATATTTGGTACAAATAAGAATGTTTCATAGACCATATATATCATGGCATTTTACTTAGATTTAAGTCTCATGACTGGAATAAATTTCCCAGCAACTGAACGTTGATTTTATATAGTTAATTAATACACTATTTGCTGGCTATTTCCCACTTGAGAATTGTTTTCTGCATTAACATAATTATATTGTTGAATTAAATATATGCTATGCCGTTATGTTAAACAAAATGATTTAACCCTCGAGTATTTTGTATACCTTATAAATGTTTTTGAAATTCATAAAATATCAGTGTTTTTTTGCAAATAAAAGACAAGATGAAGAACTAACGACATCATCTCTCAACATCTGAATGCGTTTCAAGTCAATGTCAAAGTAACATTTATCCAACATTTCTCTGAGGCAAACACATTAACTACTTGGTCAACATCGATGTTCATGTCCTTGTGTACTTGGATCAGGGCTAACGACGACAGCCTGTAAGACGTCATTGTTGTTCTCAAATAGTTTTTTTATGTGTTTCATTCCACTAAATGACCTTTCACATGTGGCCGACGTTGGTGACATGGTCAAAAGGACCCCGATGATGGTTCAAATGCAAGGATACAAGTCCTTGCACGTCTGCTGAAGGGTGTCTTGGAGTCTTGAAGCCTAAATGTCTGTCATACTCAATCTAACTCACCATCTAGCAATTTCCTTCTTGAATGTCTCGTATGTTTGAGGAAGGTCGGGGGCAATGGCGGCATATATTGTCGGCAGCATATTATCTCGCAGGTCAGCCAGTTTGGAAGGCAATAGGTGTTGCGTACCGATCATCTTCATTACCCAGGATGCGAGTTTCCATTTCCTACTTAAATGGTCCAGGAAAACATTATACAAAGTGACCCTGTAGTAATCGGACACCGTTTGGACATCAGGGTTAGCTCTGTTCTGCTGTCGACCAGCTCTTCTCGGCATTGATGATTGAAAGTCAAAATCTGCGCTAGCATCTACGGCCTTGACGTAAAGAGCATCCCAAACATACTGGTCAGCCCTTTCATCGTTGCACAGCTTAATAACTACGTGTGTTTCTCTCACAGCGTGCAACAAGTGGTTGTCCAGCTTTTGTAGGAGATTTGTCAGGGTAACGGTGCTACTCAGAATGTGTTTCGCCACAAGCAGCGCGATTATAAATTCGAATCGCAATATGGCGGCCAGATATTGCCCCGCCTTTTCGTCGCCATCTGCCTGCAACGTCTCCAATGAGTGAACCACTACAGGGAACGCATTCTTGAAAGTTTCAAGAGCGTCTGCCCGACTGGACTAACGTGTTTTTAACGGAGTACGGAGCTTAGTGCTCTGCTTCATTTCCTCTCGCGTAGTAACGTCACGTGACAGCTCGTCCTGGAATGCGAACGACCGTTTAGCTGAAAAATTCAATAGGAAGCTTATGTCCTGGACAGTCGACATCATGGTTCTGAGACAAGGAATGTTCGAACTATGGACCAAAGACAGATTCAAACAATTCGATTTGCAATGCACGTTATTTGCATGTGGTGAACGTTCACGAATAAGAGCTTGCATGAAGTCCCCGAAATTTCCAAGATATGTTTGACGCACCGTCATAGCACTGAGCTCTGATCTTAAGTATATCGATATTTGCTTCTTGCAAGAACTCTACAATATTTACGCAAAGTGTGGCTACCTTGATAGATTCACACTCGACGAATCCATGAAATTCTTCTCGGACTACGCAACTCCCATCGACGAAACGCACGCAAAAAGACAGTTGTTCTTTTGTCGATTTGTCTGTTGCGTCATCAACCATGGCGTAATCGAGGCGAGCACTGATCCCCTACACTATTTTCTCAGTACAACATTAATTGTATCATATGTTATTAATGCAATAATAACGGCCATTTGAAAACAAATATAGGATTACAAAAAAAATAACTGGTTTACATAGTAAATCTCTCTTAACTTGTTTACATATTAGTTTCAACAACACTCTCTATGGCAGACATGTTTGACGCCACGCTAACGCGAGTCCTAGCCTACGCAGAAGCCGATGCGCAAGGAAATCGGGTGCAACGAGTGGTGTAATGAGATATAAAGGCTCGGCGCTCGGAAGCTTGGCAACGGAAACCGAGCACCTATGCGTACACATAAATATATGTGTGTTTGTGTTTATACACATTTATACAAAGTGCCTGCTCTTTGATTGCACGGGGACGAAAAAGGAATCTCTTTAGTGCAATTCGTTTTTCGTTGTCGCATATGAAAAACGGTTTAAGCCTGAGCTAATATTGTTGGGTTTTTTTTTGTTTTTTTTTAATAAACCAAGGAGTTACATATCTATTGGTTATAACTCCTTGAATAAACGGATAAATGAAATACACGGACGTTATGATGTAATGAATATTGGGAAATCCCCTTGAATTTCCATTCAGTCAGAGGTTTTCTTCGTGGGCTGATCCTCTACTAAACTCGATGAATGATTGGCTCACTCTATGGAAAGCGGAAGTTGCTTTTTCGATTTCCTTTATGTGAAGGATTCCAGAAAAGTTGTCAACGGTTGATTTCCAGAAAACCTTGACAACTTTTCTGTAATCCTTCACTCAAAGGGAACCGCAACAATCTGGATATATCACAACTGGTCATAGGCAAGGCACTCGCCCCTGGTGTTTTGCACTCTCCATGGCAGACATGTTACACGCAATGCTAACATAACATCCCAGCCTGCGCAGAAGCCGATTCGCAGGAGATCGGGTGTTTTGATGATCTGATGCCACCTTAGGCGCGGATGTGAGAGATTGAAAGTAGTAAGCAGCGCGGACGCTATCGAAGGCGAAGTTTCTTTGCCTAGACTGGTACATGACAATATAAACAAGTTTTCTCATTGAGAAAATTTCCGTATGTTTTAGCCTAGGAAGTCCTACGTGATACTCGTCATATTCAACAATAATATAATTGTTGCTTGCCTGAAATAATAACATAATCAACACACCCGTCAGTCATGGTTCGAATGTAAAAATGTTCTATCTCTCTGGTTGGTAACTTACTATTGTAGCAAACTTCCCTTTTATATATTTATCCCATGATAGATGAATAATTTTGGCTAGCGCTTGAAATCGTAAAAC
Organism: Urechis unicinctus; assembly: GCA_034190875.2. Lineage (NCBI taxonomy): Eukaryota > Metazoa > Annelida > Polychaeta > Xenopneusta > Urechidae > Urechis > Urechis unicinctus. The sequence goes on along the minus strand of CM067343.1, from coordinate 63,616,125 downwards.
TAGTAGTGACATTGAAAATGTCCATCGAAAGTTTTACCGTTTTCAAATTCGTTGATATGTGTCCGATCGTCTTCCAATTTGTTCAAAAGTTTGTAATGATGACTTTGTCTGAATCCCGGAAGCAGGACAGGGATCGAGTAAGATAAATATGACCGGAATCCTAAAAAGAAGAAAGGAGGAACTAGTCATAGATGGCGTTTACTATCAGTGCACAAATAACCAATTTCTAAGTAAAAATTAAAACTATAAGCGTTTCCGTTCGCTGATCACTGGACCAGTTTCTAACAGAAATTAGCGCGCATCGCCGTTTCAGTCTTGCCGACCAGTGATTTATGTCACAACCCATCTAAGAACGACGGCCCGTCGGAAAATGGGACAGCCCAGTGAAGAATTCCTCACTGGGCCGTCCCATTCTCCGGCGGGCCGCTTATTTATACACGAACTGAATTGTGCATAATTAACGTCGCATGTATGCAAATTATTTCTGGGGTTTCGCCTTTTCTCGCACAAAGAGCCGCTTCCTGTCCCAGCATACAAAGTGCCAGAGAGCGCGCCACATTTCGGGCGAAAATGCGATATTAGGAAGAAGGCCTGTTATTGTCAAAAATAAGTAACTTTAAAAATCGTTCGGCCTCATCACCACTCAATGTCACCAATGGGCCTCACTCCGGGGCCTCACTCCGGGGCCTCACTATCTTTCCCAATTTCATGAAAAAAGGTTAATTGATCAAGCTGACCTCCCACAACAGAAAACTAGAAAGGGGGGAGGGGTTGCTGTTGGAAAGAAAACTCACATAATATAGTTAAAATGGCAACAAATTATCTTTATGATGAATTGAAAACAAAAATTGGTTATTTCTTACAAGTCTAAGTTAGGGGTTCTTTACCGCAAGAAAATCTTGAAATCCCCTAAAAGGGGTAATATAGAATACCATTTTTTATGTGTTTTCAGGCTTACGATAGGGTTAAATAAAATTCGTGAAAAGGGGATGTTTTTTAAATTTTAAGGAACTATCCTGCGTAGAATGGGACAGCCCGGTGAGGAATTCCTCACCGGGTCCCGTCCCATTCTCCGACAGGCCGTTTCCAAGACGGGGCGAGACAATATATTCCACGGAACATCGCGCGCATGCGAAATCGACATTTACGAAAGTGTCTCTGGAAAGGGTCTTTTGGGATGTTAATCTTATCTTATCGAGGGATTCTTCGAATGTTCCGTACCGAACTAAATGGAACGTTCCATATATATATATACGATAGTGGCGCGGAGAACCAGGCGTTTTGGGGAATTTCCGGATTCGGAGGCCATGAGTGAACCTGGTGTACAGTCTTTGTTGATTGGTTAACAAATAACCACATTCGTAGACCGTAATAACCATTCAAAAGGGGTTTTCCACATTCATATAAAATATGGGGAGAGAGGATTGATATCTCTCCATACGATGTCTGCGCAGGTTTAGGACAATAAAAGTATACACGACAGGTTAGGTACGTGGCTTTAGTAGCCGAACCTTTTAAATATGATTTGAAGAAGAAGGATCTGCGCAGGTGATGTTAGCGTAGCGTCATCGAGTGCAACTTTTCGGCAGTGTTTAGGAATATCAGAAAGCAAGGTGGGCCTTTTATCAATACACATCGAAGTATAACTAGTAGTAGTAGGGGTTTCATTTTATGTTAAACTTAAAGTCAGTGAGTAGGGTTACAGTCCCGGGGGGGGGGGGGGGGGAGGAACTTAAGTGTTTAGAGGTAGTGTATATGTGCCGCGCGACGGGGTATGTTTTTTCGGCCTCTCGACTTGTACGACGGGTTTTATTTAGCCCAACAGACCAAGAGTCGATCAGTGTCGATCGGGTACTCCCTTCAAGAGGGAGCGTAATCTTCACTTGGTTCATATAAGAGCTAGTTTTATTGGGCTTCGTATGTACGACGGGGTATGTTTTTCTCTCCCCACCTGTATAAAGCCTAAAGGGTTGACAATACAAATGCATAATACCTTGTACGACGGGGTATGCTTTTTTGCCATTTTCACCTTGTACGACGGGCTATACATTCGCATAATACCTTGTACGACGGATGCTTTTGGCCATTTTGACCTTGTACGACGGGTACGGGTTTTCGACGTCCCGCGTTACACCCCTATCCAGAATAGGACCAAGTGCCCCCCCCCCCCACTCGGGGTTACAGTACAGGACACTGAGGACGTCTATGTAGAATAAAATGGTAGATCTACGTCCGCGCAGGGCCAGTCAGTAGCTCTTTTGGACCAAGTGGTGCTTGCGCTCCCTTGCCTTGGATACAGTTAAATCACATTTCAACTAGGGAGTACCCGATCGACTGTTGGTCTGTTGACTAGTCTAGTCAATGAGATGAGAGTAGTCTATATAAGTGAGATGAGAGTAGTCTATATCAGTTTGCTACTTTTGGGCTCGGTTAGTCTCATACTTAATGGAAAATAAAGTGCCTATTTCAAATTACAAATTACAGACGGGGTCGTTCCAATTTTTTATTTGCTATGAAACTGATCATTTTCAGATTTTGAACGTCTGGTAATTCAAAAAGGTGGATTCTAGAATGGCGTCGGCCCCTAACCAGGCAGATGAAACTCATGGCTCCACTGACTACGTGTATTTCCTCAGTGCCTTGATTGGTACTGGCGCCACATCCAAAGTATATAAAGGCAGAAATAAAGTGAGTTCTTAGTCTATATATTTCTCATAGTCATTCATTTGTCTCAAGCCTAATCAATTGTCAAATCTTCTGAAATGTTATCTTCGGTCGAACGGTAACATGAATTTATACCTCTCTGACGTCTTGTAGGGCTACTGAAATGTTTGCATTGGCATGTGCATGAGTTATAAAAATAGGCTGCCACTTTGTTATTGATATTCATGATTTATACAATTTCATGTCCATATTCGTATACTATCAGAACACTATAATTTCTTATTTCACCCCAGTATGGTTATCAAATAAAGCATGGAACAATGTTCAACTCATGGCTACCACTGAATGTAATGTCTACTTTTGAGCAATCCTTTGTATGATTTTGCAGCGCACAGGGGAACTGGTTGCTGTGAAGGTTCTAAAACCATCCAACATGGATAAACATGCCCAGAATGAGCTTGCTGCATTGAGGAAGCTTGAACATCCCAACATCGTTAAACTACTGGACGAGCAGAAGGAGGTACTGTTGGATAGATATGTGTGCCAGTGATGGTTAAGTCAGGATTCCAGGCATATTGCCATTATGTCTGTCATCACAATGTCAATGATTATATATCATGTTCCCAACATGAATTTACCCCCTCCCCTCCTTAAACAAGTCTATATCAGTACAGGGCCTGTTCCATTTTTATATACATTTGATACACAGCCTGTTCCTTATGCGTGTCTGTTCAGACAAACACTAACGGAACGCTGGTGGTGCTGGAATGGTGTCTTGGGGGTAGTCTGCTCAGTGTGTTAGAGCAACCACAACACAAGTATGGGCTACCTGAAGCTGAGTTCCTCATCATCCTCCACGACATCTGTACGTACATGCTCACAACAACTTGTAAGCTTTTTAGAGTGCTGTTTTTCTTGAGTATATTTGGTGATTAATATGTGATCCTGAGTTGGTTGTAACAATATAAGAGTTGTGTTTTGCAAGTTATGCTAAATGACCAACCATCCATTGGTTACTAATGTGATAAATATTTGATAAGAGTCACCACAAGAAACTTCTATTATGTTCCCTGCAACAATGTAATAAATAAACCACTCCATATCCTTAAAGCAATAGCTCTCAACAGGAGATCTTGTCATTATCCTCAATGTGGATTCATTTCAATTCAATGGTTGTCAACGATCCAATGTGGACTTTGATCGGTCAGAAATGTTGTGAACCATTTTGTTTACGCACACCCCTGTTCAGCTCCGTGAGTGCTGTTAGCTATGTGCTTTCAGAGTCTTCTTTTTTACTTAGGTTTTATGTATTTTGGTAGTGATATTCATTGGGGAAAACCAACTTAATAAAGCTTCCTAGTGTTTGTAAAGTTCTGCGTCCTTACTATGTACGAAGCCCAGTAAATCTATTTCAAACATATTTAGCAATGAATCCCCATTTTCCTTTCACCATTGGGGTCTTAATTAATGTGTACAAGGCCTTGATCATGACAAACAAGGCGCATGTGTCACAAACGACCGAATTCACTGCTATCCTTACCGAAAGAATGCTGAGTAAAACCTGGTAATTAATCACAGTGCCAGATGTCCTGCTGAATTGTCACATATGGGTATTGTCATTTTTTCAGGTGAGGCAGTATGTTTCCTGAATAAAAAGCGCATAGTGCATCGTGATGTCAAGCCTGGGAACATTCTTCTGTACATCACGGCCTCACAAAGGTCACTAAATACTCCAAATCTGATTTTTGTCATACCTGTACATCTTTTTTTCGATCAAAATAGGAATGAAAATGAAGTTGTGCTGGCTCGGGTGCTCTAGCGAGTTGAAAAACTATGCCAAATGGACAGGTTGTCTGTCAGGTTGAAGTTGAAGTACAGTTATCCCCTTCGCAATACCCCCAACCCCTGAAGACGTCATGACATTACTTCCCTATCACTGTGTGATGTCATTGGAAATGATGATGGATGTCAATATACCTGATATAGAAATGCTTTTGAATGTCAGTTGACTTCAACATAGCATACTGTTTATAATGGTGTCACCTGTGGACAATCCAATCATTCTACTGCAGATCGGAAACTTACCAATTTCAGGATGAAAGGAAGAATCTTCAAAATATTCTCTAAGCTTTGAAGAAGAATATTGAGAAATATTACTGAGACATAAACAGAAGATCCTCTTAGAGATTTAACTTAAATAAATATGTAATAAGCAAAGTATGAAAAAGAATTTTTAAAGGAATATGATGTGTGCATGATTTTCCTGTAAGTATTTTGGTGTGTTCTTATATGTAGAAGGTGTTTATTCAATCTATCTCTGTTATGATTTCTGGTATACATAAAAACAGGCTTGTAATCATTTCTAGGCATGTATACAAACTGACAGACTTGGGACGGTCTACTTTCAAGAAAGTCAATCAGTGATGGATAGCGACGGTACATATGAGTACCTGGTAAGTTAAGGACGGCAGTGGCTACATAATGCCCTCATTCCCTGTCACTTGTTTGTTTGTTATGAGTATTTTGTTATGTCGGATTGTATCAGCACTTATATTGAGTGGATATTTCTACCCGCTGTTGGTCGTGGTTGGCTTGGTTGACCTGAATCTTGGAGAGATGGGTCTTTAGGCCACGACATGCACCAACACTCATTTTCAATCATAATGTATCCTTAAGTTTGTACAATATTGATTACTAAAGTAAACCTGCTGCTTGTGTTTTATTTCCTGCGTAGCACCCAGCAATGTTTAGAAAAGCCCTGCTCAAACAGAAGGTGGATGTGGAATTTGACTCGTATGTGGATCTGTGGAGTTTTGGTTGTACTTTGATGCACTGTGCTATAGGGAGGTTACCATTCCGCCCCTGCCTAGGCAGGATGGATGTCAAAAGCATGTAATTATTGTAGAAATATTTTTTCCTGTCTTGTTAAGAATGAAGCTCACAATGTTGCTACAAACAATGAAAGTCTGTCTCAGTGTCATATAATTTGTAGTATATTGTGATTGTTTTCTTACTTTGCCACTGACCAGGGAAAGAATGATTATTAACAAGCCGAAAGATGTGATTTATGCAACACAAGAAGAGTCGACTAAAGAAATAAGCTACTACACAGAACTGCCGTCCACTTGTCGAATATCCAAGTAGGAATACAACAGATTCATCGAAAATCGTGTTTCTGTGTTGTTATGTCTCTTTACATGGTTATGTAACATAAGGAGCTATCCATATGTAACATGAAAGCACAAGAAAACCATGTATATACAGACATAATGACTTAATGGTTTTATATAAACCTGCTGTATGTATGCTATACATGGAATTCCTGCAGATCTATTTATGTGTTTTTCTAATGTGATACACCCTTGATACAGTTGGAATGGTATGTTCCATAGTTTTTGGTTGATGTATGCGAATCTTATTACATACTTCGTGAATGACATGTAGATCATTGGAGCAAAGGGCATGGAAACAGGAGAGCAGTGTGGATGTTCTGTTGACATGTTGTGAATATAGATATGCCCGTAAAGGTAGTCGTTGCAGTGCGGACACTGGTACGTAAAATGTACATCTACCGTGTTACAGGCATTTACAGCAAATGTTGTTGCCCTTGTTACAAGGATTGTTGGAGCCAGACCCCAACCTCAGCCTGCAGCATGATTCCCTGGAATATAGTGTGGACAAGCTGACCAGTATGGAGGTAGTTACGGTGTTACTTGTGACCAACGCATCACACAACACCGTTTATGTTGACAGAGAGACCAAGTGAGTCCCTGCTATTTCCCAAGGTTGATATGTGATTTATTGATATATCTCTGTGAAAAGTTTGTGTCTTGTTATGTTTGTAATACGGTGATTGCAGGTAAGCTCATTGTATGTCTTATTATGCCCGACTGTACATTTTCTGTGTGAATATCGGATCCATTTTGTTTGATCCATCATTTTAATCCTTCTGAACTGTGAGGTTTGTATCCATTCGAAATAGGTTGCTTTGATGATGTGTATCAGAGATCATTGCCTGACATTAAATATGAATAACAGTCGGGGGCACTGGATATAAGTAGCTTTATATTTTAACAGGATCCAGCGTAATCCATGGTTTATGCAGTTTACGGTGTAATATGATTTGTCTGTGTGGTTTTGAATGTAGCCTTACTATAGGTGTGTTCATCAAACCTGAACTGGATCACATTGCTAGTTCTTTCATTTTTGGCTGTCTGCCCATTGTTGGCATCACAGATGTTATCTAGGACGGCTATACACGTCCGTTCAATCCCTTATTCAATAGGGTTATGGACCAAAGTGATTTTTTTACACGCACACCTCTATAATCTGTCAATATGTCTTCATTGTGGTGTTGTTGTGGTTGTCAATGGCGAGAGCATGTCATAGAGACAGCTGTGTTTGCTCCTGAGAGACGTGTATGATGTCTTTTTGGTAGCTGTCAACCTTTCTCTAATGTTTTCTCTGTTCTTCACCTCTCGGGTTTCTGTCTCATAAGTATGACCCCACTTCCAGTTGGTACCTTCGTTCCCATCTCACTTTTTCTGTTTCCGTCTTTCCTCCTATACTGGCTTCCCTCCTCAACCATACCCTGTTCTCTTGGCTTGTGTCTCCTTACACTGACATCTATTCTCAGTACAGCCTAGTAGTAGTTTGGGTTTCCTATATGTTCTTAGTTCTCATGGTTTAGGTTTCCTTTGTTTTCATAGTTTTGGAATCTCTGTGTACATAGGTCATTTGATCTTCTCGTGTATTGTAGTGTCTCTCCTTCCCTCACCCAGAGCTTCACATCACCAGCAAGCCTCCCAATGCCAATTGAAAACTCCAATAATTCCTAGTTAATGACTGCATGTATGTATATGGAAGAATTGAACGTGACAGGGTAGAGCAGATTTTATTTGGAGTAGTGGCAGATTTATCTATTAATCTCAAAGAGTGACAGCCATATACAGATTAATTATATTGAAGTAGGATTAGAATAGCCGTGAGCCCTTACATCAGCATCTAGGACTCGTTGTTTAGGGTGTATTATCGCATGCCATCTCGTCTCCTTTGTATTCAGGTTGATTGTTGAGGGTGTATTGTCTCCTTTGTGTGCAGGTTGATTGTTGAGGGTGTATTGTCTCCTTTGTGTGCAGGTTGATTGTTGAGGGTGTATTGTCTCCTTTTTGTGCAGGTTGATTGTTGAGGGTGTAATGTTTCCTTTGTATGTAGGTTGATTGTTGAGGGTGTAATGTTTCCTTTGTATGTAGGTTGATTGTTGAGGGTGTAATGTTTCCTTTGTATGTAGGTTGATTGTTGAGGGTGTAATGTTTCCTTTGTATGTAGGTTGATTGTTTAGGGTGTATTGTCTCCTTTGTGTGCAGGTTGATTGTTGAGGGTGTATTGTCTGCTTTGTATGTAGGTTGATTGTTTAGGGTGTATTGTCTCCTTTGTGTGCAGGTTGATTGTTGAGGGTGTATTGTCTGCTTTGTATGTAGGTTGATTGTTGAGGGTGTATTGTCTCCTTTGTGTGCAGGTTGATTGTTGAGGGTGTATTGTCTGCTTTGTATGTAGGTTGATTGTTGAGGGTGTATTGTCTCCTTTGTATGCAGGTTAATTGTTGAGGATGTATTGTCTGCTTTGTATGCAGGTTGATTGTTGAGGGAGTATTGTTTGGTGTGGGTAATTCTGGCTTGTATTGCGTGCTAGAAAGCTATCAAACATGTGAATCTTGGTCTGAGAAGTGCAGATAGACTCATTATGCAGAGTTCATACCTGATATCCTCGATCATAGCCCATTGGAACCAGTCTGTTATAGAGCAGAGCTCATCATTTATGTGCTGCTTCGGGGAGTTTCCATTTGAGGTCTTATTTTTTCATTAGTGTTGACTTTTACTAATAGACCTGTCATATTTCGCATTGGAAACTGTTGTCAGGTACAATGCGTGTATAACCTGCGCGCAAATTTCTAATGTGAGTATATATTTGATGCTCGCTGGATTTGGCGGTGTTAACTTGCACGATCTTGTCCCATAATAGAGATGGGTTAGCACGGGGTGAGGGTCTATAACGTCACGGGGTGAGGGTCTATAATGTCACGGGGTGAGGGTCTATAACGTCACGGGGTGAGGGTCTATAACGTCATGGGGGGTCATTGATCACCACGATACGCAACACGAACGAATAAAGGCGGATCTCCTCATCAAGTGGTATCCGCTCTCTTGATCCATAAAGCTCTCGTGTGTGTGTGTCACTGTGTGTGTCACTGTGTGTGTGATGGGGGGGGGGGGGGGGGTGGAGTGCTTCGGTATGTCTGATGTAGTATTGCCGGAATGTATGATCATGAGAAACTCACTAATCATCAGTGTAATATTACAAGGCGCTGGCGTAGTTTTGAAGGACGGCTAAACACCTCTAAATACATTTGGCGTTGTTGAATTTAAGAAGGAAGTGAGGACGGGATTGGGGATTTCCCTTGTAACAGCATTGGGTTTTACACGCGTGGAAAACCCTTAAGTAATGGTGTTTTCAGAGGATAGACTCAACCCGCTTGGTTTGGTTGGGAAGTGAGATTGTCTGGCTTGTTTCGTCACTTTACACTGATAATGAATAGATACACATCTGCTTGAAATGGAAACACATCGACAAACATATCTCATTAGTGATGGCCTCTTAGACAATATGACTGAAAGCCATATCTTTTGGTCTACTTATTAACATGGTATATATTGAAAAACACTTAGCGTTGATATGGCTTAATCGATCGCAGTCGTTCTGAAGGGGAGAATTCAGTGAAACTCAACTGTTTTTAGACGCAAGACAAATTTGATGTGCTCGTGCCAATAACCATAGCGCAGTGTTGGTCCATAGCCAATCTACTCTGTTGGTAATAAGACCGAGTCCAGTCAATATTTGGATGTTATTCAGTAGCGATCACATGGCCCAGTTAACCAGTCTGTCAACATCTGTGTGCTGATTTCATCACATCATAACATAGTTCGCAATCATCTGATGATGTATGTGATTAAATGTGACTACGCAATGTTTCAGGTCATATGCTTCTGAGGTATAATAACCTCTGTGTTAACTTTTGTAATTGGCGATGATACACCAATAAGGATAGGAAGCAGACATATGCGCTGAATGCGTCCACTCTTGACCGATAGAAATAATGCCTCTCTTGCAGGCGGATTCTTGGCGACCTGAATATAAAATGCCTGATGGATTAGTGCGCATTTCATTTCGCCTTACCCCTGTTGCCATTAGTTCATGCGTTCCAGGAGATCCACAATCATAACGCCTCTTACGTGTGTGCATAAGTGGTCTCCCTGCAGTCATAACGCTACAACCTTATCTGAGTCATGCTATATCAGAAGTCATCATGAGGGAATTCCCGTGATGATTTCGGGCCTGAAGAAATGACGACAAAACACGATTGACATGGCAGAACAATCCAGAACGACCCAGTCCATCCATATGTCATTTACGGCTTCAGAAAAGCATTCACCTTTTCTGCATCTGCACCTTCACAATCTGCCAGTTCCATGGAGTTGTGACTTCAGGCAGCCAGTTTGCCATATTTGGTTACAGCAAAGCCACGCCGCCTTTCTGTGATGGCTGCATATCCAACGAACGCACACGACTTCAGACACAACTCTAGCTACTCGGGCTGACTGCTTTACTTCGCCTCCTGCGTGAGTGGTCAATTCAGTTAGGCCACCCAACGAATGAATTTCTGGGTTCTTTGTCAACTGAGATGAAATGCTGCACCAATCACATATGCACGCTTTTACCACATATAATCAGAGACATTTGTCGTATTGGCAAGGATGTGGGTGCTATATTAGTCCTAGTTGACTAACGCGTTTCATGTACGGTCATACCAGGGCAACATATCAAGTCGTTGTGTTAACGGAAAGTTAATCTGCGCTAGCCCAAAGACAGCAAACAACCGCAGCCAGCGCACGTCAGGGTTTTGTCTGCCAAAAGGCAGTCAACTACTGAAGCTAGTGCATGTCAGGATTTTGTCAGCCTAAAGGCAGCCAACTACTGTAACCAGCGCATGTCAGGGTTTTGTCAGCCCAAAGACCGCAAACTGTTGCAACCAGCGCATCCCAGGGTTTTTTTTCAGGCCAAAGGCAGCAAACTACTGCAACCAGCGCATTTCAGGGTTGGGTTTGGTCAGCCCAAGGCAGCAAACTTCTACAACCAGCTCATGTCTGGGTTTAGTCAGGCCAAAGCAGCTAACTACTGTTACCAGCGCATGTCAGAGTTTGGTCAGCCCAAAGGCAGCCAACCACTGCAACCTGGAGATGTTAGGGTTTGGTCAGCCCAAAGGCACCAACTACTGCTACCAGTGCATGTCGAGGTTTTGTCAGCCCAAAGGCAGCAAACTACTGGAACCAGTGTACGTCAGGGGTTTATCAGCCCAAAGGCACCAACTACTGCTACCAGTGCATGTCGAGGTTTTGTCAGCCCAAAGGCAGCAAACTACTGGAACCAGCGAACGTCAGGGTTTTGTCAGCCCAAAGGCAGCAAACTGCTGCAGCCAGCATATGTCAGGGTTTTGTCAGCCTAAAGGCAGCCGACTACTGCAGCCAGCGCATGTCAGGGTTTGGCCAGCCCAAAGGCAGCAAACTACTGCAGCCAGTGTATGTCAGGGTTTTGTCAGCCTAAAGGCAGCCGACTGCTGCAGCCAGCGCATGTCAGGGTTTTGTCAGCCCAAAGGCAGCCACCCAACGTGTTGCCTGGCCAAAGACAGTATGCTACTGCAGCCAGCGCATAGCAACGTTTTGCCTGGCCAAAGACAGTTTGCTACTGATGCCAGCGCATAGCAACGTTTTGCCTGGCCAAAGACAGTTTGCTACTGGAGCCAGCGCATAGCAACGTTTTGCCTGGCCAAAGACAGTATGCTACTGCAGCCAGCGCATATCAACGTTTTGCCTGGCCAAAGACAGTATGCTACTCCAGCCAGCGCACGGCAACGTTTTGCCTGACCAAACACAGAATGCTACTGCAGCCAGCGCATGGCAACGTGTTGCCTGGCCAAAGACAGTATGCTACTGCAGCCAGCGCATATCAACGTTTTGCCTGGCCAAAGACAGTATGCTACTGCAGTCAGTGCATGGCCGTGTTTTGCTTGATAAAAAACAGTACGCTACTGCTGCCAGCGCATATCAACGTTTTACTTGTCCAAAGACAGTATACTTTTGCAGCCAGTGCATGGCAACGTTTTACCTGGCCCAAGACAGTATGCTACTGCAGCCAGCGCATGGCAACGTTTTGCCTGGCCAAAGACAGTTTGCTACTGAAGCCAGCGCATAGCAACATTTTGCCTGGCCAAAGAGAGTATGCTACTGCAGCCAGCGCATAGCAAAGCAGCCAGCGCATAGCAACATTTTGCCTGGTGAAAGACAGTATGCTACTGCAGCCAGCGCATATCAACGTGTTGCCTGGCCAAAGACAGTATGCTACTGCAGCCAGCGCATATCAACGTTTTGCCTGGCCAAAGACAGTATGCTACTGCAGTCAGTGCATGGCCGTGTTTTGCTTGATAAAAAACAGTACGCTACTGCTGCCAGCGCATATCAGCGTTTTACTTGTCCAAAGACAGTATACTTCTGCAGCCAATGCATGGCAACGTTTTACCTGGCCCAAGACAGTATGCTACTGCAGCCAGCGCATGGCAACGTTTTGCCTGGCCAAAGACAGTTTGCTACTGCAGCCAGCGCATAGCAACATTTTGCCTGGCCAAAGACAGTATGCTACTGCAGCCAGCGCATAGCAAAGCAGCCAGCGCATAGCAACATTTTGCCTGGTGAAAGACAGTATGCTACTGCAGCCAGCGCATGGCCGTGTTTTGCCTGGCCAAAGACAGTATGCTACTGCAGCCAGCGTATGGCCGTGTTTTGCCTGGTCAAAGTCAGTATGCTACTGCAGCCAGCGCATGGCCGCGTTTTGCGTGGTCAAAGACAGTATGCTACTGCAGCCAGCGCATACCAACGTTTTGCCTGGCCAAAGACAGTATGCTACTGCAGCCATCGCATATCAACGTTTTGCCTGGCCAAAGACAGTATGCTACTGCAGCCAGCGCATGGCCGCGTTTTGCCTGGTCGAAGACAGTATGCTACTGCAGCCAGCGCATGGCCGTGTTTTGCCTGGCCAAAGACAGTATGCTACTCCAGCCAGCACATAGCAACGTTTTGCCTTGCCAAAGACAGTATCCTACTGCAGCCAGCGCATGGCAGGGTTTTTTTGCAACCCAGATACTATATACTACTCCAAGTAAGGGTTTTGGTACCCTTAATACAGTATGCTACTGCAGCCAACGCATGTCTTAAGTTTCAACTAGCCCAAAGACAAGTGTGCAACCAGCACATGTCACGGGTTTTGATACTTCTCAGACAGTGCACTGCCAGCGCATGGCCGGGTTTTGCCTGGCCAAAGACAGTATGCTACTGCATGCCAGCGTTTTGACATGGGTTTAAATAAACCCATAGGCCGTGTACAATTACAGCCAGCGCATGTCAGGGTTTTGCCTGGTCAAAGACAGTATGCTACTGCAGCCAGCGCATGGCCGCGTTTTGCCTGGTCAAAGACAGTATGCTACTGCAGCCAGCGCATGGCCGCGTTTTGCCTGGTCAAAGACAGTATGCTACTGCTGCCAGCGCATGGCCGCGTTTTGCCTGGTCAAAGACAGTATGCTACTGCAGCCAGCGCATGGCAACGTTTTGCCTGGTCAAAGACAGTATGCTACTGCAGCCAGCGCATGGCAACGTTTTGCCTGGCCAAAGACAGTATGCTACTGCAGCCAGCGCATGGCCAACGTTTTGCCTGGCCAAAGACAGTATGCTACTGCAGCCAGTGCATAGCAACGTTTTGCCTGGCCAAAGACAGTATGCTACTGCAGCCAGCGCATGGCCGTGTTTTGCCTGGTCAAAGACAGTATGCTACTGCAGCCAGCGCATGGCAACGTTTTGCCTGGCCAAAGACAGTATGCTACTGCAGCCAGCGCATGGCAACGTTTTGCCTGGTCAAAGACAGTATGCTACTGCAGCCAGCGCATGGCCGCGTTTTGCCTGGTCAAAGACAGTATGCTACTGCAGCCAGCGCATGGCAACGTTTTGCCTGGCCAAAGACAGTATGCTACTGCAGCCAGCGCATGGCCGTGTTTTGCCTGGCCAAAGACAGTATGCTACTGCAGCCAGCGCATGGCAACGTTTTGCCTGGCCAAAGACAGTATGCTACTGCAGCCAGCGCATGGCAACATTTTGCCTGGCCAAAGACAGTATGCCACTGCAGCCAGCATGGCAACGTTTTGCCTGGCCAAAGACAGTATGCCACTGCAGCCAGCGCATAGCAACGTTTTGCCTGACCAAAGACAGTATGCTACTGCAGCCAGTGCATAGCAACTTTTTGCCTGGCCAAAGACAGTACGCTACTGCAGCCAGCGCATGGCCGTGTTTTGCCTGGCCAAAGACAGTATGCTACTGCAGCCAACGCATAGTAACGTTTGCACAGTATGCTACTGCAGCCACGCATAGCAACGTTTTGCCTGGTCAAAGACAGTATGCTACTGCAGCCAGCGCATGGCCAACGTTTTGCCTGGCCAAAGACAGCTATGCTACTGCAGCCAGCGCATAGCCGCCGTTTTGCCCGATAAAAAACAATACGCTACTGCAGCCAGCGCATGGCAACGTTTTGCCTGGCCAAAGACAGTATGCTACTGCAGCCAGCGCATGGCCGCGTTTTGCCTGGTCAAAGACAGTATGCTACTGCAGCCAGCGCATAGCAACGTTTTGCCTGGCCAAAGACAGTTTGCTACTGCAGCCAGCGCATAGCAACGTATTGCCTGGCCAAAGACAGTATGCTACTGCAGCCAGAGCATATCAACGTTTTACCTGGCCAAAGACAGTATGCTACTGCAGCCAGCGCATAGCAACGTTTTGCCTGGCCAAAGACAGTATGCTACTGCAGCCAGCGCATGGCAACTTTTTGCTTGGCCAAAGACAGTATGCTACTGCAGCCAGTGCATAGCAACTTTTTGCCTTGCCAAAGACAGTATGCTACTGCAGCCAGCGCATGGCCGTGTTTTGCCTGACCAAAGACAGTATGCTACTGCAGCCAACGCATAGTAACGTTTTGCCTGGCCAAAGACAGTATGCTACTGCAGCCAGAGCATATCAACGTTTTGCCTGGCCAATGACAGTTTGCTACTGCAACCAGCGCATAGAAACGTTTTGCCTGGCCAATGACAGTATGCTACTGCAGCCAGCGGATAACAACGTTTTGCCTTGCCAAAGACTGTATACTTCTGCAGCCAGCGCATGGCATGGTTTTTTTTGCAACCCAGAGACTATATACTACTCCAAGTAAGGGTTTTGGTACCCTTAATACAGTATGCTACTGCAGCCAACGCATGTCTTAAGTTTCAACCAGCCCAAAGACAAGTGTGCAACCAGCACATGTCACGGGTTTTGATACTTCTCAGACAGTATACTACTGCAACCAGCGTATGACATGGGTTTAAATAAACCCATAGGCCGTGTACAATTACAGCCAGCGCATGTCAGGGTTTTGCCGGCCCCAAGGCAGCCAACTACTGCAGCCAGCGCAAATAGGTTTGTTTTTGTCAGCCCAAAGACGGCATACTTTTGCAGCCTGCACATTTATTGACTTAATGCTGGCCTCGAGTACACAACCATGCAGTTGTCAATTGTGATGACTCAATGGTGGCCTCACATACACAATCATGCAATTAGCGATTGTGATGACTCAATGGTGGCCTCACATACACAATCATGCAATTAGCGATTGTGTTGACTCAATGGTGGCCTCAAATTCATAATCATGCAGTTACTGATTTGGAAGACTTGATGCTGGCCTCACATACACAATCATGCAATTAGCGATGTGTCAAATACACAACAATGGAGTTGGTAATTGTGATGGCTCAAATGCCATACACAATCATCAAATACACAATCATGCAGTAAGTGATTGTGATGACTCAATGCTGGCCGCAAATACACGACCATGCAGTTAACACTGTACACAGCTCAAAGTTGGGCTGTGTTTTTACTCAGTGAGTGCTCGCTGTTGCACATCGCCATCTTCCACGACCTACATTGACTGTATCTACTGCCGATTTTTTTCCCCATTCTGTCATAGATGTCTTATTGCTCTGCGTTTTTGTATGCATCTGATGATTTCCAAGTATATTTTGTGATAAATTTGATACTTTTAATGTTGAATTCTGTTTCACTTTTGTCGCATATTTTTGTTGCGAAGCAGACCAGAATAGCGTATCATCCATTAAACAAGTGGAGTGGATGGCAACCTCTTCTTCCTTTGAACAT
Source organism: Urechis unicinctus (assembly GCA_034190875.2). Classification (NCBI taxonomy): domain Eukaryota; kingdom Metazoa; phylum Annelida; class Polychaeta; order Xenopneusta; family Urechidae; genus Urechis; species Urechis unicinctus. Next base: position 63,600,121 of record CM067343.1, on the reverse strand, counting down.
CGTCAGCAGTATGTGTCGGGAAACTCTGGAAGAATGTTCTACCGTTGGTTAACCACAGGTTATGGAGTCGAGTACCAGGTTTGGTCGCGTTGACTTGGGCTGGTGATGCTATTTTTATACCTGCTGGTTGTTGCATTTTACGTACATGCTTTCCAATACAATCTGTCCATAGGGAATCAGCCATTGTACTTCGTAAAAAAAATTATATACCACCGTTGTGACAACCATATGCAGTCGCTGACTCGAAATAAATAGAAATAGCAGCCTACAACTCATAACAGATCTAGTATCGACGCATCATATATAGACAGCCAACACTGTGATGGTGGCTGAATGATGGACATTCTGGTGTCGATTTCAGAATAAATTTACTTTTCAATATGAAGGAAACTTGAAAGCACGAAGCTGTTAGTCTTTGATGACCAATGTCACTGACAAATGCATTATGAATGCCCTACTTGTCGGAATTGGTACAGACGGAATTGCCAGAGAGCATACAGGAAAATTAAGCTGAGTTAAAAGAGGGCTTGGTGATGGTGTTGCAGTAAGCAATATTAGTATGGTATCGCTTGTGGGTGTGTCCAGTGAAAATGGTGGCTGACCTTATCAGCGACCATATCGCTCGTCAAACAATGCTGCTGATGTTAGTTATAATCAGTTGAGGTCGTGTCCATGATGTCCACCTGGTCCATGTCAACAATTCCAAGATTCTCGTCATTTGACCTCCATTGTGTTGCATTTAATGTCATTGAAGGATGACATGTATGAGGAGTCAGTGATACAGAGTAACACGCTACAGTCGGCTTATTAAACTCACCTATTACTGGGCGCCCTCTTACGACTTCCATGAGGAATGGTCGTTCATAAATGACTGTTCCAAGCATTGTATCTAAAAAGGCTCATTTGCTTAATATGTTGCCGCTGCCAGCGTTTTGTTGTCACGTGGCTAAGTAAGTGTCTCATCATCACCGCTCACGTGGACCCTAATACTTGCAAATATTCACCCTCTGTCTATTTGTATCTACAGCATCGTGACGCTGAAGGACGTGATAGAACAAATTGTTGTGGTGAAAACCAACGAGCAGATACTCTGGTACAACAACCGGGAATTAGACTCGTTCTCGGTGACGACCGTGCCCACATCCGACCAGAACCCTATTATACTCATCCCCTCCGCCAATGCACTCTGGTCACAGCACCTCAACCACATGGAGATACGTGAGTAGCCTTGACTCATGTTTGTTACAAGCAGTGCTTGCTTGTTATAGATCATAACAAGCTGTGTACTCGCATTTCAGTCGCATATAATGCAAATTTCACGTATTCCAGCTGCAATATCCTGTAGCTCATTTATATGCTCTACTCATCACTAAACTTTTCTCGAGGCAAATGTATCACACATGATGGCTTGATTAGCTACCAACATTTTCTGCACGTGATTGTGTTTGGCACGTGATTGTGTTTGGCAAATCAAATAGAACCCATGGTCAAGATAATAATGTTATGTTCTCACGTTATGCCTTGTCACCTTCAAAGTTAAACGAATTAATATGTTTAGCAATGTTTCATGGAAACTGACTTCATCATGATGTTATGGATGCAGTTGATTTACCCGAGCCTCCAGGAGCAATACACCCCCCAGCTAGCTTTGCACTGGCGAGGGATGTAGCTGGTTTCGTACATAATGGCTTGCACACAGTCCAGTTGATGCATCACGTACAGCAAATATTGCGACTGCTTTGCGAGACCTTCGTCAAGTATGTCTTCCTGTGACCCACGCGTGGCGTTTGATTTACCCTCTTATAAGGCCATTCGAACGTAGATTGTATTATCTGCGCCTATCATATATCTATGCTAAATGTATTACAGTGAAAAACAAAAGTAAATGATTTTCATACTGTTGTTAAATCTTGACTCTCCTCTTTACTGCTAGCTACATTTGAACTCCAGGAATTATAAAGGGAAGCTGGAGGAATGGGTTGGAGATGGAGTGGTTAGAACTGACTAGTATTAAGAACCAAGTCGAATTGACGGTGGATCACACACACATGGTTATTCTTTGCTCCTCGTTGAAACATATACCAAAATATCAACGAGAATTCACGACTATGACAAAGTCTGTCACGAAAACACGCGAAACATTGAAAGGTCTCAACAAGAAGTTCTTCCACCTGCAGCGGAGTGGAGACGCATACCCGCTGAAAGACGCTGATGCTGCAGATGACAAAATACGCAGTCTTAGAGCTGTAACGTGTGATAGCCACCTTGAGGCCGAATGGTATATTGTGATATTGGGGACATATTTAGTATTAGTCCCCTTAACTCACTAGTGTTCTATCAGCGATGCTGGCAACTTTGATGTTACTGGCACGTATATATATATATATATATATATATATATATATATATATATATATATATATATATATATATATATATATATATATATATATATATATATATGCATATACATATATACATATACGATTCTATTGCAGCGTGGAGAAGTTGAATGACGTAGTGCGTCGAGTAATGAACATCTACGAGGACTTCAAACGCGACAAGACAAACGGAGTCCACGGATACAACCATAAACAGATCCACAAATTAAAAAGGTAACATTCCTGCATGATATTATTGACTCAATGCTAGGTGAAGTTTGAATCCTGGCAATGTCTTCCAGTGCCCATTGTGTCAATTCATCCTAACCGCAGATCGGCAACGGCAAATATGTCACTTTGACGATGAACTGCTGTCTAATGTGTTTTCATCACAACACTTGAATCATAGGTTTCTCGTTGGTGTGACAAAACGTGCGAAGCTCCTTAATAAGTATTTACCCATTTACTTGTTGTGGTTGTTGTTTTAGTTGTGTACAATATGGCACAATGTTAACCATGACAACATTTCACTCATGCATAATGTGATGTTCATTACCATCTGGAGGCATTTATGATAGGTGTTGAACAACCTATCATGGCTGCGTGACATATTGGTGCTTATACAGCAATTCATTGCAACCAGCCACTTGGTTTACACGCGCATGGTTATATATGGATATTTGTCATATCCTAAGGAATTTGCACCTTTTCTGACACAGTTAATATTGTGTGTAAGAATATGTTGGTTGTTTTGCCAGGATGTTTTCCTTTGTGTGGGTAATGATAAGTTTCAAGCCACTGAGCCACTGTGTCCTATTGGTTATGCTTCTGGATGATTTCCTTCCATAGTGCAACCAAAAAGTTACCCTTCCGCTCAAGTGTCATACCATATAACATGTCCTCTTATCTGTGGTATTAAGATTTTTTTGAATATATCTATTGGTTGGTTGGGCTTATTTTATGAATACTTTAATTAAGTGTCTACCCTCTACAGTATGCATGATTCATGATGGAGCTCTTTGTCTGGTCTTTTGACTGGTCTGCATGTTTTAAATCAGCTGGGGAGAATGGCCACATCACAGATCAGCTGGGGAGGATGCCCACCTCACAGATCAGCTTGGGAGGATGCCCGCCTCACAGATCAGCTGGGGAGAATGTGCACCTCACAGATTAGCTGGGGAGGATGCCCGCCTCACAGATCAGCTGGGGAGGACGCCCACTTCACAGATCAGCTGGGGTGGATGCCCGCCTCACAGATCAGCTGGGGAGGATGTGCACCTCACAGATCAGCTGGGGAGGATGTGCACCTCACAGATCAGCTAGGGAGGATGCCCACCTCACAGATCAGCTGGGGAGGATGTGCAACAAAGATCAGCTGGCGAGGATGCAAACCTCACAGATCAGCTGGCGAGGATGCCCACCTCACAGATCAGCTGGGGAGGATGTGCACCTCACAGATCAGCTGGGGAGGATGCCCATCTCATAGATCAGATAGGGAGGATGCCCACCTCACAGATCAGCTGGGGAGAATGTCCACCTCACATATCGGCTGGTATGGTGCCGGACTCCAATTTCAGCTGGAATCACATGGACCCACGTGGACAGTTGAACCGCGGTGGCTCATATCATTGCCCCATCGCTTTGAACGCTCACATCAACGCCTCGCTTAAAACCCTTACGTCTTCGCCTCGTCGCTTAAAACCCTTACATCATCGCCTCGTTGCGACAGACGCTACGATCATCGCCTCGACGCTTCCTACGCCCAGATCATCGTCTCGACGCTTTAGACGCGACGATCATCACCACGTCGCTTCAAACGCTCAGATTATCTACTCAATGCTTTAAACGCTCAGATCATCGTCTCGACGCTTTAATCACCCAGATCATCGCCTCTGCGCTTCAAACGCTCAGATCATCGCCTCGTAGCTTCAAAAGCCCAGATCATGAACTTGTAACTTCAGATGCTCAGTTCATCTTATACCCCGAAACTGTCAGATAAGCACCTTGTCACCTCTACCGCCCAGGTCATCATCTTGTAACCTGAAACGCTCGAATTAGCAACTTGTCACCACAATCTCCCAGATCATCAGCTCGACACGTCGAACGCCTCAGTTCTTCGCCTCGTCGCTTGAAATACCTCAGTTCTTCGCCTCGTCGCTTGAAATGCCTCAGTTCTGCAGCTCGTCGCTTGAAATGCCTCAGTTCTTCAACCCGTCGCTTCAAACGCCAAGTTTTTCGCGTCATCGGTTCAAACGCCTCAGTTCTTCACCTCGTCGCTTCGAACGCCTCAGTTCTTCACTTCGTCGCCTCAAAAGCCCAGTTTTTCGCGTCATCGCTTCAAACGACTCATTTCTTCACATCGTCGCTTCGAACGCCTCAGTTCTTCACTTCGTCGCTTCAAAAGCCCAGTTTTTCGCATCATCGCTTCATCGCTTCAAACGCCTCAGTTCTTCACCTCGTCGCCTCAAACGCCCAGTTCTTTGCGTCGTCGTTTGAAACGCTCGAATTAGCAACTTGTCACCACAATCTCCCAGATCATCAGCTCGACACGTCGAACGCCTCAGTTCTTCGCTACAAAAGCCCAGTTTTTCGCGTCATCGCTTCAAACGCCTCAGTTCTTCACCTGGTCGGTTCAAACGCCCAGTTTTTCGCATCATCGCTTCATCGCTTCAAACGCCTCAGTTCTTCACCTCATCGCCTCAAAGGCCCAGTTCTTTGCGTCGTCGTTTTTTCGACGTCCAGTCGTCGCTTCAAACGCCTCGACACGTCGAAGCCCATTCGCTTCATCGCTTCAAACGCCTCAGCTCAAACGCCCAGTTTTTCGCATCATCGCTTCAAAGCCCAGTTCTTCACCTTTCAAAGGCCAGTTCTTTGCGTCGTCGTTTGAAACGCTCAGTTTTTCGCGTCGTCGCTTCAAACGCCTCAGTTCTTCACTTCATCCTCAAAAGGTCGCGTCATCGCCAAAACGCCTCAGTTCTTCACCTGGTCGGTTCAAAAGCCCAGTTTTTCGCATCATCGCTTCAAACGCCTCAGTTCTTCACCTCGGCGCTTCAAAAGCCCAGTTTTTCGCGTCATCGCTTCAAACGCCTCAGTTCTTCACCTCGGCGCTTCAAAAGCCCAGTTCTTCGCGTCATCGCTTCAAACGCTCAGTTTTTCGCCTCGTCGCTTGAAACGCTCGGTTCTTCGCCTCCCCTAGACCACATTCAATTGGTATTTGCTGGACTAATCTATGTATCCACTTGTTGTGTGTAGGAACCTGCTGTGTGATCTAATGGTGCGACACAGCGACATCTTGTCGAAATGCACGACCACGTCGGAGAAGGTTTACGTCGCGTCCAGGGCGCTTATCATGTGGGTAGTTTGCGTGCTCTTGTTCATTTATAAACCATCGAGTGCTATATTGATATAGTAATGATTAATGCCTTATTCTGTCATTTTGTTTTCCATTCATGTATACGCACAGATAAACAAGCGATGTAACTTGCTTTTTACGGTGGCCATGATATGTGTGTTATCCAGCACTTTCCTCGAGTGCAGATGGAAGCGTGAGTTGGCCAGGAAAGGACTGAAGGAGTTGAAAGAGAAATACGCCGATTTCTTTATGAAACTTCAGGAGGTATGCTTAAGGTCGAAACGATTACAGACGAATGCATTCCCACCATGTAGCCGCCATTTTATGTATTGAGGCGTTTGGATATGTTGCTGTTGATATCCGTGATGACGCTGAGTTGGTCGTGGCATCGATTGTTGAATCATGTCATGACGTCAGTTTCTGACAGTCATTCTTCCGCGTCGACGTCCATCTTTTTTATTCTAAACTATGTCATGGCATTTAAAATTCTTCAATGATTCGTAATATAGGTGGGTCTTGTTGTCTGTTTATCAGCGGGCTGTAACTAGTCAGCCATTGATATGTAACGGGTACTGACGAGTAGACGAGACTATTTACTTGCTCTTGACCAGTTAAAGCGTGGTGTTGGTTGCGTAATCATTGGATAGTTATCGAACTCGCTGTCGGCTGAACATCTTGGTAGATAACTCATGCTGTTACAATGACTCGGAATTTTGTAAAGAGGAAGCTGTCTCACAACAGCCTCCCCGTCGGAATCTCAATCGGACGACCACGCGCTCATTTACTGTTCTTCCTCAGCGAGCCGGAGTGAACTTTGAAACATGTCACCAATCCGGGGACACCTTGATTAGGTTGTTTGATAAAGGATATATAAGGATATATCCTAGCATAGAATTGCCTAATATTGGCTGATTCTCCCAGGCGACTGATCAGCTACACTATGTTATGGCAACTTCAAATGCCGATAGAAATTTTACTTTTTGATGTACTGGAACATTGATTATTATGTCTTCCAACGATAGTTGGAAGACATATTGGTTTAGCCAGAACTTTTTTTTTTTTTTTTTTATTTCCTTCTCCAGTCAAGGTTTTTCGGGCTTTTCTCCGGAACGGTTAAACATATCAACATGAAATTTTGGGGACTGATAGATCAAGTTGGGACACAACTGCCGATCCAGTTTGACGCACATGCGCGGTGTTGGAGGCTTATGAGATCGATTTTTCGTCGATTTTTTCCCCCATTTTCTGTAACTATCTCCTCCATAACTACTGCAGTTACGAACATATGAATTATATGGTTGTAACAAGCAATTATCGTAGCATGGAATAGGCGAAAACAATAATTGTTTTCACCTTTTGTACTATGTATAATGGCATGTATTTTAGAGTACCTATCGCGATTTATGCTACGAGTTCTCTCCTCGCTGATATCTCTGAAACGGCTGTATTTACGCACATGAAATGTTGTCAGTAATTAGAACTTGGCCTCGTGATAATGATTGCAGCAGTATTTTAAGCATTCACAGTAAAATAAAACAGTTAAAAGGACGTTTAGTTTGAATGTTTTCTACTGCAGCAGCTTAGCAGCAGGCTATCTGCAGTTCGTGTCTAAGTAGGCCAAACCTTACGTAATCGACCAGAGCCATTCATCGCTTACCTTGGCTGGCTTTAAGGGGGCATGTCAAAACAGGCCAAACCTTACTTAATCAATCAGTGGCATTCATCGCTTTCGCCGTGTATTGACTTGGTTTAGGGGTCATGTCAAAACATCTAAGCGGCAGCAGCTTGTGATCTTATAATAGTGCGCGTTACCAGCTTTTCTCGGCCCGTGTATATACTGTCTTTATGTCTCAGCGACAGTGTGCACTGGATGTCCCGGTGCAATCAAAGCGGGTATATATACACAAACACGCATACACGCACACATATATATATGTATGCACACGGTTTTCGATGCCAAGCTTCCGAGCGCCGAGTCGCTATCTATAAATAGCATATATATGTGTATATTTATAAGTGTGTGTGTTTATATACGTATATATATATATATATATATATATATATATATATATATATATATATATATATATATATATATATATATATATATATATATATATATATATATATATATTTTGTTGAGAAATAAACCACAAATGTTATCAATATTGTTGTATGACACGTAATAAACTTTTGATATTAATGCTATTCCTCCTATTCAACAGAAACAACAGAATATGGTCGATCATATCACTAAACTAAACGACCATTTGACGGAAAAGGACTCTGGCTTCTTTTCTGGCATCAGGGCCAGCAAGCCGATCAGCAGGCACGATTCGATGACATCAAAGGGTACCAGTTCTGGTCAACCACTGGACAGCGCTAGTGGCAGTAGCTTTATTTACGGGTCCTCTCTAGACGTTGAACACCCGAGCACCAAACAGCGACATCCGTCAGGGCGCAGTGTGAACGGCCATGCTGGCGAGGAGCTGCAAAGGAAGACACCAGATACAGCCACAGGAAATGAGCTATTGCAAACCATAAGGTCTGAATTCGGCCATCTACAGAAGATTCACCACTATACAAAGGATGTTTTACAGCATACCAGAACCGACATCAAAAGGTTAGTGATTTGCTGCCAGATTGTCTTGCTTAAGCATCCCCTGATTGCTGCTACATGTATGTAGCTTTTATCCCATTATGCTGCTCTCAATTCTTGACAATCATTAATTCATACTTAAACCATCATTCTATTGATCAAGAAGATGACGCTATTGATTAATAATTAAATACAGAATTGATTTCACAATATTTGTTTCATTTAAGTTTTTATTTATGGATATGACATATTGGGGGCGTGGAGGAATCCGGTGTCTCATTGGGTCTTCTCGTTCTTTGTACTGATTCTTTCGCACTTGGCATAAGGTGGATCCAGTAGTGACTAATGCTGTATATGACGTGAATATACTGACCGTGTGATGTGGCCTTGAAATGGAAATGAACGCTTGTTTACGAAAATCTCATATAATTAGCATGGAAGCTATGATATTGTAGATAGTGTATAGGCTTGACTAGTTTCCATAAGAATGCTTTTTGTTAGTCCGTAGCATCCATGTTCTGGGAGTAAAGTCTGCTTTCATTCATTAACTATCCTTTGATCCTGGACGCATTACGACTCGTTCTGTTCAAAGAGCTCAGCATAGTCGTTAAAAGAGCAGTGGAAAGAGAGCAGCCCATGGCCACCGTATTAATGTCGTTATGTTCTTATGTATTAGTTTATATGTGTACAGCATTCGTAGCTGCTTAGACACCAGATTAGAAACCAGAAAATGTCGTTTGCTATAGATGCCTAGAAGTTGGATGTATATCAATGATTGGTTCTCCCAATGTCGCAGTTTCGTTTAGTGATAAGTATAGTCAGCTGTATTTCAGGGTCAAGTTCCAAGGTCGGTGTGTAGATCAACTGACCAACTGCGCGCGTCGATAGGAACACACGAACCGGTGTGTTCTCTACTTGTTATCCCATGCGATAATTAGAAATACTTCCAATTAGTATTGTTCAACCTCGCTTGTGGTTAAGTTGCCGGCCAGCTACTGTCCATAGGGAGTAAGATTATCCTTGTCGAGGTCCGATGTGATCCTGGGTTAGAGAGGCTGACCAATATCGAGGTGTGTGGGAAGGTTCTGTTGCTCAGAAGGATCATCGTGTACAGAGTTAACAGTGATGTCTACAGGTTGATTTGAATGGGTTTGAACCTAGTCTATTCTCTGCTTATCGCCTGTTTTCACACGAAGCTCTTTGTGCATTGGTCGCGTGTCTTTCTGTAGGGTAGTGGCTAACTTCTGCTCTCTTGTTGCATACGTGGTACACATGACCATCTTCTATTCTTTTGTAACCAGGTTTCATATTTTCCCTAGAGGGTATTTCATTTTACAGTTTTGTAAATTCCTATCGACATTACGACCCACAGAAAAGACGCGCCAACGATTGGCCACACTCTTGGAGAGGTTCGGAAGTAACCAGTGGATCCTGGAACGGATGACGTTGTCAATATCCATGGTAGTGGTGGCCAAAGATGACATTAAGACAACAGCACAAGGATAAACGTCGGGGCGGCCTCTTGACAGCGTTGAAAAGGGATTGAGGCTAGTTTCCACATCACCTCAGCCGCTTTGTGTCTAGCATAACGCCCGTTCACGAGCCTGACTCAATAAGTGCTTTAGGTATGGCACCCTGGTTTTCGATAATATTTTGGACGACGTCGACGAAATACACGGACACCCGTGATTATAAACGCTTGAAGATGGGAACTGTGTGAAATATGCTCTCCTGAGGATGTACAATCTGGAGCTGAGATAAACCTTGTGGATGCGCTTCAGCGAAATATATCACATTAAGCGAATTGCTAATGTCCAGCTCTGTGGACGACAAATGGACGGAGCATGTGTGCCACCATATCCAGTTCCAGATCAAAGTACATCAAATTATTTTCACTTCGCTCCTCAATTTGCAAATAAATAGCTGCGCTTTGAAATTTTTAGATGAATTTAAAACACTGGACAAGATATCTTTGGCTGTATCAGAATACACCCGAAGATGTCAGATTTATTTATGGCGAAGAGGAACGTTTAGAATAGAATGACACAATTGTGTATGTCTTATGAAAAGCATACCGATGCAACGATTGGACGACTTATCTGGCTACTAGGTTGGTATGACCAAGTTGCAATTTGTATTTTTTTTTGATTAACCGCCTTTGTCCTGACAGTATGTTATTTGCCGATGGTGTACATCAATATATACTTACAATATAAATAACGATGCCATAGACCTTGTTGCGCTCCATCACCAATCTTGAATGGACTTTTCCATCAGCATCAGTTTCCATTCGCCATCTAGTAGAAAGACTAAGCTCAATGCAAAAGCAGCAGGACTAGCCCCATGGACAAGATATGGATTCAATCTCGTTGATAAAATGGCAAACGAAAATTATTGCTTACGATTTATTTGCGGTGGTTTTTATAAATTCACCATTCGTTGTGATAGATGTCATCACGTGAGAAGGAAACGTCGCTGTGATGTCACTCGGTAGGAAAGCAGGCGTGATTGATGGATCTCAATGTCTCGTTTAGAGAAGTAGGATCCACTGGGTTGTTTTTGGACAACCAGACAGATAACATGGGTGGTCTATAAAGTTTATTAAGTAAATTGATGGCTTTCTGGGTTTATGTCGACAATTAGCTGGTACAAGAATGCAAGATGGCCTATGTCACAGTGAAGTGAGCATTTTCATTGCTTTGCCTTTAACGCGTTAGAAGCTGTCTGGGCATTTGCAAAACCTACAAGTCTGAAGAGGATACGAGAGATTTGCAGATAAAAGCAACGACATGCTTGCTGCAAACTTTCGCAGTATTCTGTTGGAAATCAAATATTTGAAAGCGAATTAACATAGTTTTGCGGAGTTACATCTATGGAATCAAAGATGTATTCCGCTAGAGAACCCACAAGACCATCCAGTATTACTGCCAATTGATATTACCTCAAAAACAACAAAAACAGGAATATTCTAAACATATTGACACAGACATTGGAAATGGATATGGAAATTTGCCACGTTTTTATACTAAGCACATACAGATCGAACCAAGGCAACTGGCGAACTTACAACCATTGTTGTTAGGATATACACCAGGACCATCACGCTATATTTACGACTCAGTATCACCAAAAGTCTTGAAACAGTACTCAATGGGATCTATAGACCCAGTTGCCTTGTCAAACCAATATGTCCTGAATTTCGGAGGAGATGGAAACAAATCCAAAAGGATGTTTCGGGAATTAAAGATAAGGCTAGATGCCCCGATAAATCATGAATGTCAATACAGGGAATTAGGGAAATGCAGGTAGGATTTATACATAAACTTTTCACAAACAGCGTCCCCCCCCCCCCCCCTGTTGCTTCGGGGGTAGAATAAGCCAACTGTATCCTCCTGCATGTCGTAAGAGGCGACGAGAGGCTGGAATGGCCTGGTTCATTCAATCGGCTGGGGGTGACTTGCCCTAGGATGATCGTTTCCATTTTTATCTATTCCATCTCCATTTTCATTAATCCTAAAAGCTACCACCAAGCTACAAGAACATGTTGTGCGACATTGACAATTTGATCATCAACTTCCATCTTCGTGCCGCTATTGGGAGATTTGTAATGCCCACTGCAGTCTATGGAGGCGAGAGAACAGTAGTGGCAGTAGCCGGAAAATAGGAAATGAAATATTCCTCAATGCTGTGTGCATTTTAGACAGCATATCCTTAACTTAACTTCATTCGAGAGTGCCGTAGTCATTGACCAAGACTCTTTTCATGGTTCGCCAATTTAAGGAAAAGAATGTTTAAGCAGTTTGTGACACATCAAAAAGCCTGATTGGATAGAGCTTGGACGACTTAGCCGATACCAAGGGAGATGCAGTCAAGGAAAATACCTCGGTTTGAAATACACGGGGAAACTGGAGTTAAAAAAAAATAAGAAATACACCTCCTTTAGAATAAATTCATGGGGAGCATTACATCTCTCTTTCACTCTCAAATAGATGATGATCCCTCCAACAAAGGAGTAGCCCATCGACTGTTGGTCTATGGGTGCATGGTACGGTATGAACCGGATTGCGGTTTATGGGTATGTCCGTCCATCATGTGATGATAACAGAAACACAGTGAATCACTTGAACCATACATGGATTTATCGGCGACATTAGCTGTGGATATGGCAGTGTGGTTTTGGCAACGTCGACAGTCCCATACTGTCTCTAGCACTATCATGTCTTGTTGCACGCAAATTATTTACTTAATTGTTTCTTTACTTGTCTAGGTGCTAAGAAGAATTTTTGTGACACCAAATAATATATCGATATCAGTGCTTTGAAAACAGCATCCGAACTTTATTCTCAAAAATATGCCAGTGGTGGCGACCGGATCTAGCAAAAACATGCGCGTTGCCATCTTGTTCTGTTACTATTGCCAAAAATCTGCCCGTTTTCAACAGTGGTTATCTTGTAGCGCCTACCACATGCCACATTTGGGCTAAAATTCATGTCAGTCAAAAAAATGTAACCAGAATTTTCAAAGGTCATAAAATAGTCGTGGTCACAGATTTGACGGATTACAATTCCAAAAAGTTGTTTCCACAAAAGAATTTTCATGTTTTTTTTTTTATTAAATACACGTATAAATGTTGTAATTTCAGTGTTCACTACGGTGTGGAGGTTCCTTCGTGGCGGCATACGTAAGATATTACTTTGTAATTTACGTACTTAAGGCTGTACCACTACGTAGTGCTAAAGTAGGCTTGTCTGCCTTAATTTGCTTTGCTTTGCGGGGTTACGTGTGTGCATGTGAGTGTTTTTTGGTGCGATTTCAGCTTGATATACGTTGTACATTATGCATATATGTAAAACTTTTGTACATAGATCTTTCCCAAAAGCACCTGTTGAATTTCGCCGGGTCGACTTGTCTGTTATGCTAATCACCAATTTGTATTTTTTATTCAGGCAGGTTGTTTGAGCTCATGCCACGATACTTGAGCTAACGTCTTTAGGATATTTCCCATGATCATACTCGCCCAAATATTGTATCTTGTTGTCCTCCTCGCTTTACAGATGTAACTCTATCATGTGATATCATGTTGTTATAGTTGCTCTTCTCTCGCCTATTATTGAAATGTGAATGACATGTTTGTCTTCGCTATGTGTTTGTTATAGCCTGACGCAGAGAGACAGCGGTGTCAACATGCTTACTACCACAGGCAGCGGACTCTCTCAGACGTCTTTCCCTCCTTTTTCTGATGTTAATTCATGATAACGTCCTGGATGTATGATGGAGGTAAATCCTGGCAACCAGGCTGCTATCATGAATCCGGTCCATGTCGAGGATGCTGGCTCACTGCCTAAGTTCACGCGTGTGTGATTAAGGAAGCGGGGATGTGTTATATCTCGTCGGAGGGGAGTGACAGAAATGTCGCGGCAACATGTGATCAGCCGAGATTAACACAGGAGGGATAGACCGTGGGTCTAATTCTACATCGATGGCCTGACCCGTCGACATGGGGATGAATAAAAGGGGAAGTTCAGCTATTGACCCGAGAAAGAAGCTGCTCGAGCACACCCATGCACAAAAGCTAATCACCTAAAATGACGAGACAGCTGTTCAATGAATGTCGGTAGGAGGGAGGAGACCGATGCCCACAATAGGTTGGAAGTATCGACTGGAGTCTGTGTCACCCGTGGTGATTTCTCTCCGCTATTTGCGATGCACTCTGTGTCTATCGTTCTATACGGACAGCCGTATATAACGATAGATGCTATATGATCGTGATGATGGACTGTATACGAGTATAGACTCCGCTTATTCTTCAGTACTTGCGGGTTGTGTTTTGCCCGTGAGTTTATGTGTGCGACCTACCGACGTGGGCTAACCCTTAGACGGAATCGAATGATCAAGATGTACATTTTGTATTTAAGAAACTCTTTTATATTAGCGATTAGCGACCTTAATGACTTTAAGAAATATTAGCTCATTGTCATTATTTATCGGTATATTTTAGGTAGCTAGTATGACCAGCGAAATGTTGCTATGCATGTTTCGGTTTTCTTCTTATTCTGCAGGAAAACTCCCCGACTGAATTGCCGAACAATGTAGCTCAGAATGTCCATGGTGTGAAATGACGTGCATTGAACTCATCGCGTTACAAGGCTGCCACACTGCTACGAGGATGCCATTCATTTAGATGTGCTCGGCGTGTCATATGAAAGAAATTGATATGTTGCTGTATACTACAATAACAAAGTCTTCCTCACGTGAAGCTTATCATCCGTTTACAACTCCAAGGCGAACCCGTGCTTGTATAGTGCTGGACAGAACACTTTCGTTGAACCAAGTAATTGAGAAGTCTGCGGTTTTGATGACGGACAAATCGCTTAAAATCAATGCAGCATACTACGGTACTTTGAATGTGTCTGTCTATGTGAGTTATGTGAAGACATTTGACTTGAACTTAGCCTATTAATCCACATGTCACTGGACTTGATGGCACTGTGATGTATTCGCGCTTTGAAGCAGGTGTGGTGCCAACTTTTCGATGGACAGTGCTCTTCTCTTATCATGGCTGAGAGTTGGGCTAGACTGGGCTTGGGTCATCAACCGGAAATACACTTCTGACTGCAGGCAACCAGCGAGGTCTTCCTGATTTCGAAGAACACTTTATCAAATCAAATCGTGAGAGAGATGCCCACTCTCCAGACAGTAAATTAGTGGTGGTACTGGTTAAAGTGATAAGGAAACAGTCTCTTCACATTGAATCGTCCTCGGCAAAAGAACAAACGCTTTTCTTCTTCATCATACCGGTTGTGGAATTTGTCTGGCTGCCAGGATCATTTGGATGGTTCAGACACAGTGACCTCGTGTGCTCCCGTCATACCAGGATGTAAACTTCAGCAAGTTGAACCACGTTTCAGTAAGTTTTGTGGCCATACTATGTCCGGCGCTCGTTTTAGAACTCGTAGAACGAAGACAATACCATCAAAACTGTCCTTTTCACCTGTTACCGTACACATATGGGGCAATAACCCGCGCAGCTCCCAGCAAAAAGGACTCGCCGTCTGTGATTCGTGTAGTACTCCGATGCCAGTAAAGTTCCCAGACCTAGATTTCTTATGAGCTGGCGATAAGCTGCTCAGGAATGGTAAAACAGTGTCTTCACTTGCTGGAGAACACTTACTCAGTTACAGAGTACTTGCCAGCTAGCGATGCGTTACCTTGCTCAGCTGGACACGTCAAATGGTCCTGATCAAGTCACATAAGGCCTGGAAGTGCTTCTCGACCGGCGATCAAACGTTCAGGTCATATTAGACATGGACTAGTCATCAGATGCCGTTTAGTGGTTGGACTTCAGTAGCTTGTGAGCTGAAAATGAATAGCTCAGCTCCAATAAAGCATTGAATTGTGGCGAAAAGCTGCTCTGCTTATGATACACATGGGGTACTTGCCACCTGGCGAGATGCAGTTCAGCTCCTGTTATGGATGAAGTACTTGCAAGGTGATGAAAAGCTGTTCAGCTCTTATCATGGGGTATTTGCCACCTGGCGAGATGCAGTTCAGCTCCTGTTATGGATGAAGTACTTGCAAGGTGGCGAAAAGCTGTTCAGCTCTTATCATGGGGTATTTGCCACCTTGCGAGATGCAGTTCAGCTCCTGTTATGGATGAAGTACTTGCAAGGTGGCGAAAAGCTGTTCAGCTCTTATCATGCATTGAGTACTTACCACCTGGCGAGATGCAATTCAGCTTCTGTTACGGATGATGTACTTGCAGGGTGGCGAAAAGCTGTTGAGCTCTTATCATGCATGGAGTACTTACCACCTGGCGAGATGCAGTTCAGCTCCTGTTATGGATGAGGTACTTGCAAGGTGATGAAAAGCTGTTCAGCTCATATTATGGATGAAATACTTTAATACATCTTGCGAAACGCTGTTCAGCTCCTATTATGCATGGAGTACTTGCCAGGTGGCAAAAAGCTGTTCAACTCCTGTTATGCATGGTGTACTTGCCAGGTGGCAAAAAGCTGTTCAGCCCCTATTATGGATGAAGTACTTTACATCTAGCGAAACGCTGTTCAGCTCGTTTTATGCATGGAGTACTTGCCAGGTGGCAAATAGCTGTTCAGCTCCTGTTATGCTTGGAGAACTTGCCAGGTGGCAAAAAGCTGTTCAGCTCCTGTTATGTATGGAGAACTTGCCAGGTGGCAAAATACAGTTCAGCTCCTATTATGCATGGAGTACTTGCCAGGTGGCAAAAAGCTGTTCAGCTCCTATTATGCATGGAGAACTTGCCAGGTGGCAAAAAACTGTTTAGCTCCTATTATGCATGGAGTACTTGCCAGATGGCAAAAAGCTGTTCAGCTCCTGTTATGCCAGGTGACAAAAAGCTGTTCAGCTCCTATTATGGATGGAGTACTTTACATCTAGCGAAACGCTGTTCAGCTCCTATTATGCATGGAGTACTTGCCAGATGGAAAAAAACTGTTCAGCTCCTGTTATGCATGGAGTACTTGCCAGGTAGCAAAAAGCTGTTCAGCTCTTATTATGGATGGAGTACTTGCCAGTTGGCAAAAAGCTGTTCAGCTCCTATTATGCATGGAGTACTTGCCAGCTAGCGAAAAGCTGTTCAGCTCCTATTATGGATGGAGTACTTTACAGCTAGCGAAACGCTGTTCAGCTTCTTGATATGCATGGAGTACTTGCCACCTGGCGTGATGCTGCTAAGTTCCTATTATGCATGGAGTACTTGCCACCTGGCGCCTATTATGTATTAAGTACCAGTCGGCTGGGTATATGCTGCTCAGCTCATTTTCCACATAAGCTACAGAATTCTTCTTCCAGCTCCTGTTATGGATGGAGCACATACCTACGGATGAATTGCTTATCAGCTCCTGTTCTTTAACAACTTGCATTGGGTGCTTGCCACCTGGCAATAAGCTGCTCGGCTCCTATTATGCATAAAAGACTTGCAGGCTGGGAATAGGCTACTCAGCTCCTATTCTACATAGGGTACTTCGGTACCTCCTATAATACACGGAGTGCTATATAAAAAGACGATAAGCTGCTAAGCTCCTATTCCACGTAGATTAATTGCCGGCTGGGAATAAGCTACTCAATTCATATTTCACGTGCAGTACTTACGAACTGGCGATAAGCTGTTGAGCTTCCGTTACTGGTCGTTAGGGGCGACTAATAGGGGGCAACGTGTTTGCCGTGGGGTGCGACTCGTGTCGGTGGACATAGGGATTCTGATTGTTGAGCAGAGGTCCATTTCTGCATCACACAACTTTAGCCGGGCTTTCGCTTAGACGATAGGCTGGAATATTCTGACCAAGTGAATCGGCTGGTGATGACATGCCCTAGGATAATCGTTTAATTTTTATCCTCATCATCACCGTCATCATCATCATCATTCACTTGTATTTTCCTCTTTTTTTCCATTTATCCTAGACGGCTGCCGTCCAATCATGTCTCTTCATGTCCATCCCACTTTTCGAGGCGCCATATAACACACTAGTGTTAGTGTGGCGTTAAACCCTACACACCCCTTAACATACCATACATATGGAGTACTTGCCAGATGTTGGTAAGCTTCTCATCTCCAGTTACACGTGGATCACTTACCAGATGGTGGTAAGCTGCCCAGCTCTTATGTTACATTGAGCACTTGCCAACTGGCGACAGAGATTTATCTGCAGTTGTGTAAATGTGCAGCTGGACTGTATATTTCAATTCTTGGCAGCTGGATTCAAAGGTTAGTTCCCTTATATATTGGGTATTTGCTAGCAGGTATCAATCCCTTTCGCTCCGTTAAACATCGAATTATTGCAAGTTAGTATTCAGCTCTTGAGCTCCATTATATTTGAGCACATGCTGGAGGTGGTTACTGCTCTGCCCCTATTGCACTGGAAGCTGCCATATGACGAAGTGTATTTCAGAGCTAATGATAAGCTGCCATATGACGAAGTGTATTTCAGAGCTAATGATAAGCTGCCATTGACGATGTACTCCGATTGCCTCAACATACATACATGTATTGTTCTTCAATTATCATTTAACCACGCTTTGAATTTGTGACTTGCATTGCTAATGATAATCAGGTACGATTTTCCTATACATATTATATTATCAATTGCTACATATGACACGGGGAGAACTTATTAGCAGACGGTAAGCTCTACAGCTCCAGACGGTAAGCTCTACAGCTCCGTCATGATCAGACGTCTTAACGGCTGCCGTTAAATTTTCACCTAGACGAGAGGCTGGAATGGCCTTGTTCAGTCAATCGGTAATGACTTGCCCTAGGATAATCGTTTCCATTGTTATCTTTTCCATCTCCATTTTCATTAATCCTAGAAGGCGGCTGCTTAATCAGGTCAGTCTGATCTATTTACCTTTCTTGGCATATATATAACACATGGAGTGTTGGTGTGCCGTTAGACCCTATACTTACCTTACCTTTTCCATGATTATGACATACGGAGACAAGTTTGTAGTAGGATTATTATTATTGTTTGTAACATGGACCCAATAATTACACCTTTATAGCCCTCAGTCGCACTGGTCTGTGCTGTGTGTTTTAAGTTCCTCGTTGCCAGTCGTCATCGACCTAAGGTAGGTTAAGATATATTCATATTGACGATTTCACTTTCACTGAGATTTGACTAACTCGCAATACCTTTTTTTCAGGATTGAACATATGGAATGATTGAAACCGAAATGTGTGTGGCAGGATTTCGTATGGTTTTACTAGCTAGAATATCAACTGGAGAATTGTGTATGTGTAAGGAGCCTGCTTGTTCTGTGTTTTGCTTGTGTCATCGTAT
>CM067343.1:63515975-63575975 GCA_034190875.2 Urechis unicinctus | reverse complement strand
ATGTGTTTGTGTGTGTGTCAGTGAGTTTTAAATGATGTGTGTGTCAGTGAGTGTTAAATGGCGGGTGTGTGTCAGTGAGTGTTGAATGATGTGTGTGTGTCAGTGGGTGTTAAATGATGTGTGTGTGGTGTGTGTCAGTGAAATGATGTGTGTGTGTCAGTGGGTGTTAAATGATGTGTGTGTGTCAGTGAGTGTTAAATGGCGGGTGTGTGTCAGTGAGTGTTAAATGGCGGGTGTGTGTCTGTGGTTTTAAACGATGTGTGTGTGTGACAGTGAGTGTTAACTGTGGGGTGTTGCGAAGATACAAAAAAAAATAAGGAAAAGGAATCTTTGAGTATTTAAGCAAGGTGAAATAGAATCTTTGTATTGTTTGTGTATTCAACTAAGTCAAATTGCAGCTGCTGTTAAATTCCCCGCTGACAGAATGAATGCCACACCATTGAGCAATGGAAACAACAACTTAATTAGCCACAGTGAATCCTGGTTATGTACATCAAATTTAAGGGGGATTTTGTCGGTAAACCAGCTTGGTGGGCTCATTAAACACTCAACGCTCATTTTCCTAACTATTTCACGAAATCGATATGCGTCTGGTATTAATTACAGATATCCAAACAATTGGTATGTTCTTTATCCTCCGGCTGCATTGGTCTCGTTTGATTGAACCTGCAGCACAACACCCGGATGGATGGCAATCAATAGGATGCCAGGGATTTACTTCAAAAACTTCTAATATCTCCGAACTAAAGACATAATTCAGAGAGCACAATATTTTTCAGAGTGTTTCGTGCAAAGGAAGTCGTAAGTTCGAGCGCTATTTTCATACATTTCATTACGGAGCCTAGAAGAGAAGAAAGGGAAAATGTGCTCACATTGCAATGATTTCTTGTGATAAATCGTCAGTTATATTTAGTCTTATAATTAACCAGAATACTTGACACCCGTGCGATGTATCATATTCTGTAAATTATATCAAGGGCTGACATGTTCAAGACCTGTCTTCGTGTTAATCGGCTTCCTATCCTAAGTATGTTTAAAGCAGTAAAATCATGATATTTCACATCTAAACCTCGCTGGTATATCACGGGACATGGTTAGTGTAAAATGTAAAATGTTGCTAGAATTATAACATTTGTCATAGAACTGGATCCTATTCACGCGATTCCGCCAAGCGCTATCACTGAACATTCCAGATCCTTTCAGCATATCGGCAACTGTTTAATGAAGGTTAAAACAACATATTCCGGATGCTGCTGATATCATAATACTCGCCCACGGGTGAAGCCGTATCCAGGGCTAGGCAATCATTGAAGTTATTGACGCGAAGAGACGATCGAGTAACAGTGGGTACGGTCCGTTATGATCACGACGCGAACCCCAAATCCGAGCAGCGCTGACAACATTTTATGGTAAACATGCGCATATGCTGCGAAGGTTTGACTGCTAAGGTTGGAAGATGTTTGTTTCGTGCCTAGTTGCGTTTGCATTATCAAAGGCCTGTTGTTTTTTCATTGTTGTTGTTGTAAACGGATGGCTTATTTTTCTCCGGACGCACTTCGCACATACCAGGCTGGTATGACAGTCACGAAACCAACAGAATGGCGCGAGAAAGTGTCGAAACAGAGCATCGGTTGATCAGACAGTGAGGTGTTCGTTGATGCAGCAGCTATCGCCAACCGAACCTGCAAAGCAAATCAGCGATCCGAAAACATATTCTGTTTTCTTTTGAATAAATACATGAGCAAACCAACGGCTTCCTATACGTTTCAGCGGCTTCGTTCGACGTCACTGACATAGCAGACGTGTGATTTAGGTTTTGAACAAGTATAAAATGTACGGAGGAGCAATCAGTCCAATCATTCGAAGCCAGCCCCGGTCATTCATCTTGTTATGTTGTGGCTTTACAGTCATCATCGATCCGTTTTCCACACTGTCCCTTTCTTAGTGATTAGTTAAGATGCAATCAACATGTATGATGAGAATACGAGGGCAAATGGGACGAGTTTGCATTTGTGTGAACTCAGTTAAACGTGAACGGTAGTTGAGATATGAGGTGAGGGAGCGGGGTTGCGGGTTAGATGCTTCACATGGTAATCAACCTGTTTCGGCATGCACAGATAAAGAAACAAATACATATTAAGGCAGGAAATGAAGCTGCATGGGACGAAACCCAATGTGATCTCTTAATTGGCCGAGCGGACTTATCGCGGTGTTGCTCGCCATTCGTTGCCTATAAGAGCGATGGATTTTTTCATAGAGGGGACTTTTACGCCTACCATCGGTTTGAGGAAATTGCTGCAATTGTTGCTGGAAATAATTTGAGTGATTCCCATACGATATGATTTATGACAAGGCTCGTGGGAAGAATTTGTCAGAGGTGTGTGCGGATGGGGAGCTGTGGGGGGTGGGGTGGGGGGGGGGGGGTTGGTGTTGGGGGTGTTACCTATTTTTTAATATTGATATGCATATATCTTTATTTCCAGAATCGATCAGACTTGGTTGAGTTCGGAATTGGCGTCGCATCTGTCCTTGGTTGTTGGGTAGTTGCTATGGCGCCAGGTAGATGCTAACACCCACCCCACAAGTACCCAGTTCCAAACACACCGCGACCACTATCTCTCCTCCCAAGTACTCACCCTACGGGAGCGCGCCGATGCAGCGCTTCTCTCCAACGCAAACTACC
Organism: Urechis unicinctus; assembly: GCA_034190875.2. Taxonomy (NCBI): domain Eukaryota; kingdom Metazoa; phylum Annelida; class Polychaeta; order Xenopneusta; family Urechidae; genus Urechis; species Urechis unicinctus. Next base: position 63,573,292 of record CM067343.1, on the reverse strand, counting down.
CTGCCGCGCCGAGCGCGCATGAAACTCGCGCTTTATCGCTATGCCAGTATCCCCCATAGGAGAGCTTGGGATAGTGGCTCTGACTTTTAAACGCCAATGGGGATGCTGAATCTGCGGGATGCCCCCTTTCATCGGCTACAGGATTACTGCGACCGGATCCCTCGGGAAGGCAACTTAGTTCGCGATCGCTGATTATCACTTTCATAAACTACACAGACGCGTCACAGGGAGGCTGTCAGTACAGATAGCCGCAGTATCGTCGTCCGCCGGCTGCATCCGCTCTTGCTTTTTATAGTTCTAGTTTTATCGATAAGCATCTTGTGTTGTTATAATGACACCAATGAGGACAGTGGTGGAATCTGAAATTATGAAAGACTTTTTGAACGGAATAGCGGCAAATTGTCTTCATTCCCGTGACTTTCTTTAGGCGCCAAGTCCTGCTGTTAAATGGCAGATTCCCCGAAGCAACTGGCGAGACACGCTCTGACAGCTTGGTGTCATTGAAACGGATATATACGAGCCACACGTGACTTTTTTCTCTTGATAATATTGTACACCGTTCTACCGTGAATGACATTACAGAGATTGGAGCATCACTAGCGGTCATCTGATGTCCAGTTCTGTAATTTATGAGGTTCGTTAATTTCATCAACAGGCCACCTGAAGTTGTACTGCGGTCAGCTACGGCGTTAACGACTGGCGGCAAAGTACCGTCAACACTGTGAGCCACAAGTCTGAGTCACGCGGACATTTACGGAGATTTATGCATGTTGGTCACCTGTGTTTTCCAGGCCTGAAGGAGAAGAAAACACCCTCTGTTCGGTGATGCTGACAGCTCATCAGCAGGGGACGCTGCTTCATTTCACCAAGCGCTCTACCTGGTGGTGTATATACTGGTGGTGATAGCATAGCGAGTTCTTTTTTTGGGGATACTGAACAGGAAGAAGACAATTCCGTAGAACTTTGCACCGAACAGCGTCACTTCATCTCTGGGGATATTATTTATATAGGAGACTGAGGGGCTGATTAGCGGAAGTGTATTTACACAAAGCAACTCAACCACGACATGTCAGGTAAGTGTCATTTGAGCAATGACCATTCATGATTGGCACCGACGATTGTGGAGAAAAGAAGAAAATGACCCCCAATTCATTTGCGGCTACTTGATAAAAGATTGTGGAATTCCAACTTGTGGAATTCTCGTTGTAATCACGTAGCTTTTGGTAATGCTGTCAATCTCAGCACGAACATACACTCACTGAAACCTAATAAGCAGGTTAGCAGTCGAGAACATGCTCGGGTCCGCAAGCTCCACTCGTCTCTGGTAATTCGCCTCGATGTCTGCCCGCATTTACATCCAGGCAGTGCATGCACTTGAAGGGAGGGCCAGTTTTTTCCTTCTGGCTTGGAGTTTCAAAGTCGGTGTGTGTATTACAACTGACAGGTGTAGAAGGAGAAATAAAGGGCGATAATTACGGGGTAAGCTATTGGGAAATCGCGTTGGTTACATGGTGGAACATACCCTCATGTTTGATTCAAACATACTCACACAAAACTATGGCAATTACAGCGGCAATTGCTCGCCTGTGTTATCCTCGCGGCTGACGGGCCAATAATCGCCAGCACGCGCTCCAAGGAGCGGCGCGTTTTAGTGTACTATGGCAAACAATGACATGATAACCCTGGGCCTGGGGCTGCTTTAAGGCTCACATAGATTCAGCTCATTGCTGTCAGTAATTCTGTGATTTTTTTTCGGCCTGATTAACTACTCTAAATTAAGTTATTCATAGCAGAATATTTTACTATACATGCCGTTCAAATTTTCAAAGACAGTGAATTCGCTTTTCACTTGCATAAGATGCCTAATAAATTGCACAAAACTCTTCCAGATTTCGAGTGGCTGAAAAATACCAAAAACAATTTCGCTTCGAATGGGCTCATAAAAATGGCTGTGCATATATTCAAGCCAGCTCCCTCCTCCCTCATCTATACTGTCCGTTCTGTGCCCCCCCACCCCCCTTCACACACCACCCCACCCAACCACCGCTCACAACCCATCTCAGGCCACCATCAGTCTTCTAGGTCTCATGCTGCGCGAGCCATAAGTCGAGCTTGTTATGATAGAAGCCGTCTTAGAGAGTAGCCCTATAATGACCAGACCACGATGTATTGCTTTGGTAAATGTCAACAGGTGTACACAACAGAAATGTCATTTGTAAATGTCGTCTGAATTTTGCAAACAAACATTTCGCGCTGTGACAGCATCTCTCCATGACGGGCTGAGTTGATCCACGGACTCAAATGTCACGCTATGATTTATTATTGCAAGATCGGTCCAACAAGAGGCACTCGATCGTAGACGATCGCTCGCGACGAACCTCATCTGACAGACCGAGCATCAATATTTGTGTTTGAATCATCTCTAACCAAAACAATGATGTGTAGTTTTCAGATGTTGTGCATTAAACTGTCAACTATCTGAAAACAATAGGCACTATATTCCACGAATGAATTTTGCACATCTTGCTCCTCATAAGCTCTAGGAAATACAAGAAACGTAACATCGCCTTGTCTGCGCTGAAAACTATTGACTTTTTTCACGGTTCATTCATTTTCTGTCAGACAATCTAAAGTCACAACTGACAGAAAGCTAAAACTTGTAGAGAAGGAAATTTGTGGGAACGGCTATTTACAAATACTGAACCCAGATGTGATCCAGTGGGAAACGAGGAAGCAATGATGTTGCTGTCTGCTTATCCCTCCATTTTCCTGTTCGTCTGTCCGTGGTTCGTCATTAGCTGGGCACCAGATGGCGCTAATGCACGCTTGTTGGTAGTACATCCTAAACGACCAAGTGTTGAGGCAAGGCAAATGGACATGCTTCCATCCCAGCAATGCCATCCATGCTCAATGGAACGCGCTTAATGCTCTATGGCTGCAGGCAATCGAAAGTTGCTTCATTTCGGCAAATTGCAGATTTGCCAGCGCCAGTTCGAGAAAAAATGAACGTTGTGTATCAGACAAAGAGGATCGGGTTATTTGAGGAAAATGCCATGTTTTGTCGGAGGCGGTCCTGCAACTTTGAATAACAGATTCTATTCCGATAGAATAAGCGTGCGAATCATTGTAATTTGAGCGTGATTAGGTTATGTTCAGTTAGCTATGAGTGTATTGGATACGCAAGGTGGCACCATGACCTTGACTCGTGGTAAATAGAGGCATATGGTCTGCATGGTTGATCGTGTTGTGAGTGAGGCGTATGGCACTCCCGGGAGAGGTGGTGTAAGGTGTGATGTGTTTCTGGGTGAGGTGATCTGTACTCCAGGAAGAGATTAGGACACTGGTGGTGTAGGGTGTGATGTGTTTCTGGGTGAGGTGATCTGTACTCCAGGAAGAGATTAGGACACTGGTGGTGTAAGGTGTGATGTGTTTCTGGGTGAGGTGATCTGTACTCCAGGAAGAGATTAGGACACTGGTGGTTTAAGGTGTGATGTGTTTCTGGGTGAGGTGATCTGTACTCCAGGAAGAGATTAGGACACTGGTGGTGTAAGGTGTGATGTGTTTCTGGGTGAGGTGACCTGTACTCCAGGAAGAGATTAGGACACTGGTGGTGTAAGGTGTGATGTGTTTCTGGGTGAGGTGATCTGTACTCCAGGAACAGATTAGGACACTGGTGGTGTAAGGTGTGATGTGTTTCTGGGTGAGGTGATCTGTACTCCAGGAAGAGATTAGGACACTGGTGGTGTAAGGTGTGATGTGTTTCTGGGTGAGGTGATCTGTACTCCAGGAAGATATTAGGACACTAGTGGTGTAAGGTGTGATGTGTTTCTGGGTGAGGTGATCTGTACTCCAGGAAGAGATTAGGACACTGGTGGTGTGGTGTAAGGTGTGATGTGTGTTTCTGGGTGAGGTGATCTGTACTCCAGGAACAGATTAGGACACTGGTGGTGTAAGGTGTGATGTGATGTGTTTCTGGGTGAGGTGATCTGTACTCCAGGAACAGATTAGGACACTGGTGGTGTAAGGTGTGATGGGTTTCTGGGTGAGTGTGATCTGTACTTCAGGAAGAGTTTTAGGAGAGAGAGAGGAGTAGAGGTGTGATGTGTTTCTGGGTGAGGTGAGAGAGAGAGGGAGAGAGAGAGAGAGAGAGAGACACCAGTCCACGTTGTACACATGTAGATGTGTTTCCACGGTCACAGGCACCTGTACTCCAGCAGAAGACGTTCACAGGACACTAGTAGCCTGGCAGTCCACGTTCACAGGCACCTGTAGCCCAGCAGTCCACGTTCACAGGCACCTGTAACCCAGCAGCCCACGTTCACAGGCACCTGTAGCCTGGCAGTCCACGGTCACAGGCACCTGTAACCCAGTAAGCCCACGTTCACAGGCACCTGTAACCCAGCAGTCCACGTTCACAGGCACCTGTAACCCAGCAGCCCACGTTCACAGGCACCTGTAGCCTGGCAGTCCACGTTCACAGGCACCTGTAGCCCAGCAGTCCACGTTCACAGGCACCTGTAACCCAGGCAGCCCACGTTCACAGGCACCTGGTAGCCTGGCAGTCCACGTTTCAGGCACCTGTAGCCTGGCAGTCCACGTTCACAGGCACCTGTAACCCAGCAGCCCACGTCACAGGCACCTGTAGCCTGGCAGTCCACGTTCACAGGCACCTGTAGCCTGGCAGTCCACGGACACAGGCACCTGTAGCCTGGCAGTCCACGTTCACAGACACCTGTAGCCCAGCAGTCCACGGTCACAGGCACCTGTAACCCAGCAGCCCACGTTCACAGGCACCTGTAACCCAGCAGTCCACGTTCACAGGCACCTGTAACCCAGCAGCCCACGTTCACAGGCACCTGTAGCCTGGCAGTCCACGTTCACAGGCACCTGTAACCCAGCAGTCCAGGAAGAGTTCACAGGCACCTGAGAGAACCCAGCAGCCCACGTTCACAGGCACCTGTAGCCTGGCAGTCCACGTTCACAGGCACCTGTAGCCCAGCAGTCCACGTTCACAGGCACCTGTAACCCAGCAGCCCACGTTCACAGGCACCTGTAGCCTGGCAGTCCACGTTCACAGGCACCTGTAGCCCAGCAGTCCACGTTCACAGGCACCTGTAGCCAGCAGTCCACGTTCACAGGCACCTGTAGCCCAGCAGTCCACGTTCACAGGCACCTGTAGTCTAACATTCCACGTAAACCGCCTCCAGCTAACATGAAGAAAGCACTTGGTGGCATATTGAACGTTTTCCCGATGTGTTATGAGTACTTATTTGTCTCAAGTGCGTAGTACGCTATCCACTTGCCGCAATACTTAGTGTTCCTAGTGACCGCTGGTCCTACATCGTAATACACCACATCCTCTAATAGCAAGCAATGAAATACACACAAGAGGTCTACGCTGTCTCCAGTCAGTCAGTCAGTCAGTCAGTCAGTCAGTCAGTCAGTCAGTCAGTCAGTCGGTCGGTCAGTCAGTCAGTCAGTCGGTGGGTCGATGAGTCACTCGTTGGGTCAGTCAGCCAGTCAGTCACACAGACAGAAAGACCGCGTGATTATGCATGGTGATAATCTGCGCGTGTGGTCGTCAGGAAATATGCTTTGTGCGGTTGTCGCTGACTGGTTCGTATTATGTCAGGAGATTACTATTCACTAATGGTTGCAAGGTGCCACGATGCATGTGGAATGAGTAAATCGGTCGCACACAGACGCCAACAGACTTCACGGCTTTTAGCTAAAATCAAGTATGCTTTGCTCTGGGTTAACATTAACATATTAAATGGGCCATAAATAGTTTTGTGCATTTGAATATGGTGGCGGTGTGGTCCATTGTTAACGAGTTTGACAGAGGTGTATCACCGTTAAATGCGTGGATTGGCCTGATTGACGCGGTTATAATTGGTATTATCACTTGGAGTCGAAGACATGGAAGCGCACCATCACTCTACATCACACGACCGGCCAGCTGCAGCAGCCTGCCAGTAGGCTAAGTAGGGTATAAGCCCTCTGAAAACTCAACAACGCCATGTGTGCTTTGAGGCTTTGCTTCCACCGGAAACATTAAACATGCGCAGAGACTCCTCTCCAGCTGACGCGCGCCGCTTACTAAGTCAGCCTAAGCGCTTTATAATCCTGCATGCCGTGCATGTTCGCCCTTGTTTTGTGCGACTGCGGAATATAACCCCGGGTGCTCGAAACACCCACTCACTGGCTTCTTGATTACAGCCGTCCCCGCTCCAGCGCTTTCATCCTCTTCTGGAATATTTATTTGCGTGTGTGGACATCTTCATCGGCTTCATGGCAGATTCCTGGGATCGGTCACGTCTCAATACAAACATTGTTATCCGCATGAGCTCACTCGTTCTACCTGTAATCAACGCATAACCACACCTGGGGCTAGTTTCCTGCTGACAAGGCACAACAAAACATCCATTACTTTTAATCCTTCTTCTTCTTATTGGACGCACCAGTCATCGCTGTGTTCTTCAAACATGCAATTTAGTTTGGCTTCGAATGCGAAAAGGAATGCTTTCCAGCGCAACTCCTACTAAGGAGAACAGGTCCTATGTGGGGTAGGGTAGACTTGTTATATTCGCCAGTGGTTTGTGTTTGAAAGCTGTGAATGGCCCCTGGCTTGTGTCCGTCTGATATAAACGGCTTATTTAGTGAAGCCACGACCGAAAGACTTACAGGAGAAGAGATGTGCTTTATGGGGAAAGTGATTCCTTGTGGGCGGCTCTGTCTGGTCTGTTTTATTTCATCATAAGGGTTGACGGAGCTGAGAAGGTGGCAAGTGTAGTTGCGTGACAGACTTGGTGCGTGATGTATGTACGTATGTATGTACGTATGTATGTACGTATGTATGTATGTATGTATGTATGTATGTATGTATGTATGTATGTATGTATGTATGTATGTATGTATGTATGTATGTATGTATGTATGTATGTATGTATGTATGTATGTATGTATGTATGTATGTATGTATGTATGTATGTATGTATGTATGTATGTATGTATGTATGTATGTATGTATGTATGTATGTATGTATGTATGTATGCATGCATGCATGTATGTATGTATGTATGTATGTATGTATGTATGTATGTATGTATGTATGTATGTATGTATGTATGTATGTATGAATGGATGTACGTATTCGTTGACATTACTAAGCTCTGATTCAGCTGCTGTTGCTGCTGCAGCTGCTGCTGTTGTTGTTGTTGCTGCTGCTGCTGCTGCTATTGGAAATCAAGAGTCACTTGATATCATTCAAGTGATAAGATGCCACTTGTCTGTTTTACGTGATAACCTATCTTCCTCTTCATCCGCTTCAATCAGCCGATAACCTACGATAATTGTCTCGTTCGATGTATGCTAGCTGCACCACGCTTTGAGTCTGTCGTTCATGGCGGCAACCTTCACCATCCCCTTTCATTGACTTTTTAGCATCCGCTCAGGGTCACGTTTGCGTTATCGAGTCACTGAGGTCCGCTGTACTGGCTTTGATGCCAGTGACGATAACCATTCAAATGCCTCTGTCACAGTGACGCTTTCATGTGTGGCCTGCTTATAGTCAACATGCATGGGTCATCCCAGTGACTGGCCGATGTGTGCTCATAGACACAGCAGCCCAGTGGCACGACCGTGTATTGGCGGCCGTGAAGTCGTGATATATGTCTGTTGGAAGAGGAGATGGCGCTCTATTACCTCCTGGTTACGAGGGGAGGTCTCGGCTACACCTCCAGGCTTTTGATGCCTGCTGTGAGTGATCGTTGGGATAGCGGATAACGTTATGTCGAACAAGCCTTCATTACCCATGGGTCATGTAAACACGGCGCTTATAATCAACGTAAACTGACGCCCCCGTAGCAACTAGCGAAGAAGATGGAAAAGTATACATGGACGAGGGGAATGTTGTATTGAATGTCCGCTTCTGCTGGGATTGATAATCAGCTTTGAAAGATACATCCTCTCATCTTTGCGTTGATTGATGTGCATTTCAAGAAGCTGACCTATAGATATGAAAGAGAACGAATAATTTAGCCACACACCCAATATTGCCGATACTAGCAATTGGGCTTGGAGAACGGCTGCTCCACGGAGCAATAAACTCCATGTGCAGGTAGGGCTTTGATTACCAAGTCAATACCGCAGTGATTTAGAATGATCATGTGACTAATACGGGACGCTTATTGTATCTCATTCCGTTAGTGGCGCAGAAAAGGGGCGTGTCTGTTTATGGGCGGGGCAAGAGAACAACATATATTCGCATGGGCAGCCAGGAAAAGTATATATATCATTGGTTGGCCTTATCTGCGTCTGTGGGTTATTTGTGGACAATATCGCGATATTTGATCAGGATGTTTTGTTGTTTTCTGCTTTCATGTTATCGGTTTGCCATCCAGGGGTTTATCGTTGATCTAAATGAAATGCCAAAGTGGCCATGGCCCTCATAACATCGACCTCATTGCTTCCTCCGTGAGGCACCCTCACCTCACCACCCTACCCACCTCACACTCACTGCCCGCACCTATCAATCAATGCCCTCCATCAATAATTCACTTCGTCTTCTATAATAGCTTTTCCGCTTCGGAACAATGGCGTTGAACTAATTGGCCTGCTATAGCTGCATCTCTCACACCAACCTCAAAGAATGTGGTTCAGTCATTTCCAGATGGTGTTCACTGTTGACAAGGCCATCTTCCTTTTATTTGTATGCATTCACATAGAGCAGCTGTCCGCGAGAATGCTTCTCAACTAAACCATACATCAGGTCATCCGGTGCTAAAAGCCGGGAATATGACAGTGATGACTGAACAAGACAACTGGGCGCAACACGACATGGTAAGTTATAAAGAAGCTGCTCCATGGGTAAATTACAAAAAAGCTGCTCCATGGGTAAGTTACAAAGAAGCTGCTCCATGGGTAAGCTACAAAAGAGGCTGCTCCATGGGTAAGTTACAAAGAGGCTGCTCCATGGGTAAGTTACAAAAGAGGCTGCTCCATGGGTAAGTTACAAAGAGGCTGCTCCATGGGTAAGTTACAAAGAAGCTGTTCCATGGGTAAGTTACAAAGAGGCTGCTCCATGGGTAAGTCATGAAGAGGCTGCTCCATGGGTAAGTTACAAAGAGGCTGCTCCATTGGTAAGTTTCAAAGAGGCTGCTCCATGGGTAAGTTACAAAGAGGCTTGTCTATGGTTCTGGTTGTCATATAAGACATTCATGGTTACCAGTTGCAATACAGACGTACACATTCAGGAAAAATGTCCTAATTAGTACCTACAATTAATTTTTAAATGACATCTTGGACGCGATGTTTAAGTAGTACTTTGGGTTCCGTTAGAGGTGGTTATTTCGGTCTTGGGTTATGTGACCTTTACGTCGACGAAAGGAAAGATTAAACTAATTAGGTAAGTCAAAACTATTTAAGAAAGTCTCAACTTGTGAGGAAAGTCTCAACAAATGCTCGCATTTCACGAGGAGTCACAAAACCGGGCCGAAAATCTTAGGCATCCAAACTCTTAGTTCGGACAAGAGTTTTCTTTCACAAAACCACTTGCCAAACGGTTACAGGTTAAGGATGCTTCAAAAGAAGGTCTTATCCCCGTTTTTTGTCAGGATGGACTGCTCTTATCGGTGATTGGTGGAGAGACAGGTGACGGCCAAGTGCCAGGAGGAAATCATTTGTTATATGTTACCTGCTTGCTACCGATCACTGCACAAAGTGAGCTGTTAACAAGTTGAGTAATTTGCCTTGGAGTGGCCCTAACGGACAAGTCTTGTAGCAGAACGCTGCCAACGAACCACCGTTTCCTGTTCTATTTATAGTTAAACACTATATGTTTACAGTGGCCCCGCGTGATACAGCGAGGAACCCTATATGTATGTGCAATCATAACCCGCAAGTAGCAGTTGTATAGAGGATTAGCACAGCTGACCTTTCAATAAGAGGTAAAAATGAATCGATGAATCGACTGTTCTTAGAGTGATTGACATGGTAGATAATTCATTTGAGAAGGCATTAGGCTTCTGGTGAGTATATGTCAGGGTTTGTACATTGCCAGGTGGTTGCTTGGGGCAGTGGGCGGGGGAGATGTTGAGGTGAGCGCGGAGGTGGAGGTAAACATCACACCTATGAAGGATTGCTTAAAACAAAACAAATTTATCTTATTAACGCTTTATCTCGATAATAATTCGTACAATGGAATTCGTTTAAACAAATATGCACTGGTATCCGACGAGTCAGTGCCTGGTCCCATGTCGTCGGGGGCACCGCGTCCGTAGTCCGCAGAACACTGTATGCTGCTAAGCATCTGCATTCAGCCGCATACACGCGTATGGTCGGGTTAGTTGATTCCGAAAGGTACACCGACCTCCCGAGAGCCATCCTTCACAGGTTCACCGGTCGTCGGCTTCATTAGCTACATCTACGAATAAACAAACTCAGCAACAGCGGCTTATGTTAGAATAAGCGCGCTAGTGGACTCTAGCAGTAGATCACTGTAAGCTATATGTATAGACGATTAGCTCGTGGAGGGCTATATGGCAACCACCATAAGCTACTAATGCTTAGCTGCCCTGTGTTCTGTACAGGGATAGTAGTATATGTAGGTGATTATACGTGACTTTACAGGTGCGTCAGGTTACGACATACGAATGAGATGATCTAGTCGAGCTTACACCCACCCTTATGCGAGGCCAGAACTAAATGCTTTCAGTGAAAAAGTAAAATGGCAAAATCCATATAAATCGATGCGAATGATTAAGATAATCAGCCATACGCTTTTGAATATGTAACCAAGTGCATAACAGCATTTTGGGTGAATCATATTGATACAGACGAGTGATGGTATGCTGACTCAGCATCGCTCAGCAACACCAGCCACCTAGCGACCACTTTCTTACTCATCTAAACCCTCCAGAACCATTGACGCTATGCATCATGGGCTGTACGATTGACGCTATGCATTATGGGCTGTTGTTTGTCAAACAAAAGAATGAGATCAAAGCTGATTCATTCTTGCTACAGTGCAGGCGCCTGTCATACCTAACTAGATAAGGTTGCGTATGATATGTCTTATATCAAAGCCTATCACCATGGTGACCTCCTTCATCTCCGCCGTGAGTTGACACATGAACACATCGGCTGATTTCCTCACACGCTTTCCCATATGACGCGATATATCACTTGCCTAGCTCTCTATTGCCCGGCCGTGTTTCGTCCATAAACGCTCTGTCACTGGGCAATCTTATTGCTTCTGCTATCATACTTTAACAAATCACTGACTACAAAGGCCATAGAACCATCGCCATTCTCTGCCACAGCTAATGCAGCAGCAGCAGCAGCAGTAGCAGCAGCAGCAGCAGCAGCAGCAGCAGCAGCAGCAGCAGCAGCAGCAGCAGCAGCAGCATCAGCAGCAGCAGCAGCAGCAGCAGCAGCAGCAGCAGCAGCAGCAGCAGCAGCAGCAGCAGCAGCAGTAGCAGCAGCAGTAGCAGCAGCAGCAGCAGCAGCAGCAGTAGCAGCAGCAGCAGCAGCAGCAGCAGCAGCATGTGCTTCAAGCAGCCTGTCTGTGTCTTAATGGTTCCGGCATTTATCTCAAGTGGATCCGGCACTAAAAGTCATTCAAAGAGAACTCAGCCACCTCGTTCCTTAAACCTGGGTTCTGCTTGTTTTCTTCTCGTTTATCGTCATTGTTTCGCGGTCAAGAATGTCCCCTCGATTGCCCTGAGGTCACTTGTGAGCCGCGGGGGGGGGGGGGGGGGGGGGTGTTTGGAGTATTAATTACGTTGCTGAGCGTCAGGTGTTAAAACTGCCATACTTGTAGGCTGGTGTTTGATCTTCAAATCAGACGCAGCCATTCACCTTCACATATGCTTCTCAATGAGAGCAGGTCCAATTGAGATAGGCGGTTACAATATAGGTACATCTAATACAACCTCTCGGGGTAATTAATGATTCACCGGGGTGGCGCGAATAGTGGTTGTGCTTCTGATGCGGAGGAATGTAAGGTAGGCGGTGATTCGGTTATAAAGGTGGATAATAGCAGTGGTGAGATAGGTTGGGTTTGAGGCTGTCTGTGGTGAGATATGTTGAGTTTGAGGCTGTCTGTGGTGAGATAGGTTGGGTTTGAGGCTGTCTGTGGTGAGATAAGTTGGGTTTTAGGCTGTCTGTGGTGAGATAGGTTGGGTTTGAGGCTGTCTGTGGTGAGATAGGTTGGGTTTGAGGCTGTCTGTGAGATAGGTTGGGTTTGAGGCTGTCTGTGACGAGCATGTACAGAAGACGAAGCACCAAGGCCAACATGCGCTGATTATTACGGCTCTCGAGTTCTCGTCGACAGCCGCCTACCCCCCATGGCTGTGAAACTAATCCCGGCATATGTTCCACGTGAACACAGCTTTTTATCTGCCGCGCCATAATAACATGACTGATGGGCGTATACTCTGTCACTGTTGCGACGGCCAGCCATGATCGGCCGCTTTCCCGTACACCTAGAGCAGGCTGCAGTCAGCAGGCAGCAGGCTGCAGGCAGCAGGCCATCTGGTCGGCACGTGTCACGCCTCTCCACGTTCAGCACCCAATAGGCGGCCCGAGATTCGCCTTATTTACATACAATCTCACAGTATATAACACTATTACCTATTTTCTTCACATGAACATAATCGTATAAACAAATTGCGGGATGTTTGTTATTTTATTTCAAACCCTGTAATCGGTAACTCGATAAGCTGCGTTGAGGATTTCACGGTGCTGTGAGAACGGCTCGGCATGGCATTGTTCTCTCGACATTCCATCGTGTTTTCAAGTGATCTCCATCTTCCCGGCACGATGAGACAAGTGTAGATCAGTGGTACTTGTTGCCGTGTCTCCCTGCAGCTTCTAGCACCCCGGGGGCTTGCATGTTAACGCCATGGAGTTCGTGAGATACCCATGACGCCTGTGACCCAGCAGGGGGGCTTAACTGTCAGCAAACATATTAGCCGTGGTGATGCGCTCTTACCCAATGGGGAGTGTTGTTACAAGGCTTGTTAACGAGAAGGTGTGTCTTGAGACAACAAACAAGCGAACGCGTGGTAATCACGTAAACGCCCGGTCTTACGGCTGGTGGGTGTTTCACAGCCGCCGGGTATAGAGGCAGCTACTGTTTGTCGTCAATTACTCTCATATACTTCATAATGTGTAAACTGTTATGGATCTTTAGTGAATTTATGCGATCTTCAAAAGTTACAAGGCAATGATGCATTTTTGAAAATGGCACGTTTGACAAAATCATGCGTTAATTTTAGTAATTAAAACCGAATGACAGAGGGTGTGAATGAATCAATCAGTGAATGAGAGAGGGTGTGATTGAATCAATCAGGGAATGAGATAGGGTATGAATGAATCAAACAGTGCATGAGAGAGAGTGTGAATGAATCAATCAGTAAATGAGAGAGGGTGTGAATGAATCAATCAGTGAATAAGAGAGGGTGTGAATGAATCAATCAGTGAATGAGAGAGGGTGTGAATGAATCAATCAGTGAATGAGAGAGGGTGTGAATGAATCAATCAGTGAATGAGAGAGGGTGTGAATGAATCAATCAGTGAATGAGAGAGGGTGAGAATGAATCAATCAGTGAATGAGAGAGGGTGTGAATGAATCAATCAGGGAATGAGAGAGGGTGTGAATGAATCAATCAGTGAATGAGAGAGTGTGTGAATGAATCAATCAGTGAATGAGAGAGGGTGTGAATGAATCAATCAGTGAATGAGAGAGGGTGTGAATGAATCAATCAGTAAATGAGAGAGGGTGTGAATGAATCAATCAGTGAATGAGAGAGAGTGTGAATCAATGAATGAATGAATGAATGAATGAGTGAATAAATGAATAAGGTGACGAGGGGTCGAAATCCACTTGTACTGATGGCGGCTAATGCAAGATTTGGCGTTGGTAAAATGATTTAACAATTATAAGATAAAATAATGAAGCCAATGTACTAGCCGCCGCATCTCAGCCCAGTCCCCATTAAGACTATTTGTGTGGCAATGTTAAGTTTCCATGCTGGTATACCCTCCACGTCATGTGAGCTGGTGTTCCCTCCACGTCATGTTACCAGGTGTACCCTCCACGTCATTTTACCAGGTGTACCCTCCACGTCATGTAACCAGGTGTACCCTCCACGTCATGTTAGCTGGTGTACCCTTCACGCCATGATAGCGGCTTCGTGGTTGGCCAACCATCCCGGAATGCGCGGAGGCCCGTGGTTACATCTGGAAGCCAGGACCCCTGCATGGACCGCATCCATTTTCCAACTCAACGATAATTTTGAGCGAGTGAACGAGTAAGTAACTGAATTGGTTAGTGCATTTGTGGATGAGTGAGTGAGTGAATAAGTGTGTGAATGAATGAGTGAGTGAATTCAACATACAGTGCGGGAACGAGCGTTTCAATTGATGAGTCAATCAATGGATGGATTAGGAAGGCATTTTCTAATTTAATAAGAGAATGAATGAATGGGTTAATGAATAGAATGATGAAATAATGAATGAATCAATGATTGAAAGTAGAATGGAGTTTCACAGTTGCCGAGTGGATTGATGATGGTGTGAATTTTGAGAAGACTAGATTCACTTGCCAATAACAATTATAAAATAAGCGATAACAGATGAAAGCCATACCTCTGACTGCGATCACATTACCTCCAATCGAATTCCTTGCCATCATGTTTGGTGTTGCTTTCATAAAAAGGTGCATGTTGCTATAAATACAGACGCCTGTGCCCTCTGAGCTCATACGGAGCATTACCAAGTAGATAGATTGTCTGGTGGGCCTCACTGAGTGGATTGGGAATGCATCCCTGGTGCACCTGCAAAACTGAGCGGTTCTTTGATTTGGTGCCGAGTTACAGAGACAGACGCGGTGTTAGCTCTCAGTGAACGCTTTTGTCAATATAACCGACAAATTAATCCCATATCGCTTTAGTAAGCCGCCATTGAAACATTTAATGAGACGTAGTCGGCTTCTTGTTTGGGATTTTTTTTAGGTTTTATGTTGACTTTATTTGTGTTGGAGGATAGTATGATGTCCTGGTAATGTCAACGAGTGCATCTGTAGCTTAATGATACTGCCCCTGTATTTATTAGTAATACACAATATATGGCAATGGATGCATGTATTACTTACTTAGATGCAAGTTGGTGCCATACTGTGCAAGCATATATCATGGTACCGGCTCATAACAAAGCCATCCAAGGTGTATTGGTACAGTGCGGGATTTGTATTATTATATAAGACGTAAAAAAACACTCGTTGTTCTGTATTAATGATGCAATGCTACGTGGTGTATTCACGAGTTGATCCATCTTGTGGTACGGCAGGCAGCTGTAACACCGGTTGCCAACCTGTACCCCATCGACTCCACCCCCTACCTACGCTGATGCTTTGGTCCTGACAAGGCGCTCTGACCACCAGCAGAGTCCACCTGGCCAGGCAATTTAGAGGCCCAGTTTTATTGCACTCTCCATATACCTACCTTGCAGTAAGCACGGAACACAGTCTGCTATGCAGCATGCAATTCCTTCTTGCTGTGACGGTGTATATATGTTATTGAAAACCGGCGTTATAGTGGCAGGTAAAAGGTTTTAACGTATTTTATCCGGTCATCCTGTGGACGTAATTACCTTTGCAAAAATTGATGACTTAACATTCCTTGGCTAAATGCTACATCTAGACAGCGAAAAGGTTATTGACTTTCATGCTTGGATCATCAGGTAACGGTACTTGTAGCTCCCTACATCTGTTACAGAACAAACCAGCAACAGAATCATTCATTGTTATTGGTAATATAACTGGTAATACAACTTGTAATACAACTGGGAATACAACTGGTAATACAACTGGTAATACAACTAGTAATACAACTGGTAATACAACTTGTAATACAACTGGGAATACAACTGGGAATACAACTGGGAATACAACTGGGAATACAACTAGTAATGCAACTGGTAATAAAACTGGTAATACAACTGGTAATACAACTAGTAATACAAATGGTAATACAACTGGTAATACAACTAGTAATACAACTGGTAATACAACTTGTAATACAACTGGTAATACAACTATACGGAAACAATGATGTGATCTATGATCATACAAAATCCACTCTTAGTGTAAACACTAAGAGTGGTCGTTACATCTGGTCGATGTTATATTATCATTTTCTCAAACCAAAACGAAGACAATATTTGTTGGAACTTATTTGATATGGATGTTTACCTCAGGTGTGATTTTGTTGAGATGGCCTCATACTACTTCCTAAATAATCATCAATCCATCAGCTGAGTGAGAAATACTTGTAGAGGTGTGCCTCAATCAATCAGGTAGAGACACTCGAGTCTGTGTGTTGAACAGCGAGCCTCCCCGGCTTACAGCCTCCATTCCACGGCCCTTTGATTGATTCACTTCTCAGGTAGATGTTATTATTCAACGATGGTGGTATTCTTCAAACATGTCAAAACTCTCGATGTTAGGGCAATAAAATAAAAGACGGAGCTATTTGTATTAAAGAACCAGGCATAAATATGTGATGAATCCGCGAGAGATGCTGTAGGCAGCCTCTGAAGCTGCGATCAGAGCGGCTATTTATCATCTGGAAAATCTATACGTTATATTGGCTAATCTCTGGAGCTGGTCGCCGACTCGGGGTTATACCCGTCGTGTGTTACTGCTAGTGAATAGACGAACCGTGGAGACATGTTACCATAACTCGCATGACGTGGTCGACGGTCACCTGTATATGACCAGAAGGCGTGGCCCACGGTCACCTGTATATGACCAGAAGACGTGGTCCACGCTCACCTGTATATGACCAGAAGACGTGGTCCACGGTCACCTGTATATGACCAGAAGACGTGGTCCACGCTCACCTGTATATGACCAGAAGACGTGGTCCACGCTCACCTGTATATGACCAGAAGACGTGGTCCACGCTCACCTGTATATGACCAGAAGACGTGGTCCACGCTCACCTGTATATTACCAGATGACGGGCAACCTCATCAAGCGTTTTAACATTTCTGGTAGGTTTTATCCAAATGTGTAGAAGATTATCTGGAACGAAAGAAACCAATTGAGCGTGTGTGTTTTACATGTTCAAACAATACTGTCACCATCAGCTGTTGTTTGTGTTTATCAAAGGCTAGCATACATCCCAAGCCATGCTTATTTTACAAACGGCACTCAACTGCAATCATGCATTCCATTCCCACTATGGCTATTTCACCAACGGCATTCAGTATACACTATAGACTACTAATGTACCCCTGACCTTAGATAAAGACATCAGGCTTGTTTATGAATGTCAAACCTGCATATCTTACCAAATGAACAACTTCACGTGTAAGCATATCCTTGTGATTCTAACAGTATAGCTGACCGTGATAGTTGCGCCCAGTACGAGTATTCAGTGTGAGAACTCAACACAACCATTGTTGGTGGCAGTCACGGCAGAAAGTTAAACGCTACCCACAATATGAAAGGCAGTTACCTAACGATGAGCGATTTTAGAAAAGCATATTATGTTGCGTCATATATATATATATATATATATATATATATATATATATATATATATATATATATATATATATATATATATATATATATATATATATATATATATATATATATATATATATATATATATATATATATATATATAAATATATAAATATATACACATATATATATATATACTGGTAAAGGTGATCGTTTATGTTGATGACATCATTTACATCAATGTAAATAGTTCTTCTATACGTAAGATACCTGTAGTTAAGTTCGGCTGCTTTGCAACTAAACCAGCTTTAAGTGAGTAGAACATTTGCTTGGAGCTGTATATAACTCGGAACATGACGACGGAATTGGTTTATGGAGATAGGATTTATTCTTACAGAAGAACAGAATGGTGTGCAATAGACATATTTCTTGGCCTTCCTGTTTGAAGTCATCAGCTGTATCACTGACGTCACACATTCTTCACCTCGTCCCTTCACCTGTACACCAGTAATCAATGTTAGTACTTCTTCCATTCCATGGCGTAACGTACTGCAAGTCAGCTTTATTCACCACCAACACAACCAATCACTCAATGGGGTGATTACAGTATATCAGCTGAGTGTGGAGGTATGCGAGTATTTCTGATTCTTTCTACGTCTTACGTTGGCCGTGCCTGTCTGTGAATACGCTGGATATAGCGTGTGTGGTGCGTCGTACTGACTTCACGGATCGCGTGTCACGTCTGCTTCGGGTTGGGTGTCAGACGAGATGGAAAGCGGCGCGCTACATGGCCTGTGTAGATTAACAAGCTGCAGGTGTAAGGTGGAATGGGCGATGGTATCTCGTAGGGGCGGAGGTGGGACGTGTTGGGAAATTGCGGCTGGCTATTAAAGTATTATGCGTGCCTGTGTGATTTATTGACATCTCTGTCCTTCACCCATAGATTATCCTTGGCAGATATAGTTTACTGCCGGGTTTCCGATGCCATCAAGGCGCCATTATCACAAATTTACATCGAGTCTAGGAAGCAGCAGGGAGGGGGGGGGGGGATGCGTTTTAGTAGCTGATTGCTTCATCTGGTACTAATCTTAAGGAGCGTGAGAGATGTGTTAATAGGATATATTTCTAACTGGGATGAAAATGACACTCCTGCCAGAACTCGAAGAATGTTCTGTTTTTCCGTGACACGATTCACTCTCCTTTTCCCCTCCGATACTTGACCTCGCTGCTCGGCAGGCGTCCGGACTTGCCTATCCCAGACATGAACATGTCACGATGAATTTCCCCTCATTGTAAGGATAGTGACAGAATTACTTTCTCCTTGAAGGAACTTCGAAATGAAACGTTTGCGAAGAAATGCTGTAGCTTTCTCTATTAAAGTTTGCTCTAGAACTGGACAAGTGATGTGGTGGCGCAGTCGCCTTTGTCGCTTGATGCGTCGTTACAATGACCCAGTCATAATTAACTTCCCTTCCATCATGTGCCAAATGACTTCGTTCACCTCGGTCGGCCTGTACAGTCCCTCAATAACGAGGTTTTGCCAAGACACCCCGCTTTGAAAATCAATTTAAGGGCTGTTCAGACAAGGGGATTGAAGACAATGATTTAGTGAATTCGCTTAATTTGCACGTGTGGTAAGGTCAAATCGCCGGTCGGTTTTGATGGACAGCTAGCAACAGCTGATGGGTGCTGGCAGCCGGTCCCCGCAGCGCTGCTAGATTAGTGAGCCGTGTACTGTACGTTCCGCCACCGGCATCTCGAGGCATATACACCAGTATTCTTCTTCATCCCTTATTCGTCGCAGGGGGTCGTTATCGCCTAGGTGATCGGGTCACGTGACATGACACAGCCATCCATTGCCAGCGGATTGCAGTAATATTTGAAAGGTCTCTTGTCTTTATGGCGTATATTAGTACAAGGTCAGATGGAGAGGTCAGTGGTTCAACGCTGGTGGTTTCAAGAGGTCAATTTACTCACCATGTACGCGCACTGACATGGCTTTGACCTCAGAGGGGAGAGTCCTTTGATGGAAGCTATTTTGCTGCGGGCAAACTCATTATGTACTTCCAGAAAAATGTCAATTTGGTTTGATCATAGCTGATGTAAAGTCGACGTTGTTGGGTATATGAGACGGATGTCGAAGCAGGTAGAACTCCCACTGTCAAATTTATGTGACGGTTAAAATTGCACTGGAGATATAATTTGTTAGTTACTCCCGGTAGTTGATCACTCAAGACTGATGCAAGCAATATTACACCTAGTCTACATGGCTGGGATGGCGCGGTTTAACGAGCTGTAATATGGACATATACCCGTCAATCTTGTAATCGGCTAAACTATCGCTTATTACAGAATTACATTTTTATGTCTTCCTCTGTATATCTTATCTCGTCCTACATGGACTGACTTCGCCAAATCTCACGCACGCGCATGATCTGCGGATGGGACTTACCACGCGCGGTGTAGCATCACAGGATGTGATCATAACCTGATAACGTTGTCGCTTTCCCAGTAACTCGATTCTGATTGGTTCATCTGTTGCCCTCATTTAGTCGACGTGTGGCACTGTGTCAAGGCGCCAGGCTAACACTGCGCTGCCTGGTTACTCGCCTCTGTTGCTCATCTATTGAGAAACACATGTCTAGTCGTAAAGCATCTTCACAAAAACCCGAGTCTCTTCATTGACTGCTCACGAGAAATCACGCTAGCCATCGCTAAATCCCACGCTTGTTTACATTGCGGCATCGCCGGCATTGTGGTATGGCTTAAAAAAACACAACACCCAAGGATGCGAGGCTTTTTTCGGCAGTTTTCTCGCTGTGTTTCTTTGTAATCATCCATCAATTTGCTATTCATAAGCAGTTAACAGATGTGCCAGCGCCCATATAATAGCTATATCCACACGCACACATTGTTCGCGCTTTTTGTGCGTAGTTTTGTTTTTATTGGTAGTTCACGAAGAAATTCTTTTTCATGTTCGAACCTAGATAGGATAGGACGAAGGCACAAACTGAAGCTGCTAGCTCCTAAACGTGTTTTAAATGCGCTGCCTAGGCGTCGTTTGGCGTGCAGACTGACAAACAGACAGACAGCCGGACGGATGCTGAAGAAAGGAAATTATATTGAGCAGGTTAGGGTGAAGTAGCACCACTTGGTAGACATCTGAGGTTTATAAACAAATTGTCCACGAAAAATTGATGTACAAAGAGTTTTTGTGCTTTCTAAGTGGTAGCAATTGGTGGGCACGGTGTGGCATTGAAATGGCAAAAAGGAGCAGTCGAGCATTGAATGGAGCGGCCTGTTATTGCCGGCGGCAGATGAGGTTCCGCTGGCGTAGGGAATGCTGCCGGTGTAGGCTAGTAAGCACTGGGAGTTGATTCGCGGGGCGGTCCTTCTAGCACCAAGTGGTTAGTGCTATATTTCTGGAATAACTCTTTACACCTTGACTACAACCTACACATCAATCTCACATAGTTCTAGGCTCGCTATAGACCTACCTAGCCTGATCGACCATACTGGTTTGCTTGGACAAATAACAGCAATCCAGGTTCTCTCAGCCCTACAGGTAGAGTAAGGTTGAACAACCTGGCTCCCGACTACCCATCTCCGTCATTCGTTCTCTCACCTAACGCCTGTTGGCTCAATAGTCACGTATACATTTCACAAAAATGATTTTTGGTTAGCATCGGATCCCAGAATATACCCGTTTCGCCTTTATTCCCGTTTCAGATCTCTGGTATTTAAGCATATATTCAGCTATAAGAGTGCAGTGAGTTTTATCTATCTGTCTCGCAGTCTGTACAACTCTATCCTGCCCAACGAACCTTGCCACTCATAAACAAGAATCATCTTTATCTTTGTACCATCCTGTTGTTTCGTTTAGGGGCGTCCGATCCTATTACTGTCTCGATTGCCTTTGTGGGTTTCCCTTGCGCTAGCCAACTGGGGTTCTGTGAAAACCTCGATTTATTGCAACTCCAAGTCGACAGAGTTGATGCTTTTACCTTCTAAATGATGTAACAAGATTCAATATTCCCTGTTCGGTGGGTTCACTTTGGGGAACGTATATAACATTAAAGGCTGTACTCATGGCAGTAATGAAGATATTAAAGCTAGTTGGATGTCAATGTGACGTCATATGCCATGATCCGGGCGGCTGGTATTGAAGGTCATGTTCGCGCTTGAGAAAGTGGATATTTTATTATTCACTATCTAAGGTAAATTATACACCGCCAAGCTGCTTGGTTCCGTCTGTAATTATTTTGTGTGTAGCATTCGTATTCTGTGTTAAGGGTGAAAACAGTATCTTACTTTCTTTAGAGTGGGTGGAATGTGTGATGAATCAGTCGAAGCTCGGATGACCTATGACCTATGATAGCGATCATCTCATCTAGCCATTTGACCTGTCGATATAGCAGCAGCAGCGGTCAGCAGCCGAATGTGTCGACGACGACGAGGGTGTCACGAGGATTGTAGCATTCATTTGTTTCTTCGTGTTGCAAATAAGGGCAAACGGAGAGCGACTTGAAGAAGGACGCTGAGCGCGGCCTGTATCAGTCTAACCACTCATGGTGAGCTGAGCCTACCCTGGCAGACGACTTGTCAAGGAACAGCTGCGTTATTTCATCACTATACTGACCCCCACTATTCGTCCCGCCAGGCACTAGGCCATAGGGCGCCCTGCTGGTCTCATCTCTTGAGCGTATTCATTGTAATAGATCCGCTGTCGTTCGGTGTAGACCGATTACTGCCTGCCGGTCTACTATATACTGAATGTCCGCCGCGTCATCGACGAGGAATTACATTTCCGGAGCCAGGCAAATGACTTGCACGGGAGCGGAGGAGAGCTGTCCACCTTTCATTACTCATCGAGCAAGTCAGATACAACTCATCTTGAGTCGACTTGAATATTCGAATTAACAAGGGAAATAAGCCAATAACTAGATCCTTGCTAGTGTATCCTTAGCCTGCTTCCAGCGCATCCCATGTGATTACAACGGCTTCCGAGATGTTGAGTGTCGAAACAAAAACGGATACGCCTGTTTATGAAGTTCTGTTTTGCCGCTTGGCTTCGCTATCACAACAAACCAAACTTTTTGCTCCGCAAATTTTGCCCAGCTGTGATCACAAGGCGAAGGCAAGCTTGATTTGTCATCATTGTCTCCATGGTGACGTTATTGTGCTCTGATTGCAGCTGAGCGCTGTGGAGGGGGAGAGAGGGGAAAGGTGAGAGGGAGTAAGGGGAAGGATGGGGAAAATGGGGGATAGGCGAGGAAGAGGGGAAGGATGAGAGAGATCTGAGGAGAATGGGGGAGAGGCATAGGAGAGAAGGAGAGGAGATGACGAGAGAAGAGAATGGGGCATAGGGAGAATGAGAGGTGTGAATGAGAGAGATGGAGAGAGAATGAGAGGTGTGAATGAGAGAGATGGAGAGAGAATGAGAGGTGTGAATGAGAGAGATGGAGAGAGAATGAGAGGTGTGAATGAAAGAGATGGAGATAGAATGAGAGGTGGGAATGAGAGAGATGGAGAGAGAATGAGAGGTGGGAATGAGAGAGATGGAGAGAGAATGAGAGGTGTGAATGAGAGAGATGGAGAGAGAATGAGAGGTGTGAATGAGAGAGATGGAGAGAGAGAGAGAGGGGAGAGAGAGAGAGGGAGGGTGAGGTGAGGGAGAGGTGAGGGAGAGGGGGGATATGAGAGGAAGAGATATTGAAAAGGCGAGGAACATAGAGATTATGACAAGAGGAAGAGGGAGGAGGGTGAGAAAGTGGGAATGAGAAGGATCACATTGACATTGGCAGTTTTACCTGATATTTACGCTCGCATTTTGAATCAGATTTTGTTTACTTGGTCCCCTCTGTAGAGTTTTTCCATTTGGCGTATATTCCGAAGCTAGGATTGCGAACTAAGTAGAGAATAATCAATCGTCTGCCTGAGATGCGATGAAGAATTGCGCGGATGACTACTGAAAGGTCTCAGAGGATAGCGAAGTAGATAAATGAGGCTTCATTGCGTAATTGCCATCAATCAAAGAAAGATTTCAAAGGAGCAATGAGCGACATGGATGTCTAAGATAACACCCCGAGTTATGCGCTTAACACGAATAACGTGTTTGACAAATCGGGCGTCTTTTCATCTGGATAAATTTGTAAATACCACCTGTGCCACCCTTTGCCACGAGGCTTGTAAATGAATTTTCCAGACTTTAACTTGCTTCAAGTCAGACGAGGGATCGCTTTCATTGGGCGGAGTTGCGGAAGCGTAATGATTACACACATCGCTGGTGCTTTGACAATGCCTTATGATTGATTGAATTTATACTGCCGTCGATATACAAAATACGTTATGACGCTACTATGACTCCTCTCTTGTGTGCAGACAAACACGAATACTGCCCGGGATACCGGGATGAGAATGGCATGTGGAACACCGGCTTCTACTGTCCCAAATGGGGCGGGCCGGACGGAGTCTATTGCTGCGGAAGCCCTTCGAATCCACACTGCTGTGCGGAACCAACGAACCCACCATCCACACTGCCCAGTATACCGGACGATCAACTGCCGCTGTCAGTCAATAAAGAGCATTCATCAAAGATGAAACTCACGATACAACCAGTTAAACACATCAGTTTTATGTTTGAATCATGACTTGTTTTAAAGGGTTAGAAGTTGAGAAAATGTTGGATCAATATGATGTTACAGGATACCAATCATCATTGCGGCGTCGACGGGAGTGTTTGTCGTGATCGTCGTGGTGCTGATTGGCTGCTTCTTCTGTCGCTGTTGCCCTGGTTACCGTGTGTGCAATAAACAAACAGACGAAGAGAACAAACAGAATGAAGGTAGCTGACGGGCAAACTGTCAGAAAACTTGTGTTTTCTGTCTAGATTTTTGTCGTTAAAAACTAACCTGTTGATGAGGAATCGGAGTGAGTTACCGCGTTGATGGCAGCAGTTTTGCTTGTTTCATTAACGCACACCACGCTTTCCTTTGTCATGTGCTTTTTACGAACATCTTGTGTTTTGACATAACCCTCAAATATTAGAAGTCTCAGGTTGCACAACAAATCACAACCGCTCGGAGTTTCTGTACATGAATTAGAGCCGATTAACCGCTGTCGATTCCAAGCAGTATGACATTGTACAGATGTCTGGGGCGATTAGAACATTATGATTTACCACTGTTATGATCACATTAAGCCTAGACCATTATGATTTACCACTGTTTTGATCACATTAACCAACAGCAATTTCTTAATATATTTTCCTTAAAGTGATCATGATGGTGGTATATCACAATAATCCTCTCTACAAAAGTGTTCAGAACTTTGAGGCTTCTAGAGAAATGAGGGACTTTTCAAAACCGAGGTTCCACAGATGAACTTTTCACGCATGGATATTTTCTTGGTATGTGTAGCAACAGCAGCTCTGGAGCAGGCTTCACGCCCCCTTACCCCACCTACCCACCCAGCACCCACCCACCCCAACACTCGCCAGACCATTATCCCTGCCCCAGTCACGCAGCATCAAGGCACTACCTACCTTGCACCTGAGCACCACCACCACAGCCAAGCTTCCCTCTCCATGACCGTAACGAGCGATAACTCGACCGACAGTCATCACCAGTGTGGTTGTAATCACTTCACCCCCTCAACAACCCTGACCCGCCATCGACAGAGTCCTAACCCCATCATTCACTCCCCTGCCGCTGACGCCTTAGAGAAACTCAAGTTTACTATGTATGAGAATCCATTTGCTTCGTTTCATAAAGGTTTGTACCATCATAGCTTGCTTATTAATGTCAAATCATTCCATTGACAACTCCATGTCGTTGGCTTGGCTGGGAAAAACAGCATGTGGAAACATGAGGTTTTTTGGCTTCGTTTCATAACAACGTGGCAGTTCTGTTGTTATTGTCTCGTGATGAATTTCGGAGGAAGTATGCACGAAGAAGCCTCTGTTTTGATAGAATGCATGAGTTGAAAAGCTGAATTTGTTGCTTGACAGATGACGACTCTCAGTCGGGCTCTCAGATTGGACGGGCATCTCCTCATTGCAGTGGCGAGAAATACCCCAAACCGGTGGCCCTCCCCGACCCCGCCAACCTCCATATCAGTCCCAATAACACCATCAAACGGAAGTAGGCAAAATACTTTACAAATGATTGCGTTGATTCTAACTGTTTTCGTCGACCAATAACTCACCGTTACTGTAGGCACTGCAAGCGAGACCAGGGTCTCCCAGTCCCTGTCGCACATCTTAAATTGGCTCTGGCCTAGCCCCACGTCTGAGACCCAGTAAACTAATTGTCTGGGCCTCAGACGTGGGGCTAGCTTTGGCCCAACTAAATTGATGCAGAAATCTTTAAGTTCTCTAAGATTGTAAAAAGATTTGGTTGTTAGTATTCCAACAAAGTATTTTTAATGAAAATGTCATTTGGTGCACTTACGTTAAAGCAGGTGTATGTGTGTCCCCGCTTTCAGATCGCAGGAGAATCCATTCGGCCGGCCGCTGTGTCTGGAGACATTCCGCGGCGCTCCGCGAAGTCCAAGCCCCCTGGCGCCCATGCCCCCAATTCACTTCCGGCTGGACGCATACCGGCCAGATAGCGGCGTTCTCATGGACGATGTCGATATAGACACGCTAGTGAACCTAGCTAGGAAACACGAGAAATATTCAACTACGAACACGTACACGGGAACGAGGTAGAACATGGCCCGACCCACACGGGAGTCCCGCCGAACAATTGGTGTTATTCTGGGCGCTATATTAGCACCTGTGACCAGATTTCCGTGCTGGTATTGCGCGTATTTTCGGCAGTGACTGCTGGATCCCTGATCCTGAAGATGAATCCCAGTCCAACCCATCCTAGACATTGCTTGGATGCGCCGTGTGACTGGTAAACATACTTCTTCCAACACCATGTTAGGAAATGGCTGTAGTCTTTGAAGCAGGACGTCTGTGTTGTACGAGATGGTGGCGTTGATAAGCTCACGGAGAACCTATTGTGTGGGGATTACACTCATGCACTATAGGTTAGCACGTCTCGTTGATCACAGTTACACAAGATCGTATTGTGACCCAAGACCGAATCTGTCACATGATCAGTCGCAGCCAATGTGTGTCGTGATGCAAATGACGTCGCTTATAGCAATTGCTTCCTGGATCGAACAATTGGTATTTTGAGTTTTTGTTCCTGCTATACGTCTTGTGCACGTATAGGTTAATTAGAAAAGTATATGTGACAGAAGTAGATTTTAGTAGTTCAGGTATTTATTGTTTAAGGTCATATAATACATGCTGTACAGTTAGTATGGTGAATGATCAACCCCAAACTCCAAAACGTCAACGGGAAAACGATAAACAGCTATTGGGGATCATTTACATATAAGTAAGAGGACTCCTCATGGTTAGGTGCGAGCGCACGATGGCCGTGGTGTGGAGGGGTTGAGTGTGCGTGTGTGTGTGTGTGTGGGGGGGGGGGGGGGGGGGTGGGATGGGGGAGTGGGGTTAGGGGTTATCTAAGTCATCCCGTTCACTTGGGTTAACAATAAATGTCAATCGTTTCGTTGTGAAATGCCTTTTTATGTTAGTTGATTTGTTCAAAGTATGATCTAGTGACAGCGATATTATGCTTGAAGCGTGAAACGACATCGTGAATGAAACCCTACGTTTTGTGGACGATAAGCGTGCGCGCGATAAGTCGGGTGAGCATGCGCGCGATAAGTCGGGTGAGCATGCGCGCGACAAGTCGGGTGAGCATGCGCGCGTGTGTGTAAGTGTCCTCGTGTAGTGTTTAACAGTTGATTTATAAGGAAAAATAAAGAAATAAACCATAACTTTGTCAAGATCATTAATTTGAAGCACACATGTAAAAATGAAACCAACGAAAAATCATTAAATTTCTGGTCTGATGAGGAAAGACATGGGAAATGTTAACTGAGACAGATACGAGAATTGGGTGGGGCAGCTTGACTAGTGGGTGATCAGCTGACCTCCTCCAACTTGAGGGTCCACGCCCATTGACACGGCAGCTTCTTGTATGAGATGGGAGGGATGAGGACGAGGATACCGCCGCGTTTATCCTTCTCCCACTCGAACGCATTACCCTTGTAACCTAGCAGTGTGACGCGCGTCGTTGCCAACGGCTGAGGGACGCTCAGTGACAGGAAGTCATTGTCTGGCCAATCCATGAAGAACGCATATATAATGGCGTCTTTTTTGGTGTACCTAAAACATATTCAATTTACGAAATCAAGGTTTATATACTGTCGTTTGTATTTATCGCTCGGCTGTGGATTGTGTAATGTAGTACAGCTTTGCAGTGCATGTTCACGTTATGATTACATCCATGTTGACAATAGCTTACAAAATATGCGACACTGCATTGACATTATGACCGCCTTAGGTTGGAAACCAGAGAAGATGGATTCCCAGTGCGCCACGCGTCGTATTGGAGTGCTCACCAGACTTTGGGGTTGCGCACATCACGTTGCGCTTTTAGCCAAGGTGTCGTATCGAACACTGCCTCCCCATTCACTTCAAGCCACAGGCCTAAATCTCGTAATCGCTCCTCAAATATAGGCGGGATGCGCCCGTCTGACGCGGGACCTATGTTGACTAGCATGTTTCCGCCACAGCTGTTCACAGGTGAGAAAAACGAAACACTACTCAGTCACTCTTTTAAAATGTTCGAGTAAGATGTACACGTAAAGCCTCAGTAATAGCACCAGCGTCTTCTAAATCAATTGCAACAATACCACGAATAGTGGTTACTTGACAAGACAGTTTATTAAAGATTCTCAACATAATTCCCTTATTCAAATCAGAATTCCGTTATATTATCACGACCAGTTCTACATTGAGAGTAAACTGAGCATGATTGTAACAATAAATGTGACATTGTTGCGATGGATACAAGCTAGAATCGAGGTGTTGCTGCTGTCGCGGACGATCATACGACTAACCTGATAGTGGATAGGAGATTGCTTATGAGTTTCTCCGTAGAAAGGTAATCACTCAGCTCGGCATTTCTCCGGTAGCCCCACGACCGGCTGTCCAACGACATAGCATTCTCCCACATGTGCGGCTGCAGCGTACCTACAGTCATAACGTAACAAAAATCATCACGTCGGCTCGACCATCTACACCACCGGATAAACAAAACAACAGTGTAGCGTCCTTATCTCCAATTGATGAACTAGATTTAAGGTTTAATCCAGGCTACAGTAAGCAGCTCTATTTTTCCATTACCTGCTAAGCGTTTCCTTGTTAGGCCAATCATTACCTGGGTTTGTTTTGTCCCCGCACGTGTAGTAATCTCCGTGGCGACACCAAGTGGTCGATTTCCCCCACCGATCGTTCACAACTACCGTGTCTTTGACTGAGCTGAACACAACAACAACAGTAACAACAACAGTAACAACAACAACAACAGTAACAACAACAGTAACAACAACAACAACAGTAACAACAACAGTAACAACAACAACAACAACAACAGTAACAACAACAGTAACAACAACAACAGTAACAACAACAGTAACAACAACAATAACAACAACAACAGTAACAACAACAGTAACAGCAACAATAGTAACAGGGTAACGCAAGTTAGAAAATCACACATGCTCTTGCAGAAAGACAACACAATTGTTATCGGACTGTTAGGGTAAGCCTGGTATAGTTTGGGCAGGTCTTGTTAGGGTAAGCCTGGTATAGTTTGGGCAAGTCTTGTTAGGGTAAGCCTAGTATAGTTTGGGCAGGTCTTGTTAGGGTAAGCCTGGTATAGTTTGGGCAGGTCTTGTTAGGGTAAGCCTGGTATAGTTTGGGCAGGTCTTGTTAGGGTAAGCCTGGTATAGTTTGGGCAGGTCTTGTTAGGGTAAGCCTGGTATAGTTTGGGCAGGTCTTGTTAGGGTAAGCCTGGTATAGTTTGGGCAGGTCTTGTTAGGGTAAGCCTGGTATAGTTTGGGCAGGTCTTGTTAGGGTAAGCCTGGTATAGTTTGGGCAGGTCTTGTTAGGGTAAGCCTGGTATAGTTTGGGCAGGTCTTGTTAGGGTAAGCCTGGTATAGTTTGGGCAGGTCTTGTTAGGGTAAGCCTGGTATAGTTTGGGCAGGTCTTGTTAGGGTAAGCCTGGTATAGTTTGGGCAGGCCTTGTTAGGGTAAGCCTGGTATAGTTTGGGCAGGCCTTGTTAGGGTAAGCCTGGTATAGTATGGGCAGGTCTTGTGGGTTGTACATGATTCATTCGTCATAACATGATATGTACTCGTGCTTAGTCCCGTTTATGTTGCTTAAAGAAAAACCCATTTATTTAATGCTCAACATGAACACACTGGATTAAGTGGATGCCTAAAATGTAGTAGGGCCACACCTCATTTTTCAGTATAAAGCCATGCCTTACCTTTATGTACAGAGACACGCCTTACCACAATGGATAGAGCCATGCCTTACCCCATTGTATAGAGACGCGCTGTGATTCTCTGTATAGAACTACGCCTTACCTCTCTGTATAGAGCCATGCCAGGAACTCCTTGCTCTTGAAGTAGCCTTCTGAAGCCATCCAGTCCCCATCCGACCAGATGACATCTGGCTTGTAACGGCTCACCAGGCTCTTCAACTCGGGTACCATCTTATTCTGGAGAAGCGAGTCAATCAGTGGAGGAATCAACCAATCAGTGGAGGAATCAACCAATCAGTGGAGGAATCAACCAATCAGTGGAGGAATCAACCATTTAATATGCGTATTTTTGCACGGCTGGTATTTGTACGCAATTAATACGTGAATGCCTGATCACAGAGTAACTTTAAATAATGTTTAAAATAGCTAAATCAGTGATTCATAGAGTAAGTGTGATCCGAGAAGACTCACGTCGACGAATGTGGAAGTTCTAAATTGGGCTCTTTTATCGATCAGGAATAATGGGTGATACCATTCATAGAGCGAGTTGTAAACACCGAAGTGAAGATCTGTTTTGTTCCTGATGGCTCCAGCTAATTCTCCTGCCGTGAAAATATTACATCATGGTGACAGGCTCGCGAATGGCACAGATGGCAGACAGCATTGAGCAACGTTACATTATGACACTATTGACCGACGTGCTTCGCCCACTTGTTATGACAATCAATCAATAAAATACGAGGCTGTAATCGGTCGAACAAAAATGTGGCAAAATCGTGAGACTGTATTGTTGTCACTTTCTATTCAAGAGCCACAAATCTCCGGTTCAGTAGAGTCTGTTTGTTGATGCATTGTTGCAGGTTAACCGAACTAACGCTTTATATGTTTTCAGCTTGACTGGGTAGACGTTGTTATACGGTCAGCAGAAATGAGGCATATTTTCAGTCTGAAATAGAGCTAGCGCTTTCCCTGGTACTAAGTCATGAAGCGGATGTGACGCACCTATTAGATCCCGGCCGGGCCCTGTGTCCACGGAGTTCCAGTTGAAGGAGTACTCGGAGGGCCAGAGAGTGTATCCATCATGGTGCTTGGCTGTCATCACCACGTACCTCAATCAAACAACGAAAAATAGCCAGAGTGTCTCAATCATAGAATAACCAGTTTTTCTTATCAAACAAATTTTCTGAATATTTCATAGAAAACGAGGAAGTTTTCATCAAATTGACCAGGGACAATTCGCAAGTTCAATCGAATTTATTTGTGCGAAATGCCGCTACTTTTCAAGTTTCAATCATAAGTAGTGGAGAGTCTTATTTATTATACATGAACGAGTAAATACTTACCTTGCTCCAGAGGCTTTGAACAGCTCAGCCCATTGTTCCGGATTGTAAAGCTCTGCTCGAAAGTCCGGCGTGAAGTCGGCATATTTGAAAGCTGGCCTGTAATTGGCCCACATATACTCCTTTTTCTCTATAGCCCTTTCAGCGGTGCTGGGGTCTCGCCATAGTTGCCAAAACCACTCCTCTCCGCTACCATAACTGGGCACAGAGTATAGTCCCCAATGGATCATTATCCCAAGTTTGGCTCCAGGATACCATTCTGGGATGGGCCGCGTATCTAAAGACGCCCATGTTGGAGTATATGAAGACTGTGGTGCTGCTGCCGCTGTTACCAAGGTAACACAACAATTTAGTGATGCAACGAGGACCAAGAAACTGCGCCGAAGAAGCGTCGACATTGTTTGTAGTTAGATTTGTCAACAAATACCGGCAGCTGAAAAATGCAGATCACCAACGCCAGATATGCCATTCTCTAAATTGAAAAACTGTTTACCCAAATTAATAAATGATTACAATACTCATCGAACAGCTGCCGAATTTCGATGTGTGGGTAGGCGGGGTCGGGGCCATGGACCTCCTAGTGAATGACGTAATGTAATCGTCGCATCTGGTGGCAGATATAACGTATTCTATAATCCGAGGTCGCTGAAAGCATCACTTGCAAATATTGTCCGGCCTATCACTACGATAGCAACATTATGTGCTGGGTCGTCGTGTTGACGATTGTGGTACAGTTGTCGAAGTTGAGTGTTTCGGGAGCCCTAGCAGAATCTAATGACGAGGGTCGGCTAAGTGAACCTCCCCGACAAAATTCACTGGATCCCCGTAATATCCTCATGATAATGATTGACGACTTCCGGCCTCAATTCGAGGCCATGCACAGGATGTACTTCCCGTCATCGACGTTTCCGCCAATGGTGACACCAAACCTGGACCGATTGGCGGCAGAGAGCGCGCTATTTCGAAATGCGCATGCCCAGTTTCCTCTCTGTGGTCCGAGTCGGGCATCCCTACTAACTGGACGGAGACCCGATTCTACAGTGCAATACAGTTTTATTCCTTACCGGGTACTTGGTCAGAACTTCACCAGCATACCGCAATATTTTAAAGAACGTGGATACCAAAGCTATGGAGTTGGGAAGATTTTCCATCGAACTCATTATCATGACAGGGAAAATATGCCTGTCAATGATGAATCGTCGTACGCATTCAACGCTCCAAACTATATGATAGCGGATAACTTCTGGAACATCGAGAATGATGTCAGTTGGCTGGGTGTGGACGATGCTTCATGTTCAGTTCGAAGAAACCATCAACTTCCAGATGAGATGATTCGTGACCAATCACTGAAGCGCCTACGTCATGTAGCACCAATGGCCTTATCTGGCGAAAAGAATTTCTTTCTGGCCGTAGGATTTCACAAACCACATTGTCCATTCATATTTCCAAAGGAGTATCTGAAGTTTTATCCTGAAGTGAATTCACCGTCGAGTAATAAACTGACCGATCATCTGCCGGAGATAGCTTGGTTCGACTATTTGGACATGAGGAGGAGAGAAGATCTTGTGTTGGCAGGAGTGACGGGGCAGTTCAACACCTCCATCCCAGACGACATCTCGCGAGATCTCAGGAGGGCCTATTTCTCTGCGATCACGTATGTGGACGACTTGGTCGGGCAGGTGATAATCCTTTTAATGAATCTTGGGGGCATAAGTCTAAAGAATTCAGCTTAACAAATTAAGAACAGGCAAAATATCTAGATTATTCATTGAATCAATATCACGCAAATTCCAGCTGAAGAGGCCTTTCCCGTTCAATGTAGGTTCTCACCGAGTTGGATAACTTGGGTCTGTGCAACAATACGATCGTAGCGCTCCTAAGTGACCATGGTTATCATCTGGGAGAAAATCTCCTGTGGGGCAAAGAGCTTCTGACCACTTTGGCTACCCATACTCCTCTTATGATACGGATTCCAGGTGAAACCGACCAGGTGAAACAGACACGCGACGAGTTTGTTGAGCTAGTGGATCTATTCCCCACGCTGGTAGATCTAGCGGGACTTCCTCCTCTCCCACGCTGTCCGCTCGTCGGTGGCAGAGAATTACCTGAGTGTCATGAGGGAAGCAGCCTCGCACCTTTGATTCGGTCGTCAGATCCGAGCCAAAAATACACGCGTTGGAAAACCGCTGTGTTTTCACAAACGTCCCGCTGGACTGGTAACGTTATCGGGGTGATGGGTCATTCCATCAAGACTGAAGATTTTCGTTACACTGCCTGGGTCGGTGTTAAATACAGACTCCGTACACACTATGGGTTCGACTGGGATGACATCAGAGCTGTGGAGCTGTATGATCACAGAGTAGACCGAGAGGAGACCGTGAATGTCGCAGATATAACCGAGTACCAATCAATCCAGGTCGAATTACACAAGCGGCTACGCGCTGGTTGGAGGGCAGCCTTGCCTCAATAGAGTAAGGCTTTTCACAGAAAAATATCAGACACATTCTGTTATTCATTGTTAAACTCGGCTGAAATGATAGAATGAACAACACACTCATGGCAAGAAATACAAACACTACTACCCAAGAACGTATGGTAATAAGTGGTCAGGGCAAAATACTGTTTGGTCGAGAGGTATGCTGCCAATGGTCAACAACAATTGACTGCAATATCCACATAGCATAACAATACAATCGGGTTGTGACAATTCACAACGAGTTTGTTTTTAAAAGAGTTCAGTCAACTTGCTGAAACTACCTCTGCTGGTAAACTAATCAATGCGGTCATAACTCGATGGCAACAGTCATTTGTTCATAATTCCATCCTAGCCACAGGTTTTCCCACACACGCACACGCGCACGCACGCATGCGCACGCGCGCACACACACACGAAATGTGATGATCAACGACTACTCCAACCAAATAGGTCTTATCTGAAGGTATCCCTAATCAAGATTTATTTATCTGCAATAGTTTTTCCCGCTTGTTATTGTAAGTTATGAATATCACAGATGAATACACATAAAATATTGAAACATGCAAGCTAAAAACATTTTAGGAAACGTGACAACGTGCTTTTATTCGTTCTGTGAGCTCAAGAAGTTCGACTACCTTTAAGATACCATTAAAAAACCAGTAAATTATTCCTTCTGCCAAACAGTTGTTGCTTGCATGCTTTTGTAAGCCCTACTTACCACCAGTAATCCCTACTAACCATTGATTATTGTCCCTATTTACCTTTCGTTATCCTTGCTTCCGGTTGGTTATCCCTGCAAAACCGCTAGACTGTCCCCCCTGCTAGACTATCACTAGACTGCTAGACGATGTATCACTATTTACCTCTGTCTTACCTGCTAGACGATGTATCACTATTTACCCCTGTCCTACCTGCTAGACGATGTATCACTATTTACCCCTGTCCTACCCTAGACTGTATCCTATTTACCCCTGTCCTACCTGCTAGACGATGTATCACTATTTACCCTAGACTGTCTATTTACCTGCTAGACGATGTATCACTATTTACCCCTGTCCTACCTGCTAGACGATGTATCACTATTTACCCCTGTCCTACCTGCTAGACGATTGTACCTCTGTCTTACCTGCTAGACGATGTATCACTATTTACCCCTGTCCTACCTGCTAGACGATGTATCACTATTTACCCCTGTCCTACCTGCTAGACTGTCCTACCTGCTACGATCACTATTTACCCCTGTCCTACCTGCCGATGTATGCTATGTATCACTTATTAACCCCTGTATACCTGCTATTACCTACGATGTATCCTTTTATGTATCACTATTTACCCCTGTCCTACCTGCTAGACAATGTATCACTATTTACCCCTGTCCTTCCTGCTAGACTATTTATTACTATTTACTCCTGCTGACAACTATTATTTGTAATTGACTGATTAATATTAAATATACTTCGATCATCATTTCAGACACTGTATTCATCCAGGTATTGGTATTTTCAGTTATTTATGAGTTTTCGATCTTTCTGTTATTGATACAAAGAAGATATAGGTACAAGATACACCGTATAAACTCAGGTGCTTTGTTACTGAAGATATATAATGACACCGTTATACTGCTTGGTTTTCTTTATTGTATTTACACAATGAGGCAGAATTTCCAATGGGAACGTTGCTATCATATATCCCATGATATTCTTATGTTTTCATCAATGGGTCAGAATTTGCCCCAAGTATACTGGTTATGAGTTATGTGTTTTATAGAAAAACCTGGAGACTGTTACCACAACACAACCAAAATAGTGAAACTGGTACAATATCCAATATAGAAAGATAAATTAGCCAGTGATATTTGTCTTTGCTGGTGTCCTTTTCTTGTAATTACATACAACTATAATTTGTAATTGACTGATAAATAATAAATATACTTCTATCATCATTTCAGATACTGTATGCATCCATGTATTGGTATTTTCAGTTATTTATGAGTTTTCCATCTTTCTGTAAATGGTCCCTGCTTCATGTAAGCAATCAACTGACCAGTAAGTAATCCCAGCATTATGTGTGTTGCATAGTCTCAATGGGAAGCACCAATAGCATCCTATGAATCTTTGCTGATCTGCAGGAACAAAACATGAATATGTATACTTATTGCTCTTCCTCATGTACAGGTTTAGAAGCAGTTAACACACTAACTTAGTTGAACCAGAGATTAAGGAAGCTGTCATTTGCAAAGTATGAGGATAGAGTATATTGCTATGTTTCTTTTTATTGTTTAAGTCATGAGAGCAATCCACGATGAGACTGAGGTCTCTGTGACAAACTATGTCTCAATGATGACATGATATGCTATTCTTCCGGAAATATGCGATACCCCTCGGTCTATGATTCATCCCAGCATCATATGAGGAATCAATCTCTCAATGAGCACTTGCAGCTACATTTATGTTATGCAGTCTTCCTGTCAGTCATTGCAGGCACCCGTGCCCCTTTGCTGATTCTTTAGATACAAAACATGCCATATGAGGTAGTTCAACACCTCCATCCCAGACGACATCTCGCGAGATCTCAGGAGGGCCTATTTCTCTGCGATCACGTATGTGGACGACTTGGTCGGGCAGGTGATAATCCTTTTAATGAATCTTGGGGGCATAAGTCTAAAGAATTCAGCTTAACAAATTAAGAACAGGCAAAATATCTAGATTATTCATTGAATCAATATCACTCAAATTCCAGCTGAAGAGGCCTTTCCCGTTCAATGTAGGTTCTCACCGAGTTGGATAACTTGGGTCTGCGCAACAATACGATCGTAGCGCTCCTAAGTGACCATGGTTATCATCTGGAAGAAAATCTCCTGTGGGGCAAAGAGCTTCTGACCACTTTGGCTACCCATACTCCTCTTATGATACGGATTCCAGGTGAAACCGACCAGGTGAAACAGACACGCGACGAGTTTGTTGAGCTAGTGGATCTATTCCCCACGCTGGTAGATCTAGCGGGACTTCCTCCTCTCCCACGCTGTCCGCTCGTCGGTGGCAGAGAATTACCTGAGTGTCATGAGGGAAGCAGCCTCGCACCTTTGATTCGGTCGTCAGATCCGAGCCAAAAATACACGCGTTGGAAAACCGCTGTGTTTTCACAAACGTCCCGCTGGACTGGTAACGTTATCGGGGTGATGGGTCATTCCATCAAGACTGAAGATTTTCGTTACACTGCCTGGGTCGGTGTTAAATACAGACTCCGTACACACTATGGGTTTGACTGGGATGGCATCAGAACTGTGGAGCTGTATGATCACAGAGTAGACCGAGAGGAGACCGTGAATGTCGCAGATATAACCGAGTACCAATCAATCCAGGTCGAATTACACAAGCGGCTACGCGCTGGTTGGAGGGCAGCCTTGCCTCAATAGAGTAAGGCTTTTCACAGAAAAATATCAGACACATTCTGTTATTCATTGTTAAACTCGGCTGAGATGATAGAATGAACAACACAACACTCGGCTGAGATGATAGAATACAAACACTACTACCCAAGAACGTATGGTAATAAGTGGTCAGGGCAAAATACTGTTTGGTCGAGAGGTGTCATGCCAATGGTCAACAACGATTGACTGCAATATCCACATAGCATAACAATACAATCGGGTTGTGACAATTCACAACGAGTTTGTTTTTAAAAGAGTTCAGTCAACTTGCTGAAACTACCTCTGCTGGTAAACTAATCAATGCGGTCATAACTCGATGGCAACAGTCATTTGTTCATAATTCCATCCTAGCCACAGGTTTTACCACACACGCACACGCGCACGCACGCATGCGCACGCGCGCACACACACACGAAATGTGATGATCAACGACTACTCCAACCAAATAGGTCTTATCTGAAGGTATCCCTAATCAAGATTTATTTATCTGCAATAGTTTTTCCCGCTTGTTATTGTAAGTTATGAATATCACAGATGAATACACATAAAATATTGAAACATGCAAGCTAAAAACATTTTAGGAAACGTGACAACGTGCTTTTATTCGTTCTGTGAGCTCAAGAAGTTCGACTACCTTTAAGATACCATTAAAAAACCAGTAAGTTATTCCTTCTGCCAAACAGTTGTTGCTTGCATGCTTTTGTAAGCCCTACTTACCGCCAGTAATCCCTACTAACCATTGATTATTGTCCCTATTTACCTTTCGTTATCCTTGCTTCCGGTTGGTTATCCCTGCAAACCGCCTGTCCTACCTGCTAGACGATGTATCACTATTTACTCCTGTCCCACCTGCTAGACGATGTATCACTATTTACCCCTGTCCTACCTGCTAGACGATGTATCACTATTTACCTCTGTCTTACCTGCTAGACGATGTATCACTATTTACCCCTGTCCTACCTGCTAGACGATGTATCACTATTTACCCCTGTCCTACCTGCTAGACGATGTATCACTATTTACCTCTGTCTTACCTGCTAGACGATGTATCACTATTTACCCCTGTCTTACCTGCTAGACGATGTATCACTATTTACCCCTGTCCTACCTGCTAGACGATGTATCACTATTTACCCCTGTCCTACCTGCTAGACGATGTATCACTATTTACCTCTGTCTTACATGCTAGACGATGTATCACTATTTACCCCGTCCTACCTGCTACACGATGTATCACTATTTACCCCTGTCTTACCTGCTAGACGATGTATCACTATTTACTCCTGTCCCACCTGCTAGACGATGTATCACTATTTACCCCTGTCCTACCTGCTAGACGATGTATCACTATTTACCTCTGTCTTACCTGCTAGACGATGTATCACTATTTACCCCTGTCCTACCTGCTAGACGATGTATCACTATTTACCCCTGTCCTACCTGCTAGACGATGTATCCTTATTAACCCCTGTCCTACCTGCTTGACGATGTATCACTTTTTACCCCTGTCCTACCTGCTAGACAATGTATCACTATTTACCCCTGTCCTTCCTGCTAGACTATTTATTACTATTTACTCCTGCTACAACTATTATTTGTAATTGACTGATTAATATTAAATATACTTCGATCATCATTTCAGACACTGTATTCATCCAGGTATTGGTATTTTCAGTTATTTATGAGTTTTCGATCTTTCTGTTATTGATACAAAGCATGCCATATGAGATACAAGATACACCATATAAACTCAGGTGCATTTGTTACTGAAGATATATAATGACACCGTATACGGCTTGGTTTTCTTTATTGTATTTACACAATGAGGCAGAATTTCCAATGGGAACGTTGCTATCATATATCCCATGATATTCTTATGTTTTCATCAATGGGCCAGAATTTGCCCTAAGAATACTGGTTATGAATTATGTGTTTTATAGAAAAACCTGGAGACTGTTTGTTACCACCACAACACAACCAAAATAGTGAAACTGGTACAATATCCAATATAGAAAGATGGATTAGCTAGTGATATTAGTCTTTGCTAGCGTCCTTTTCTTGTAATTACATACAGCTATAATTTGTAATTGACTGATTAATAATAAATATACTTCTATCATCATTTCAGATACTGTATGCATCCATGTATTGGTATTTTCAGTTATTTATGAGTTTTCCATCTTTCTGTAAATGGTCCCTGCTTCATGTAAGCAATC
Organism: Urechis unicinctus; assembly: GCA_034190875.2. Taxonomy (NCBI): domain Eukaryota; kingdom Metazoa; phylum Annelida; class Polychaeta; order Xenopneusta; family Urechidae; genus Urechis; species Urechis unicinctus. Next base: position 63,533,894 of record CM067343.1, on the reverse strand, counting down.
AACTGACCAGTAAGTAATCCCAGCATTATGTGTGTTGCATAGTCTCAATGGGAAGCACCAATAGCATCCTATGAATCTTTGCTGATCTGCAGGAACAAAACATGAATATGTATACTTATTGCTCTTCCTCATGTACAGGTTTGGATCAGTTAACTCACTAACTTAGGTGAACCAGAGATTAAGCAAGCTGTCATTAGCAAAGTATGAGGCTATATTATATTGCTATGTTTCTTTTTATTGTTTAAGTCTAGAGAGCAATCCACGATGAGACTGAGGTCTTTGTGACAAACTATGTATCAATGATGACATCATATGCTATCCATCTGTTAATATGTGATACCACTTGGTCTATGATTTATCCCAGCATCATATGAGGAATCCATCTCTCAATGAGCAGTTGCAGCTATCTGTATGCTATGCAGTCTCCCTTTCAGTCATTGCAGGCACCCGTGCCCCTTGGCTGATTCTGTAGATACAAAACATGCCATATGAGGTACAAGATACACCATATAAACTCAGGTGCATTTGTTACTGAAGATATATAATGACACCGTATACTGCTTGGTTTTCTTTATTGTATTTACACAATGAGGCAGAATTTCCAATGGGAACGTTGCTATCATATATCCCATGATATTCTTATGTTTTCATCCATGGGCCAGAATTTGCCCCAAGAATACTGGTTGTGAATTATGTGTTTTATAGAAAAACCTGGAGACTGTTTGTTACCACAACACAACCAAAATAGTGAAACTGGTACAATATCCAATATAGAAAGATGGATTAGCTAGTGATATTAGTCTATGCTAGCGTCCTTTTCTTGTTATTACATACAGCTATAATTTGTAATTGACTGATTAATAATAAATATACTTCTATTATCATTTCAGATACTGTATGCATCCATGTATTGGTATTTTCAGTTATTTATGAGTTTTCCATCTTTCTGTAAATGGTCCCTGCTTCATGTAAGCAATCAACTGACCAGTAAGTAATCCCAGCATTATGTGTGTTGCATAGTCTCAATGGGAAGCACCAATAGCATCCTATGAATCTTTGCTGATCTGCAGGAACAAAACATGAATATGCATACTTATTGCTCTTCCTCATGTACAGGTTTGGATGCAGTTAATATACTAACTTAGGTGAACCAGAGATAAAGGAAGCTGTCATTTGCGAAGTATGAGAATAGAGTATATTGCTATGTTTCTTTTTATTGTTTAAGTCAAGAGAGCAATCCACGATGAGACTGAGGTCTCTGTGACAAACTATGTCTCAATGATGACATCATATGCTATCCATCTGTTTATATGTGATACCACTTGGTCTATGATTTATCCCAGCATCATATGAGGAATCCATCTCTCAATGAGCACTTGCAGCTACCTTTATGTTATGCAGTCTTCCTGTCAGTCATTGCCGGCACCCGTGCCCCTTTGCTGATTCTGTAGATACAAAACATGCCATATGAGGTATAAGATACACCATGCTAACTAAGGTGCATTTGTTACTGAAGATATATAATGACACCGTATACTGCTTGGTTTTCTTTATTGTATTTACACAAAGAGGCAGAATTTCCAATGGGAACGTTGCTATCATATATCCCATGATATTCTTATGTTTTCATCAATGGGTCAGAATTTGCCCAAGAATACTGATTATGAGTTATGTGTTTTATAGAAAAACCTGGAGACTGTTACCACAACACAACCAAAATAGTGAAACTGGTACAATATCCAATATAGAAAGATAAATTAGCCAGTGATATTTGTCTTTGCTAGCGTCCTTTTCTTGTATTACACATGCAACTATAATTTGTAATTGACTGATTAATAATAAATATAATTCTACCATCATTTCAGATACTGTATGCATCCATGTATTGGTATTTTCAGTTATTTATGAGTTTTCCATCTTTCTGTAAATGATCCCTGCTACATGTAAGCAATCAACTGACCAGTAAGTAATCCCAGCATTATGTGTGTTGCATAGTCTCAATGGGAAGCACCAATAGCATCCTATGAATCTTTGCTGATCTGCAGGACAAAACATGAATATGTATACTTATTGCTCTTCCTCATGTACAGGTTTGGATGCAGTTAATATACTAACTTAGGTGAACCAGAGATAAAGGAAGCTGTCATTTGCGAAGTATGAGAATAGAGTATATTGCTATGTTTCTTTTTATTGTTTAAGTCAAGAGAGCAATCCACGATGAGACTGAGGTCTCTGTGACAAACTATGTCTCAATGATGACATCATATGCTATCCATCTGTTTATATGTGATACCACTTGGTCTATGATTTATCCCAGCATCATATGAGGAATCCATCTCTCAATGAGCACTTGCAGCTACCTTTATGTTATGCAGTCTTCCTGTCAGTCATTGCCCGGCACCCGTGCCCCTTTGCTGATTCTGTAGATACAAAACATGCCATATGAGGTATAAGATACACCATGCTAACTAAGGTGCATTTGTTACTGAAGATATATAATGACACGTATACTGCTTGGTTTTCTTTATTGTATTTACACAAAGAGGCAGAATTTCCAATGGGAACGTTGCTATCATATATCCCATGATATTCTTATGTTTTCATCAATGGGTCAGAATTTATCCCAAGAATACTGATTATGAATTATGTGTTTTATAGAAAAACCTGGAGACTGTTACCACAACACAACCAAAATAGTGAAACTGGTACAATATCCAATATAGAAAGATGGATCAGCCAGTTCTATTTGTCTTTGCTGGCGTCCTTTTCTTGTTATTACATACAACTATAATTTGTAATTGACTGATTAATAATAAATATACTTCTATCATCATTTCAGATACTGTATGCATCCATGTATTGGTATTTTCAGTTATCTATGAGTTTTCCATCTTTCTGTAAATGGTCCCTGCCACATGTAAGCAATCAACTGACCAGTAAGTAATCCCAGCATTATGTGTGTTGCATAGTCTCAATGGGAAGCACCAATATCATCTTATGAATCTTTGCTGATCTGCAGGAACAAAATATGAATATGTGTACTTATTGCTCTTCCTCATGTACAGGTTTGGATCAGTTAACTCACTAACTTAGGTGAACCAGAGATTAAGGAAGCTGTCATTAGCAAAGTATGAGGCTATATTATATTGCTATGTTTCTTTTTATTGTTTAAGTCTAGAGAGCAATCCACAATGAGACTGAGGTCTTTGTGACAAACAATGTATCAATGATGACATCATATGCTATCCATCTGTTAATATGTGATACCACTTGGTCTATGATTTATCCCAGCATCATATGAGGAATCCATCTCTCAATGAGCACTTGCAGCTACCTTTATGTTATGCAGTCTTCCTGTCAGTCAATGCAGGCACCCGTGCCCCTTTGCTGATTCTGTAGATACAAAACATGCCATATGAGGTACAAGATACACCATATAAACTCAGGTGCATTTGTTACTGAAGATATATAATGACACCGTATACTGCTTGGTTTTCTTTATTGTATTTACACAATGAGGCAGAATTTCCAATGGGAACGTTGCTATCATATATCCCATGATATTCTTATGTTTTCATCAATGGGTCAGAATTTGCCCCAAGTATACTGCTTATGAGTTATGTGTCTTATAGAAAAACCTGGAGACTGTTACCACAACACAACCAAAATAGTGAAACTGGTACAATATCCAATATAGAAAGATAAATTAGCCAGTGATATTTGTCTTTGCTAGCGTCCTTTTCTTGTAATAACATGCAACTATAATTTGTAATTGACTGATTAATAATAAATATAATTCTACCATCATTTCAGATACTGTATGCATCCATGTATTGGTATTTTCAGTTATTTATGAGTTTTCCATCTTTCTGTAAATGATCCCTGCTACATGTAAGCAATCAACTGACCAGTAAGTAATCCCAGCATTATGTGTGTTGCATAGTCTCAATGGGAAGCACCAATAGCATCCTATGAATCTTTGCTGATCTGCAGGAACAAAACATGAATATGTATACTTATTGCTCTTCCTCATGTACAGGTTTGGATCAGTTAACTCACTAACTTAGGTGAACCAGAGATTAAGGAAGCTGTCATTAGCAAAGTATGAGGCTATATTATATTGCTATGTTTCTTTTTATTGTTTAAGTCTAGAGAGCAATCCACGATGAGACTGAGGTCTTTGTGACAAACAATGTATCAATGATGACATCATATGCTATCCATCTGTTAATATGTGATACCACTTGGTCTATGATTTATCCCAGCATCATATGAGGAATCCATCTCTCAATGAGCACTTGCAGCTACATTTATGTTATGCAGTCTTCCTGTCAGTCATTGCAGGCACCCGTGCCCCTTTGCTGATTCTTTAGATACAAAACATGCCATATGAGGTACAAGATACACCATGCTAACTAAGGTGCATTTGTTACTGAAGATATATAATGACACCGTATACTGCTTGGTTTTCTTTATTGTATTTACACAATGAGGCAGAATTTCCAATGGGAACGTTGCTATCATATATCCCATGATATTCTTATGTTTTCATCAATGGGTCAGAATTTGCCCCAAGTATACTGGTTATGAGTTATGTGTTTTATAGAAAAACCTGGAGACTGTTTGTTACCACAACACAACCAAAATAGTGAAACTGGTACAATATCCAATATAGAAAGATGGATTAGCTAGTGATATTTGTCTTTGCTAGCGTCCTTTTCTTGTAATAACATGCAACTATAATTTGTAATTGACTGATTAATAATAAATATACTTCTATCATCATTTCAGATACTGTATGCATCCATGTATTGGTATTTTCAGTTTTATGAGTTTTCCATCTTTCTGTAAATGATCCCTGCTACATGTAAGCAATCAACTGACCAGTAAGTAATCCCAGCATTATGTGTGTTGCATAGTCTCTCAATGGGAAGCACCAATAGCATCCTATGAATCTTTGCTGATCTGCAGGAACAAAACATGAATATGTATACTTATTGCTCTTCCTCATGTACAGGTTTGGATCAGTTAACTCACTAACTTAGGTGAACCAGAGATTAAGGAAGCTGTCATTAGCAAAGTATGAGGCTATATTATATTGCTATGTTTCTTTTTATTATTTTAAGTCTAGAGAGCAATCCACGATGAGACTGAGGTCTTTGTGACAAACAATGTATCAATGATGACATCATATGCTATCCATCTGTTAATATGTGATACCACTTGGTCTATGATTTATCCCAGCATCATATGAGGAATCCATCTCTCAATGAGCACTTGCAGCTACATTTATGTTATGCAGTCTTCCTGTCAGTCATTGCAGGCACCCGTGCCCCTTTGCTGATTCTTTAGATACAAAACATGCCATATGAGGTACAAGATACACCATGCTAACTAAGGTGCATTTGTTACTGAAGATATATAATGACACCGTATACTGCTTGGTTTTCTTTATTGTATTTACACAATGAGGCAGAATTTCCAATGGGAACGTTGCTATCATATATCCCATGATATTCTTATGTTTTCATCAATGGGTCAGAATTTGCCCCAAGTATACTGGTTATGAGTTATATGTGTTTTATAGAAAAACCTGGAGACTGTTTGTTACCACAGCACAACCAAAATAGTGAAACTGGTACAATATCCAATATAGAAAGATGGATCAGCTAGTGATATTTGTCTTTGCTTGCGTCCTTTTCTTGTAATAACATGCAACTATAATTTGTAATTGACTGATTAATAATAAATACACTTCTATCATCATTTCAGATACTGTATGCATCCATGTATTGGTATTTTCAGTTATTTATGAGTTTTCCATCTTTCTGTAAATGGTCCCTGCTTCATGTAAGCAATCAACTAACCAGTAAGTAATCCCAGCATTATGTGTGTTGCATAGTCTCAATGGGAAGCACCAATAGCATCCTATGAATCTTTGCTGATCTGCAGGAACAAAACATGAATATGTATACTTATTGCTCTTCCTCATGTACAGGTTTGGATGCAGTTAACATACTAACTTAGGTGAACCAGAGATTAAGCAAGCTGTCATTTGCAAAGTATGAGGATAGAGTATATTGCTATGTTTCTTTTTATTGTTTAATTCAAGAGAGCAATCCACGATGAGACGGAGGTCTTTGTGACAAACTATGTCTCAATGATGACATGATATGCTATTCATCTGCAAATATGTGATACCCCTCGGTCTATGATTTATCCCAGCATCATATGAGGAATCCATCTCTCAATGAGCAGTTGCAGCTATCTGTATGCTATGCAGTCTCCCTTTCAGTCATTGCAGGCACCCGTGCCCCTTGGCTGATTCTGTAGATACAAAACATGCCATATGAGGTACAAGATACACCATATAAACTCAGGTGCATTTGTTACTGAAGATATATAATGACACCGTATACTGCTTGGTTTTCTTTATTGTATTTACACAATGAGGCAGAATTTCCAATGGGAACGTTGCTATCATATATCCCATGATATTCTTATGTTTTCATCCATGGGCCAGAATTTGCCCCAAGAATACTGGTTGTGAATTATGTGTTTTATAGAAAAACCTGGAGACTGTTTGTTACCACAACACAACCAAAATAGTGAAACTGGTACAATATCCAATATAGAAAGATGGATTAGCTAGTGATATTAGTCTTTGCTGGCGTCCTTTTCTTGTTATTACATACAACTATAATTTGTAATTGACTGATTAATAATAAATATACTTCTATCATCATTTCAGATACTGTATGCATCCATGTATTGGTATTTTCAGTTATCTATGAGTTTTCCATTTTTCTGTAAATGGTCCCTGCCACATGTAAGCAATCAACTGACCAGTAAGTAATCCCAGCATTATGTGTGTTGCATAGTCTCAATGGGAAGCACCAATATCATCTTATGAATCTTTGCTGATCTGCAGGAACAAAATATGAATATGTGTACTTATTGCTCTTCCTCATGTACAGGTTTGGATCAGTTAACTCACTAACTTAGGTGAACCAGAGATTAAGGAAGCTGTCATTAGCAAAGTATGAGGCTATATTATATTGCTATGTTTCTTTTTATTGTTTAAGTCTAGAGAGCAATCCACGATGAGACTGAGGTCTTTGTGACAAACAATGTATCAATGATGACATCATATGCTATCCATCTGTTAATATGTGATACCACTTGGTCTATGATTTATCCCAGCATCATATGAGGAATCCATCTCTCAATGAGCACTTGCAGCTACATTTATGTTATGCAGTCTTCCTGTCAGTCATTGCAGGCACCCGTGCCCCTTTGCTGATTCTGTAGATACAAAACATGCCATATGAGGTACAAGATACACCATATAACTAAGGTGCATTTGTTACTGAAGATATATAATGACACCGTATACTGCTTGGTTTTCTTTATTGTATTTACACAATGAGGCAGAATTTCCAATGGGAACGTTGCTATCATATATCCCATGATATTCTTATGTTTTCATCAATGGGTCAGAATTTGCCCCAAGTATACTGGTTATGAGTTATGTGTTTTATAGAAAAACCTGGAGACTGTTTGTTACCACAGCACAACCAAAATAGTGAAACTGGTACAATATCCAATATAGAAAGATAAATTAGCCAGTGATATTTGTCTTTGCTAGCGTCCTTTTCTTGTAATAACATGCAACTATAATTTGTAATTGACTGATTAATAATAAATATACTTCTATCATCATTTCAGATACTGTATGCATCCATGTATTGGTATTTTCAGTTATTTATGAGTTTTCCATCTTTCTGTAAATGGTCCCTGCTTCATGTAAGCAATCAACTGACCAGTAAGTAATCCCAGCATTATGTGTGTTGCATAGTCTCAATGGGGGAAGCACCAATAGCATCCTATGAATCTTTGCTGATCTGCAGGAACAAAACATGAATATGTATACTTATTGCTCTTCCTCATGTACAGGTTTGGATGCAGTTAACATACTAACTTAGGTGAACCAGAGATTAAGGAAGCTGTCATTTGCAAAGTATGAGATATATATTATATTGCTATGTTCTTTTTATTGTTTAAGTCAAGAGAGCAATCCACGATGAGACTGAGGTCTTTGTGACAAACTATGTCTCAATGATGACATCATATGCTATCCATCTGTTAATATGTGATACCCTTGGTCTATGATTTATCCCAGCATCATATGAGGAATCCATCTCTCAATGAGCACTTGCAGCTACCTTTATGCGTTGCAGTCTCCCTTTCAGTCATTGCAGGCACCCGTGCCCCTTTGCTGATTCTGTAGATACAAAACATGCCATATGAGGTACAAGATACACCATGCTAACTAAGGTGCATTTGTTACTGAAGATATATAATGACACCGTATACTGCTTGGTTTTCTTTATTGTATTTACACAATGAGGCAGAATTTCCAATGGGAACGTTGCTATCATATATCCCATGATATTCTTATGTTTTCATCAATGGGTCAGAATTTGTCCCAAGAATACTGCTTATGAGTTATGTGTCTTATAGAAAAACCTGGAGACTGTTTGTTACCACAACACAACCAAAATAGTGAAACTGGTACAATATCCAATATAGAAAGATGGATCAGCCAGTTCTATTTGTCTTTGCTGGCGTCCTTTTCTTGTTATTACATACAACTATAATTTGTAATTGACTGATTAATAATAAATATACTTCTATCATCATTTCAGATACTGTATGCATCCATGTATTGGTATTTTCAGTTATCTATGAGTTTTCCATCTTTCTGTAAATGGTCCCTGCCACATGTAAGCAATCAACTGACCAGTAAGTAATCCCAGCATTATGTGTGTTGCATAGTCTCAATGGGAAGCACCAATATCATCTTATGAATCTTTGCTGATCTGCAGGAACAAAATATGAATATGTGTACTTATTGCTCTTCCTCATGTACAGGTTTGGATCAGTTAACTCACTAACTTAGGTGAACCAGAGATTAAGGAAGCTGTCATTAGCAAAGTATGAGGCTATATTATATTGCTATGTTTCTTTTTATTGTTTAAGTCTAGAGAGCAATCCACAATGAGACTGAGGTCTTTGTGACAAACAATGTATCAATGATGACATCATATGCTATCCATCTGTTAATATGTGATACCACTTGGTCTATGATTTATCCCAGCATCATATGAGGAATCCATCTCTCAATGAGCACTTGCAGCTACCTTTATGTTATGCAGTCTTCCTGTCAGTCATTGCAGGCACCCGTGCCCCTTTGCTGATTCTGTAGATACAAAACATGCCATATGAGGTACAAGATACACCATATAAACTCAGGTGCATTTGTTACTGAAGATATATAATGACACCGTATACTGCTTGGTTTTCTTTATTGTATTTACACAATGAGGCAGAATTTCCAATGGGAACGTTGCTATCATATATCCCATGATATTCTTATGTTTTCATCAATGGGTCAGAATTTGCCCCAAGTATACTGGTTATGAGTTATGTGTTTATAGAAAAACCTGGAGACTGTTTGTTACCACAGCACAACCAAAATAGTGAAACTGGTACAATATCCAATATAGAAAGATAAATTAGCCAGTGATATTTGTCTTTGCTAGCGTCCTTTTCTTGTAATAACATGCAACTATAATTTGTAATTGACTGATTAATAATAAATATAATTCTACCATCATTTCAGATACTGTATGCATCCATGTATTGGTATTTTCAGTTATTTATGAGTTTTCCATCTTTCTGTAAATGATCCCTGCTACATGTAAGCAATCAACTGACCAGTAAGTAATCCCAGCATTATGTGTGTTGCATAGTCACAATGGGAAGCACCAATAGCATCCTATGAATCTTTGCTGATCTGCAGGAACAAAACATGAATATGTATACTTATTGCTCTTCCTCATGTACAGGTTTGGATCAGTTAACTCACTAACTTAGGTGAACCAGAGATTAAGGAAGCTGTCATTAGCAAAGTATGAGGCTATATTATATTGCTATGTTTCTTTTTATTGTTTAAGTCTAGAGAGCAATCCACGATGAGACTGAGGTCTTTGTGACAAACAATGTATCAATGATGACATCATATGCTATCCATCTGTTAATATGTGATACCACTTGGTCTATGATTTATCCCAGCATCATATGAGGAATCCATCTCTCAATGAGCACTTGCAGCTACATTTATGTTATGCAGTCTTCCTGTCAGTCATTGCAGGCACCCGTGCCCCTTTGCTGATTCTTTAGATACAAAACATGCCATATGAGGTACAAGATACACCATGCTAACTAAGGTGCATTTGTTACTGAAGATATATAATGACACCGTATACTGCTTGGTTTTCTTTATTGTATTTACACAATGAGGCAGAATTTCCAATGGGAACGTTGCTATCATATATCCCATGATATTCTTATGTTTTCATCAATGGGTCAGAATTTGCCCCAAGTATACTGGTTATGAGTTATGTGTTTTATAGAAAAACCTGGAGACTGTTTGTTACCACAGCACAACCAAAATAGTGAAACTGGTACAATATCCAATATAGAAAGATGGATCAGCTAGTGATATTTGTCTTTGCTTGCGTCCTTTTCTTGTAATAACATGCAACTATAATTTGTAATTGACTGATTAATAATAAATACACTTCTATCATCATTTCAGATACTGTATGCATCCATGTATTGGTATTTTCAGTTATTTATGAGTTTTTTTCCATCTTTCTGTAAATGTCCCTGCTTCATGTAAGCAATCAACTAACCAGTAAGTAATCCCAGCATTATGTGTGTTGCATAGTCTCAATGGGAAGCACCAATAGCATCCTATGAATCTTTGCTGATCTGCAGGAACAAAACATGAATATGTATACTTATTGCTCTTCCTCATGTACAGGTTTGGATGCAGTTAACATACTAACTTAGGTGAACCAGAGATTAAGCAAGCTGTCATTTGCAAAGTATGAGGATAGAGTATATTGCTATGTTTCTTTTTATTGTTTAATTCAAGAGAGCAATCCACGATGAGACGGAGGTCTTTGTGACAAACTATGTCTCAATGATGACATGATATGCTATTCATCTGCAAATATGTGATACCCCTCGGTCTATGATTTATCCCAGCATCATATGAGGAATCCATCTCTCTCTGAGCAGTTGCAGCTATCTGTATGCTATGCAGTCTCCCTTTCAGTCATTGCAGGCACCCGTGCCCCTTGGCTGATTCTGTAGATACAAAACATGCCATATGAGGTACAAGATACACCATATAAACTCAGGTGCATTTGTTACTGAAGATATATAATGACACCGTATACTGCTTGGTTTTCTTTATTGTATTTACACAATGAGGCAGAATTTCCAATGGGAACGTTGCTATCATATATCCCATGATATTCTTATGTTTTCATCCATGGGCCAGAATTTGCCCCAAGAATACTGGTTGTGAATTATGTGTTTTATAGAAAAACCTGGAGACTGTTTGTTACACAACACAACAAAATAGTGAAACTGGTACAATATCCAATATAGAAAGATGGATTAGCTAGTGATATTAGTCTTGCTGGCGTCCTTTTCTTGTTATTACATACAACTATAATTTGTAATTGACTGATTAATAATAAATATACTTCTATCATCATTTCAGATACTGTATGCATCCATGTATTGGTATTTTCAGTTATCTATGAATTTTCCATTTTTCTGTAAATGGTCCCTGCCACATGTAAGCAATCAACTGACCAGTAAGTAATCCCAGCATTATGTGTGTTGCATAGTCTCAATGGGAAGCACCAATATCATCTTATGAATCTTTGCTGATCTGCAGGAACAAAACATGAATATGTATACTTATTGCTCTTCCTCATGTACAGGTTTGGATCAGTTAACTCACTAACTTAGGTGACACAGAGATTAAGGAAGCTGTCATTAGCAAAGTATGAGGCTATATTATATTGCTATGTGTTCTTTTTATTGTTTAAGTCTAGAGAGCAATCCACGATGAGACTGAGGTCTTTGTGACAAACAATGTATCAATGATGACATCATATGCTATCCATCTGTTAATATGTGATACCACTTGGTCTATGATTTATCCCAGCATCATATGAGGAATCCATCTCTCAATGAGCACTTGCAGCTACCTTTATGTTATGCAGTCTTCCTGTCAGTCATGCAGGCACCCGTGCCCCTTTGCTGATTCTGTAGATACAAAAAACATGCCATATGAGGTACAAGATACACCATATAACTCAGGTGCATTTGTTACTGAAGATATATAATGACACCGTATACTGCTGGTTTTCTTTATTGTATTTACACAATGAGGCAGAATTTCCAATGGGAACGTTGCTATCATATATCCCATGATATTCTTATGTTTTCATCAATGGGTCAGAATTTGCCCCAAGTATACTGCTTATGAGTTATGTGTTTTATAGAAAAACCTGGAGACTGTTTTACCACAACACAAACCAAAATAGTGAAAACTGGTACAATATCCAATATAGAAAGATAAATTAGCCAGTGATATTTGTCTTTGCTAGCGTCCTTTTCTTGTAATAACATGCAACTATAATTTGTAATTGACTGATTAATAATAAATATAATTTCTATATCATCATTTCAGATACTGTATGCATCCATGTATTGGTATTTTCAGTTATTTATGAGTTTTCCATCTTTCTGTAAATGATCCCTGCTACATGTAAGCAATCAACTGACCAGTAAGTAATCCCAGCATTATGTGTGTTGCATAGTCACAATGGGAAGCACCAATAGCATCCTATGAATCTTTGCTGATCTGCAGGAACAAAACATGAATATGTATACTTATTGCTCTTCCTCATGTACAGGTTTGGATCAGTTAACTCACTAACTTAGGTGAACCAGAGATTAAGGAAGCTGTCATTTGCAAAGTATGAGGCTAGAGTATATTGCTATGTTTCTTTTTATTGTTTAAGTCTAGAGAGCAATCCACGATGAGACTGAGGTCTTTGTGACAAACAATGTATCAATGATGACATCATATGCTATCCATCTGTTAATATGTGATACCACTTGGTCTATGATTTATCCCAGCATCATATGAGGAATCCATCTCTCAATGAGCACTTGCAGCTACATTTATGTTATGCAGTCTTCCTGTCAGTCATTGCAGGCACCCGTGCCCCTTTGCTGATTCTTTAGATACAAAACATGCCATATGAGGTACAAGATACACCATGCTAACTAAGGTGCATTTGTTACTGAAGATATATAATGACACCGTATACTGCTTGGTTTTCTTTATTGTATTTACACAATGAGGCAGAATTTCCAATGGGAACGTTGCTATCATATATCCCATGATATTCTTATGTTTTCATCAATGGGTCAGAATTTGCCCCAAGTATACTGATATGAGTTATGTGTTTTATAGAAAAACCTGGGAGACTGTTTGTTACCACAGCACAACCAAAATAGTGAAACTGGTACAATATCCAATATAGAAAGATGGATCAGCTAGTGATATTTGTCTTTGCTTGCGTCCTTTTCTTGTAATAACATGCAACTATAATTTGTAATTGACTGATTAATAATAAATATACTTCTATCATCATTTCAGATACTGTATGCATCCATGTATTGGTATTTTCAGTTATTTATGAGTTTTCCATCTTTCTGTAAATGGTCCCTGCTTCATGTAAGCAATCAACTGACCAGTAAGTAATCCCAGCATTATGTGTGTTGCATAGTCTCAATGGGAAGCACCAATAGCATCCTATGAATCTTTGCTGATCTGCAGGAACAAAACATGAATATGTATACTTATTGCTCTTCCTCATGTACAGGTTTGGATCAGTTAACTCACTAACTTAGGTGAACCAGAGATTAAGGAAGCTGTCATTAGCAAAGTATAGAGGATAGAGTATATTGCTATGTTTCTTTTTATTGTTTAAGTCAGAGAGCAATCCACGATGAGACGGAGGTCTTTGTGACAAACTATGTCTCAATGATGACATGATATGCTATCCATCTGTTAATATGTGATACCACTTGGTCTATGATTTATCCCAGCATCATATGAGGAATCCATCTCTCAATGAGCACTTGCAGCTACCTTCTTTATGTTATGCAGTCTTCCCTTTCAGTCATTGCAGGCACCCGTGCCCCTTGGCTGATTCTGTAGATACAAAAAAAACATGCCATATGAGGTACAAGATACACCATATAAACTCAGGTGCATTTGTTACTGAAGATATATAATGACACCGTATACTGCTTGGTTTTCTTTATTGTATTTACACAATGAGGCAGAATTTCCAATGGGAACGTTGCTATCATATATCCCATGATATTCTTATGTTTTCATCCATGGGTCAGAATTTGCCCCAAGTATACTGGTTATGAGTTATGTGTTTTATAGAAAAACCTGGAGACTGTTTGTTACCACAACACAACCAAAATAGTGAAACTGGTACAATATCCAATATAGAAAGATGGATTAGCTAGTGATATTAGTCTTTGCTGGCGTCCTTTTCTTGTTATTACATACAACTATAATTTGTAATTGACTGATTAATAATAAATATACTTCTATCATCATTTCAGATACTGTATGCATCCATGTATTGGTATTTTCAGTTATCTATGAGTTTTCCATCTTTCTGTAAATGGTCCCTGCCACATGTAAGCAATCAACTGACCAGTAAGTAATCCCAGCATTATGTGTGTTGCATAGTCACAATGGGAAGCACCAATAGCATCCTATGAATCTTTGCTGATCTGCAGGAACAAAACATGAATATGTATACTTATTGCTCTTCCTCATGTACAGGTTTGGATGCAGTTAATATCACTAACTTAGGTGAACCAGAGATTAAGGAAGCTGTCATTTGCAAAGTATGAGGCTATAGAGTATATTGCTATGTTTCTTTTTATTGTTTAAGTCAAGAGAGCAATCCACGATGAGACTGAGGTCTTTGTGACAAACTATGTCTCAATGATGACATCATATGCTATCCATCTGTTTATATGTGATACCACTTGGTCTATGATTTATCCCAGCATCATATGAGGAATCCATCTCTCAATGAGCACTTGCAGCTACCTTTATGTTATGCAGTCTTCCTGTCAGTCATTGCCGGCACCCGTGCCCCTTTGCTGATTCTGTAGATACAAAACATGCCATATGAGGTATAAGATACACCATGCTAACTAAGGTGCATTTGTTACTGAAGATATATAATGACACCGTATACTGCTTGGTTTTCTTTATTGTATTTACACAATGAGGCAGAATTTCCAATGGGAACGTTGCTATCATATATCCCATGATATTCTTATGTTTTCATCAATGGGTCAGAATTTATCCCAAGAATACTGATTATGAGTTATGTGTTTTATAGAAAAACCTGGAGACTGTTACCACAACACAACCAAAATAGTGAAACTGGTACAATATCCAATATAGAAAGATGGATCAGCCAGTGATATTTGTCTTTGCTGGCGTCCTTTTCTTGTTATTACATACAACTATAATTTGTAATTGACTGATTAATAATAAATATACTTCTATCATCATTTCAGATACTGTATGCATCCATGTATTGGTATTTTCAGTTATTTATGAGTTTTCCATCTTTCTGTAAATGGTCCCTGCCACATGTAAGCAATCAACTGACCAGTAAGTAATCCCAGCATTATGTGTGTTGCATAGTCTCAATGGGAAGCACCAATATCATCCTATGAATCTTTGCTGATCTGCAGGAACAAAAATATGAATATGTGTACTTATTGCTCTTCCTCATGTACAGGTTTGGATCAGTTAACTCACTAACTTAGGTGAACCAGAGATTAAGGAAGCTGTCATTAGCAAAGTATGAGGCTATATTATATTGCTATGTTTCTTTTTATTGTTTAAGTCTAGAGAGCAATCCACGATGAGACTGAGGTCTTTGTGACAAACAATGTATCAATGATGACATCATATGCTATCCATCTGTTAATATGTGATACCACTTGGTCTATGATTTATCCCAGCATCATATGAGGAATCCATCTCTCAATGAGCACTTGCAGCTACATTTATGTTATGCAGTCTTCCTGTCAGTCATTGCAGGCACCCGTGCCCCTTTGCTGATTCTGTAGATACAAAACATGCCATATGAGGTACAAGATACACCATATACACTCAGGTGCATTTGTTACTGAAGATATATAATGACACCGTATACTGCTTGGTTTTCTTTATTGTATTTACACAATGAGGTAGAATTTCCAATGGGAACGTTGCTATCATATATCCCATGATATTCTTATGTTTTCATCAATGGGTCAGATTTGCCCCAGTATACTGCTTATGAGTTATGTGTCTTATAGAAAAACCTGGAGACTGTTTGTTACCACAACACAACCAAAATAGTGAAACTGGTACAAATATCCATATAGAAAGATGGATCAGCCAGTGATATTTGTCTTTGCTGGCGTCCTTTTCTTGTTATTACATACAACTATAATTTGTAATTGACTGATTAATAATAAATATACTTCTATCATCATTTCAGATACTGTATGCATCCATGTATTGGTATTTTTTCAGTTATCTATGAGTTTTCCATCTTTCTGTAAATGGTCCCTGCCACATGTAAGCAATCAACTGACCAGTAAGTAATCCCAGCATTATGTGTGTTGCATAGTCTCAATGGGAAGCACCAATAGCATCCTATGAATCTTTGCTGATCTGCAGGAACAAACATGAATATGTGTGTACTTATTGCTCTTCCTCATGTACAGGTTTGGATCAGTTTAACTCACTAACTTAGGTGAACCAGAGATTAAGGAAGCTGTCATTTGCAAAGTATGAGGCTATATTATATTGCTATGTTTCTTTTTATTGTTTAAGTCTAGAGAGCAATCCACGATGAGACTGAGGTCTTTGTGACAAACAATGTATCAATGATGACATCATATGCTATCCATCTGTTAATATGTGATACCACTTGGTCTATGATTTATCCCAGCATCATATGAGGAATCCATCTCTCAATGAGCACTTGCAGCTACCTTTATGTTATGCAGTCTTCCTGTCAGTCATTGCAGGCACCCGTGCCCCTTTGCTGATTCTGTAGATACAAAACATGCCATATGAGGTACAAGATACACCATGCTACACTCAGGTGCATTTGTTACTGAAGATATATAATGACACCGTATACTGCTTGGTTTTCTTTATTGTATTTACACAATGAGGCAGAATTTCCAATGGGAACGTTGCTATCATATATCCCATGATATTCTTATGTTTACATCAATGGGTCAGAATTTGCCCCAAGTATACTGCTTATGAGTTATGTGTCTTATAGAAAAACCTGGAGACTGTTACCACAACACAACCAAATAGTGAAACTGGTACAATATCCAATATAGAAAGATAAATTAGCCAGTTGATATTTGTCTTTGCTAGCGTCCTTTTCTTGTTAATAACATGCAACTATAATTTGTAATTGACTGATTAATAATAAATATAATTCTACCATCATTTCAGATACTGTATGCATCCATGTATTGGTATTTTCAGTTATTTATGAGTTTTCCATCTTTCTGTAAATGGATCCCTGCTACATGTAAGCAATCAACTGACCAGTAAGTAATCCCAGCATTATGTGTGTTGCATAGTCTCAATGGGAAGCACCAATATCATCTTATGAATCTTTGCTGATCTGCAGGAACAAAACATGAATATGATACTTATTGCTCTTCCTCATGTACAGGTTTGGATCAGTTAACTCACTAACTTAGGTGAACCAGAGATAAGGAAGCTGTCATTAGCAAAGTATGAGGCTATATTTATATTTGCTATGTTTCTTTTTATTGTTTAAGTCTAGAGAGCAATCCACGATGAGACTGAGGTCTTTGTGACAAACAATGTATCAATGATGACAT
>CM067343.1:63490260-63508313 GCA_034190875.2 Urechis unicinctus | reverse complement strand
TTTTGGTTGTGTTGTGGTAACAGTCTCCAGGTTTTTCTATAAAACACATAACTCATAAGCAGTATACTTGGGGCAAATTCTGACCCATTGATGAAAACATAAGAATATCATGGGATATATGATAGCAACGTTCCCATTGGAAATTCTGCCTCATTGTGTAAATACCAATAAAGAAAACCAAGCAGTATACGGTGTCATTATATATCTTCAGTAACAAATGCACCTGAGTTATATGGTGTATCTTGTACCTCATATGGCATGTTTTGTATCTACAGAATCAGCAAAGGGGCACGGGTGCCTGCAATGACTGACAGGAAGACTGCATAACATAAAGGTAGCTGCAAGTGCTCATTGAGAGATGGATTCCTCATATGATGCTGGGATAAATCATAGACCAAGTGGTATCACATATTAACAGATGGATAGCATATGATGTCATCATTGATACATAGTTTGTCACAAAGACCTCAGTCTCATTGTGGATTGCTCTCTAGACTTAAACAATAAAAAGAAACATAGCAATATAATATAGCCTCATACTTTGCAAATGACAGCTTCCTTAATCTCTGGTTCACCTAAGTTAGTGAGTTAACTGATCCAAACCTGTACATGAGGAAGAGCAATAAGTATACATATTCATGTTTTGTTCCTGCAGATCAGCAAAGATTCATAGGATGCTATTGGTGCTTCCCATTGAGACTATGCAACACACATAATGCTGGGATTACTTACTGGTCAGTTGATTGCTTACATGAAGCAGGGACCATTTACAGAAAGATGGAAAACTCATAAATAACTGAAAATACCAATACATGGATGCATACAGTATCTGAAATGATGATAGAAGTATATTTATTATTAATCAGTCAATTACAAATTATAGTTGTATGTAATAACAAGAAAAGGACGCCAGCAAAGACAAATATCACTGGCTGATCCATCTTTCTATATTGGATATTGTACCAGTTTCACTATTTTGGTTGTGTTGTGGTAACAGTCTCCAGGTTTTTCTATAAGACACATAACTCATAAGCAGTATATACTTGGGGCAAATTCTGACCCATTGATGAAAACATAAGAATATCATGGGATATATGATAGCAACGTTCCCATTGGAAATTCTGCCTCATTGTGTAAATACAATAAAGAAAACCAAGCAGTATACGGTGTCATATATATCTTCAGTAACAAATGCACCTGAGTTAGCATGGTGTATCTTATACCTCATATGGCATGTTTTGTATCTACAGAATCAGCAAAGGGGCACGGGTGCCTGCAATGACTGACAGGAAGACTGCATAACATAAAGGTAGCTGCAAGTGCTCATTGAGAGATGGATTCCTCATATGATGCTGGGATAAATCATAGACCAAGTGGTATCACATATTAACAGATGGATAGCATATGATGTCATCATTGATACATAGTTTGTCACAAAGACCTCAGTCTCATTGTGGATTGCTCTCTAGACTTAAACAATAAAAAGAAACATAGCAATATAATATAGCCTCATACTTTGCAAATGACAGCTTCCTTAATCTCTGGTTCACCTAAGTTAGTGAGTTAACTGATCCAAACCTGTACATGAGGAAGAGCAATAAGTATACATATTCATGTTTTGTTCCTGCAGATCAGCAAAGATTCATAGGATGCTATTGGTGCTTCCCATTGAGACTATGCAACACACATAATGCTGGGATTACTTACTGGTCAGTTGATTGCTTACATGAAGCAGGGACCATTTACAGAAAGATGGAAAACTCATAAATAACTGAAAATACCAATACATGGATGCATACAGTATCTGAAATGATGATAGAAGTATATTTATTATTAATCAGTCAATTACAAATTATAGTTGTATGTAATAACAAGAAAAGGACGCCAGCAAAGACAAATAGAACTGGCTGATCCATCTTTCTATATTGGATATTGTACCAGTTTCACTATTTTGGTTGTGTTGTGGTAACAGTCTCCAGGTTTTTCTAAACACATAACTCATAAGCAGTATACTTTGGGGCAAATTCTGACCCATTGATGAAAACATAAGAATATCATGGGATATATGATAGCAACGTTCCCATTGGAAATTCTGCCTCATTGTGTAAATACAATAAAGAAAACCAAGCAGTATACGGTGTCATTATATATCTTCAGTAACAAATGCACCTGAGTTTATATGGTGTATCTTGTACCTCATATGGCATGTTTTTTTTTGTATCTACAGAATCAGCCAAGGGGCACGGGTGCCTGCAATGACTGACAGGCAGACTGTATAACATAAAGGTAGCTGCAAGTGCTTATAGAGAGATGGATTCCTCATATGATGCTGGGATAAATCATAGACCAAGTGGTATCACATATTAACAGATGGATAGCATATGATGTCATCATTGATACATAGTTTGTCACAAAGACCTCAGTCTCATCGTGGATTGCTCTCTTGACTTGATCAATATAAAGAAACATAGGAATATACTCTATTCTCATACTTCGCAAATGACAGCTTCCTTTATCTCTGGTTCACCTAAGTTAGTGTGTCAACTGCATCCAAAACTGTATATGAGGAAGAGCAATAAGTATACATATTCATGTTTTGTTCCTGCAGATCAGCAAAGATTCATAGGATGCTATTGGTGCTTCCCATTGTGACTATGCAACACACATAATGCTGGGATTACTTACTGGTCAGTTGATTGCTTACATGTAGCAGGGACCATTTACAGAAAGATGGAAAACTCATAAATAACTGAAAATACCAATACATGGATGCATACAGTATCTGAAATGATGATAGAAGTATATTTATTATTAATCAGTCAATTACAAATTATAGTTGCATGTTATTACAAGAAAAGGACGCTAGCAAAGACAAATATCACTGGCTAATTTATCTTTCTATATTGGATATTGTACCAGTTTCACTATTTTGGTTGTGTTGTGGTAACAGTCTCCAGGTTTTTCTATAAAACACATAACTCATAAGCAGTATACTTGGGGCAAATTCTGACCCATTGATGAAAACATAAGAATATCATGGGATATATGATAGCAACGTTCCCATTGGAAATTCTGCCTCATTGTGTAAATACAATAAAGAAAACCAAGCAGTATACGGTGTCATTATATATCTTCAGTAACAAATGCACCTTAGTTAGCATGGTGTATCTTGTACCTCATATGGCATGTTTTGTATCTACAGAATCAGCAAAGGGGCACGGGTGCCTGCATTGACTGACAGGAAGACTGCATAACATAAAGGTAGCTGCAAGTGCTCATTGAGAGATGGATTCCTCATATGATGCTGGGATAAATCATAGACCAAGTGGTATCACATATTAACAGATGGATAGCATATGATGTCATCATTGATACATAGTTTGTCACAAAGACCTCAGTCTCATTGTGGATTGCTCTCTAGACTTAAACAATAAAAAGAAACATAGCAATATAATATAGCCTCTCATACTTTGCTAATGACAGCTTCCTTAATCTCTGGTTCACCTAAGTTAGTGAGTTAACTGATCCAAACCTGTACATGAGGAAGAGCAATAAGTATACATATTCATGTTTTGTTCCTGCAGATCAGCAAAGATTCATAGGATGCTATTGGTGCTTCCCATTGAGACTATGCAACACACATAATGCTGGGATTACTTACTGGTCAGTTGATTGCTTACATGAAGCAGGGACCATTTACAGAAATGATGGAAAACTCATAAATAACTGAAAATACCAATACATGGATGCATACAGTATCTGAAATGATGATAGAAGTATATTTATTATTAATCAGTCAATTACAAATTATAGTTGTATGTAATAACAAGAAAAGGACACCAGCAAAGACAACTATCACTGGCTGATCCATCTTTCTATATTGGATATTGTACCAGTTTCACTATTTTGGTTGTGTTGTGGTAACAGTCTCCAGGTTTTTCTATAAAACACATAACTCATAAGCAGTATACTTGGGGCAAATTCTGACCCATTGATGAAAAACATAAGAATATCATGGGATATATGATAGCAACGTTCCCATTGGAAATTCTGCCTCATTGTGTAAATACAATAAAGAAAACCAAGCAGTATACGGTGTCATTATATATCTTCAGTAACAAATGCACCTGAGTTTATATGGTGTATCTTGTACCTCATATGGCATGTTTTGTATCTACAGAATCAGCAAAGGGGCACGGGTGCCTGCAATGACTGACAGGAGACTGCATAACATAAAGGTAGCTGCAAGTGCTCATTGAGAGATGGATTCCTCATATGATGCTGGGATAAATCATAGACCAAGTGGTATCACATATTAACAGATGGATAGCATATGTCATCATTGATACATAGTTTGTCACAAAGACCTCAGTCTCATCGTGGATTGCTCTAGACTTAAACAATAAAAAGAAAATAGCAATATATATATAGCTCATACTTTGCAAATGACAGCTTCCTTAATCTCTGGTTCACCTAAGTTAGTGTGTCAACTGCATCCAAACCTGTATATGAGGAAGAGCAATAAGTATACATATTCATGTTTTGTTCTGCAGATCAGCAAAGATTCATAGGATGCTATTGGTGCTTCCCATTGAGACTATGCAACACACATAATGCTGGGATTACTTACTGGTCAGTTGATTGCTTACATGAAGCAGGGACCATTTACAGAAAGATGGAAAACTCATAAATAACTGAAAATACCAATACATGGATGCATACAGTATCTGAAATGATGATAGAAGTATATTTATTATTAATCAGTCAATTACAAATTATAGTTGCATGTAATTATTACAAGAAAAGGACGCTAGCAAAGACAAATATCACTGGCTAATTTATCTTTCTATATTGGATATTGTACCAGTTTCACTATTTTGGTTGTGTTGTGGTAACAGTCTCCAGGTTTTTCTATAAGACACATAACTCATAAGCAGTATACTTGGGGCAAATTCTGACCCATTGATGAAAACATAAGAATATCATGGGATATATGATAGCAACGTTCCCATTGGAAATTCTGCCTCATTGTGTAAATACAATAAAGAAAACCAAGCAGTATACGGTGTCATTATATATCTTCAGTAACAAATGCACCTGAGTTATATGGTGTATCTTGTACCTCATATGGCATGTTTTGTATCTACAGAATCAGCAAAGGGGCACGGGTGCCTGCAATGACTGACAGGAAGACTGCATAACATAAAGGTAGCTGCAAGTGCTCATTGAGAGATGGATTCCTCATATGATGCTGGGATAAAATCATAGACCAAGTGGTATCACATATTAACAGATGGATAGCATATGATGTCATCATTGATACATAGTTTGTCACAAAGACCTCAGTCTCATTGTGGATTGCTCTCTAGACTTAAACAATAAAAAGAAAACATAGCAATATAATCTAGCCTCATACTTTGCAAATGACAGCTTCCTTATCTCTGGTTCACCTAAGTTAGTGAGTTAACTGATCCAAACCTGTACATGAGGAAGAGCAATAAGTATACATATTCATGTTTTGTTCCTGCAGATCAGCAAAGATTCATAGGATGCTATTGGTGCTTCCCATTGAGACTATGCAACACACATAATGCTGGGATTACTTACTGGTCAGTTGATTGCTTACATGAAGCAGGGACCATTTACAGAAAGATGGAAAACTCATAAATAACTGAAAATACCAATACATGGATGCATACAGTATCTGAAATGATGATAGAAGTATATTTATTATTAATCAGTCAATTACAAATTATAGTTGTATGTAATAACAAGAAAAGGACGCAGCAAAGACAAATATCACTGGCTGATCCATCTTTCTATATTGGATATTGTACCAGTTTCACTATTTTGGTTGTGTTGTGGTAAAACAGTCTCCAGGTTTTTCTATAAAACACATAACTCATAATCAGTATTCTTGGGACAAATTCTGACCCATTGATGAAAACATAAGAATATCATGGGATATATGATAGCAACGTTCCCATTGGAAATTCTGCCTCATTGTGTAAATACAATAAAGAAAACCAAGCAGTATACGGTGTCATTATATATCTTCAGTAACAAATGCACCTGAGTTTATATGGTGTATCTTGTACCTCATATGGCATGTTTTGTATCTACAGAATCAGCAAAGGGGCACGGGTGCCTGCAATGACTGACAGGAAGACTGCATAACATAAAGGTAGCTGCAAGTGCTCATTGAGAGAGATGGATTCCTCATATGATGCTGGGATAAATCATAGACCAAGTGGTATCACATATTAACAGATGGATAGCATATGATGTCATCATTGATACATAGTTTGTCACAAAGACCTCAGTCTCATCGTGGATTGCTCTCTAGACTTAAACAATAAAAAAAGAAACATAGCAATATACTATATTCTCATACTTTGCAAATGACAGCTTCCTTAATCTCTGGTTCACCTAAGTTAGTGTGTTAACTGCATCCAAACCTGTACATGAGGAAGAGCAATAAGTATACATATTCATGTTTTGTTCCTGCAGATCAGCAAAGATTCATAGGATGCTATTGGTGCTTCCCATTGAGACTATGCAACACACATAATGCTGGGATTACTTACTGGTCAGTTGATTGCTTACATGAAGCAGGGACCATTTACAGAAAGATGGAAAACTCATAAATAACTGAAAATACCAATACATGGATGCATACAGTATCTGAAATGATGATAGAAGTATATTTATTATTAATCAGTCAATTACAAATTATAGTTGTATGTAATAACAAGAAAGGACGCTAGCAAAGACAAATATCACTGGCTGATCCATCTTTCTATATTGGATATTGTACCAGTTTCACTATTTTGGTTGTGTTGTGGTAACAGTCTCCAGGTTTTTCTATAAAACACATAACTCATAAGCAGTATACTTGGGGCAAATTCTGACCCATTGATGAAAACATAAGAATATCATGGGATATATGATAGCAACGTTCCCATTGGAAATTCTGCCTCATTGTGTAAATACAATAAAGAAAACCAAGCAGTATACGGTGTCATTATATATCTTCAGTAACAAATGCACCTGAGTTTATATGGTGTATCTTGTACCTCATATGGCATGTTTTTTTTTTGTATCTACAGAATCAGCCAAGGGGCACGGGTGCCTGCAATGACTGACAGGCAGACTGTATAACATAAAGGTAGCTGCAAGTGCTTATAGAGAGATGGATTCCTCATATGATGCTGGGATAAATCATAGACCAAGTGGTATCACATATTAACAGATGGATAGCATATGATGTCATCATTGATACATAGTTTGTCACAAAGACCTCAGTCTCATTGTGGATTGCTCTCTAGACTTAAACAATAAAAAGAAACATAGCAATATAATATATATAGCCTCATACTTTGCAAATGACAGCTTCCTTAATCTCTGGTTCACCTAAGTTAGTGAGTTAACTGATCCAAACCTGTACATGAGGAAGAGCAATAAGTATACATATTCATGTTTTGTTCCTGCAGATCAGCAAAGATTCATAGGATGCTATTGGTGCTTCCCATTGAGACTATGCAACACACATAATGCTGGGATTACTTACTGGTCAGTTGATTGCTTACATGTAAGCAGGGACCATTTACAGAAAGATGGAAAACTCATAAAACTGAAAATACCAATACATGGATGCATACAGTATCTGAAATGATGATAGAAGTATATTTATTATATAATCAGTCAATTACAAATTATAGTTGTATGTATTAACAAGAAAAGGACGCCAGCAAAGACAAATATCACTGGCTAATCCATCTTTCTATATTGGATATTGTACCAGTTTCACTATTTTGTTGTGTTGTGTGGTAACAGTCTCCAGGTTTTTCTATAAAACACATAACTCATAAGCAGTATACTTGGGGCAAATTCTGACCCATTGATGAAACATAAGAATATCATGGGATATATGATAGCAACGTTCCCATTGGAAATTCTGCCTCATTGTGTAAATACAATAAAGAAAACCAAGCAGTATACGGTGTCATTATATATCTTCAGTAACAAATGCACCTGAGTTAGCATGGGTGTATCTTGTACCTCATATGGCATGTTTTGTATCTACAGAATCAGCAAAGGGGCACGGGTGCCTGCAATGACTGACAGGAAGACTGCATAACATAAAGGTAGCTGCAAGTGCTCATTGAGAGATGGATTCCTCATATGATGCTGGGATAAATCATAGACCAAGTGGTATCACATATTAACAGATGGATAGCATATGATGTCATCATTGATACATAGTTTGTCACAAAGACCTCAGTCTCATTGTGGATTGCTCTCTAGACTTAAACAATAAAAAAAAATAGCAAATATATATATTCTCATACTTTTTGCAAATGACAGCTTCCTTAATCTCTGGTTCACCTAAGTTAGTGAGTTAACTGATCCAAACCTGTACATGATGAGGAAGAGCAATAAGTATACACATATTCATGTTTTGTTCCTGCAGATCAGCAAAGATTCATAGGATGCTATTGGTGCTTCCCATTGAGACTATGCAACACACATAATGCTGGGATTACTTACTGGTCAGTTGATTGCTTACATGAAGCAGGGACCATTTACAGAAAGATGGAAAACTCATAATAACTGAAAATACCAATACATGGATGCATACAGTATCTGAAATGATGATAGAAGTATATTTATTATTAATCAGTCAATTACAAATTATAGTTGTATGTAATAACAAGAAAAGGACGCTAGCAAAGACAAATATCACTGGCTGATCCATCTTTCTATATGGATATTGTACCAGTTTCACTATTTTGGTTGTGTGTGTGTGGTAACAGTCTCCAGGTTTTTCTATAAAACACATAACTCATAAGCAGTATACTTGGGGCAAATTCTGACCCATGATGAAAACATAAGAATATCATGGGATATATGATAGCAACGTTCCCATTGGAAATTCTGCCTCATTGTGTAAATACAATAAAGAAAACCAAGCAGTATACGGTGTCATTATATATCTTCAGTAACAAATGCACCTGAGTTAGCATGGTGTATCTTGTACCTCATATGGCATGTTTTGTATCTACAGAATCAGCAAAGGGGCACGGGTGCCTGCAATGACTGACAGGAAGACTGCATAACATAAAGGTAGCTGCAAGTGCTCATTGAGAGATGGATTCCTCATATGATGCTGGGATAAATCATAGACCAAGTGGTATCACATATTAACAGATGGATAGCATATGATGTCATCATTGATACATAGTTTGTCACAAAGACCTCAGTCTCATCGTGGATTGCTCTCTAGACTTAAACAATAAAAAAAAAATAGCAATATACTATAGCCTCATACTTTGCAAATGACAGCTTCCTTAATCTCTGGTTCACCTAAGTTAGTGAGTTAACTGATCCAAACCTGTACATGAGGAAGAGCAATAAGTATACATATTCATGTTTTGTTCCTGCAGCAGATCAGCAAAGATTCATAGGATGCTATTGGTGCTTCCCATTGAGACTATGCAACACACATAATGCTGGGATTACTTACTGGTCAGTTGATTGCTTACATGAAGCAGGGACCATTTACAGAAAGATGGAAAACTCATAAATAACTGAAAATACCAATACATGGATGCATACAGTATCTGAAATGATGATAGAAGTATATTTATTATTAATCAGTCAATTACAAATTATAGTTGTATGTAATAACAAGAAAGGACGCCAGCAAAGACAAAATATCACTGGCTGATCCATCTTTCTATATTGGATATTGTACCAGTTTCACTATTTTGGTTGTGTTGTGGTAACAGTCTCCAGGTTTTTCTATAAACACATAACTCATAAGCAGTATACTTGGGGGGCAAATTCTGACCCATTGATGAAAACATAAGAATATCATGGGATATATGATAGCAACGTTCCCATTGGAAATTCTGCCTCATTGTGTGTAAATACAATAAAGAAAACCAAGCAGTATACGGTGTCATTATATATCTTCAGTAACAAATGCACCTGAGTTATATGGTGTATCTTGTACCTCATATGGCATGTTTTGTATCTACAGAATCAGCAAAGGGGCACGGGTGCCTGCAATGACTGACAGGAAGACTGCATAACATAAAGGTAGCTGCAAGTGCTCATTGAGAGATGGATTCCTCATATGATGCTGGGATAAATCATAGACCAAGTGGTATCACATATTAACAGATGGATAGCATATGATGTCATCATTGATACATAGTTTGTCACAAAGACCTCAGTCTCATCGTGTGGATTGCTCTCTAGACTTAAACAATAAAAAGAAACATAGCAATATATATAGCCTCATACTTTGCAAATGACAGCTTCCTTAATCTCTGGTTCACCTAAGTTAGTGAGTTAACTGATCCAAACCTGTACATGAGGAAGAGCAATAAGTATACATATTCATGTTTTGTTCCTGCAGATCAGCAAAGATTCATAGGATGCTATTGGTGCTTCCCATTGAGACTATGCAACACACATAATGCTGGGATTACTTACTGGTCAGTTGATTGCTTACATGAAGCAGGGACCATTTACAGAAAGATGGAAAACTCATAAATAACTGAAAATACCAATACATGGATGCATACAGTATCTGAAATGATGATAGAAGGATATTTATTATTAATCAGTCAATTACAAATTATAGTTGCATGTAATACAAGAAAAGGACGCCAGCAAAGACAATATCACTGGCTGATCCATCTTTCTATATTGGATATTGTACCAGTTTCACTATTTTGGTTGTGTTGTGGTAACAGTCTCCAGGTTTTTCTATAAAACACATAACTCATAAGCAGTATACTTGGGGCAAATTCTGACCCATTGATGAAAACATAAGAATATCATGGGATATATGATAGCAACGTTCCCATTGGAAATTCTGCCTCATTGTGTAAATACAATAAAGAAAACCAAGCAGTATACGGTGTCATTATATATCTTCAGTAACAAATGCACCTGAGTTTATATGGTGTATCTTGTTACCTCATATGGCATGTTTTGTATCTACAGAATCAGCAAAGGGGCACGGGTGCCTGCAATGACTGACAGGAAGACTGCATAACATAAAGGTAGCTGCAAGTGCTCATTGAGAGATGGATTCCTCATATGATGCTGGGATAAATCATAGACCAAGTGGTATCACATATTAACAGATGGATAGCATATGATGTCATCATTGATACATAGTTTGTCACAAAGACCTCAGTCTCATCGTGGATTGCTCTCTAGACTTAATAATAAAAAACATAGCAATATACTATATTCTCATACTTCGCAAATGACAGCTTCCTTAATCTCTGGTTCACCTAAGTTAGTGAGTTAACTGATCCAAACCTGTACATGAGGAAGAGCAATAATACATATTCATGTTTTGTTCCTGCAGATCAGCAAAGATTCATAGGATGCTATTGGTGCTTCCCATTGAGACTATGCAACACACATAATGCTGGGATTACTTACTGGTCAGTTGATTGCTTACATGAAGCAGGGACCATTTACAGAAAGATGGAAAATCATAAATAACTGAAAATACCAATACATGGATGCATACAGTATCTGAAATGATGATAGAAGTATATTTATTATTAATCAGTCAATTACAAATTATAGTTGTATGTATATTACAAGAAAAGGACGCCAGCAAAGACAAATATCACTGATCCATCTTTCTATATTGGATATTGTACCAGTTTCACTATTTTGGTTGTGTTGTGGTAACAGTCTCCAGGTTTTTCTATAAAACACATAACTCATAAGCAGTATACTTGGGGCAAATTCTGACCATTGATGAAAACATAAGAATATCATGGGATATATGATAGCAACGTTCCCATTGGAAATTCTGCCTCATTGTGTAAATACAATAAAGAAAACCAAGCAGTATACGGTGTCATTATATATCTTCAGTAACAAATGCACCTGAGTTTATATGGTGTATCTTGTACCTCATATGGCATGTTTTGTATCTACAGAATCAGCAAAGGGGCACGGGTGCCTGCAATGACTGACAGGAAGACTGCATAACATAAAGGTAGCTGGCAAGTGCTCATTGAGAGATGGATTCCTCATATGATGCTGGGATAAATCATAGACCAAGTGGTATCACATATTAACAGATGGATAGCATATGATGTCATCATTGATACATAGTTTGTCACAAAGACCTCAGTCTCATCGTGGATGCTCTCTCTGACTTAAACAATAAAAAGAAACATAGCAATATAATATAGCCTCATACTTTGCAAATGACAGCTTCCTTAATCTCTGGTTCACCTAAGTTAGTGAGTTAACTGATCCAAAACTGTACATGAGGAAGAGCAATAAGTATACATATTCATGTTTTGTTCCTGCAGATCAGCAAAGATTCATAGGATGCTATTGGTGCTTCCCATTGAGACTATGCAACACACATAATGCTGGGATTACTTACTGGTCAGTTGATTGCTTACATGTAGCAGGGACCATTTACAGAAAGATGGAAAAACTCATAAATAACTGAAAATACCAATACATGGATGCATACAGTATCTGAAATGATGATAGAAGTATATTTATTATTAATCAGTCAATTACAAATTATAGTTGTATGTAATAACAAGAAAAGGACGCCAGCAAAGACAAATATCACTGGCTAATCCATCTTTCTATATTGGATATTGTACCAGTTTCACTATTTTGGTTGTGTTGTGGTAACAGTCTCCAGGTTTTTCTATAAAACACATAACTCATAAGCAGTATACTTGGGGCAAATTCTGACCCATTGATGAAAACATAAGAATATCATGGGATATATGATAGCAACGTTCCCATTGGAAATTCTGCCTCATTGTGTAAATACAATAAAGAAAACCAAGCAGTATACGGTGTCATTATATATCTTCAGTAACAAATGCACCTGAGTTTATATGGTGTATCTTGTACCTCATATGGCATGTTTTGTATCTACAGAATCAGCAAAGGGGCACGGGTGCCTGCAATGACTGACAGGAAGACTGCATAACATAAAGGTAGCTGCAAGTGCTCATTGAGAGATGGATTCCTCATATGATGCTGGGATAATAAATCATAGACCAAGTGGTATCACATATTAACAGATGGATAGCATATGATGTCATCATTGATACATAGTTTGTCACAAAGACCTCAGTCTCATCGTGGATTGCTCTCTAGACTTAAACAATAAAAAGAAACATAGCAATATAATATAGCCTCATACTTTGCAATGACAGCTTCCTTAATCTCTGGTTCACCTAAGTTAGTGAGTTAACTGATCCAAACCTGTACATGAGGAAGAGCAATAAGTATACATATTCATGTTTTGTTCCTGCAGATCAGCAAAGATTCATAGGATGCTATTGGTGCTTCCCATTGAGACTATGCAACACACATATAATGCTGGGATTACTTACTGGTCAGTTGATTGCTTACATGTGCAGGGACCATTTACAGAAAGATGGAAAACTCATAAATAACTGAAAATACCAATACATGGATGCATACAGTATCTGAAATGATGATAGAAGTATATTTATTATTAATCAGTCAATTACAAATTATAGTTGTATGTAATAAGAAAAAGGACGCTAGCAAAGACAAATATCACTGGCTAATCCATCTTTCTATATTGGATATTGTACCAGTTTCACTATTTTGGTTGTGTTGTGGTAACAGTCTCCAGGTTTTTCTATAAACACATAACTCATAAGCAGTATACTTGGGGCAAATTCTGACCCATTGATGAAAACATAAGAATATCATGGGATATATGATAGCAACGTTCCCATTGGAAATTCTGCCTCATTGTGTAAATACAATAAAGAAAACCAAGCAGTATACGGTGTCATTATATATCTTCAGTAACAAATGCACCTGAGTTTATATGGTGTATCTTGTACCTCATATGGCATGTTTTGTATCTACAGAATCAGCAAAGGGGCACGGGTGCCTGCAATGACTGACAGGAAGACTGCATAACATAAAGGTAGCTGCAAGTGCTCATTGAGAGATGGATTCCTCATATGATGCTGGGATAAATCATAGACCAAGTGGTATCACATATTAACAGATGGATAGATAGCATATGATGTCATCATTGATACATAGTTTGTCACAAAGACCTCAGTCTCATTGTGGATTGCTCTCTAGACTTAAACAATAAAAAAACAACATAGCAATATAATATAGCCTCATACTTTGCAAATGACAGCTTCCTTTATCTCTGGTTCACCTAAGTTAGTGAGTTAACTGATCCAAACCTGTACATGAGGAAGAGCAATAAGTATACATATTCATGTTTTTTGTTCCTGCAGATCAGCAAAGATTCATAGGATGCTATTGGTGCTTCCCATTGAGACTATGCAACACACATAATGCTGGGATTACTTACTGGTCAGTTGATTGCTTACATGAAGCAGGGACCATTTACAGAAAGATGGAAAACTCATAAATAACTGAAAATACCAATACATGGATGCATACAGTATCTGAAATGATGATAGAAGTATATTTATTATTAATCAGTCAATTACAAATTATAGTTGTATGTAATAACAAGAAAGGACGCCAGCAAAGACAACTATCACTGGCTGATCCATCTTTCTATATTGGATATTGTACCAGTTTCACTATTTTGGTTGTGTTGTGGTAACAGTCTCCAGGTTTTTCTATAAAACACATAACTCATAAGCAGTATACTTGGGGCAAATTCTGACCCATTGATGAAAACATAAGAATATCATGGGATATATGATAGCAACGTTCCCATTGGAAATTCTGCCTCATTGTGTAAATACAATAAAGAAAACCAAGCAGTATACGGTGTCATTATATATCTTCAGTAACAAATGCACCTTAGTTAGCATGGTGTATCTTATACCTCATATGGCATGTTTTGTATCTACAGAATCAGCAAAGGGGCACGGGTGCCTGCAATGACTGACAGGAAGACTGCATAACATAAAGGTAGCTGCAAGTGCTCATTGAGAGATGGATTCCTCATATGATGCTGGGATAAATCATAGACCAAGTGGTATCACATATTACAGATGGATAGCATATGATGTCATCATTGATACATAGTTTGTCACAAAGACCCTCAGTCTCATCGTGGATTGCTCTCTAGACTTAAACAATAAAAAGAAACATAGCAATATAATCTAGCCTCATACTTTGCAAATGACAGCTTCCTTTATCTCTGGTTCACCTAAGTTAGTGAGTCAACTGCATCCAAAACTGTATATGAGGAAGAGCAATAAGTATACATATTCATGTTTTGTTCCTGCAGATCAGCAAAGATTCATAGGATGCTATTGGTGCTTCCCATTGAGACTATGCAACACACATAATGCTGGGATTACTTACTGGTCAGTTGATTGCTTACATGTAGCAGGGACCATTTACAGAAAGATGGAAAACTCATAAATAACTGAAAATACCAATACATGGATGCATACAGTATCTGAAATGATGATAGAAGTATATTTATTATTAATCAGTCAATTACAAATTATAGTTGCATGTTATTACAAGAAAAGGACGCTAGCAAAGACAAATATCACTGGCTAATTTATCTTTCTCTATTGGATATTGTACCAGTTTCACTATTTTGGTTGTGTTGTGGTAACAGTCTCCAGGTTTTTCTATAAGACACATAACTCATAAGCAGTATACTTGGGGCAAATTCTGACCCATTGATGAAAACATAAGAATATCATGGGATATATGATAGCAACGTTCCCATTGGAAATTCTGCCTCATTGTGTAAATACAATAAAGAAAACCAAGCAGTATACGGTGTCATTATATATCTTCAGTAACAAATGCACCTGAGTTTATATGGTGTATCTTGTACCTCATATGGCATGTTTTGTATCTACAGAATCAGCAAAGGGGCACGGGTGCCTGCAATGACTGACAGGAAGACTGCATAACATAAAGGTAGCTGCAAGTGCTCATTGAGAGATGGATTCCTCATATGATGCTGGGATAAATCATAGACCAAGTGGTATCACATATTAACAGATGGATAGCATATGATGTCATCATTGATACATAGTTTGTCACAAAGACCTCAGTCTCATTGTGGATTGCTCTCTAGACTTAAACAATAAAAAGAGAAACATAGCAATATAATATAGCCTCATACTTTGCAAATGACAGCTTTCTTAATCTCTGGTTCACCTAAGTTAGTGAGTTAACTGATCCAAACCTGTACATGAGGAAGAGCAATAAGTACACATATTCATGTTTTGTTCCTGCAGATCAGCAAAGATTCATAGGATGCTATTGGTGCTTCCCATTGAGACTATGCAACACACATAATGCTGGGATTACTTACTGGTCAGTTGATTGCTTACATGAAGCAGGGACCATTTACAGAAAGATGGAAAACTCATAAATAACTGAAAATACCAATACATGGATGCATACAGTATCTGAAATGATGATAGAAGTATATTTATTATTAATCAGTCAATTACAAATTATAGTTGTATGTAATAACAAGAAAAGGACGCCAGCAAAGACAAATATCACTGGCTGATCCATCTTTCTATATTGGATATTGTACCAGTTTCACTATTTTGGTTGTGTTGTGGTAACAGTCTCCAGGTTTTTTTTCTATAAAACACATAACTCATAAGCAGTATACTTGGGGCAAATTCTGACCCATTGATGAAAACATAAGAATATCATGGGATATATGATAGCAACGTTCCCATTGGAAATTCTGCCTCATTGTGTAAATACAATAAAGAAAACCAAGCAGTATACGGTGTCATTATATATCTTCAGTAACAAATGCACCTGAGTTTATATGGTGTATCTTGTACCTCATATGGCATGTTTTGTATCTACAGAATCAGCAAAGGGGCACGGGTGCCTGCAATGACTGACAGGAAGACTGCATAACATAAAGGTAGCTGCAAGTGCTCATTGAGAGATGGATTCCTCATATGATGCTGGGATAAATCATAGACCAAGTGGTATCACATATTAACAGATGGATAGCATATGATGTCATCATTGATACATAGTTTGTCACAAAGACCTCAGTCTCATCGTGGATTGCTCTCTTGACTTATAATAAAAAAAACATAGCAATATACTCTATTCTCATACTTCGCAAATGACAGCTTCCTTAATCTCTGGTTCACCTAAGTTAGTGTGTTAACTGCATCCAAACCTGTATATGAGGAAGAGCAATAAGTATACATATTCATGTTTTGTTCCTGCAGATCAGCAAAGATTCATAGGATGCTATTGGTGCTTCCCATTGAGACTATGCAACACACATAATGCTGGGATTACTTACTGGTCAGTTGATTGCTTACATGTAGCAGGGATCATTTACAGAAAGATGGAAAACTCATAAATAACTGAAAATACCAATACATGGATGCATACAGTATCTGAAATGATGATAGAAGTATATTTATTATTAATCAGTCAATTACAAATTATAGTTGCATGTTATTACAAGAAAAGGACGCTAGCAAAGACAAATATCACTGGCTGATCCATCTTTCTATATTGGATATTGTACCAGTTTCACTATTTTGGTTGTGTTGTGGTAACAGTCTCCAGGTTTTTCTATAAGACACATAACTCATAAGCAGTATACTTGGGGCAAATTCTGACCCATTGATGAAAACATAAGAATATCATGGGATATATGATAGCAACGTTCCCATTGGAAATTCTGCCTCATTGTGTAAATACAATAAAGAAAACCAAGCAGTATACGGTGTCATTATATATCTTCAGTAACAAATGCACCTGAGTTTAGCATGGTGTATCTTGTACCTCATATGGCATGTTTTGTATCTACAGAATCAGCAAAGGGGCACGGGTGCCTGCAATGACTGACAGGAAGACTGCATAACATAAAGGTAGCTGCAAGTGCTCATTGAGAGATGGATTCCTCATATGATGCTGGGATAAATCATAGACCAAGTGGTATCACATATTAACAGATGGATAGCATATGATGTCATCATTGATACATAGTTTGTCACAAAGACCTCAGTCTCATTGTGGATTGCTCT
>CM067343.1:63466750-63490160 GCA_034190875.2 Urechis unicinctus | reverse complement strand
AGCAATCAACTGACCAGTAAGTAATCCCAGCATTATGTGTGTTGCATAGTCTCAATGGGAAGCACCAATAGCATCCTATGAATCTTTGCTGATCTGCAGGAACAAAACATGAATATGTATACTTATTGCTCTTCCTCATGTACAGGTTTGGATCAGTTAACTCACTAACTTAGGTGAACCAGAGATAAGGAAGCTGTCATTTGCAAAGTATGAGAGCTATATTATATTGCTATGTTTCTTTTTATTGTTTAAGTCTAGAGAGCAATCCACGATGAGACTGAGGTCTTTGTGACAAACTATGTATCAATGATGACATCATATGCTATCCATCTGTTAATATGTGATACCACTTGGTCTATGATTTATCCCAGCATCATATGAGGAATCCATCTCTCAATGAGCACTTGCAGCTACCTTTATGTATGCAGTCTTCCTGTCAGTCATTGCAGGCACCCGTGCCCCTTTGCTGATTCTGTAGATACAAAACATGCCATATGAGGTACAAGATACACCATATAAACTCAGGTGCATTTGTTACTGAAGATATATAATGACACCGTATACTGCTTGGTTTTCTTTATTGTATTTACACAATGAGGCAGAATTTCCAATGGGAACGTTGCTATCATATATCCCATGATATTCTTATGTTTTCATCAATGGGTCAGAATTTGCCCCAAGAATACTGCTTATGAGTTATGTGTCTTATAGAAAACCTGGAGACTGTTACCACAACACAACCAAAATAGTGAAACTGGTACAATATCCAATATAGAAAGATGGATCAGCCAGTGATATTTGTCTTTGCTGGCGTCCTTTTCTTGTTATTACATACAACTATAATTTGTAATTGACTGATTAATAATAATATACTTCTATCATCATTTCAGATACTGTATGCATCCATGTATTGGTATTTTCAGTTATTTATGAGTTTTCCATCTTTCTGTAAATGGTCCCTGCTTTATGTAAGCAATCAACTGACCAGTAAGTAATCCCAGCATTATGTGTGTTGCATAGTCTCAATGGGAAGCACCAATAGCATCCTATGAATCTTTGCTGATCTGCAGGAACAAAACATGAATATGTATACTTATTGCTCTTCCTCATGTACAGGTTTGGATCAGTTAACTCACTAACTTAGGTGAACCAGAGATTAAGGAAGCTGTCATTTGCAAAGTATGAGGCTATATTATATTGCTATGTTTCTTTTTATTGTTTTAGTCTAGAGAGCAATCCACAATGAGACTGAGGTCTTTGTGACAAACTGTATCAATGATGACATCATATGCTATCCATCTGTTAATATGTGATACCACTTGGTCTATGATTTATCCCAGCATCATATGAGGAATCCATCTCTCAATGAGCACTTGCAGCTACCTTTATGTTATGCAGTCTTCCTGTCAGTCATTGCAGGCACCCGTGCCCCTTTGCTGATTCTGTAGATACAAAACATGCCATATGAGGTACAAGATACACCATGCTAACTAAGGTGCATTTGTTACTGAAGATATATAATGACACCGTATACTGCTTGGTTTTCTTTATTGTATTTACACAATGAGGCAGAATTTCCAATGGGAACGTTGCTATCATATATCCCATGATATTCTTATGTTTTCATCAATGGGTCAGAATTTGTCCCAAGAATACTGCTTATGAGTTATGTGTCTTATAGAAAAACCTGGAGACTGTTACCACAACACAACCAAAATAGTGAAACTGGTACAATATCCAATATAGAAAGATGGATCAGCCAGTGATAGTTGTCTTTGCTGGTGTCCTTATCTTGTTATTACATACAACTATAATTTGTAATTGACTGATTAATAATAAATATACTTCTATCATCATTTCAGATACTGTATGCATCCATGTATTGGTATTTTCAGTTATTTATGAGTTTTCCATCTTTCTGTAAATGGTCCCTGCTTCATGTAAGCAATCAACTGACCAGTAAGTAATCCCAGCATTATGTGTGTTGCATAGTCTCAATGGGAAGCACCAATAGCATCCTATGAATCTTTGCTGATCTGCAGGAACAAAACATGAATATGTATACTTATTGCTCTTCCTCATGTACAGGTTTGGATGCAGTTAACTCACTAACTTAGGTGAACCAGAGATTAAGGAAGCTGTCATTTGCAAAGTATGAGGCTATATTATATTGCTATGTTTCTTTTTATTGTTTAAGTCTAGAGAGCAATCCACAATGAGACTGAGGTCTTTGTGACAAACTATGTATCAATGATGACATCATATGCTATCCATCTGTTAATATGTGATACCACTTGGTCTATGATTTATCCCAGCATCATATGAGGAATCCATCTCTCAATGAGCACTTGCAGCTACCTTTATGTTATGCAGTCTTCCTGTCAGTCATTGCAGGCACCCGTGCCCCTTTGCTGATTCTGTAGATACAAAACATGCCATATGAGGTACAAGATACACCATATAAACTCAGGTGCATTTGTTACTGAAGATATATAATGACACCGTATACTGCTTGGTTTTCTTTATTGTATTTACACAATGAGGCAGAATTTCCAATGGGAACGTTGCTATCATATATCCCATGATATTCTTATGTTTTCATCAATGGGTCAGAATTTGCCCCAAGAATACTGCTTATGAGTTATGTGTCTTATAGAAAAACCTGGAGACTGTTACCACAACACAACCAAAATAGTGAAACTGGTACAATATCCAATATAGAAAGATGGATCAGCCAGTTCTATTTGTCTTTGCTGGCGTCCTTTTCTTGTTATTACATACAACTATAATTTGTAATTGACTGATTAATAATAAATATACTTCTATCATCATTTCAGATACTGTATGCATCCATGTATTGGTATTTTCAGTTATTTATGAGTTTTCCATCTTTCTGTAAATGGTCCCTGCTTTATGTAAGCAATCAACTGACCAGTAAGTAATCCCAGCATTATGTGTGTTGCATAGTCTCAATGGGAAGCACCAATAGCATCCTATGAATCTTTGCTGATCTGCAGGAACAAACATGAATATGTATACTATTGCTCTTCCTCATGTACAGGTTTGGATCAGTTTAACTCACTAACTTAGGTGAACCAGAGATTAAGGAAGCTGTCATTTGCAAAGTATGAGGCTATATTATATTGCTATGTTTCTTTTTATTGTTTAAGTCTAGAGAGCAATCCACAATGAGACTGAGGTCTTTGTGACAAACTATGTATCAATGATGACATCATATGCTATCCATCTGTTAATATGTGATACCACTTGGTCTATGATTTATCCCAGCATCATATGAGGAATCCATCTCTCAATGAGCACTTGCAGCTACCTTTATGTTATGCAGTCTTCCTGTCAGTCATTGCAGGCACCCGTGCCCCTTTGCTGATTCTGTAGATACAAAACATGCCATATGAGGTACAAGATACACCATATAACTCAGGTGCATTTGTTACTGAAGATATATAATGACACCGTATACTGCTTGGTTTTCTTTATTGTATTTACACAATGAGGCAGAATTTCCAATGGGAACGTTGCTATCATATATCCCATGATATTCTTATGTTTTCATCAATGGGTCAGAATTTGCCCCAAGTATACTGCTTATGAGTTATGTGTCTTATAGAAAAACCTGGAGACTGTTACCACAACACAACCAAAATAGTGAAACTGGTACAATATCCAATATAGAAAGATGGATTCAGCCAGTGATATTTGTCTTTGCTGGCGTCCTTTTCTGTTATTAACATACAACTATAATTTGTAATTGACTGATTAATAATAAATATACTTCTATCATCATTTCAGATACTGTATGCATCCATGTATTGGTATTTTCAGTTATTTATGAGTTTTTCCATCTTTCTGTAAATGGTCCCTGCTTCATGTAAGCAATCAACTGACCAGTAAGTAATCCCAGCATTATGTGTGTTGCATAGTCTCAATGGGAAGCACCAATAGCATCCTATGAATCTTTGCTGATCTGCAGGAACAAAACATGAATATGTATACTTATTGCTCTTCCTCATATACAGGTTTGGATCAGTTGACACACTAACTTAGGTGAACCAGAGATAAAGGAAGCTGTCATTTGCAAAGTATGAGGCTATAGTATATTGCTATGTTTCTTTTTATTGATCAAGTCAAGAGAGCAATCCACGATGAGACTGAGGTCTTTGTGACAAACTATGTATCAATGATGACATCATATGCTATCCATCTGTTAATATGTGATACCACTTGGTCTATGATTTATCCCAGCATCATATGAGGAATCCATCTCTCAATGAGCACTTGCAGCTACCTTTATGCGTTGCAGTCTCCCTTTCGGTCATTGCAGGCACCCGTGCCCCTTTGCTGATTCTGTAGATACAAAACATGCCATATGAGGTACAAGATACACCATATAAACTCAGGTGCATTTGTTACTGAAGATATATAATGACACCGTATACTGCTTGGTTTCTTTATTGTATTTACACAATGAGGCAGAATTTCCAATGGGAACGTTGCTATCATATATCCCATGATATTCTTATGTTTTCATCAATGGGTCAGAATTTGCCCCAAGATACTGCTTATGAGTTTGTGTGTTTATAGAAAAACCTGGAGACTGTTACCCACAAACACAACCAAAATAGTGAAACTGGTACAATATCCAATATAGAAAGATGGATCAGCCAGTGTGATAGTTGTCTTTGCTGGTGTCCTTATCTTGTTATTACATACAACTATAATTTGTAATTGACTGATTAATAATAAATATACTTCTATCATCATTTCAGATACTGTATGCATCCATGTATTGGTATTTTCAGTTATTTATGAGTTTTCCATCTTTCTGTAAATGGTCCCTGCTTCATGTAAGCAATCAACTGACCAGTAAGTAATCCCAGCATTATGTGTGTTGCATAGTCTCAATGGGAAGCACCAATAGCATCCTATGAATCTTTGCTGATCTGCAGGAACAAAACATGAATATGTATACTTATTGCTCTTCCTCATGTACAGGTTTGGATCAGTTAACTCACTAACTTAGGTGAACCAGAGATTAAGGAAGCTGTCATTTGCAAAGTATGAGGCTATATTATATTGCTATGTTTCTTTTTATTGTTTAAGTCTAGAGAGCAATCCCACAATGAGACTGAGGTCTTTGTGACAAACTATGTATCAATGATGACATCATATGCTATCCATCTGTTAATATGTGATACCACTTGGTCTATGATTTATCCCAGCATCATATGAGGAATCCATCTCTCAATGAGCACTTGCAGCTACCTTTATGTTATGCAGTCTTCCTGTCAGTCATTGCAGGCACCCGTGCCCCTTTGCTGATTCTGTAGATACAAAACATGCCATATGAGGTATAAGATACACCATGCTAACTAAGGTGCATTTGTTACTGAAGATATATAATGACACCGTATACTGCTTGGTTTTCTTTATTGTATTTACACAATGAGGCAGAATTTCCAATGGGAACGTTGCTATCATATATCCCATGATATTCTTATGTTTTCATCAATGGGTCAGAATTTGTCCCAAGAATACTGCTTATGAGTTATGTGTCTTATAGAAAAACCTGGAGACTGTTACCACAACACAACCAAAATAGTGAAACTGGTACAATATCCAATATAGAAAGATGGATCAGCCAGTTGATAGTTGTCTTTGCTGGTGTCTTTTTTCTTGTTATTACATACAACTAT
Organism: Urechis unicinctus; assembly: GCA_034190875.2. NCBI lineage: Eukaryota > Metazoa > Annelida > Polychaeta > Xenopneusta > Urechidae > Urechis > Urechis unicinctus. The sequence continues at coordinate 63,484,446 of CM067343.1, read as the reverse complement.
AATTTGTAATTGACTGATTAATAATAAATATACTTCTATCATCATTTCAGATACTGTATGCATCCATGTATTGGTATTTTCAGTTATTTATGAGTTTTCCATCTTTCTGTAAATGGTCCCTGCTTCATGTAAGCAATCAACTGACCAGTAAGTAATCCCAGCATTATGTGTGTTGCATAGTCTCAATGGGAAGCACCAATAGCATCTATGAATCTTTGCTGATCTGCAGGAACAAAACATGAATATGTATACTTATTGCTCTTCCTCATGTACAGGTTTGGATCAGTTAACTCACTAACTTAGGTGAACCAGAGATTAAGGAAGCTGTCATTTGCAAAATGATGAGGCTATATTATATTGCTATGTCTTTTTTTATTGTTTAAGTCTAGAGAGCAATCCACAATGAGACTGAGGTCTTTGTGACAAACTATGTATCAATGATGACATCATATGCTATCCATCTGTTAATATGTGATACCACTTGGTCTATGATTTATCCCAGCATCATATGAGGAATCCATCTCTCAATGAGCACTTGCAGCTACCTTTATGTTATGCAGTCTTCCTGTCAGTCATTGCAGGCACCCGTGCCCCTTTGCTGATTCTGTAGATACAAAACATGCCATATGAGGTATACAAGATACACCATATACACTCAGGTGCATTTGTTACTGAAGATATATAATGACACCGTATACTGCTTGGTTTTCTTTATTGTATTTACACAATGAGGCAGAATTTCCAATGGGAACGTTGCTATCATATATCCCATGATATTCTTATGTTTTCATCAATGGGTCAGAATTTGCCCCAAGTATACTGCTTATGAGTTATGTGTCTTATAGAAAAACCTGGAGACTGTTACCACAACACAACCAAAATAGTGAAACTGGTACAATATCCAATATAGAAAGATGGATCAGCCAGTGATATTTGTCTTTGCTAGCGTCCTTTTCTTGTAATAACATGCAACTATAATTTGTAATTGACTGAATAATAAATATACTTCTATCATCATTTCAGATACTGTATGCATCCATGTATTGGTATTTTCAGTTATTTATGAGTTTTCCATCTTTCTGTAAATGGTCCCTGCTTCATGTAAGCAATCAACTGACCAGTAAGTAATCCCAGCATTATGTGTGTTGCATAGTCTCAATGGGAAGCACCAATAGCATCCTATGAATCTTTGCTGATCTGCAGGAACAAAACATGAATATGTATACTTATTGCTCTTCCTCATATACAGGTTTGGATGCAGTTGACACACTAACTTAGGTGAACCAGAGATAAAGGAAGCTGTCATTTGCGAAGTATGAGAACAGAGTATATTCCTATGTTTCTTTTTATTGATCAAGTCAAGAGAGCAATCCACGATGAGACTGAGGTCTTTGTGACAAACTATGTATCAATGATGACATCATATGCTATCCATCTGTTAATATGTGATACCACTTGGTCTATGATTTATCCCAGCATCATATGAGGAATCCATCTCTCAATGAGCACTTGCAGCTACCTTATTATGTTGCAGTCTCCCTGTCAGTCATTGCAGGCACCCGTGCCCCTTTGCTGATTCTGTAGATACAAAACATGCCATATGAGGTACAAGATACACCATATAAACTCAGGTGCATTTGTTACTGAAGATATATAATGACACCGTATACTGCTTGGTTTTCTTTATTGTATTTACACAATGAGGCAGAATTTCCAATGGGAACGTTGCTATCATATATCCCATGATATTCTTATGTTTTCATCAATGGGTCAGAATTTGTCCCAAGAATACTGCTTATGAGTTATGTGTCTTATAGAAAAACCTGGAGACTGTTACCACAACACAACCAAAATAGTGAAACTGGTACAATATCCAATATAGAAAGATGGATCAGCCAGTGATAGTTGTCTTTGCTGGTGTCCTTATCTTGTTATTACATACAACTATAATTTGTAATTGACTGATTAATAATAAATATACTTCTATCATCATTTCAGATACTGTATGCATCCATGTATTGGTATTTTCAGTTATTTATGAGTTTTCCATCTTTCTGTAAATGGTCCCTGCTTTATGTAAGCAATCAACTGACCAGTAAGTAATCCCAGCATTATGTGTGTTGCATAGTCTCAATGGGAAGCACCAATAGCATCCTATGAATCTTTGCTGATCTGCAGGAACAAAACATGAATATGTATACTTATTGCTCTTCCTCATGTACAGGTTTGGATCAGTTAACTCACTAACTTAGGTGAACCAGAGATTAAGGAAGCTGTCATTTGCAAAGTATGAGGCTATATTATATTGCTATGTTTCTTTTTATTGTTTTAGTCTAGAGAGCAATCCACAATGAGACTGAGGTCTTTGTGACAAACTATGTATCAATGATGACATCATATGCTATCCATCTGTTAATATGTGATACCACTTGGTCTATGATTTATCCCAGCATCATATGAGGAATCCATCTCTCAATGAGCACTTGCAGCTACCTTTATGCGTTGCAGTCTCCCTTTCGGTCATTGCAGGCACCCGTGCCCCTTTGCTGATTCTGTAGATACAAAACATGCCATATGAGGTATAAGATACACCATGCTAACTAAGGTGCATTTGTTACTGAAGATATATAATGACACCGTATACTGCTTGGTTTTCTTTATTGTATTTACACAATGAGGCAGAATTTCCAATGGGAACGTTGCTATCATATATCCCATGATATTCTTATGTTTTCATCAATGGGTCAGAATTTGCCCCAAGTATACTGCTTATGAGTTATGTGTCTTATAGAAAAACCTGGAGACTGTTACCACAACACAACCAAAATAGTGAAACTGGTACAATATCCAATATAGAAAGATGGATCAGCCAGTGATAGTTGTCTTTGCTGGTGTCCTTATCTTGTTATTACATACAACTATAATTTGTAATTGACTGATTAATAATAAATATACTTCTATCATCATTTCAGATACTGTATGCATCCATGTATTGGTATTTTCAGTTATTTATGAGTTTTCCATCTTTCTGTAAATGGTCCCTGCTTTATGTAAGCAATCAACTGACCAGTAAGTAATCCCAGCATTATGTGTGTTGCATAGTCTCAATGGGAAGCACCAATAGCATCCTATGAATCTTTGCTGATCTGCAGGAACAAAACATGAATATGTATACTTATTGCTCTTCCTCATGTACAGGTTTGGATCAGTTAACTCACTAACTTAGGTGAACCAGAGATTAAGGAAGCTGTCATTTGCAAAGTATGAGGCTATATTATATTGCTATGTTTTCTTTTTTATTGTTTAAGTCTAGAGAGCAATCCACAATGAGACTGAGGTCTTTGTGACAAACTATGTATCAATGATGACATCATATGCTATCCATCTGTTAATATGTGATACCACTTGGTCTATGATTTATCCCAGCATCATATGAGGAATCCATCTCTCAATGAGCACTTGCAGCTACCTTTATGTTATGCAGTCTTCCTGTCAGTCATTGCAGGCACCCGTGCCCCTTTGCTGATTCTGTAGATACAAAACATGCCATATGAGGTATAAGATACACCATGCTAACTAAGGTGCATTTGTTACTGAAGATATATAATGACACCGTATACTGCTTGGTTTTCTTTATTGTATTTACACAATGAGGCAGAATTTCCAATGGGAACGTTGCTATCATATATCCCATGATATTCTTATGTTTTCATCAATGGGTCAGAATTTGTCCCAAGAATACTGCTTATGAGTTATGTGTGTCTTATAGAAAAACCTGGAGACTGTTACCACAACACAACCAAAATAGTGAAACTGGTACAATATCCAATATAGAAAGATGGATCAGCCAGTTCTATTTGTCTTTGCTGGCGTCCTTTTCTTGTTATTACATACAACTATAATTTGTAATTGACTGATTAATAATAAATATACTTCTATCATCATTTCAGATACTGTATGCATCCATGTATTGGTATTTTCAGTTATTTATGAGTTTTCCATCTTTCTGTAAATGGTCCCTGCTTCATGTAAGCAATCAACTGACCAGTAAGTAATCCCAGCATTATGTGTGTTGCATAGTCTCAATGGGAAGCACCAATATCATCTATGAATCTTTGCTGATCTGCAGGAACAAAACATGAATATGTATACTTATTGCTCTTCCTCATATACAGGTTTGGATGCAGTTGACACACTAACTTAGGTGAACCAGAGATAAAGGAAGCTGTCATTTGCGAAGTATGAGAACAGAGTATATTCCTATGTTTCTTTTTATTGATCAAGTCTAGAGAGCAATCCACAATGAGACTGAGGTCTTTGTGACAAACTATGTATCAATGATGACATCATATGCTATCCATCTGTTAATATGTGATACCACTTGGTCTATGATTTATCCCAGCATCATATGAGGAATCCATCTCTCAATGAGCACTTGCAGCTACCTTTATGTTATGCAGTCTTCCTGTCAGTCATTGCAGGCACCCGTGCCCCTTTGCTGATTCTGTAGATACAAAACATGCCATATGAGGTACAAGATACACCATATAAACTCAGGTGCATTTGTTACTGAAGATATATAATGACACCGTATACTGCTTGGTTTTCTTTATTGTATTTACACAATGAGGCAGAATTTCCAATGGGAACGTTGCTATCATATATCCCATGATATTCTTATGTTTTCATCAATGGGTCAGAATTTGCCCCAAGTATACTGCTTATGAGTTATGTGTCTTATAGAAAAACCTGGAGACTGTTACCACAACACAACCAAAATAGTGAAACTGGTACAATATCCAATATAGAAAGATGGATCAGCCAGTGATATTTGTCTTTGCTGGCGTCCTTTCTTGTTATTACATACAACTATAATTTGTAATTGACTGATTAATAATAAATATACTTCTATCATCATTTCAGATACTGTATGCATCCATGTATTGGTATTTTCAGTTATTTATGAGTTTTCCATCTTTCTGTAAATGGTCCCTGCTTTATGTAAGCAATCAACTGACCAGTAAGTAATCCCAGCATTATGTGTGTTGCATAGTCTCAATGGGAAGCACCAATATCATCCTATGAATCTTTGCTGATCTGCAGGAACAAAACATGAATATGTATACTTATTGCTCTTCCTCATGTACAGGTTTGGATCAGTTAACTCACTAACTTAGGTGAACCAGAGATTAAGGAAGCTGTCATTTGCAAAGTATGAGGCTATATTATATTGCTATGTTTCTTTTTATTGTTTAAGTCTAGAGAGAGCAATCCACAATGAGACTGAGGTCTTTGTGACAAACTATGTATCAATGATGACATCATATGCTATCCATCTGTTAATATGTGATACCACTTGGTCTATGATTTATCCCAGCATCATATGAGGAATCCATCTCTCAATGAGCACTTGCAGCTACCTTTATGTTATGCAGTCTTCCTGTCAGTCATTGCAGGCACCCGTGCCCCTTTGCTGATTCTGTAGATACAAAACATGCCATATGAGGTACAAGATACACCATGCTAAACTCAGGTGCATTTGTTACTGAAGATATATAATGACACCGTATACTGCTTGGTTTTCTTTATTGTATTTACACAATGAGGCAGAATTTCCAATGGGAACGTTGCTATCATATATCCCATGATATTCTTATGTTTTCATCAATGGGTCAGAATTTGCCCCAAGTATACTGCTTATGAGTTATGTGTCTTATAGAAAAACCTGGAGACTGTTACCACAACACAACCAAAAATAGTGAAACTGGTACAATATCCAATATAGAAAGATGGATCAGCCAGTGATATTTGTCTTTGCTGCGCGTCCTTTCTTGTAATAACATACAACTATAATTTGTAATTGACTGATTAATAATAAATATACTTCTATCATCATTTCAGATACTGTATGCATCCATGTATTGGTATTTTCAGTTATTTATGAGTTTTCCATCTTTCTGTAAATGGTCCCTGCTTCATGTAAGCAATCAACTGACCAGTAAGTAATCCCAGCATTATGTGTGTTGCATAGTCTCAATGGGAAGCACCAATATCATCCTATGAATCTTTGCTGATCTGCAGGAACAAAACATGAATATGTATACTTATTGCTCTTCCTCATATACAGGTTTGGATGCAGTTGACACACTAACTTAGGTGAACCAGAGATAAAGGAAGCTGTCATTTGCGAAGTATGAGAACAGAGTATATTCCTATGTATCTTTTTATTGATCAAGTCAAGAGAGCAATCCACGATGAGACTGAGGTCTTTGTGACAAACTATGTATCAATGATGACATCATATGCTATTCATCTGCAAATATGTGATACCCCTCGGTCTATGATTTATCCCAGCATCATATGAGGAATCCATCTCTCTGTGAGCAGTTGCAGCTACCTTTATGCGTTGCAGTCTCCCTTTCAGTCATTGCAGGCACGCGTGCCCCTTTGCTGATTCTGTAGATACAAAACATGCAATATGAGGTACAAGATACACCATATAAACTCAGGTGCATTTTTTACTGAAGATATATAATGACACCGTATACTGCTTGGTTTTCTTTATTGTATTTACACAATGAGGCAGAATTTCCAATGGGAACGTTGCTATCATATATCCCATGATATTCTTATGTTTTCATCAATGGGTCAGAATTTGCCCCAAGTATACTGCTTATGAGTTATGTGTCTTATAGAAAAACCTGGAGACTGTTACCACAACACAACCAAAATAGTGAAACTGGTACAATATCCAATATAGAAAGATGGATCAGCCAGTGATAGTTGTCTTTGCTGGTGTCCTTATCTTGTTATTACATACAACTATAATTTGTAATTGACTGATTAATAATAAATATACTTCTATCATCATTTCAGATACTGTATGCATCCATGTATTGGTATTTTTAGTTATTTATGAGTTTTCCATCTTTCTGTAAATGGTCCCTGCTTTATGTAAGCAATCAACTGACCAGTAAGTAATCCCAGCATTATGTGTGTTGCATAGTCTCAATGGGAAGCACCAATATCATCCTATGAATCTTTGCTGATCTGCAGGAACAAAACATGAATATGTATACTTATTGCTCTTCCTCATGTACAGGTTTGGATCAGTTAACTCACTAACTTAGGTGAACCAGAGATTAAGGAAGCTGTCATTTGCAAAGTATGAGACTATATTATATTGCTATGTTTCTTTTTATTGTTTAAGTCTAGAGAGCAATCCACAATGAGACTGAGGTCTTTGTGACAAACTATGTATCAATGATGACATCATACGCTATCCATCTGCAAATATGTGATACCCCTCGGTCTATGATTTATCCAAGCATCATGTGAGGAATCCATCTCTCTGTGAGCAGTCGCAGCTACCTTTATGTTATGCAGTCTTCCTGTCAGTCATTGCAGGCACCCGTGCCCCTTTGCTGATTCTGTAGATACAAAACATGCCATATGAGGTATAAGATACACCATACTAACTAAGGTGCACCGGTGAGTTGGGCCTCTGTTATTAAAAACATATAATGACAATCTATACTGCTGGGTGTACTTTATTGTATTTCCATAATGAGGCAGAATTTTCTATGGAAAAGTTGCAATCATAAATCCAAGGTTATGTAAATGTTTTAATCGATGGGTCAGCATTTGCAATAAGAAGAAAAGTATGGAAACATGTGGAGTTCAGGTTAAGTGTCAGAGGTTGTGTTGAAAACCCTGATGACTGTTACCTCAACACAATCACAATAGTGGAACTGTTACAATATCCAAATCTAGGAAGATGGATCAGCTAGTGATAGTTTTCTTCGCTAGTGTCCTTTTTTATAATTTCAAGCAACTAAAATTCATAGTCGACTGATTTATAATATATATTCTTCAGCCATCATTTCAGATATTGTACGCATCCGTGTATAAGGATTCTCAACTATCTATGAGTTATTCATCTATTGTAGATGGTCCCTGCTGCATGTTAGCTGTCAACTGACTTGTAAGTAATCTGACCAATCTGTGTGCTATGCAGTCTCCAGGGTAAGCACTACTGGCATCCCATGAATCTTTGCTGACTCTGCAGGTACAAAGCATAAGTATGAGAACTTATTGTTCCTAGTTCCTTATATACATATGGTAATGCAGTTTACACACCTAACTTAGATAAATAGATTTTGATGTAGCTGTCAATGGTGATTCAAAATGATGCAATAGCTACGTTATTTAAAGTATTCTTATGATTAAGTCAGGCGTGCAATCCAAGAAGACACCTAGGTCTCTGTGACAAAGTAGATCGCAATAACAACTCGATATGCTATACATCATCAAATATGTGTTACCCCTCTGTCTGTTATCCCGCAACATGTGAGGTATTCATCTCCTTGTGAGCAGTCGCCGCTACCTTGTTGTTGTCTCCGTGTCCGTCATTGCAGTTACCCATGCCTCATGGCTTATTCTGCAGATAAAAAGCATGGCTTATAAGATACAACAACTCTCCTAATTCAACTGGTATTTTTTTGGTATACAGTTTACCCATCTAACTTAGATGAACTTGAGATTTTAACAACTGTCATTGTAAACATAGGTTGACTCGACATAAAGATATTGTTTCGTTTGAGGGTTAAAGAAAGGTATGAGTGCAACTTACAAAAATGCAGGCTGGTCTGTGAGGATGCTGCTATCAAGAACGACATCATATGCTAATTTATTCATCAAAGGGTCAGGATTAAGCCACAGACAAAAGGCATGAGTGGCTTTAGAATAAAACTTAGGTATCTAATTGTTAACCATGTTGATAATAACCTCAATACAAATTTATTTATATGCCATACAATAAACCTATAAAGGATAACGAATTAGTGGTGTTTTTCAAAGAACAACAACGTCTATTATCTGCCCAAGAACCATCCTCTTCCTTTTGAATGAAAATCCTTAAATTTCATACCGATAATGTTTTATCGTTTTTAATGAGTGTACAACTATGGTTTTCGTGCTTGCCAACCTTTCTATCTAAACTCGTTTTTTCTTCAAAACAGAACAGTATGACTTCGAGAATCCACTTTTATCAGTAGATCACCGGGCGATCACTTAATTTCTAACTTAAATTCTGATAAGAAGAATTTTCTGCAACTTCCGGTCCTTTTTTATGACGTTATCGTAAACGATAAAAATACGTACCAAGAAGAATAATTGCTATGGTTTTTTTTAAAACAAATCTCCGGGCGAACACTTGATTCGATTAATTTCTAACATTTCGGTGAAATTCCGCACCGAATTCTGGCAGAAAACATATTACAACTTCCGGTGTCAACATTTAATCCTTTGCACGTTATTGTCATCATCTGCCTGCTAATACATTTCACATGTGAGTCAATTTATACTAGATTTGTACCTTATAACTTTCAGACCTAGCTTTTCCTCTCTTTTATTCAGCTTCATAATGAGTCAGTTTCCAATCGCGCAGCCACATTGGCAATTAGGTTGAAATGTAAATCGTCTCCCATAGTTATTGTGGTTGCTGAAACTCATTCACCATAGATAATAACGATTACTTATTAAATTGCACATATTGCATCAAGTGGACATCGTGAAAGTAAGGGCTTATCATCGAGTCTCATATTTCACATATTAATCCTACCCGTACCAAGGGTCGTTTCTAGAGATTCTGATCCCAGCCCTCTTCACCCCTTCCCCAGAATTTAAAACAAATATCCGCTCAAACATAACACTTATCCCACGGACAACCGATCATCCAGTGACAAAAGTCTGAAACTAATACGACAGAAAAGACTTTATCTGGTCAATCAAGGAAATTGCATGCTGCTATAATGCAACAAATGAAACATCAAAATAACTTGTGTACAGCTTTTTAGCAATGCTATGGTTTTGCAGTCTGTGGAGCTAAAAAAATCTACCAAGACATATTTAATCGGACGTTAAAAGGCTTTGTACTAATCTGGCTTACGGGTTTCAAAGTCTTCATATTACTCACAACGTACTCAGCAATGTGGAGTAAATGAAAGATATTATATTTCTTTTGGAGAAGTTGCTGGTGAGCTCCATTCTTCTTGTGTGAAGTCAGCCATACTCATCAATTAGCTGCTGAATATCATTTGGAATGTCCCAATGGATGTGTATCATTACAAGACCAGGTTAGCGGGGATTGATAAAGATTTATCTCAGTGGTGACTTGAATCTTTTCAGGACTCTGAAAGACCTTACTAATGTGTAAAATATCACTGGCAAAGCCTACAAGATGACTATAAGAAATCTTATGTCTGGCAATCGCTGACTACATGCATGTTTCAGGATAGTTACTGGCCTGCTAGGCACACTGGTCAGTCTGTGTATAGCCTGTTGTTCTCTTTTAATACGGTTCGAAATGACGAGAACTTTAAGCTACACAGAATGTGGATGTTCTCGATTCGCCTGGTTGCGTTTTTGCTCCCACTGAGAGTGATAACGTGTCAGCCGGTAAAGAAAGTTATGTATGTTCTCGATGTGGGAGCCTGGGTTCAAAGGCATTTCCACATCTGGATACCAATGAGTTTACAGCTACGCTAAGAGGGCTCACTTAGAGCGGCTCTGCGGTAATCGCTTCCCTAATTATAATACATTTAAATTGTAAGGTGGCACTACCGTGACACAAAAAAAAGCACATGGGAAAACTGGGCTGACGTCACTGCGATTTTTGAGAGCGGGAAAAATGTCTTTTCGCAGAGCCTTGCCACTGCCAAAACACGTCGCACAATAGGCTTATGAATAGCGAAAATAGCAAGTATTCTACTAAATAAATGTCAACTTGATAAATTATGGAAATCAGTTCGCCTCTAACAGCGTCCGCGCAGTTTTCGATCCTCGATCTTTCATGTCCGCACTATGTTCGCACTGTGGATGGTAGTTTTAAATTGTCAATAAATGTCTGAAGCGAGGGAACTGACCTGTGGTTGACATTAACAATTTTTTTCATGTCAGGGTGATGTTAAGGTTTCGAGCGAAGAGTTTATAGCTACGTTGAGCTGCGTGACGATTATGAAATTACTCAAAAGACACCCCCGACATCAGGCGACGATACCATGAAATCAACAAAAGCACATGGGACTGTTGATCCAACGTCTCGAGGCTCGGTGGCGATTGGTCGAGGCGACTAAAGCTCAAAAGTAAACAGAGCATTCAATGTGGTTTAAAAAACGATATGACAAGACGCTATGACAATAACGCTTCGGCTAACAGGTGGCGTCCCTACATATTTCCTCGGGCGGAGGCTTCGAGTGAGCTTTCTTAGCGAAGCTATAAACTCTTTGTGAATGCTCTTAAACCTACTCCAATTTCCATCGGATCACCCGCACATTATGGTGAGGGTTAACACTCGGTCGAATTCACCGTTATCCCCCTTTCTTCCCTGGATACGGGCCTGTTGATAAATGTTCACGTTGCAGTTCATTTCAGAATGCAGTAACGATTGGAGTTGTATCGTTATTCTGGCGGTCGATGGCACTTGAACCTTGACCTTATGTACACACAGTTGAGGGCTTTTTTTTGTTCGAAACTCTCTGTTAAAGACTGCAGCGTTGCTGTCTGTGCTGGTGTGTTTGGCGCTCTGTTGACAGTTTCGCCGCCTAACCAATTTTTTGTTCAAACGTTTTATACTCACGGGATGCCCAGCTTAAATATCAGTAATGTTACACAGTGTTATCAAGTGCTCACCACCTCCTCTTCTTTTGATTTCCCAATAGATTGCAACATTTTCGAAATTTTGTCGCTCAAAGGTAGCATATATCATATCCGGTTGTGCGTATCTTTATAGATACACTTGAGTGCGGTTGGTGGGGGTCCCTCTTTATTGCCTTCACATCATTTGAACAAATTAACATACAGAGGTCCTTGGCCTAATTTCCTTAATATGAACTGCATTCACGAACTCCAGTCTGGTGGATAAGGGTTAATTTGATCCAGGACGATGTCGCTGCTGCTTCAGATTGACCCAGTTTTTTACCGATCTTCACCTTTCTGCCACATGCGAATGCTAGTTCGAAACACAGACACTCGTGTTCGGACATCATTTTGGACATCATGATTTCCCTACATTAGCATTATGATATATAATATTATTACATTACATCATAATGCAAGGGAGATAACAAATCATGATGTCCGAACTCGAGTGCCTGTGTTTCGCACCAGCGTTCGCATGTGGCCGATCATAAAGTAGGTCACTCCTGGTTTTATTTCCATGAACCATCCATTTTCTGTTACTAGATGTTAAACTACACTACAGACAACAGCTATGGGACATGCTATCTCTTCCTAAGTAAATTTCGTTGAACAGGAAGTGAATTATCGATTTATTTTAACAATTTTCATACATGATATAATATACTTAATGTTAGGCGATAAGAGGAGAAATATTGACGTTTAATATAGTAAGAACTAAGTGCAAAACGAGAAATATACGAACTTGGGAAGTAACAGAACGTAAGGAATGAAATTTACAGGAAAAGGGTTTGAACTTGGGTCTCTGAGAGGGTCAAAAGCGTGGGATGGACTGGGTCGGAAACGGATCGAGGTGTGGGACGCGTTCTTGATAACAACTGGCGGAGTGAGAGAGAAGGAATGAAAATACAGGGTCAGGTTCATACGACGGAGGTAGAGATGGGGTGGACGCAGTAGGAGTCAGGTTAGCGATGGGAGGAGTCATGGAAAGCAACCATTACGGGAAATTGAGCAGTCAGAGAGGTGTTTTGATATAGCTCCTCGTGCATTGAACTTAAGATGCGTATTATTATATACAGAATCAACTCAATTGCTTCGGTTGGACAGCTAGCAATGAGTGCTCTCTGGCCGTCCAGGTTAGTTACAATCGTCTGGAGGCGTTAATCAGGCACGAATACTCCTACCGGTAACTAGCCTGTACCCGGGAGCCTGTATACACTTACTTACACTTTCCGCTTCAAAGGTAGGTTAAGTATCCGGCAATATCACTCCGCGGGTTGTAGTATTCGCGATAAAGTCACGTAATGTTTCAGCATTGACTGATAATGTCGTTGTTATGAGGTAGATACCTCACATTGGTGACCGATCCGACTGTTAATTGTCATATTTAACTCGACATGTGCTACATTTATACTTTGTTTGATATCTCAGATCCGAGTCAGCGAAAATGGGCACCAATTACAGCCGTGTAATGTTGAGACAAGAACGCCAGAAAAACATAGAAGAGCTTTGCAGAGAACGGGATCGCATCATCCAGAGGATTATTCATCGCGAGAGAGGGCGCAGTGGTCGCGTCAACCGGTACAAATAGTTTTACACTGCCAAGTTGCTCACTTGAATGTCAAGCAGATGTAAGTGAAATATTAATGAAAGCCACACATAGTTGATCAACGAATTGGTCGTTTACTGCTTTATACCGCAAATACACTATAGCATACGATTTGATAGTCAATTGCTAAACGAAACGATGAGATGCACGTAGATGCACGAAAACAATACCTCATTGACCTATCACTGCAGGGTCGGTGGAATAATTGAAGGGACACCCATATTCCCGAAGGCAGAGCTTCAAATAAGGGATTTCCATGAAGACGAGATGACTCGCTTGAATCAAGAGATAAAGCAGATGGAGGATGTCATACGGACGCTCGATATCGAGAATGTTTCCCTACGGCGCCATTTGGTGTCGTACACCACAGAGGATGTGTTCGCAGCTAGCCACCAGGGGCCGTATGACACGGGTATAGCTATACAATTAGCTAAAGAACTAAAGGTGCTCAAAGCCGATATTTCGGTGCAGGCTATACCTCAACAAAACGGCTTTCCTGCGACTGTTATAACGGACATTACCTCAGACATTGTTAAATAATCCAGGAAGTAAAAATATTGCACTTGTTTGAGTTCTGTGTTATTTATAAGGATCAAGGATTCGGTGGTAAGGGTTGTATCATCTGCATATGTTATAACTTTGAATAAATTTAAATGCATTGCAGATGTCATTTACATATATCAAGAATAAAAGGGGCCCTAAGATTAATCCCTGAGGCACTCCAGTTGTCAGGGGGAGGAGGTCAGACTGAGTGTCTCACTGTTTTTGGAGTCTCGTAACGAGCAGGGCACAGGAGGATAGAAATAAAAGTAGACAGGGTGATGATATTGGCCCGCATATTGGAAGACCACTCAATAAGTTAAAACGATTAACTTCTCTGTGGCCTAAGCTGCTGCTTGGTCAACGCTTTGGAGGGCTACTGGTGCCATTTTGGATATTTCAGGGATCACGCCAACAGCTCGAGCATGCTGTGCACCGTACTTCTCTGTTGTACTAGGCAAAATGAATTTGCTGGGATTGTCCTTCCATGTCAGAAGCTTCTACTCATTTAACCAAAGTTCGCCTTCTTAAGAGGATCTGAACTCCAGAGTGGCCCCACTTCAACATTGCCTTCTCCCACCTCGTAACCAAGACATTTGTTTCTTCTTGGGATTCCAACTGATATTGTGTAAACCCGACCAGCAACTCTATAATATCCCATGGTATAGTCTGGTCCGTATCAATGACCTCCTCAGGAGGGTCCTCCCCTCCTGTAGCCCCATCCCCTGCGACGTCATCATCATATGCTCAGTCCATGTGACTGTGTCAAAGATACATTCGTAATAGAAAACATGACGAGTACTTATGGCCACAAACTAAATCCATACCGCGGATATGCGGGCCCCTCGGGGTATAGGGCGTGCGGTTTGTGGTTATTACAATAACCCCAGCACCGCTGACCAAAACCAACAACTGCTGGTCCGCTTCCCCAATCCAGGTGCAGGTGACGTCATTGTCCAAGGGTGGGCCCGACTGGCCTTTACAAACATGTTGACCTCAACCGACGCCAATCGCAGCGTTTTACAGAACTTGGGTTGCGCCGTGGTTAATAAAACGACAATCAAGATTTCTGGCAACGAGGTCATGTCCATCGATGACAGCGATGTGCACCACTGTTATGAAAAACTGCACAGGAGAGCGCTAACGCCCGTTGTTCTCAGTTTTTATCCATGGTTGTTTTCACTTTGGATCCGCGGTTGTTCTCACTTTGGATCCGTAGGTGTTCTCACTTTGGATCCGTGGTTGTTCTCTCTTTGGATCCGTGGTTGTTCTCATTTTGGATCCATGGTTATTCTCACTAGTTTGAATAAGTGGTTGTTCTCACTTTGGATCCATGGTTATTCTCATTTTGGATCCATGATTGTTCTCACTTTGGATCCATGTTTGTTCTAACTAGTTTGGATTAGTGGTTGTTCTCACTTTTGATCCTTGGTTGTTCTGACTTTGGATCCATGGTTGTTCTGACTTTGGATCCCGGCTTTGGATCCATGGTTGTTCTGACTTTGGATCCGTGGTTGTTCTGATTTTGGATCCGTGGTTGTTTTCACTTTATATCCGGGATTGTTCTCACTTTGGATCCGTGGTTGTTCTCACTTTGGATCCACGATTTTACTGTAGATCACAGGTGGATCATCCATTTGACCAGTGAATCATTGTTTCCTGTCTGACGGAACGTGCATAATAAGTGAGAGATCAAAGAGTGGGGCAGTCATGTCTATGTTCTATACCGCCCACATCTGGCCTCTTAGGGGCTTGAAAAGACAGCACGTATCTGACTGCCAATTACACACTAAAAATATACATGTGTACAGTATTGTATGTTAATTCCTATATCTTGGTTTATTATCGTTATGACAACAACCTTTATCCGTTTGACTGCAACGTTTTAAGGCAATTTCAAGATTCTGTTTCATCCATCTGCCTGCCAGTTTGAAGAGCAGAAGTACAGTATACGTTATGACTACATGACCAACAAGAGTTGGGCCACGATCATAATGCCACCCACCACAGAAATATAGATAATCAACGTTCATTAGTTTATCAAATTTCGCAAATTCAGACCATAATTCTAATGCAATTTAGAGTGAGACGTCTGACGACAACGCCGCCGATATTAGATATATTAAAAATAATCAGTGCTGCACGAGGAGTAAGACTTATTTTCAGGATAAAAGCTTATGTCATAACGGTATTATTGAACCAGACATTTCGGCTTGTTTTGAGACGTGAAGATAAGTGCGGCATCCGTTGATATATCACTATTTTTGGTCTCAAGATAAAAGGATGTCAAGCGGTGATCCAGCTATTCCCCTGTCTCGTCTAAAGATGGAAGCTGGCCTTCAATGTATCCGCCTTATGTATAGTAGGGCTCCACAAGAAATGAGAACACCGGAAGAAGACGGATTAAGGGTTTGGATCATCTTGAAACTACCCGAAGATCAACCGGCTTCAAATGGCAACTATTGCAGGGAAGCCTCACACGGCGTGGGTCGCATCTGATCGGTCACCACTATACCAGCCGTGTTAGTAAATTGTTTGATTTGACGTAGAACATCTGTTCCTGCAATGTAACAATAGCCCTCGGTGCTGAGCATGGAACCATGACAAAGGCTACTGACGCTTCATGGTACGGGTAGTTGTCGATTGGGTTCCATGTATCCGTCGGGAGAGTTTCGCCTGGTACTCGTTTCCATTTCGGAAGCAGATGTGATATTCAGCTCTGGCAAATGCACCTCGTGCCAGGTGCGGCGGTTACGGCGATGATGATGACTATGATGATGATTATGTTGATGATGAGATGATGATGTTTATGATGATGTGATGATGATGCGGGTTGGTGAGTCGCCAAAGATGCTGGTCGGAGACTTTGATTGGGATGATGAGTGAGGGGGGAATGGATCAGACGAGCCTTATCAGCAACTCATCGCAACGCTAGTCCACTTAACGCCCCAATAAACGTCACATAGATTGGGCCTTGTAGCAAATGCGAGGCTTTAGATCAATCGAGGTGCCTTCCATCAAATCAGAAACCATACATTGTGAAATGACTAACAACCTTTGAGCGCGCAAGAAGACATTCTTCATATTAATGTTTAACTAATCCCATGTATTTATTTGGCCACGTGAGCCGGCGAATATCGCTTAGATGCTTTTTAAAGTAACGCTTGATTTGAATATATCCAACATAATGACTCGCACATAACTTAATATTGTATGATGCTCGAACAATGATCGAAATATGGCAAATAGAGGTTTGTAAGCGAAATAGTCAAGGCAAGCATTTACTAAAACAAGTGCGTTTTCAAAAGACGTAATAAAAGTATTGATTGAAAAAGACCCAAATGGAAGACTCCCACAAGGCAGTTATTCCACATAATTAGTTCTTTCCTTTAACAAGTTATGATCAATAGACCTAATTGACTTACTTATGTCGCTATATTACAGCATAGCAGTGAAGTGCACCATGCAATCTGTGTCAGGGTTCCATAATGGCCAGGGAGAAGATTGGCTTTCCTTAAATAGTAACAGCAGGTCGTAAACACAATGCTCCTAGTCACAATCCTAGGATGAGGATGATTCGAATGTCGTCTTGACGAGGACAACTTGGCTAACCTCCTGTCATGTACGAATGGAATGTGACACACGTAGAATAAGACGCCGTGCCCCCAAGTGCCGTGGTTATGAAGATGCAGTATAAAGCAATACGGATGTAACATACACTGAAATATACTGGCATGGATTAAGCAGAAGGCTGGAATGTAGGAAATAATATAACTGTTCTGCTCTACTCAAAGGTTGAATGAGGCAAGTTTATCATCAGGTCATACCCTTGTGGAACCAGCTGTTTTAT
>CM067343.1:63431750-63461750 GCA_034190875.2 Urechis unicinctus | reverse complement strand
TAACTGGGGAAGCGATCACCACAGAGCCACTCGAAACATACGTCGAAAACTGCAGTATGTGAGATGCGTTAAGGTGACAACAGATGCTGTAGAGTTCATATGCACTTGTAAGGTGCTTCTCCCCTATTTAACTTGTATTAAGCGATATTTCTAACGCTAACATTCCTGCTCGCGAATGAAGATTTAAAAGTACTTTTTTATGGCACCACATCTCAAACAGATTTCAAATTACAAATAATTGGTTGAAAGATCGTTTGAGTGGAGCATTGACTGAAGTGAGACAGCATGGAGCATAAAAGCCGGCGAGACCAACTTGAATGAAACCGTTATGGGAGAATTATCACTGCGCATGGACAAATCTTATCGTAGACTGCCCAGGATACATCGCTGGGTGCCAATATAACTGGGTCAACTTCTTAACACATTGTAAGAGCACTGTAAACCAATCAGATATAACCACGGGTTTGTCCACATACGTGAGGTAATATTCAATGCAGGTACTAGAAGTCGGTTTGGTAATAATCCATTGGCCGGAGCGGTCGTTGTTTTTGGAGGTTTTTTTCCCAACACTAATCCTCCCAATTCTCAGACACTTCATCCTTTAATTATTTGGTTGATGACATACAGACCACAATGGAACACATTTCTCGTGGGTAATAAGCGCCAAATATAGAAACGCGCTTTAGGGCACCATACATTCTCCACAGCCTACAACCTAAAATATTATCATACATTTGTGGATTTAGGCTATGGTGTGAAGAATATTGGCATATGTCTAATGTAGAGCAGATATGGAATAATCTCATATCGAATAAATGCCCATAGTCAGGATTACCCACCTTATGCTTTTTGCCCGCGTATTGACGAAATGAAAGACACATGTGGCAAGGTCAGGTATTCATCCGTGTCTGCTGCCATCACTCATCAATTGCATGATTCCTGGTGCGGGGTGATAACATCATTCACTCAAATTGAAGGTGAGATGGAAAGCACAAGTAACTGACAAGAGTCAATTGGCAATCCCATCATATTCATGTTACAACAAGAGATTGGTAGAGCCTGAAACATCAGAATAACAAATATATTAAGGTAATGTCTGGACTAAATGAAGCACGAGTTCGTGTGAGAATGAGAGTGCATCAATTGGTAAATGAAGGTAATGTTACTATGGAATTGATAATTAAATATGGTGTTCAGATATTGTGATATATCTGCGTTTGGGTTGATCAATATGCACAAGCATACAGATAAAATAGGCGATCTGTACATCGCCAATCTGATGTAAGTTGTAAGTTGCATAAATACATAATGCATTACGTCAAATGTACAACCATAGCCACAAGCGACCTTTAGATAAATTGTAGGAAGGACAAGAAGACTGCTTGGTAATAGAATGCAGTGCAACACCGCACGGAAATAGACATAACATTTGCATATAAGTTCAACTGGTTTTAAAACAAAATGCACTAAAACACCTCGAGGAAATAGACATAACCTTTGCATATCAGTCCAACTGGCTTTAAAACAACGGAATGATACATACATAGTTGTCGTTGTATTCTTTTGTGAAATGTGGAGGTACTGTCGAATGTAATATTTTCTTAAATTTAAGGGATTGAGCAGCGCTTTTCCATGTTCCAGGTATTTTCGCATGAACATGAGGTCAATCATATTATTTTCATGGCTGACTGTTATGCAGTATTCTGCTCGCGGTATCCCTTACAATGCCTATTTGATATAAACAGAGGATTTATGCCGATGACCACAACATTTAATCTCAATAAAGACAAATCTCTATTTGGGTCGGTTATTATTCCGCTCCGGACGCAGCAGCATCAGCTTTGTTAAGTGATATACCGGCGCTAGGCTCAATACATGAATAATCTAGGCCAATAAACAGGCCTGGTTATGCATAGACTTTATAGATATAGGTTGCTGCCAAGGTTGAGGTTGGAGTTAATATAAATGTGTTAGAAAAGTCCTAGTGGTGAAATGGTTATGTAAAGTACATGATGCGTTTAGAAGTAATTACCTTAACGCATTCATTGTTTACCATTATACACCTTTGGTGCTGGGATATAATTGTCATGTCTCAAAAGGGTCTTCGCCACTATTTGCGCAATTTGAGACAGCATATTCGCATTTCATTTTGTTTGTTTGAGCTAGAAATATACTGATTATAAGCATTCAAACATAAGGACGAGATCTGAAATTGCTTCATCCTATGTGAATATAAATTTCGTGTTAGTTCCACGACGACTACACAGAAACCATATCAACCCGGCCATTTTCGTTTCAATACAGTCATCTGACCACCCTGCATAGTTAGTAAGGAAATGGGTATTTTGGAAATGATATCAAGCAGATAAAGCTGTGTCATGATGATATGATTATCACTTATGGCATATGCCTAAGCAATATAGGTACTTGAGATACTGCATTGATCATGTATACTGATTCATATAACAAGCAAATGAGAATAAGACTTCACAATAACGCCCCATTAAATATTACTGACACTTCGTTACGAGGACGTTTATCACTATAAGAACAACGGCCAGAGTGCCGTCTTGGAATTGGTTTCCTCTTGACCAGGACGTGATAATCAGTGCTGGCAACCTCCTGAAGTATATAATGATTATACTGGTTAATGAGACGTAAGTGAAGGCAAGATGGATCTGGCGTGCTTCCTCAGCTGCTCATGACCACTCTAGTCCGTATAACTGCCCAATAAACCAACCATAGACAAGGTTTAGTAATAAATGTGAGACGTTACATCAATCAAGGTGAATTTCATTGGCAATAATCAAAGCTTTTGAAATTAGTTGCAGCGTCTGACCCGCAGGATAAATGTTTTGCTAGTTAACGTTATGCAAATGAAAAACAAAATATTAGTAATTATTTGAGCATATGCGCCGATCGCAATTTGAGTAATTGTTAAGATCTTAATATCTCTTGTATAGCAACACGTCAATGAATGAACGAGCTGTGCAATTTACGCTATAATTGAATAAAGGTTTCGTCAGACGGGGTGGTCTGTAATGGTAATGACGAAGGTAAGAAAGTGCGTTTCCGCAATTGGTGGTAATGTTACCATCATCACATCGCATAGAAAATGCGAAAATAGTCTGTTCTTTCACATTCTTGTCTAAATCATGGTCATGGTCGCTTACAGCCATTCATCGATCCCTACCATAATGCCATACTTACATTACTATATTACGACATAGTTTTGAAATGCTGCATGTAATCAATGTCAGGCTTCGATGATTGCCAAGAGAAGCTAGGCTTACCTCTTAGAGAAACTGAAAGCTGTGATGGCCATATTTTCCATTCACGAGCTTAAGAGATAAAAAAGATTCGGATGTCTTTTTGATGAGAGAAACTTCAAAGGGTATGCAACGTAGCGAATGAAATCCCACCTGACACATTGCAATGTGGATAAGCGAAAACGCGAGCAATTCATAGCTTAATATTCTCTGCTAGTTAACTAAGTCCAGAAGACCGCATGTGCATAGGATAGTCGTTTTGGGAGACAATGTTAGTCCGAAGAACACATAAATTGAATGTCACATAAATTGAATACCATCTTGTTAAGTTTGTTCTTTGTGATGACATCGGACAATACTGTGATGGGATTGCTGTGCTTGTACTTAGATGCATGCTCCAACAAAATCTACAATATCTACAATATTGCATTTCTTTATTGTATGATATAAATGCACAAGGCATGGCCTACTGAACAGATGCTAAGCCGATCATTCTGTAAGACCGATATTTGCTATAACAATTTTGCAGTCAGTAGTGTACCATGTCAGCGGTTGATAACCTGTGACGACAAGCGTACCATAGTCATCTGGTACATTAGTCGCGTGTCTGCTGATCAGTCGTGAAATTGGAAGGTAATTCAGCTCAAGAGTTGAATGTAGCTATTATATTCGTCACTTGGTCAGGCCACACTTTTTTGAAACCAGCTGCTATGTATTGTTATCGGAAGTGCCAAAATGCCACTGACAGACCCTTCCTTTTTCTCGTAACTCGATTCGAGAAGGATGGTAAATCGGTGGGTGAAATGTAAACACCATATGGGCAAAGGAAATATTATTAGAGGTTTTGCGAGGGGAAGCATAGCATGCATTGTCGAATTATAGGGCACAGATTCGATGTTTTGGAAGAAAAAGAAGGTGTACTAACAATTCAACCAATGAACCAAGGGCATTCTAAAAATGGTATATAACTAAGAAATGTTTGGGTTTTATCACTCTAGTGCTTTGCAGCACAAGTGCGGTGTGCGTTATTGTATGCGTTCATCCCCTTTGTATAAAAGTGGGAATGCTAAATGCTATTTGAGGAATATATAATGCCTTTGGTTTGGGCAATCAACGGCTGTTGTTGCGTGGACATCATGTGACACGATACACGCACCCTTCGGTACAATGTGTGTTTGGTATCTGCGATAACATAGTGTGAGGAAGCAATTGTCTTTTGCTGTTCATCATGAATCAACATATATGGCTTAACTCGACGCTTGTTTGAATGACAGATTTGCATCAATTTATGATGGGTTATTGAATACCCGAGGATCATCGTTGGTGTGTGTATGATATGAACATGCTTGTTTCTCATGTGCCGGTCCGTGTTGTAATATATGGAAACACTCACTGATTACAGTTACAAACATATTAAAGCAATCAATC
Organism: Urechis unicinctus; assembly: GCA_034190875.2. Lineage (NCBI taxonomy): Eukaryota > Metazoa > Annelida > Polychaeta > Xenopneusta > Urechidae > Urechis > Urechis unicinctus. The sequence goes on along the minus strand of CM067343.1, from coordinate 63,457,053 downwards.
TCTATTATACATTTCCGGTGTAGTTCTATGGTTATAACCATGTTCGAATATGCCAGGGAATGAGATCGTATTGAACTTGTACCCGGCAATAATAAATGATGTAGCTATTTCATGCAAATAAAATGATTCCCTGGCGCCAGTACCGACATCATAACCAATGAATTGTTCTGCTCATCCCACATATAAAGTCTCAAATATAAGTGCATCATATTTCATAGAATGTGGCACACCCTGTGGATACCCAAACATGCTCTCTAAATATACAGCTCAACAGCACCTGTAGACTTGTTTTACATTCACATATGTATGTACAAAGGAAATAAAATTATCCATGGTACAACTGTTAGCCCACTTTCTCCCCTACGCCATACCATTGACATGCTTCTGAATGATTCCTTATCATACTGTCAAAACAGCCTTAATATTCTATATTGATATGGACCAAGCAGAAAATATGCCATTGTTAAGCAGATATTGGCATGGGCTGTTATTGTTTATATTCTTTTATTTACTAGGCAGGGTAAGGTAAATGTGTATGCTGCCATCAACCATCCAACTTATGCTGGGAGATGCCAACTTTCTCTGTGTCTGATCGTTCATTTTCTGTGGATTTATGGATTATCATGGGTAACACATACGTTGAGGTGAAGTCTGGACCGAATGAGCATAATTTTATGCGAGGACGAAGTGGCTATACATTTGCAATTGATTAAGCCGATTATGTCGGGCTTTAGATAATTATCCAGCGTGCATCTATTCTTCTTCTTCTTCTTCTTGCTCTTGTTCTTGTTGTTGTTGTTGTTGTTGTTGTTGTTGTTGTTGTTGTTGTTCTTTTTCTTCTTCTTCTTCTTCTTCATGTTTTTCTTGTTCTTCTTGTTGTTCTTGTTCTTGTTCTTCTTGTTCTTGTTCTTCTTCTTCGTCTTTTCTCCTTCTCCTTCATCATCATCTTCTTCTTCTTCTTCTTCTTCTTCTTCTTCTTCTTCTTCTATTCTTCTTCTTCATCTTTTTCTTTTCTCCTTCTGTTTCGTCTTCTTCTTCTCCTATAATTCTTCTTCTCCTATAATTCTTCTTCTTCTTCTTCTCTTCTTCTTCTTCTTCTTCTCTTCTTCTTCCTCTTCTTCTTCTTCTCGAAGATGACGAATAAGTCATCGTTTAATCTTGATATAAACTGTATGTGCTGATCATTCGCTGTAGATTTCCTACGCGTTAGTCGAATTTGTGTACCAAGCCATTAACATTTTCTTACGTTCTTTTCCTGCTGTACGGTATCCGAATGTTCTGCCATGCATCGTGTTAAGTAAGGATTCACAACACGTGCGTAGTAAAATATCGAAAATTGAATAAAACATACCACGGCTTAGCATGTAAGCATATGTGCTGTTTGTTTATGCTGTTTGTGATTTGTTCGCGATTCAAGGTACCCTTTGAGGGCTTAGAAATAGAATCAAATGACTACCAGCACCAGTTCATTATGTACTGAGGTATCAGGGTTCGCTAAGGTCGACGTGAGGTTTTCTGACTAAGGTGGCATTTATTTATAGGGATAGTGCCAAACTATTGGTGCCAAAACCATTTGTATCCTACGTAAAACGATACCAATAGTGTTCGGAGGTTCTGAAGTAACTGCTATCTGCAGGAGATATATGTGCCAAAACAAACCAGTATCGAAGTTTGTGTAAGGATAAGGTTTGGAGGCAACGTCGCAACCCTGTATCTGATTAAGGAGTGGTGGCGCATAGTCTTAGGGATACAAATGGACCGTTCGAGTGTAGGATTTCCGGTAACTACACAATATTAAACATTTAGATATTTCCGATGTTGATAGCACTTACTTCATTTTGATTACGGACAATTATCAATCAAACTGTACCAAAAGAGTTGCGACTCAACATCATCGGTCGTGATCCCGGAAGATGCTTCGTCGAGCAAATAAGGCCTATGGAAAACAGAGGTTATTTGCAGATAAAAATCACATTTAAATAAAAATATATCGCTCAACCATTTAATAGATCTACTGACAGCTTTAAACTGTATTCATCACTACATACTACACTTTTTTTCCAAACATTACGTTTGATTTGAAATATTCACCTGCTCTGAGAACATTACTGAGCTTTTTCTGAATAAAATGCTTATACATAGCTAATCGTTATAAAGCATTTGTGCAGTTTAAACTTGTGTTATGTAGGTTGTGACAAGTTACTTTAACAAAAGAAAAACCTTTTGGGTGTTAAACAGTCAAGGCAAATCCACACTCATATCATACAATTTAACTAGCGCGACAGAGAACAGGCTCGTGCCATAAGCCACTTAATCCTCTTACTCTATGCAGCTCAATTCATACCTGTCGTTTTGGTCTTTCATGTATACCTTGCGATTGCCAATGGCTCCTCGATCTACTGAACTTCATACTGCCCATGTAGCTCAATGGAAGGAGAACCAGTGAGGCAGTATTATCATATCTGGCGTCTGAAATGCAGGGTATGAGTTTGATGAGCGCATAATTAAAGGGGACTTTCCTTGAGAACTGATCCATATGGTAGATTCTTGGAAAAAATTCTTTGTCAATCAACAGTATATTTGTGTCAGTAAATCTGAATATTCAGTATGTATCCAAAATCATGTTGGAGTTATTTGAATATTGAGGTTTTCAATAGTATGGCTCGAGGCATAATGAGTGGGATCACATTGTACCATCACTATGATGCTGTTATTCATCAGTATTCGAAGGTATAAACACTCAATTTACGAAATCAGCGATTCGATATATCATAAGTGGCACAGTTGCGTCTTTTGAGAGATACATTAAGGCAGCCCCTTTGCCGTGGTCGAGACCCTGACCGAATCTTAATGTATTTGCCTGGCCTAAACAGAAAGTGCAACAATGCTGTTGCCAGCACTATTATGACATACTTAAGTAAATGTCACAAACATCTGAATGTATAAATGGTAACGTATATGCGTTGGCCAAATAAAACATACAGGATGTTGCGTTAAGATTATTCTGGCCTTCAAATAATGCAGGTAATGACGTTTTTGACAGCGAAATATATCCCATCACATCTAATGACAATATTTGTTTGACTGATTATGATTTCTACAGTCTGCAATCTATGTAGTATTGCTGTCAGTAATGTAAGTGCAGGCAATGTATTGCACACAGTCATTGAGTGGTAAGCATTTGATGCGATCTTATTGTAGTGATACATGTCAATCGTTACCTGCCCTATGGCTTGCAAAGCAGGCTACAGCACACGATGGCAGCACACGATACCAAAATTAAAGGCTGCCTGTAATTTGTCAAAACACAGAATCCCAGAGGCTGCTGGGCTTGTGAAATAAGACACCCCTTTGCAATACTCAAATGAACTGGTTACTTGCCTCGAGATGAACAAATCGCTGTAATCATGCATGACCCGTCAAACCTACCTTTCATCCCGCCCCACTTACACAAGATGCGGCCAGGTCTGTATCCTAGCTATATACTATCAGGAACCCTCGCAACGTGCGACATCCATAGCGCTGTATAAGTAACAGATGGCACATGTGCACAGCAACTGAACGCACACGAATGACACATCACTTGCGCTGTTTTCATATTGTGATGTCAGAAGGACTCACAGCATACTTTCGAAAGAGTTATTATGTAGAATGTTTAAGCAATATCAAGGAGCCGTTAGTTATTTACTCTAGACAGAATAATCCTACAATGGCCACAGGGGAAGATATCAAGATAGCAAGCAAACAAAGTAAAAGCCAAGTTCGAAGATTTACGCATCATCTATCTCCCCACCCTTTATTGCACCCTAGATAATGTAGTTGATGCTTGCTATGATAGCGGAAACGCTTTGCGCAATGAAATACACTTTACAAATATTTGCCGCATATAAAACATCGAATAAAGCGTTTTTATGAATCATACACGAAGATGGAAGCAATAATCGTATATGTATTCCATAACCATCGCTCTCCTCTCCTCTGCGCACAAGCAGTGAATGCTAGTAGATTTGATATATATAAACACATATATTTAATATATAAATATATATATATATATATATATATATATATATATATATATATATATATATATATATATATATATATATATATATATATATATATATATATATATATATATATATATATATATATATATATATGTATGTATATATATATACTTGCATGCATGTGTATGTATAGACACTTACATGGTGATCAGATACATTGATTTCACGCTTTCGAGTTACTCTGTCTGGAACCCAATGTCAGATGGTGACGATAAGATGCAAGTGCCCACAGTCTGTTTTGGAAATCCGATCACATCATATTGCAGCAATAGAATTGTCGACTCTTCTTTAATTGACATGCAATACAAAGATTCCAATAAAGTGTTAATGATATCCTACCATAAGTGGGGTAGTAAGCTAGAAAGCAATGTTTGCAAGAGAACCAATGGATAATAAGGTAAAGCGAAATGTTAGCACGATAAGAATTGCGTTGTAAGTAGAGTGAAATGTTAGCAAATGGGCTAGTTTAGTAAAGAAGGAGAGATATGACACTTGGAGAAGACATGGGGCTACACAGAAAAGGTAGTTTGATAGGCAGGGTGTTTAGGTGGGGTAGATAATCACGTAGTGTAATGACGTTGCAAGGTAGTGTCAAATGACGTGAGCATTTATGGAAGTTGGACAGAGAAGGTAGCTAGGTAGTGTAGACAGGAATGACCTATTTTAAAGACGCTAGCAGTACACAGCACAGTTTGTGGCATTTTTGCCATTCGCCTGAACCGTATAATGGATTCCCTCAGCGCCGAACATTTATGCCATTTTTATTTAGAAATGTGCTTAATACTCGCTTTGGACGGAGTTTATATCGTAAAACACGAGAATAGGCTAATTGATAATATATGTAGAAATTCTCGAACAGTTATCGCTTCCTGCATAAACCAAGCACATAACTTTGTGTGGGTGAAAAGTACACTGATATATTCTGCTATTTTCGTTACTACCATGCAATGAAGATTTCAGTTACGTGTGGATTAAGTATCGAATCTAATGTTAGCCACAGCATCGCATGGTGTTGTTATGTCATGTGTTTTTACACAAATGTTTACATGTATTTTGCATGCGTTTCGGTATCGAATGGCAAACGACAATGCGAGCCGATCATTCCTCATGTTATGTCATATTAGTGATGCCTCATAGAAAAACACCCCTGATTTTATATATAGGGGAATTGACTAACAGTAGCAGTTGGTGTACTACTCCAACCTGCCTGCATCATTGTACATCTTTCTTACCAGCGTTTAGTGCGATAGTTCCATCTTTGCTGTAACATATAACCTTTCACCTTTCGAGTATTGATGTTCCTGAAGACGTCCTTGCATGATAAGAAGGTTATGCACTTAACGAGCGATTAACGACTTCGCAGTGGTAGAAATAAGCTCACTTGATCCGAGGTACAGGCGAGTTCATGAGCCCCGATGATTTAGGGATCAAAGCATTTCAGGCACCCGTTTCTAAAATGGGCCTGATTTCGGTATCCAATGGCGAATGTCACTAACTGCATTGTATAATTGATTGAGTTATGTCATGATCTTGAGCCATTATAGAAACAAACGTTTTCCGTCATCTTTTCACCCCCCGTTCTGATTTTTGATAATACTTTTGTAGTCAAAGGGGGAAACTAACAGACCGCGAGAGTCTCGGCTGGAACAAACCACCTTCCTTAGATGCGAGTACAGTACGATATGCATTATAATGGACTTTAAAGATTCATTCACCTCTTATCATTGTAACTGATGCACCCTACACGACATGGAGCAATTGAAAATAATCACGTACCAGCAAGGTAATATATGGTGCACCAGGGTTGGTGTGAAGTAATAAAGGTGTAAGGTGCACGTGGATTAAATTTTAAGAATTAAAAGAGTAGGGTGAAATAAGCGAAATGTGAAGTCATAAAGGAGCCGTTTGCTCAATGCCAAAATGTAAACTGATCGAACAATAGTAGTACAATCACTATAATGTTGTTGAAAGGAGTGAGTTTCCTGGTGAAGCTTATCGTAGGAACCTTGGATTGCACCGAGGCAATGCGAAGTAATAAAGGAGTAGGGTGAACCAGGGATAACATAAGCTCATGTTCCTCCTCACTCAGATCCTGGGGTGACTGCTCTGACATTGGTTCGCCGTGGAAAATCACGAATCAGAAGTGCGCCTCGTTTTCAAACACATGTTATACCCACCTAGGCATCACAGCAATTGACGCTTATGTCTATTATAAACGACGTTAATTTACTTATGGTCGGATAGATTCAAACATGCAGTAGTCCTCGAGACATTTCTCAATCGACGTAGCATGTGAAACCTACCCTCATTAGATTATACACAGGTAGGGTCTGTGTGAATTTACAATATGCCGTGAGTAAAAAGATATATCGAAGTATAAACTAATGTCCTACGAAATACCCTTTAGTCCAACATATATGTTTTCACATGTAAGTCTCTATTTCAATGACCTTTCTCAAATTTTGCCGCAACATAATATGGTTGACATTTCTAATGCATAGTAGACGCACCGGTACTTATAATATCGATACACTTAGTGGGAATTAAAGTGGCATTGGATTCTCTGTCACCAGGCTTTCCAGCGTAAGCAGCTCTTTGTTTAGATATTTCATACAAGCTCTACCCATCTCCAATTATACATACAATAACAGTAAATTCATGCTGTTAAATGCCATGTCAACATTGGCAGACAAAGGGTCATCGAAACGGAAATAGAAAATTTTATGAACTTCTTCGGTGCACATATTCATGTAAAACACATTGAATACGAAAGAGCAGGGGAGAACAATGTGTGCAATAACGTAATCTTTATCAGTTTAATGGATGAACTGGATCTCTCAAAATCTTTGTGCTGAGAAGTAATTATGCTAGAAATAACAATGGCTGTTTGCTTGAATCGAATTTGACTTGTGAGACGTATATACTATTTGCTTAGTTGCATGATGCGTGTTTGCTTGTTTAATGTCCAAACTCAGTGCCATTAAAAAGACCGCGCCAGCCAGCCGTTTTGAATATATTACAGGTTAACCAGATTATCATTGCATCTGACTGGAATACAATATAATGCTCAACCTATTAAGAATACTTTCTTTCATTATTCAATAAACTGAAATAATAAACTAACATAATAAAGATAACTCCTCATATGTTCGCATTCCGGATGCTGCAACAAGAGCTTATAAAGAGATGTATAGACTAAATGAGACGGCTGGATTATTGGCTCTCATGTTCTGACCTCGTCTGGGCTTCATGTCTGAATGATTTAGTGGCAACATCCTACCTTAATATGCATAGGCTCCCTCCATAGAGGCATGTAGCTGAATATTGTACAATATTGATGGTATTCATAAACATTATAGACATTGTCAGCTCTGTTTATTTGTATAAAGTGATACGCCAATCAGACATTCTGATGCAGTATTCAGCAACTGCCGTGATACCACAGATGCTTTAAACAGTATCAGATATGGGATCCATCTTAAATTTATACACGGCGACACTTTGTGAATACAAATTTTTGTGTTTTCTCGATAACGCTATGTTCAGCACCAATCAATATATATATGTACATATATATATATATATATATATATATATATATATATATATATATATATATATATATATATATATATATATATATATATATATATATATATATATATATATATATATATATATATATATATGTGTGTGTCTCTTTGGCTAGCAGTAGCACCCTTTTCTCTATACCTGTGATGTGCGGGACTGTTTGCACCTCATCTTTGCTATCCCATATAAATGTCCAACGTGATACCGTTTCATTTTGATGTTCAGTGGATTAATGGTCACGTGAACGACCTCATCCGCGATGATAAGTAGGTTTTGTAATAGATGTAAGTATAACGACGTCATGGGGAGCTTCTCTGCATGCAGCGATATGCACTAAGTAGTACTCATTTTGTTTTAAATCAATTGACCACGCTAACAACATATTATCCATGTTTGCTACCGTAACAGCCACATAAGAGCAATCCAATCCTTTAGTGGTCCATCTCATATTCAAGCTCTACCCTGAAGGGTGATACGGCGGTATAGAGGCGACTTCTGTGAGCTGCTTATAACCATTCAGCAGGAGATCACATTGCCAGTGTTATCTCTATCGACAGGACCAGAGCCGTGGTGTCTAACCTTGAGTGGGTGCTGCAGACTGGCGAGTTGTAGCGCGGATATCAATATCGCTTATTGCCAAGCATAACAGTTAAAGTATTATTTTCTATTTGTAATGCATTAGTTTCTTCCCCTTGACTGTACGCCGTCACGCCGGACAGCCATGCCATCATCCCTCTGCTGGCCAACTATTATTTCACTCAGGATAAACCCATTCCTCTTCTACACATAACGGGGCCACTCCCTAGGAAACACTGTCGTTGCTTAACTGAGATAACACGGCACCTAAACCTTCCCCATTTCGAGATCAATGCTTCTAATGAACCCCCACAGGACCTGAATCATTGAATTGCCCTTATCATCTATCCTGACCAGATTATTGCTATCCACTGTCACCGGTGACTTTCAAACAGTCTCGCTACAACAGCATGCTACCCATCTTTCCGCCTCCGCGACCTTCACCGCGACACACGGTACCCTAGACACTTATATTACCATGGTAGCAGTCGGAGATATCAAGTGGGTGGATAAACATAACAACAGCCATTTCCTGGCCTCGCTTATCTTGCAGCCCGTTATTGCACCTGAGGCAATATTGTTGGTACTTGTTTAGATAACGGCAAAGAGACGCCACGTTGTTTGAAGCTTCTCCAATATTGGCCGCTGTGAAGACTGCTCAGTAAACAAGATAATTTAAGCAATAAACTTTATTTTTCTAACAACATCCATCTTTGTCGGCACATGAAGAAAAAAGAGTTAAAAAGCGTGTCAGACATTCAAAGATAATTTACATCAGACCGCATACACAATACAGAAAACCAGTGGTCGATTGATCCTAATCTGTTAACTGATGTAGCAGGCATTCCAGGTCGGACTTAACTGTATAGGCTAGCTGAAAATATAGCCGGGGCTTAAGGTATATCCCGAGGTATTAACAAGACCTAGATGATCTATCCACTTGTTCCATGGTATACTCTTGTCGCTTTCCACGCACCAACCTATATATCAATATTCCGCAGTTCTTACAATCGTTATCGATAACAAAATGTTACCTTGGCATATGGCAGTAGATATACTTTAAATGCGTTTGTCACTAGTAGATATATAAATGCTCTAATCTGAACTCGTTGTGAATTCACGCTATTCTAAAAATCTGTTATAGGAGTATGGTTTCTGAGCCTGGCTAACCAGTAATTAGGATGCCCCAGTAAGTTTCATATAAAAATCCGCTGAAATGCATTGTGCTTTATTCCAGACGCAGCATGTCCAAATATCCCACTTAACAGCCTCTTCAACCATCCTGAGATATACATAAAGGTCTCTGAAGAAGTAGAGTATTGAATGAGCCTTGTGTCACTGGAGTACTACCTCCATTCGCTGGAATGGTATTGGTATTTGCAAAAATATGCTGCAAGGAAACTCTTGAAAATGGACACTATGCTTTTGCTGTTGATTAGTATTAACATATGTGGCTTGACTCAAAGTGTGGGTGAATCTCAGGTTTGCATCAATTAATGGTGAGTCGACGAAGCCGGTAAAATTGAATACCCGGTGATCATCATGGAGGTGTGTATGATGTGTGCAGGCCTGTTTCTCATAGGATGGTTCGTGTTGTATCATATGTCAAGCATAATAATGGCATTATGGCTTAGCTCTATTGCTGGAATTTTATTAAGTGGATAACTGTTCTCGCATATACTAGGGGATGAGATCGAATTGAACTTGTACCAAAAACTAATTAATTATGTAGCTATTTCATGCAAGTCATCCTCTGGCGTCTGTACTGTCATCATTACTTATTAATTGTTCTGCTCATCCCATAAATAAAGTCTCTAATATAAACATATGAATGTACAAAGATTATACAATGATTCGGGATACAACTGGTAGAATTGTTCCCCACATTTGTTATTGTTTATGATTCGGGAAACAACTTAATAAGCCCACTTTCTTTGTTATTCTTCTTCTTGTTCTTCTTCTTGTTCTTCTTCTTGTTCTTCTTCTTCTTCTTCTTCTTCTTCTTCTTCTTCTTCTTTCTTCTTCTTCTTCTCTTCTTCTTCTTCTTCTTCTTCTTCTTCTTCTTCTTCTTCTCTTCTTCTTCTTCTTTCTTCTTCTTGTTATTCTTCTTCTTCTTCTTCTTCTTCTTCTTCTTCTTCTTCTTCTTGTTCTTCTTCTACTTCTTCTATTTCTTGTTATTGTTTTTCTTGTTCTTCTTGTTCTTGTTCTTCAATTTTATCACTATTTCTCCTATGTCATTTCATCCCGTAGAACGCGTAATTACAGACACAAATCATATGATGCGGAAAATATGCGATTTCCCTTACGAGCCTCTATGGTCTACATCACTTCCTCAACTCCCTTTTCTTCGTTCTTTCTTTCTGTCATTACCTCCATTTAAATTGTGACATACACGTTTACTTAAGTATATTTGCGATTGAAGCCGACACGATGAATTATGTTTTACATCAACGTGTTCATATTAACTTTTGCATGCCGTAATGAGTGAGGTATACTCACTGAGGTGGCATTTATTTATATGGATAGAGCCAAACTATTGTTGCCCAAACCATTTGTATCCCACGTAAAATGATACCAATAGCGTCTAAAGGCTTTAAGTGATATATGCAGGAGATATATGTGCCAAAACAAATCAGCAACGAGGTTTGTATTAAGATAAGGTTGAGAGTCATTATCGCACCTGTGGATCTGATTAAGGTTTGGTCAAATGAGGCATAGTCTAAGAAATACGATGGTGCCATCAGAGGGCCCGATTTCCGGTATCTAGACAATATCAAACATTTGGGTATTTCCGATGTTGATCACACTTTCTTCTGCTTGATTACAGACAGCAAACCGTTTTTCGTTCTGATTAAATATCATGCTAATGTGACAGTTATCAATAAAGCTGTACCAAAAGTGTTGCGACTCAGCATCATCGGCTCGTGTGTCGTTAATATCGATTATAAGTGAGATCTCACTTTGTTGCACAGGGTCACAAATAAGGTCTATGCACACCAGGAGTTATCTATGCACAGAAAGCAATCACATGTAAGTACATATATCGCACAACCATGTACTAGATCTACTAACAGCTTTAAACTGCAGCATGCATCACTACACACAAATACTCACTTTGATTTCAATATCCGCCTTGTTGTACAAGGTTTCAATTATTGCGATTGATTCAATATGCTCACCTGCTCTCAGAACATTTCGGGACGTTTTCTGAATAAAATGCTTATGCATAACTAATCTTTATAAAACAGTTGTGCAGTTTGAACTGATATTATGTAGGTTGCGACATAGAAAGTTGCTTCTACAAAAAAGCATTTGATGTTAAACGGTCAAGGCCAATCCACACATATCCTACAGTTTAACTAGTGCGGCCTAGAACAGGCTCGTGCCACTTAATGCTCTTACTAAATGCAGCTTAATTCATACCTGTCGGTTTGTCTTTCACGTATACCTTGCGATTGCCAATGGCACCTCGATCTACTGAACTACATACTGCCCATTTAACTCAGCGGAAGGAGAACCTAATACCTGCCGTCTGAAATGCAGCTGGTGAGCGCATTCAAAAGCTTCAACTCCCTAAAACGATAGCGGGTTTGGTGTTATGGTAAAAGCGCGACTTAAGTGGCCAAAGGGGACTTTCCTTAAGAACTTATCTTCATCGTAGATGCTTGGAAAGATGTCGCAAAGCTCTGTGCTCGATCCCGTAATATTCATTATAAATTCAGAATAATGTCAGAAATGTTTGAATAGTGACTTTTTCAGTAGCATGGCTAGAGGCATTTTGAGTGGGACCACTTTGTTGCATCAGTATGGTGCTGTTATAATCAGCATTCGAAAGTACAAACACTCAATGGACGAAATCAGCAATTCGATATAACAAAAGTGGCACAGGGTCGTCTTCTGAGAAATACATAAAGGAAGCCCCTTTCCTTTCCTGATGAAATATTAATGTAATTGTCTGGCCTGGCCAACATCTGAATGCATAAATGATAACGTATATGTGTGGGCCAAATAAAACATCCAGGATATTGTGTTAAGATAATTCAGGACTTTAAATGATAAAATTATATGAAATATCGCAGTTAAATACGTTTTTGACAGCAAAATATATCCAATGAAGGTTATGACAATATTTGTTTGGCCGATTGTGATTACTATAGTTGGCGATTTATGCAGTATTACGGATAGATAGTTGCCGTCAGTAATGTTAATGCAGTACGCTATTGAGCCCAGTAGTCGTCAGCATTTGATGCAATCTTATTGTAGTGATATCGATTCGTACTTGTCAGATGGCTTGCAATGTATGCTACAGCATCCGATGGCGTATGTACCAGAATCATAGGCCAGTAGTATGTCAAAACGCAGCATCCCATAGGCTGTTGGGCTTGTGAAATAAGACACCCCTTTGCAATACTTGCGATTGAATTAGTTATCTGCCTCAAGATGAACAAACCGTTACAATCATCGCCTTAACCATGCATTGCGGTGTTCATGTCAATGTTTTTATGTGCATTAGAAGATGGATATGCGTTAGAATAAGGACCTGATGTGTGATTACTCGCACACCTGAATTCCAAATCTAACTTACAAATTAACATTTGCTGCATCGCTGACACTAACCTAGTCTGTATGTGATATGATGTGAGGAATCAGATTCAAAACATGTCCGCCTCTCTCACTCAAGTCCGCAATCAAACGTATTGTTTTCGGTGAGGTTCAAAAGTTTTAAGCGCAATCATATTATCTAACATGGATGCGTAAAATTCTTCACCAATATAGTAACCAGTGTATTCAAAGTGTATCCAAGCACGTCGAATGACATCTACCATCGATCCGGATCATACACTGCTGTCAACCCGTCGAAACCAAACTTTCATTCCGTCCAAGTGACCGAATATGCGACCATGTCTGTATCCTCGTTAGCTGATAGCAGGTTCAACCACATCGTGTGATATCTGTAGCACCGCATTACCACCGTATTGTAACTGTGCACCAAAAATGGACGCACTTGCTCGTCACATCACTTGCGATGCTTCGTTTTGTGATCCTAGAAAGCATTTATTCACGGCAAACTCTCAAAAGAGTTGCTCTGTAGAATATAAAAAAATCACAGGGAGCCGTTACTTCTATACGCTAGATAGAATTATCTAACAATAGCCACAGAGGGCAATATATAGTGAGCAAGCAAACATAGCAACATCCAATTCCGAGCGATTACATATCTCCCAACTCTTTATTGCACCTAAGGGAATGTGGTTGATGTTTGCTTAGATAACGGTTACGTCTTGTGCAATGGAATAAACATATAAAGCATTGGACGAATTACAATTGTTTCATGCTAAGAAAAAACGTCAATAGAAGCAATAATCGTATATGTATTTCATAACCGACGCTCTCTTCGCAAACAAGCAGGAAACGCTTGCCAGATGGTAGACGCCAGTTACTCATGGTCGAATAGCGCATACAAACAATCATAAAGCTGATAGTAAATTCGAACTGGACCGATGGATGGGCTTAACATCCATATATCACACGGGTCTAGCCTATGCGGTATACACACACGCGCGCGCGCGCGCACACTCACACATACTCTCTCTCTCTCTCTCTCTCTCTCTCTCTCTCTCTCTCTCTCTCTCTCACACACACACACACACACACACACACACACACACACACACATATATATATATATATACATACACAAATACACACACACATACACACGAGCACACGCGCATATGCACATACATAAATACACACACACACACACACAACCACTCATGTATCAGCATATATCGACACTTGCTAACATGGTGATTAACTCAGAGGTGGGTGGGGGTGGCGGTAATGAGTTGTCTGTTAACATCAATATCACGCTTTGGAGTCAATGTGTCTGTAACCTAGTAATGATTGTGCGCTATCAAGTCAGTGCTGAGATGCAAATCCCATCATATTAAATTGCAGTAAGAGAATACAAAAGACTGTTCTCATCCGAATAGCAATTGAAGGGATGTCTATATTGCAGTATGTCAGTGAATACATACGGGTTGGAATTGCGCAGCGCGGGATATGGCGTGTATATATTAAGAAATATCTCCCTTCGGGGTAATCAATGTACATCAATAAGCTAAAGCAATTTCGTAGGTGGTCCACACAATGCCAATCCAACGTTAAATATAAACTGAATTATTCAAAACGATTAACAAAGATTGCCCCTTGTGCGTGGTGGCTCGCCAGGAAGACTGTTTGGCTCGTATGCGCCCTGTTTACAACAGATAATTCATCAAACGGGATGCAAAACAAATCAGCATGGGTAAAGGCATTCCTCGACTTCGATTTTGGTTGTAAATATACTTTTTATATGGATTGTAATTTATGCAACAGCGCTAGATGCTGTAGTCGGTTCAGTGGTGTACCAAAACACGGCACCCGGGGGGCTTTGGCGGTGGTGTTATAATACCAGCGTTTAGCGCGATAGTTCCATCTTTGCTGTAACATATAACCTTTCACCTTTCGAGTATTGATGTTCCTGAAGACGTCCTTGCATGATAAGAAGGTTATGGATGAGCGATTAACGACTTCGCAGTGGTAGAAACAAGCTCACTTGATCCAAGGGACAGGCGGGTCCAGAAGTGACGAAATCTAGGGCCCCAGATAATTTAGGGACCAGAGTATTTCAAGCACATTTTTCTGAAATGGACTTCGGTATCCAATGGCGAACGACTGACACTAATACAAGAGTAGGGCGCACCAGTGTTAAATGGGGTTAAATACAAGAGTTGGGCCAGCGTTAAATGTAAAATAATAAAAGGAGAAGGATGCACCAAGGCTAAATGTGAAGCTATAATGGAGTAGGGTGCACCAGAGATAAATGTGATGCAAAAAAGGAATAAGGTCACCATAGTTAAATATGAAGTAATAATAGAGTAGGGTGCACCAGAGATAAATGTGATGCAAAAAAGGAATAAGGTCACCATAGTTAAATATGAAGTAATGGAGTAGGGTGCACCAGAGATAAATGTGATGCAAAAAATGGAATAAGGTCACCATAGTTAAATATGAAGTAATAATAGAGTAGGGTGCACCAGAGATAAATGTGATGCAAAAAAGGAATAAGGTCACCATGGTTAAATATGAAGTAATAATGGAGTAGGGTGCACCAGAGATAAATGTGATGCAAAAAAGGAATAAGGTCACCATGGTTAAATATGAAGTAATAATAGAGTAGGGTGCACCAGAGATAAAATGTGATGCAAAAAAGGAATAAGGTCACCATAGTTAAATATGAAGTAATAATAGAGTAGGGTGCACCAGAGATAAATGTGATGCAAAAAAGGAATAAGGTCACCATGGTTAAATATGAAGTATTAATGGACTAGGGTGCACCAGAGATAAATGTGATGCAAAAAAGGAATAAGGTCACCATAGTTAAATATGAAGTAATAATAGAGTAGGGTGCACCAGAGATAAATGTGATGCAAAAAAGGAATAAGGTCACCATGGTTAAATATGAAGTATTAATGGACTAGGGTGCACCAGAGATAAATGTGATGCAAAAAAGGAATAAGGTCACCATGGTTAAATATGAAGTATTAATGGACTAGGGTGCACCAGAGATAAATGTGATGCAAAAAAGGAATAAGGTCACCATAGTTAAATATGAAAAAATAAAGGAATAGGGTGCACCAGGGTTAAATGTGAAGTGATAAGGGGTAAGTTGCGCCAGGGATAATGTAAAGTAATAAATGGGTATGGTGCACCAGGGTTCAATGTGCGGTAACAAAGAAGTAACGCGCACCAGGGGAAGCTCGTGTCTCCTCTTCACTCAGACCCTGGGGTGTTTACTCTGATATATTTAGTGGTGACTGGTTATCACACTGATAATCACTTACCAGAAGTGCACCTCAATCGTATATAAACGCGTGTTATATGACTTGAGGCATCACAGCGACGTACATGTCTGTATATCAATGCGGTATTGAGGATTATCAACTCATCTCCTTGCGCTAAAAAAATAAGCATAGAATAAACTTAACGGTAGCGCCGAGATACTTGGTATTTGGCCGTATGCATAGTCAGAAACGTACAAAAGTTGCTCTGGTTATCACCATTTATCATGCGCTCTCGTTGCCAGTGGTGTATCTAGAGGGCCAGGGCTGTGGTGCCTTACCATGATTGGGTGCTGTGGACGTTAATTTATGTCACTAACTGCATTGCATAATGGTTGACTTATTAGATTTGATTCTTGAGCTATTAGCCTCGTCCCTTGTCTGTCATTTGTCACCCCCTCCAGACATTCTCCCATCCCTTTGCTGATCAACTGCTCTTTCACTGGACAGCTCTGCAGGAAAAAAAAATGCTATTCCTTAGATGCGAGGAAAGTACGATAGCACATGGCCTTAAGATTCATCCAGCTCTTATCATTGTAACTGATGAAGCCCTACACGGCATGAAGCGTGTTATTTCCCCAATCCTTCATCCGGACCAGACTATGGTCCTCCATCAGCATCGTTGACTATGCAGTTGTCGCGCTCGGGTAGCATGCCACGCTTACCTTACATGATGAGGCAGACTTTGATTCCACCAACGCCGGTCGTTGCCGCCACATCTCTGTCCTCGTTTTTCTGTATTTCTGGTTCATAGCTGAGATACCTCACTATGCCTGGGGGCAAGTTCGCGTTAGTTAAAGTCATCAACTGTACTGAGTAATTTCTATAGAGCAGCATAAACATCTGATAGTGACAGGGTACACGTGATGTACGCACATGCTAGTACGCACGTGCTAGAGACAGCAATCGCCTGTTATATGGGAGTGACCAAGTCTTGTATACGGCATAACTTACCATAGACTGGTGACATACGTCAATGTAGCAGCTCAGTAAACCATTAGCATGATACCATAGACAGACTGATCGAAAAATAGTTGCAGTCGGATATAGCAACTGTTGATACAAGCAACATGCGATTTCCTGGCATTGCTTATCGCGTTAGCACCCGAGGCAATGCGGTTGATTTTTGTTAAGATAACAGTAAAGTTATGCGATCAATTGACCCTTATCGACCGCTCCTCCTCCGATAAACGACATTACCTTCTCATGGTCGCATATAGGATTCAAACATGCAGTAGTCTGCCGGGCATTTCGCAATCGACATGGCACGCGAAACTAACCCTCATCAGATTATACACAGGGGGGTAAGGATGGTAGAGGTTTAAATATACCGTGTGTAACAGATATCATTAAGTATAAACTAGGCTTTCCTAGGAAATACCCTTTAGTCCAACTCGTATGTTTTCGCATGTATGTATCCATCTCTAGTTGACAGTTCTTATGAATGGTAGACGCACCTGTATAATGTCAGTATACATAGTGGTAATTAAAGTGGCATGGGATTCTATGCCACCAGGCTTTCCTATCGAACCTGATGTAAGCAGCACCTTGCATACAAGCTCTGCCCATCCTTTATCATACAACTCATAACAGAAAATTAAACAGTTAACTGCCATGTCAACATTGGCACACAAAGGGTCATAGAAATAGAAAAGAATCATTTAATGAACTTTGTGCTTCTTGGGCACAAACATTAATGTAAAACATATTTAATATGCAAGAGCAGGGGAGTACACTGTATGATAACGCCATTGTGTGCAAAAGCGTAATTCTTTTCACTTGACTGGATAAATGGGATCTGCCTAGGGCTTCGTGTTGAGAAGCAATCATCCTAGAACAAATGATGGCGGTTTGCTTGCATCGGAGTTATGTGACTTATATTTCTATTATCTTGGTTGCATGATGTGTTTTCGCTTGTATACAATAGGGAAACCAGATTTATATTGCATCGGACAAGAATACAACAATATTCTCATCCTATTACGTATGGTCTCTTTCAGGAATGATGGTATCAAAATTCGACTTTAACACAATGAAGATGACTCCTCATATTTTCTCATCCCGGGTGCTGCAACAGGAGCTCATAAAGAGACAAATAGATTAAATCAGACGGCTGGATTATTGGCTCTTATGGTCTGACCTCGTCTGGTCTTCATATCTGAATGATTTAGAAGCAACATCATACCTAAATATGCATAGGGTCCATAGGGGCATATAGCTGAATCCCGTTTGATGTGTATAATGCGATACGCTAATCAGTCATTCTGATGCAATATTTAGCATCGGCCGTAATATCATAGATGTTGAAAATATAAACACTTGTCATGTACCAGATAAGGGATCAATTAAACATCTATTTTATTTTGTGAACATACATTATGTGTTTTCTCGGTATGGTAGGCTCAATTATCTCCATAATATTTTATATATATATATATATATATATATATATATATATATATATATATATATATATATAGATATATATATATATATATATATATATATCTATATATATATATAATAAATAAAATCCATATGCATATCTATGTTAATATACACATATGTATATATATATATTGATATATATATATTCTTGTACATATGTATATATACATAAATATATATACATATATATATATATTTATATATATATATATACGTATATATATGCATATATATATAAATATATACATATGTATATATATTATACATATATATATGTATACATATATATGTATACATATATATGTATAAATATATATTACATATTTATATATATATCTCATATGCATATATATATGTATATATATATATATATATATATAAATATTGATATATATATATATATATATATATATATATAAATAAATCTATATATATATAATATCTCCATATATATATATATATATATCTATATATATATATATATATATATATATATATTTATATAACCCGGTGGGCACAACACGTGGAATCCACGTGGAAAATACGTGGAGAAACTGGTGTAATTCACGTAGATAGTACGCGTAAAAGGCAAGTTGAAATCACGTGGATATGGACACGTGGAAAAGACGTGTGCCCTTCCACCTAAATTCAACGATACAAAATTTCTGTATTCAGGTGGTTTTTAATTCCTCTTTAGTCAATTTTGTTTTTTAATATATTTCACATGATCATTGAACCAAGTACATTTATTTCTCAGGAATATCCAACTATAAGTGCTACATGATCACAAATAACAATATTAAACATGTTTTAAACATTACGAGCAAATGTCAACATACAAAGGCAACAAATTAGTGGAAAAAGGCAGGTTTGTTCATGAAACACATTAACCCGGTCACTACATGCATGAGCATCATGAATATACACAGATATAACATGATTTACTTTCACCCTAATAAAATGCAAATTATAAAATGTACTTAAAAGGCCACTGAAATGCAAAACCGATTTTTTGATATCGCATTTTGATGATAATTTTCAAGTGACTTTCTGGGTGACGTCACCTAATTGACACAAAGCAGTCAAATTCGTCTGGGTAAATGGCTATCATCAGTAAACCACTAAACGAAAGTGAGAGAATGAGTTTTATAACTTCATACAGGAAAGTCTGCGAGTTTGATCGGTAATATCTCGGCGACCAGTTATGACATCTCAGTCATGCTGTTGTCAAAATGTCACAAAATCATCATCATAATTAGATGACAACACAAATTTGAATTTTGCATGTAAGTGGCTCTTTAAGTAAACGATCTAGTCAAATCTATGAAAAATATAAATGTGTGAGTAAATCAGCAATCATTACCAATAGGCTGTATTTAAACTTTTTCTCTTGGGTGCATTCCTTAGACCGTCATCATCCCCAGAGCTCATAGATCGATAGCACCAAAAGTTGTGAAACCCACTACATCTTGGCATATCTAGCACATGCCTAGCTGGGGCTGTCAGGTTTATACATGGCCATATTTCTGGTATAAACTGAAAAAAGAAAATATAAATAAACATTTACAAATGGGTCCTAAAATACACGTCTTTTCCACGTGTTTATGACAAGTCTATTCCACGTGATTAATACTCGTTGAATCCACGTGGATATCACGTGAAAACTCGTGGATCCACCACTTCACCAAAAATCCACATGATTTCCACGTGGATTCCACGTGTTGTGCCCACTGGGTATATATATATATATATATATATATATATATATATATATATATATATATATATATATATATATATATATATATATATATATATATATATATATATATATATATATATTTAACCCGGTGCCTTACAGTCTGTTTGGCTAGCAATGAAACGGGGGATGGTCTGCCTCTTATCTTTGCTATTCTATATAAATGACGTAAGACTGTTCACCTTCTCATCCGTGATGATAAGGGGATTAAGTTACTGGTATAAGAATAACGACGACATGTCGATCTTCTCTTCATGCAGCGCTAAGCACTCAACAGCTCTCTTACCTTTTAAATCATATGAACGCGTTAATAAGAGAAATAATCATATAGAGATTATGATACTGTTTGAAAGGTTGCCTGCCCGAGGGTAGCAGAAATTGTAATGCCCCTGTTACGTTGCCGTGAAGGGTTAAACTTACGGTCACGGTCATATACAACTTGTGGCTGTATAGAAGTGACTTATGTTAACTTCTTAAAAGCATTCATCCGGAGATGACATTGCCAGTGTTGTGTCTACCGACAGGACCTAAGCCGCGGTGTCTTACCCTGAGATGGTGCTGCAGTCTGGCGAGTTGTAGCGCGGATATCTATATCGCTAATGGCCAAGCATAACAGTTAAAGTATTAGTTTCTATTTGACTGGCATCATTCCTGTCTGTTATCCTTCAACCAGGACGGCCATGCTATCAACCCTCTGCAGACCAACTACTCGCTCAATCAGGGGGACCCCTCTCCTACCCTACACTGTGTTAAGACCCGTTCTTACCAAACGCATAGCGAGGCCGCTGTGTAGGAAACACTGTCGTTGCTCAACTAAGATAACCCGGAACCTAAACCTTCCCCTATTCGAGATCATTGCTACTAATGAACCCCCAAAGGACCTTGAACATCGAATTGCCCTTATCATTCATCCTGACCAGACTATTGTTATCCACTGTCACCGGTGACTATCCTACAGTCTGGCTGCCACAGCATGCTCCCCATCTTCCTGCTCCGTGATCTTCACCGCGACACACGGTACCCTAGACACTTATATTACCATGGTAGCAGTCGGAGATAACAAGTGGGTGGATAAACATAGCAACAACCATTTCCTGGCATCATTATCTTGCAACCCGTTACTGCACCTGAGGCAATGTTGTTGGCGCTTGTTGAGATGACTGTAAGGGCAGGCCATGCTGTACAACAGCTTCTCCAATATTGGCCGCTGTGAAAACAGTTTGCAAATTTGTCTTGTAATATGTTTCATGCTCAGTAGACAATGCAATTAAAGCAATAAACTCTTGCTCATTTACGACAGCCACCTTCTTGTGCACACAGGAAGAAAGAAAATAACATATTGCGTATGGAAAATCCAGACCTCCAGTGGTCGATTGATCATAATCTGTTAACTGATGTTGCAGGCTAGATTAACTGATCAACCCCAGGTCGGACTGAACTGTACAGGCTAGCTGAAGATATATCCAAGGGGTAAGGTACATCCCAGAAATTTATTTATATATCCCCTTGCTGATGTTCTCGCAATCATTGTAGATTACAAAATGTTACCGTGATATCTGGCTGTAGATATGCATAATTTGTGACTCAGTAATGCATACATAAATGATCTAAGTGGAACTCCTGGTGGCCGGCAATCCATCACAACCGTGCTTTGTTCGAGCTGATGCAAGCAACTCCTGGTTGCAGATGCTTTATACAGGGACACGATATCGCGATTTGATATCCAAATTTTCAACCGTCTTGCGCCATACATAACACTTCGAGAAATGTCGGCGTAAGTAAACAAAGGTCTCAGGAGAAGTACATAATTGAATGAACCTTGTGTCACTGAGGCACTCTCTGTAATGTTCTACACGACAAACACGTGGAGCTTGATGTGTACACTGAATGATAACTGACATAGCTACAATGACGGAATGGTCTGTAGCTTGATTGGTTAGTGAGGTCTGCCATAGTCATAGTGTAAATGAATAAAGAAGCAAAATGAGAAATATACACCAGATAAAAACTATCGCAATATATACTCAATAGTCAATAGTTGCTTTTCAAATCAACATCGTTGTTCGCAGCGTGTTTTGTACATCACTGATATCCATTAGAAATCTGATCAATGCAAATTAAATATTTGTCATGAAATATTTAGAGATATGCTTCTGTAGCTGAAGCTTAACCGGTTAACATTGGTGTTCATTGGAAGCTTTTGATGTTTGCTTCTTGGCTAGGATAGATGAATTTGCGATTCACTTACAACGACGTGACCTGGAACCTTATGTAATGTCCTACAAACTACATTCCGCACTCACTTCAAATATCTTCTATCATCTTAGGTATTGATATGCCCCACTTGTGTCAAATGCGATATGTTTTCTGGCAAAGCCTTAAAGGACACATGACCGCGCAACATCATTCAACTGGACTATCATGTTTCCGGAAATTATAGCGCACTGCACTAAACTGAAATAACAATGTACAATATATTTATAACATCATGAAGTAACGCAGTGACATACGTCATTCCGATAGAAAATCGTTTTATATAAAAGGCCACAGTAATTCAAGATGTCTTATTGATATTGATCACCTGTCTAAAAACAATTACATTACAATAACGGACAATTTAACTGCAGGCACCAAGTGATAGGGCTCCACATGAATCTGCGCCATTGTTTCAACTTTATTACAAGCCAGGGGGCGTTATATCCATCCGTAAGCGCGGGAAATTATACGGCGGCCTGCATACCACTGTAATCAGTTTCTGGGTCAAAACTAACGGACTAGGGCAAATATTTCTTGCTGTCTTCCTGAAGCAAAACGTACCCCAGTCACACAGAGCCATCAGTGATTGTTCGGCATTTTTTTAGCCAAATTATGGAGTGAACCGATGACAACGTATTTAACACCGATATCACCTATTGGTCACCTGTTTTCCACCTATCAATTGCTATTGGGGAAAGATAAGTTTTATCGGTGAAAAATTACCGATTGGGATTTTTAAACTTGTTTAAAATTCTCGATTGGTGAAAATATTTTACAAATAACCGATTGACAACCTGTCTACAACCGATATCACCGATGAGCCACCGATAAGCAACCGATCAACTAATACTTACCACCGATAGAAAAAAGATGAGAATCAAATTGTGGGATTTCGTCGGTTTTGATCGGTGGTTAATAGGGATTCAATCTGTGATCAATCGATTGCCGCCATCTTGTTATCGGTATTCATAAGTACTCATCGGCTGTTGATCGGTTGCCGGACGCTTTTGATCGGTGACCAGTCTGATTTCGTGAGTGGTCAATCGGTGGATAGTCGGAGACTGGGCAGCGTTCGATTGGTGATGTCGGGTGTTGCTCGGTATTGTATAGGTCGTCGCCAGTAGTTTAGCTCCAGTTTCTGCAGTAGGGAGGTCCTTGAACCTCGTACTGTCGCTCATATGATGAGTGGGAATGACCCTACAGTGGTTGGCAAAGAATCCTGTGATTCTGTTCATGATGATGCCTCTGATGGTCATGACAGTGCGGATGGTGGAGAGACACAGGATGGTGACAACCTTGCAGGAAGACGACACTCAGAACACCCAGCCCAAGTCCAAGACCAAGAAGCCCAGGAATCACATAGTGTTAGTAGCAATACATGCACCGCAGTAATATTTAAATTAATTTAAGAAAATCAAAACTGATTCACTGTAATTAATTTTAAAAAATATGTCAACCCCTATCAAATTATGTCCAGCCCGTGGGGAGATATGACGGAAAATGCATGTTTTCTCATCCTATGTAATTATAAATGCTTTGTTTGTTGTGTACTTTCAGTATCATCTCCAAGGAAGATAAGGACAAGATTCATGAGTTCTTGTTAGCCAGGTGACTTCCTGTACAAAACAAACACAGAGACCAATGGAGGGATACACAATCCAGGGAGAGGAAGTGGGAGGAGCTGACCGAATCATAGGCCGTGATGCCAAGGATATCAAACAGTGGTATCAGTCCACAAGGTCCAAGCTGAGTGACATCAAGAAAAAGAAAGTCACTCCATCTGGGAGTATGGATCAGGTAAAGGGTTAGTTGATATCGAAAATCTATGAACAAAGTAAATGGCAGATTGAGTTTTTTTTATTAAAATCACGTAGCACCAAATAGTTTCAGCTGTTAACTTACACACAAACTCTAGAATCAAATGTCATTTCAGATATGAATATTGTTTTTGTCATGACTATAAACTGTCTTGCGGCAATCTCTAGAATGGAACTTGGATGTCATTTCAGATATGACTTGCTGGATTGCAGTCAGCATCTCATTTTGTCCAGGAACCTGTCATCTCCCTATCATTAACTGTCACACGATTGCGGCTAGTTTACCATTGTTTGTCTGCATGTCGCCAAGAAGCACTCTGAATCTGGCCGCCAGGATGCCGAATGCATTTTCGGATAGCCTATTGAAGTAGTTTCTCCCTTTTGGATATCAAATAGGTATCGTCTCCCTCTGCTGCTTGGCGGCGGTTGTGTTCCATCTTCTAGCATCTCTCTGAGCTCGGAATTGTTATATATCTGGGCATCTGACATGTGCCCATGGCCTCCGACGTCAATCCACAGAAACCTGTAGTTGGCATCAACAAGAGCCATGAGCACAATTGGGAAAAATCCTTTATAGTTGTAATATTCAGAGCCGGATCTGCGGGGCTTCCTCAGTGCAATGTGTTTGCCATCAAGTGCTCCACATGCATGAGGGATATTCCACCTCCTTTCAAACTCTTCAGCTATTGGCCTCCATTCTTCAGGTGTATTGGGGATAGGGATGACCTCTTCGCTGTACGTTTGTACTATGGCCTCGCAGACTTCTGGGATAAAGAGGGATATTGTTGCCCTAGCCACCCTAAAATCATAGGAGAGGGAAGGGTAGGAATCTCCTGCTGCTAGGTGCCTGAGTGTTACCGCCAGCTTCAATCCGGGATTTAGGGCTTTTCTCCAGTTGGT
>CM067343.1:63019250-63426750 GCA_034190875.2 Urechis unicinctus | reverse complement strand
GTTTCGACTTGGTGCCACTGAAAATACAATTTTGCCCCCAGATAACCATCTTACCGGCGATACGGATATGACACGATGGATACAAAGGTCGACAGCAGGTATCACCAGCATATATAGTCTCGTCATTTTATTTGCCATTTAGTAATGCGAACCCGTGAATCTTGATTGGGTGACTTGCGTGGTAGTAAATAAAATTTTCTCTCATGACAAACTTAGCATTTACATAGGTGAACCCACAATATTATGAAATTACACATTTTAGCAATAGGGAAGATAGTCATTAGCAGAAGCTTACAGAAGAGAGCGTTGTTGGCAGTCCAGTATCTGTCCCGTGATGGTTATGGCAAACGCACTGTACCGGCTGACGAGCAGTGGCGCTGACTTCTTCTTCTCATGGATCGCTATCTCATATTGTACTGCACAAGTTAGCCATTTTAACGTCATATATACCGTCATGGGGTCATATCACATTATTCATATTAGTACTTGATATGATGTCATAATCAGGCAACAATTTCATCATGAACGATTTTGCGGCGGTATTGAATAATGTAACATTTATATCATGTTCATAGCACAAATTCGTTAATGATCCCGCCAGGTATTACGGTATTTACTCACCTGTAATAGGGTTCTTGTTGAGCTTAAGATATCTCTGAAACAATACCAGGTCACACGAGTGATTCACAGGTCAAGGTTATA
This sequence comes from Urechis unicinctus, assembly GCA_034190875.2. Taxonomy (NCBI): domain Eukaryota; kingdom Metazoa; phylum Annelida; class Polychaeta; order Xenopneusta; family Urechidae; genus Urechis; species Urechis unicinctus. The sequence continues at coordinate 63,426,048 of CM067343.1, read as the reverse complement.
TCTACATGCACAGCTCCAACCCCCTCCCACACACACTTTGTACGCTATTTTCCTTATCCACTTCCCTTCATAACCCCTCCCATTGCCCCCAGTCTAATCAATCTGCTCACAACAACTTTGTTTTCACCTAAATGTTCACCGAACCCACATGTTCATCTTCTTTACCCACCACCCACCACCGCCCACCATCACCCGCCATCACACATCATCACACATCATTACCCACCATCACACATCATCACCCACCATCACACATCATCATACATCATCACCCACCATCACACATCATCACTCACCATCACAACCATCACCTACCATCCCCCATTTCACACATCATCAAAAACACCCACCAACTATCATTTCCTCACCATCACCCACCACAATCCACCAACACTAGACACCATCACCCAACACCATCATTAGCCACCATCACCCTCCAACATCATTAGCCACCATCACTAGCCACCATCACCACCCACCATCACTAGCCACCATCACTAGCCACCATCACTAGCCACCATCACCACCCACCATCACTAGCCACCATCACTAGCCACAATCACCACCCCATCACCACCCACCATCACTAGCCACCATCACCCTCCACCATCACCACCCACCATAATTAGCCACCATCACCCACCACCATCACCATCCACCGTCACCACCTACCATCATTAGCCACTATCACCTCCATAATCGCTAGCCACCATCACCACCCACCATCACAAGCCACCATCACCACGCACCATCACCCTCCACCATCACCAACCACCATCACCTTCCACCATCACCACCCACCATCACTATCCACCATCACTAGCCACCATCACCCTCCACCATCATTAGCCACCATCACCACCCACCATCATTAGCCACCATCACCACCCACCATCACCACCCTCCATCATTAGCCACCATCACCACCCACCATCACCACCCACCATCATTAGCCACCATCACCACCCACCATCACCACCCACCATCATTAGCCACCATCACCACCCACCATCATTAGCCACCATTACCACCCACCATCACTAGCCACCATAACCACCCACCATCACTAGCCACCATTACCACCCACCATCATTAGCCACCATCACCACCCACCATCACTAGCCACCATCACCACCCACCATCGCTAGCCACTATCACTAGCCACCATCACCACCCACCATCGCTAGCCACCATCACCCACCACCATCACTAGCCACCATCACCACCCACCATCACACACAATCACTATCCACCATCATCAATTTCCTCAGCTCATTCACCCCATTCTAAACAATCGCGCCCCTTCACCCTTCTATCCTTTGCCTTGGCCAGCTGGTTACCGTGGTGCAACAGCGGTGCGCAGGTTGTGGGTTCGATACCAAGGTGTGAAAAACTGACTGGATACTCTGATGGACACGTTAAATGTCGGTCCCATCTCTGAAAAGGGTTGCATAATAGTATCGTGCTGGACCTTCGTCCCAGCGGCGTGGGTTTTGCAGCCCGTTTTTGAGCAGCGGGTTCGTACTAAGCGGATGCTTACACTTAAGCTGTCCAAGTATCACAATCACCCTCATCCAGCACCGTCGCCAGATCAGCGCAGTGTGGAGAGTGACGTGAAACACCAATATTAACCTAGCCCCGGACCATCACCCACCCCGCACCCTCACCCAGCCCGCACCCTCATTCTGACCTTAATTTGCATATCAGCCAAGCCCCGGCTTCCCCTTTCCCGCCACCCACGTGCCTCCCCATTGTTGTTTTCTTCTTACCTGCTCGCGGCTGAGGTTTGCAGGACTCGGAGCCAGAGGGCTTGTGTTCAAAGACAACTTGATGTCCCCTTCCTTCAACACGAAAGCACTTGGTGCAGTCGACATGACGACGTCTTAAGACGACGGTGATCTTATAGACCGCATGTCATATCCTCCAGTATCGCAGGTGTGTATCGATTGCGGTCGCAACAACTTGGTTCAATGCTTCAACATAAACATTCCTTGTAGCTGAGGCAAGTTAAGTTGACGCATATGTGCGGAAGCCATGTCATGGCTAAATTACGATTGCAAATAACCTACTGCGTGTTTCACGCTGAGTTAACGGACCTTCCCATTTAAAGCGCCCGTGCGTCATTGCACAGCGCCACTTGTTTGGGTTCGTTATTTTGACAGTTACCACTGCTCATAAAGCTTGTCGTCTTGCAAGTTAATGTATTGTGGTGGAAGGTGTGATCAGTCATGCGTCGTTCTCTTCGCAACTGTTGAGTAAGGTCGGCGACGGCTTGGAGAGGTTACGCTATATCTATACAAAAACATTCCTGTTGACGCAAGCGCTGTATTCGCCTACGAAACTGCTTCATACTGGAACATATGAAAAAAAAACTCCTACTTCACCCTTACCGCCATTTCATTGATAGTGGAATGTGATTCACTGCTCGTCATTCTAAACCCCCGTTTCATGCATGCATCCATATTGGGCTAAACCGCTCTTCGCTATGCGCTGGTGGACTTGATGGCCTATTGTTAACACTCCGAGTTTCGCAACCAAGCACCATCGCCGTTATGACCGAGACATTATGAATTAGCTATAAAGTGCTGAAGCTTGCAGGTGAACTAATGGAGCTCATTGATTGTTGACTTCCACGCCGTTACCCTTACATTTAGGAAAACTCAATTAACAGTTACAGGTCACAAATAAAATATTGTGAAGTCGCGTCGCTTTAAAACAACGAGGTGAAGTCGCGTCGCTTTAAAACAACGAGGTGAAGTCGCGTCGCTTTAAAACAACGAGGTGATGTCGCGAAGTCGATGAGTTAGAATGACTGTGTTCGTTGGACAGCGGTCCGTGAGCGCCACCTACATTATTCTAACAATGAACAATTATTTGATTCAGCTTACCCCGGGAGTGTAATTATATGTTTTATGGTGATTATCTTTGCTGTCACGTTGATTAACTTCAAACTAAGTTTATGGTGTATTATGTATGAAGTCAGCGTTATATACATTACAAAGAACGTGCTAAGATGAACCGGTAAGCATCAAACTAAACGCTATATGTTAGCTGCAATGAAGCGAGGTAACTGTTGATATGCCTCTACTTATTATTATTTTAATATCTTTATTGCATTGTTCTGCTTAAAATCAGTTGTTCTATTGAGAATTCGTTGAGGCAGAGGAAACACTGTTCTCGCCAAGTTCCATCCGGGACGCCAAACGTTTCCTCCGCCGTATGTACACGCCGTATGATCAAAGCAGCGACAAAGGTATGGCCGTATGTACACGCCGAATGATCAAAGCAGCGACAAAGGTATGGCCGTATGTACACGCCGAATGATCAAAGCAGCGACAAAGGTATGGCCGTCAATATTCAAAGTCGAATAATGTTACAATCCGACTACCATATTCTTCCTATCCGACGCTCACACCTTTCACCTCTGAAGTGTTCCAAGAATAGTCGTTATGTTGTAACGTCCTTCGCATTGGATATTTGATGCATAAGAAGGCTTTGTTAACGCCGTGTTGAAAGTATTTGTGTCTGGTCTGCAGCTGTGAAATACCCCCAGCTGCTTGGAAAAGTACGTCAGGGAGTTGATCACCAGCTGAGTGTACATCTATCTAGTGTGCGCTGTCTTATTGTTATGAATCAGCACCCAGGGTCAGAGGGTGCAAAGGCATCGGTTTGCTCTTACTTTACTTGGTCGTAGTTCCGCGAAGCAACTGCATCATAGTAGCATCAAAAGGACCTCATCCAAATGCCAGGCCCTTCATATTACCGGTATGTTAACACGGTATGTTAACATATGGTACATATGAACTAATCCATAGCCAGGACGAGGGATACGCGGAACTAGAAGCATGTTGTGATTGCGAATAGGTACTCACCTTAACTTTACGAGGACACCGAGGTTGTCAGGTACGAGAGGTAGATCAACAGGAATATGATACATGTGATGGTTTTGACAATCAACTTGTAGGTATTAATAGACAGTGCTAATCTCAATCAGATGCCCGGTGTGATTCATAGCAGTGTCTGACGAGAGCGATGCATGTATCAACGGGTCTAACTCAATAGAGATTGGTTGGGGTGGATGGTATGCATGCAAATGAGTCGGTGTGTGGGTATACTGATGTACGGACGATTCGCCCTGCAGGTGCAGTCGAAGTGAAAAACTGACAATAAATAAGCCGATCATAAACATAAGTACCATAGTACTTCAGACACGTATAAACAGAATGCTTACATTGATAAAGACGTATTTGTATCGGTGTTGAAGATCGAACCGTTAAGGGGATCTGTTTGTGATCATCTGTTTGCAGTGCAGCAAAGTGCATCACATGTGACCATCTGTTGACCATATGATCTCCATTGATCTCCCAGGTTCGGATCTGGCGCTGCTCCCCTATTCCCATGCACGTTCTTCCAGGTTCGGATCTGGCGCTGCTCCCCTATTCCCATGCACGTTCTCCCAGGTTCGGATCTGGCGCCGCTCCCCTATTCCCATACACGTTCTCCCAGGTTCGGATCTGGCACTGCTCCCCTATTCCCATGCACGTTCTCCCAGGTTCGGATCTGGCGCTGCTCCCCTATTCCCATGCACGTTCTCCCAGGTTCGGATCTGGCGCTGCTCCCCTATTCCCATGCACGTTCTTCCAGGTTCGGATCTGGCGCTGCTACCCTCGGATGCTCCCTATCCCATGCACGTTCTCCCAGGTTCGGATCTGGCGCTGCTACCCTATTCCCATGCGCGTTCTCCCAGGTTCGGATCTGGCGCTGCTCCCCTATTCCCATGCGCGTTCTCCCAGGTTCGGATCTGGCGCTGCTCCCCTATTCCCATACACGTTCTTCCAGGTTCGGCATTCCCATGCACGTTCTCCCAGGTTCGGATCTGGCGCTGCTCCCCTATTTCCCCTATTCCCATGCACGTTCTCCCAGGTTCGGATCTGGCGCTGCTCCCCTATTCCCATGCGCGTTCTCCCAGGTTCGGATCTGGCGCTGCTCCCCCTATTCCCATGCGCGTTCCCAGGTTATTCCCATGCGCGTTCTCCCAGGTTCGGATCTGGCGCTGCTCCCCTATTCCCATGCACGTTCTTCCAGGTTCGGATCTGGCGCTGCTACCCTATTCCCATGCACGTTCTCCCAGGTTCGGATCTGGCGCTGCTCCCCTATTCCCATGCGCGTTCGGCCGCAATTTGCGCGTCGATAACTATAAAGAAGCATTTGTACACGTGGTAGGATGGCTCGGAAGATAGTATTTCCGAAAGTGACTACTAGCAACTAGTGCTTGGTGGAAGGGAACATATACCCGGTGTGATGGGCTTTTTAAAAGTCTCTTTCATATATTAAAGTCTCTACAAAACAAATAGCAGCTCAAACAGTAAATGCTTTAGCACTGCATTCATGACATACACAGCGCTAACTGAGCTCGATGTCGGCTCTATGATCGGTGTAACATTTTCTCCATGATGACGAGCCCAATATAAGAACAATTGCTCTGCAACGTGCATCACTATCATAGCAGCGGGCTGTTATTGGTCCTCGTTTGCTGGCTTATATTTCGAGATAATATACGCTCTGTATTTTGTGAATGCAATTATTTTTTTTATGACTAGAACTTATGTTGCAAATGGAGGAATCTAAGTACCCGGACGTACAAACTACATGGCTAAGCATTTACAAATAATTACATAATAAACATTTTCTTAAATTATCAGTATTCGCCCGTACGCTGGGTCATCTATAAACACCATGGCAGAAATGGCTTACCCTTAATGCTTTTTCAAAAGTGGCATAAACATCACATGCATTAACGTGAGTAAAACAGATTTTGAACTATTCAAAACACCGTCTCTTGTCCCATTAATAATGCTCATCAGCTACTCACAATGTCAACTGGCATTCAGCCAAGGGTTAATTATATAAGTGGTAATCCGTAATCATCAATATAAGTAAACTATCTTAAAGAACAGATATAGGATGTATGGTAATGGTTTGACATGCCTGTTACCAATTAACGTGGGCATTCTAGTTAATGATGTTCATTGATAATATTACATCATATCCATATTGGCTTACTAGCACAACAGAGCCAATTTAAAAGGGAACGCTTGTGTGAAGGAAATATGTACCAATTATACTTCACATGTTAAGTCAAATATCGTTCTGTTACCCCTAGCTATTCTAAATAGTCATGCAGCTATTCCACAAAGAGTTATAATGGACATGCATCCACAGTTTTGCTGTAATAAATAAACGGCTTTGAAATTAATAATTCAAATGGCACACGCAATAGCATTTGCCTATCTGAACATGATGGGTAAGAATAGAGAATTGACGTGTTTGCATATCAGGCAGACCATGGAAACATCAAGTGTGGTTGATGAGGTGGCTGCTATTTCATAATGAATGCATCCAGTACCTCTGGTCAGTTGTTTTGCACAAGACAACGTGTGCAGATGGTATAAAAAGCTAGCATCTCACGGCCAGCAGTATGAATCAATGGGTGCTGATCGTTGATGATATCAGATCCTTAGCAGCCTATACATCTAGTTATAGTCCTTGCACATTTAGTGTTCACATGCAAACTTAAATCGACAGCTCAAATAAGTGCTGATATGCGTGCCTGAAATGCAGAATGCATTTGCAGGACAATGCCGCTTTAAAGATTTCTTGTGGGTCCCCCCCCCAACGCCTTGAATGAAGACAGCATTCAATGTGCATTGCGTAAGCTTAATTCACTGAAGCAAAGCGTTTGCAGCACTACCCGATAGTGAAGTCGTGCTCGAATGATAAATCACTATGTCACATGCACGCCATGTGTTTGCTTCAGGTAGCCTCGGTTTGAATTTCTAGACAAGGCGATGCCAGCACCTTAAATGTGCTTTTGACCGATAATTATTATATGCGGATCCCGTATATGGTAAATGAGTTGTTTATCAAGTGTGTCTGTGATATGGCTCCTAATTGTTCATATACATGGCACATTGTGGACGCTGTACCATACAAGTAATCAGATTGATAGAAATTATCATTGTGACTCATTGTTAACAAAATCTTATTTGGTTTGCAGTCGATCAAGTGTGCTGCCAAATGCTCGACAATTCATCATAACGATCTCAATGATCTACCAGAATAACCATCGAACAAAGTGTTTAAATCATCATTAAACAGCTGGACAAATTGTAAATTACGAGCAGAATGCATCTGCAACTGAGGATAGAGATCGGGTGAGATTTGGCTGATACATGCACTTCATAGAGCTGTAATTATTGTTTGTGGGGAGCTACAAAAACCTCCCTAATCGAGTTATTGAAGGATTAAGATGTGGTTAGATACAAAATGTTAACACTGTCTTCATCACATATGACGCGGCTACTAACAGAGAGCGGCATCCAAAAACGGAAGCTCACACGTACTAACCCACTATATGGGACCATAATTTCTTTCACCAATCAGATCTCTTAGCGTCGACGTTCACAACAGTCGAATTCACTATGCTTACTTCACTAATCCCCTGTGTGACGACCGTATGACATAAAGCTACTAGAAATTATACTGATCTTACTAGTGTCAAGATCTAGATCAGTATGCAATAATATCAGCGCTGCCATGAGTGCAATCACGTCATTGTGGAAATGCTAAAGCACATTCAAAGCTGTAGAGCATTTCAGCTCGGAAAGAAATATGCTCTGCATCTGAGCTCTTCGACTCTCAGTTTTCACTTCGTATATTTTTGTTAGTTTTCGACAGTTTAAGTTAAATCGGTAGAGTAAGCGTCCTACAGATATGCCTCATGGGACTAGATTGTGTGCGGGTAACCTCGTGCAAATAGTGTCCACACAATCCATCAACTGCTCACGGGTCGCATAACGACGCTGGCTCCATGTTAGGTACTCGTTTAGCCAACTTCAGTATCGTAAATTCATCATGATACATTATATGACATGAGGCAAGGGGTGTGAACAGTTTGCTTATTTGAACATACCTACACACCGACCACATCGTAGGAGCAAGTGTAAAGCGCGTTGGAGGCTTTGCTCTCTATCAGTGCTGAGTAATTGCAACAAGTGAAGCCAGAATCGAATCAGAAAGCTAATGATATCAGCAGGACGCAGATATGGTTGTAGATTCGGGATCAGTAATGATTTTAGATAAGTTAACGAAAACAAATGACTCACCTTACTATAAGTAACGTCAGTTAAAGGGTGTGAGGGTACGCTGGATATCATTGAAATATATATAGGTGTCACTGGAGTGTCTGGTGGAGCTTGGCGGTATTGAGGGGTTAGGATAGGATGCCAATTGGTTGATATTAATTGACGTATCTCTGTGAAATGCGTCTGGATGTGTATTCGTTGACGACCAAGGGTTTAAATGTGTTGTAAATAGCCAGGAAGTAAACATGTACTGTATTATTCAAACATCGAGATTAAGTATCAACAATCGGACACGTACAAAAGGTGGCCGAACGACATTGAGGAAGCATGTCCATTGTCTGTATGCTCTATTGCCTGTACCAAATTTGCGAGGTTACAATGGCAACACAACCTCGTGTCTATGAGAGACAAGAACAGGGACTAACTCTCGTAAACATACCGTTTTTTACAGATCACAGGGGAATAAGTACATTGTCCCGCCTTTGACTGTTGAAGACTGTTTAAACAGAAGTATATTACTCCATGGATCCTGATAATATCAAAACTCAACCACAAGAATCATGTTTTATCCCTCCTATTGTTGTAAAAATAAGCGTGTCATTCTGTTTATCAATTGTTTCCTTCCGATCGGCGCCTCCAGGCCATTTGCAAAACGCTCCACACGTTAAAACATTATCTGCTGATGTGCATCGCAGTTGGGAAGGTCTTCGACTTTAATGCAAAAAAAGAGCTCATGGGAAATAGCCCTGTCATGTCGTCATACATCAATAAATTGTGGGCTCTGAGGCTTGTTATTAGATTCAGAATATGGGGCCAACTGAATGTTCTAGGCATTAAGGTGGGTTCTTCAAAGCGAGCACCTGGAGCTTACGGACGGCTCGGTGTTATTTGCCAGGGAAAAAATTAGTTGATTTAATTTCCTCTGGCTGTAAAAGTGTGAGTTGATGTGCTCAATTATTCCTGGCCCTGGTCAGCATACAATGTTTCACCACATCGATAGCCTTCAGCATATCCTCTGATTGATTGTTCTTCGCTCCTTATTTTGCACACGCATAGTGTATATGCAGCATTTGCATATAGCGTCGCGGTAAATGTCCCCATCTGCTAGTACTAGCCTTCAAAACCCACTATTCCCACCGACAAATGAGTAATTTAATATAAATGTATTTTTGACGTAAATGACCAATTCACTGGGTGCATGTCGCTTAATAAGGAGTTGATGAATATTTGAGTTGATGCAAATAAGGTTTACCATATCAGTCAAGTTGTTCACTTCGTAACAAATTACACGGGTGATTACAGTGATATAAGCCAGAGGATAGTCAATGCTTACCTTATGGTAGATAAATGTCTTGAAAATTTCAAGAAATGCGACCAAATTGATGGGCATACAGAAAACACTTCCTTTCACCCTTCAATAAATAAATACAACTAATAACTGTCAGCGCTTGTTGGAAACAATAACCTAGCTAAACAATAGAGCCCCCCCCCCCCCCCCACGCCCGAAGCGCATTTTCTGTTATGCAAGCAACCGTATACTGCATCAACGATGGCACAAATAATAAATGAACAGCTTCGTTTCGACGCTGAGAGAGCTATTATACTTGCGACTAACGTAGTATCTTTGCCTGTTACTCTTGGTGCTCTGTTTAAGACATCAGATTATATTCTAATCTCTATTGTTACATTGATATATAACCGCTTACTTCACCCTCTGGTTTGCTGTTTAATGGACTAGGTAAATAAACATTAACGATCAATATTGTCAAACAACGGATTGAATCTTCTGTTAACTCGATCTTTTCAAAGATGATCAAATAACGATTACAATCTTTACACGTGCCAACTACTATTACCCAGGGTACGAAGGAGCACATTATTATGGTGTAAGGTTGCAACTGCAATAAACCTGGTCGTTGGCGATATTGAGGTGATTGGTGCGCAAACATATCTACCGAAGCCTACAGGGCTTCATGTTTACAACATGTCCATGATATTAGATGTAGATGGTGGAAAATATCGTAGAACCATTGCACAACATTAGTGAATAAACGACAGGTTTATCATTTCCTTTGTGCATCATCACCATATTATGTTTGTACCACCGTTCCGATTGTACCTCATAAGTAGTGATTTGCAATCTTTTCAATTCGCACGCACCGCTGCTTTCATCTGATACGACCTAGCATAGTGTTTCCCGTATATATTCATCTATTCTATTCTGATTCAATAACCACTGCGCATGAATTGGTTATTTCCTCATATACAGCAATATGCTCACCATATTCTTCAATCACCCCAGCGCTTCTGGCAATATTCAAACCCAAAGCAGACCACTAAATTGCCAATTCTTACAGACATTGTTCCGTATATTTGTTTAAATCACTGACCCCCACAAGTGCCGGCTGAGTTTCGCCTATAAACTAAATAAGGATTTGCTTCTGGTCCAAAGTGACAAATCTGTGTTGTTATTTCGAAATCCTATCTATTGTCATCCCAACACTAGGTTCATTATCTGGCGATATTGCTGGCGATGATATCTATGTGACTATCAATGCCCTAACGGACAGTGCCACTAGTATATCGGGTTACAAAAACATACATTTTCTATGGGCGTCTATTCCAAACATCATATGAGGCATTTTCACCGGTGTCTATTGATCAACCGCAACATACTTAAATTTTACTTTCGCAACGCAATGTAGTCCTCACAACAGCTGAATTAGTCTCTAGAAGCTCAACGTAAATTATACCCATATGCGGAAAAATGAAGCGATATCAAGTCGATTTGTGCAATAGACATACAACATATGGACACGGCGGCATGGATCAGTAAGTACAAAATTATTATTATTCACACACCAATCAACAATCCAGTGGCCGGCTCTGACGACGAAGCCCACTGCCCCCCGATGTCGGCTGGCGTTTATGAGTTTTAGAAGTTCATTGCCACATGATTGTGTACTTTCATTTCCATCAATCGTGATGACCTCGCTGTGGTTTTAACTGATTGGATCACACGGGTTTGCAAAACTACATGCCTGCTGTTTGCCTTGCACAGACGTTTATGGGTTGAGTAACACATGCACGCGCTGGTGTTTGATTTGTACCCACTGAGACAGGCAACGTGATGTTCACCTGGGGTATATGAGACATATGATTTATTGAATTACAACAGGTATTCATCGTGATAAAACACGACGCTTTGTACGTAAAAAGCTTAGTTGTGTAAATTTTTCCGTAACTGGAAAGCATTATGTCATTCATTAGATGAATATTACGACAACGGTAGTTTGTTATTCGGTGCATCTGCCGTTATACCGTACATTTCAGGGAAGGTATTTATGATAGTCGCTTGATTTCCGCCTGGCTCGTGTGTAGCAGTAAACATGTTGAGCAGATGTAGCGTGTATGAATTAAATAGTTTCGCAGATGCCATAAAGCTTTCATGATGTTCCACCACAAATACCAGGAATGTTATAAATATAGGGTTGCTTCGTTGATAAGCATATGGTACTCGTGGTTTATTGTTGGATAACGCAGTAAAGTAGTGGAAAACAGTGCCTAACATAGCGTTGTTATTTACAACCGACGGAAGTTAGACCCAGGCATATCTTGCTTTATCACTTGTTGTTTTGTCATAACACAAAGCATGTTTTCTTCTTTCACAAGCAAAGCGCACTGCAACACCTGCCATTGATCCCAAGCTAAATGCCATATTGATCACTGAGAAATAATACTTTTCGCTCTTAATTAACTTATTTTAACATACCCATAGTAAATGAACACGATGCTCAGTGCAGAAACTATTTTCTGCGAAGAAAATGACAGCTTGCAGAATAAACCATTTTCATAACACGAAGTGCGAAACTACTTCATTACTACGTGGATACACAAAGTTTCGTTACGTGAAAGCCTTGGGAGGAATTTCCTCTCATCGTGCATTACACCAAGCAACCAACCTACTAACCTACCAAGCAAGCTAGCAAGCAAATAACCAACCTTCTAACCAACTTATCAAATAAATCATGAATCGCGGGAGTCCGTCTGGACTGTTTATTCCTCTTATGCCGAATTCAACTACTGCTAAGAGTCTTTAACAATGCAAATATCCAATTGTTAAGGAACCACAGTTTGCCCGGTCTGTCGGTTTGTAGAATATATTTATGATAGTCCTGTCAGTTGTGTAGAAGCAGCTGTACTGTTAAGCTATCAGCAAAATACAATGCAAAATGCCCAGTTTCTCTGTTTTTCCTTATTATATCTACAAACATCTGTTTCCCACATATGTAAGCATGCTAGATACCTTACTTAATGCAGGTGTCTAACCCTATTGAATACGGTGCTGGGGAAATGGATTTAGCCTGCTACGCTTACTATCTTTATATGCAGTGGTGCACGTAATAGGTACACGTACTGGCTTTGAAATGCTGACTTTGTGGAATTATAGTGCCTGCGTTGACCCACTGCGGTGTGTCTGGGAATATATTGGTTTATGGGATAGTTGCGTTGGTAGTGTTGTACCGAGTAGCTATAATTGGAGTAGTGTTTAGTACTTGGATATTCTTCGGTTATATATTGGGTGAGGTAATGTGCTTTGGGTGGGGACGGTTGGGTTAGCTTGGGGTGGGTGCTTGGTCTGGTGCTTTTGGTAAGGTCTGGGTTGTTGTGCTGCATGCGGGATAAGGGTGGAATCGGGATACTTGTGAGGGCATGAGATGTTTGTGAAATATGCGAAAGAGAGTCTTGATTTGGTCCCAGCTCCAACCCTTAATGTACTGCGCCATCAAATGCATTATAAGTGCCCGTGTTTTGTTGCTTAGATGAGTCAGACAAACAATAAACAAGTCCAACGGGGAGATAATTGCAAAGCGGTTGGAATTTATAACCCCAATTATTACCCCCTGGTGCTGAAGTGAGCGTTCTATATGCTCAATTGTCAATGCATGTGAAACTCTTCTGAAAAAATAAATCTTTCAGCGCTGCTCTGCGCAGATATTGACAAATCGAATAATATTGGATGGAGATAACAATTTTGGAGACAGAAACATGGACTCCGCTAGGTTATGGCTAACATTGAATACGCTTATTGCTGTGACCCTAACGATCATGATGCTGACGCGTGAAATATCTGAAAGTGGATCTGATCACAGTAATCTATAAATGAAGCCATGTTTCAATCAGTATGCCTTTATATAGGTAAATACTTTAATATAGGCACAGATTGAATAACAGCAATCATCCGTGCTCAACAAGTAGGTATATACATATAACAGTGATTCCGGTGATTAACGCTGAAAACTAAATATGAGTGCTTCCTACCGCTATGGGCATCTACACACGGTCTGTATACAAGTAGTTTTACGTATGACGCAGTTTGCCAAGCGCTTGAGGAATTGATTAAACACTCCGTACATCAAGATTGTTCCCGCGCAACTGCCAGATGATGGATTGCACCATAGAGACACAATACCGATGATATTTAACTCTGCATCCCAAGCCTGAAGTCTTTCAAGTGAAGGAACATTTCTGACAAGCTGTTGTCCACGACTTGATGTATAGCTCCCATATGACTGCTTCAAGCACCCGTTTTACCTGTTCTAATACTAATGTTTATAGATTCCAAACTACCGACTGATGTTTACCAAACCAGTCCCCGCATGTATATGGATTAGTTGGATTCACGTTTCTATAATTGTCACAATGAACCACATCAGCTGTAATAAGCTAAGTTTTATTTCTCTTAACAAGTGAAATATATTTCTACGCATATTTTGACCCATAAAGATATTATTATTATTTTGATACGCACAGAAAGGTATTATAGCGGCCATTTTTGTACTCCATTGTGGAAATTGAGTTAGATTTGTTTGTAAAGTGCACCAGTAATCGATAAGCAGAGCGGACACAGTGCCTACAGTGTGGACAAAAGTCTCACCAATATTCGATAAGCAGAGCAGATAGTGCCTAAAGTGTAGACCAAGGTCTCACCAGTTATTGATAAGCAGAGCAGATAGTGCCTAAAGTGTGGACCAAGGGCTCACCAATGCAATAACCTCGAGCTTTCTCACACCAGCTTAAAGATTTGCCTACACTCGGGAAATGTTTCGATAAGTTCTCTGACAAATGGCAATTTGGAATGCTTCTCGTTGTCTCATGCCCGAGTGGTTCATGCAAAGATTTGTAACTGGCTAATAAAATATAAAGTGTACCTACTTATCATCACGTACGTTGCTACTAAATTGGATGCTGACCACCATTCTCGACCATCATGTTACTTCTGTCAAATGTTGCATTTAATTGCATTGGCACATGGGATTTCCATGGACATTATACCAGAAACATATACCGGTCCAACATGTCCATGTTAACATTTGCAAATTGATATGAGTACTCAGGCACATTTAATAAACTTGAAATCGCGAAATAAATAAATGCTTATCAACCGATACAGGTGTTATAGTCCCGGATAAATAATGCAAAAATGCATCAGAATCTCCTGAAATATATGTCGTAAGACAGGATTCAGCACAACCATTTGCACATTCAATGTAAAAATAATTTTTAACAGATTGCGGAGACAAAATGTAGTATAGAACAGACGACCATAAACTAGTGGACTTTAACCAGACCCTTGGTTACGCCGTCTTCATTGGCGTTTAACACGTAACACTACCTATGAAATGTTGCTGCAACATCGCTCCATGGGCTATTCCAATAACACCCACGGTATTTGCTAACGGAACCACACAATTCGGTATTGTACGCAGACATTGCATCCTAATGCTCATCCGATAGTTTGCCATCTATCACATAGCAAGCACATCACATAGATACAAATGGCATTGTTCAGTAGATACAAATGGCATTGTTCAGTAGATACAAATGGCATTGTTCAGTATAACTATACACCATACTAGATGCTCTAGATTACTGTCGGAGAATATTGTACAACATGTTCTGCAAACATTATATTTAAATGGCAATATACTAAACGCATTATAGCAAATTTCCACAGTTGCACACATAATGCGACCAATAAATGGTTCGTGGCTCCATGCCGCGTGGTAGGATGGCTGGAAAGGTATCGCTTCCAATAGTGACTACATGCAAATAATGCTGGGGTGAAAGGGAATTTACACTCAGTGTGATTGGCATTTTGTAAAGCCTCTTTCATATCATCTACAATAGAAATAGGATGTTAAATGTTTAATCTTTTCGCATTACATTCATGCTACACACAGCACTAACTGGGTTACATTTCGTCTTAATGGTCGGTGTAACATTTTCTACATTATGACATACCCGATATCAGCACATATACTCGTAAACGTTCATCAATATAGTAGCAGCAGGTGCTATTGCGTCCTCGATAACGAGAAAATCATGCTGGCTTATATTTCAAGATAATATACGCACTGTATTTTGTGAATGCAATTATTTCTTTATGACTAGAACTTTCGTTGGAAATTGTGGTAGATAGGTACCGGGGCGGATGAACTGCATAGGCTAGGCATAAACAAATCATGACACAATGTACGTTTTTCTAACATCATCCAGTATTGTAATCACCCGACATTAACGTGAGTAAAATCGATTGTGAATTATTATACGCATCGTCTCTTGCCCTGTTAATGATATCCATCAGCTGCTCATTATGTGATATGGCATTTTGCAATGGGTTAATTATTTGCGTGGTAATCCGTAATCAAATGTATATGTTAACTACCATAAAGAACACACACGTTCGAAGGGTCAACTTTTCATAGCTCACAAGGTATTGCGGCAGTTTGTTACGTTCTTCGTGGTCTGTGTGCCTTTCCAGTGTAAACTGAATAGGTAATTGATATATGGCGGAGGAATGGTAAAATGCTGACATGCCTGCTGATGTAAGCAGCTGCGTAAGGATTAAGAATGTAGGGAGATCGAACCTTGGTCTTATTTAACATTGATTAGCATTTTAAAGCGTACATCAAATTGCACATTTTAAACTGATGCATTAATAGTCTAGTTGCGATCGTATCACATCATATTGCAGCGGTGGGTTAAGACAAAAGAAAAAGATTGATATTTGGTATTGTCTATTTCTCTCTTTAGGTGATAAGTCCATTTGGCTGATAGTCTTACAAGACGCATGTCAGTGGATAGCAAATTACTCCGCTGGTAGTTTTAAAGCATTTACATATGACTGTGTTATTATTGTTTGGAGAGCCTTATGTGGCTCGGCATGATTAAATCAGTAGACAATGGCATTACGGTGAATGATTTAGTCTCAATGCAATCCTTGCTCGACGCAGGTAGTGAGTACTCACACAACATGATCTTCTATGATGATATTAAGTCTTCATCGGGCTTGATTTCTGGATGATTTAAGTGCATCATTCTCTCACCGGCAGACATCGCCAAAGTAATATGCTTCGCTTATTCGGGACAAAGCAAAAATTACTCATGAGCGCGGCTGCATGATTTCAATAGATGATATTTTAGCATATCCATATTGGCTTTCTAGCATCGTTCAGCCAATTCAAAAGGGAACACTGTTGTAAAATAACGATGTGGCATTTTGAATTCACAGATAAAATCTAATATTGTTCTGTTACCCCTCGATATTCCTAATAACAATATTCCACACACAGCCATAACGGATATGCATACCACAGCCTTACTGCGTTAAATTTACGTCATTCAAATTGATAGTTCAGTTGACTCAAGCAACTGCATTTGCCTATCATTACGCCCGTTGACTCATCTTATAATGCTTGGGATGAGTAATGATAGAGGATTGGCGTGTTTGCATATCAGGCAAATCATGGAAACATCAGGTGTGGTTGATGAGGTGGCTGACATTTCATTATAAATGTATCCAGAACCTCTGGTCAGTTTTTGCACATGACAACATGTCCAGATGGTATGAGATGATAGCATCGCATGGCTAGCAGTGTGAATCATAACTAACACTGTAAGCAACTTTCAAAGCCATGTAGTGTTCACATGCAAATGTAAATTGACAACTTAAGCAAGTGCTGATATTCATGTTTGAATTACAGAATGAACTTGCAGAGAGTGCCTCTGTAAAGATCATTTGTGTCTTTCCTCAAAAACCTCGAATGAAGACAGCCTTCAATGTGCATTGCGTAAGATTAATACATCAAACCAAAGCGTCTGCAGCACAACGCGGTGAAGTAAACCTGCTAGAATGATAAAGCAGAATGCAATATGCTCATAATATTTTTACTGCAGGTACCTTCAGTTTGACCTTGCCAGATAATTAATAGATGCGGAGCACGTGTATGTTTAATTGGGTTGGTTATGAAGTATCTTCGTTATATGAGTTGTAATTGTGCCCGTTCATATACATTGCATATTGCGAACACGATGTTGATGGAAATTATCATTGTGACTCAGTCAACACCATCCGATGTGTGTTGAATGGTACTGTTAATCAGCTGTTTTAATCATCGCTAAACAGCAGTAAGTGGTTTATTACTTACAAAATGCATCTGCAATTGAGGATAGAGATGGCCCCTAACGCTGGTCAGATCGGGCTGATACATGCACTTCGTAAGCGGTGATGATTGTTTTTGGAGAGCTACAAAAACGTCCCTAATCGAGTTACTGAAGGACCAAGATGTTGGTGGAAACCTGTACAATATGCGTGCACTCTATTCATCGCATATGACGCAGCTACTGACAGAGAGCAGAAACGGAAACTCGCACGTACTAATCCACAAATGGGAGCATAATTGCTGTCGCCAATTGTATCTCTCAATGACAACGTTCACAACAGTCAAATTCATTACGCTTACTACACAAATCCCCCGTGTGACAACTGTGTGACATAAAGCTACTAGACGTTAAACTTATCTTCTTAGTGTCACGATCTGGATCAAAAGGCAATGGTATCAGTGTTGCTATGCGTGTAATCACGTCATTGAAGAAATGCTCAAGTGAGGCCACATGAGCGGTTTCAGCTGCACGAATTCCTTCAGGCTGTAATGTACATCTTAAGCTGTACAGAAATCGTGTAATACAGTTGCGAAGGAAATATGCTCTGCTTATTAATTACGAACTCATGGAGAACACTTCTACTGGAGTATTAACCTTTCACTGTCTTTTGAAGGCAATTTGTTATTTGTGCAATATGCAACCATGTGTATGTAGTGCGGTAAAAGCTGCTGCATAACGATGTTGACAGCGCTAACGCTGTATATGCTTGTCTGTATTCGACAGTGTCAGTTAAATCGGTTTAGTTCTTGTCCGAATGTTATGCCTCATTGTCGTCGTTGTGTACGTATAACCATGTGTAAATTTTGTCGACTCAATTCATCACCTGCTCACAGGTTGCATACCGACGTTTAGCCAACTTTGGTTATCGTAAATGCAGTATGGTTTTTAATATGGCAAGCAAGGGATGTGAACAGTATGCCTATTTGAACAAACCTACACACTGGCAACATCATAGGAGTAAGTTTCAATCGCGTTGGAGGCTGTGCTCTCCATCAGTGCAGAGTATTGTAACAAGTGAAGCAAGAATCGAATCAGAAATCCAGTGATATCAGCAGGATGCAGACATGCATGGTTGTATTTTCGGGATCTTAATTGAGTTTAGATAAATTAACGAATAAAAATGAATTATCTTACTTAAATTGACGTCTGCAAAAGGATGATGAGGCAGGGTTGTTAAAAATATATAAAGGTGTCACAGGAGTGTCTGACGGAGTTTCGGGCGGGATTTAGGTATTAGGACAGCATGCAATATCTTTGATGGATCCTGATAATATCGAAACTCAACCACAAGTAATATGTTTTATCTCTCTTATAGTTGTGAAAATTAGCGTGTCAGTCTATTCATTGTTTCCGTCAGAACAGCCACCAGGTCATTTTCAAAACGGTCCAAAAACACAATCTGCTGATGTGCATCTTCTGTAAACTCGATCTTTCAACAGATGATCAAATAACGGTTAATAATAATAATAATCTTTATTTTCGCACAGCATGTGTACAGGAACAATTATTATTTGATACAACAGCAACAAAGCACACGAGAACGAATAAGCAAATAAATCAGTTAAGATAAGCACAAGTCCTTTAACAGAGCTTCAGCTTCTTGTCGGGTAAGCACTGATATTGAATCCCCATCTCTAATAGAAATAAGCTCCTTTATGAGCATGGCAATCTGACCATATTCAGAATTACCTGGTGGCTTAATCTTATAGCTGAAGTCCTTAATGCATTCACTATGCTGTAATAGATAACAATTATTGATGTTCAGGGTAGGCAATATTGTTCGAACATTATCGCTTACAATTGTTCTGCTATGGAAACAACATCTACTTACATAGGATACTAAAATATTGGGGCTGTTCTGGCACCTATGAAAGAAATTGACAAAGCACAACATCGATTGATTTCTAAGGGGCAATTTTCCCGAAATGAACTGTAAATACTTTGAACATGTTCTGAACTCTAATTTCCATATAGTTCGAATACACCTCCTCCAAACACTACACAATTTGGCCAGCTGGTTGGGTCTTAAACTCCACATCGCCGACCCAAAAAAACTACTACAGTGTACTTCAAATAGTGAGTTTCTAATAACAGAGTTGCAGTATCCAAATCTGCACTAACAGCTATAATGCAGTTTGCAATGGAGCACATTGATACGGTGTAAGGTTGCAACTCCATTCAATGTGAATGTTGGCGATATTGAGATGATTGGTGCGCAAAGATAACTACTGAAGCCTACAGTGCTTCACGTTTACAACATGTCCGTGATTTTAGATATAGATGGTGGAAAATATCGTAAAGCCGTTACATATGATCAGTGGATCGTTGACAGTTTTATCATTTCCTTTATGCAATTTCAGCCATTTTATGTCTCTATCGCCGTTCCGCTTGTACCTTATGCGCGTATTTCAGCTTTCATTTGATACGGCCCGGCTTTGAGTTTTCTGTAGATATTCATATATTCTGTTCTGATTCAATAACCACTACGCATGAGTTGGTTATTTCCTCATATACAGTAATATACTCAACATATTCTGCAATAACCCAAGCGCTTCTGGCAATATTCAAACACATAGTAGATGACAAAGTTGCCTATTCTTACAAGCTAATCATTGTTCCTTATATTTGCTCATATATGAGAATTTGCTTCTGGTCCAAAGTGACTATTCTGTGTTGATATTTCGAAGTAATATCCAATGTCATCCTAACACCAGGTACATTTTCCTCTAATATCACCATCGAAGATATCTATATGAATATCAATGCACTGTCTGTCATAAACGAGCAGTGCCACCAGAATTTCGTGTTTCAAAAATCACAATATTCTATGGACGTTTACCTCAGACATCATAACAGTCAATTTTCACCGGAACCTAGTGATCAAACACAGCATACTTAATCATATGCGAGAAAATAAAGTGAAATCAAGTTGATATTTGGAACATTCATAGAATATTGGGACACGGCCGCGTTGATTGACCAATGTTAACATTTACACACCAAAACACATGCACAGACATGCAAACACCCACCTGCACACCCACCCACCCATCCACATACATAGATGCAAATCATTCAATCACCCATATTTGCAAATACATAAATCTGCTATCTTCCTGTTATTATCCCGGAATCAGTGAATTTAAATCAGCCGTCAGAATATTACCTTTTCCCCACAAACTACAGCGACAATTTCTACAAATCTAGTACGTGCTGTTTATCTGTTATGGCATGCAATATGTGAAGTTTCATAGGCTGTATCTCTTTGATATTTGATTGACCAATTCAGTCACATTTGCTGGAATACTATAAATTAGACATCAGCGCATCATGAATAATCTCCACTATCTTTATATGCAGTGGTGCACGTAATAGGTACACGTACTGGCTTTGAAATGCTGACTTTGTGGAATTATAGTGCCTGCGTTGACCCACTGCGGTGTGTCTGGGAATATATTGGTTTATGGGATAGTTGCGTTGGTAGTGTTGTACCGAGTAGCTATAATTGGAGTAGTGTTTAGTACTTGGATATTCTTCGGTTATATATTGGGTGAGGTAGTGTGCTTTGGGTGGGGACGGTTGGGTTAGCTTGGGATGGGTGCTTGGTCTGGTGCTTTTGGTAAGGGCTGGGTTGTTGTGCTGCATGCGGGATAAGGGTGGAATCGGGATACTTGTGAGGGCATGAGATGTTTGTGAAATATGCGAAAGAGAGTCTTGATTTGGTCCCAGCTCCAACCCTTAATGTTCTGCACCATCAAATGCATTATAAGTGCCCGTGTTCTGTTGCTTAGATGAGTCAGACAAACAATAAACAAGTCCAACGGGGAGATAATTGCAAAGCGGTTGGAATTTATAACCCCAATTATTACCCCCTGGTGCTGAAGTGAGCGTTCTATATGCTCAATTGTCAATGCATGTGAAACTCTTCTGAAAAAATAAATCTTTCAGCGCTGCTCTGCGCAGATATTGACAAATCGAATAATATTGGATGGAGATAACAATTTTGGAGACAGAAACATGGACTCCGCTAGGTTATGGCTAACATTGAATACGCTTATTGCTGTGACCCTAACGATCATGATGCTGACGCGTGAAATATCTGAAAGTGGATCTGATCACAGTAATCTATAAATGAAGCCATGTTTCAATCAGTATGCCTTTATATAGGTAAATACTTTAATATAGGCACAGATTGAATAACAGCAATCATCTGCGCTCAACAAGTAGGTATTTACATATGACAGTGATTCCGGTGATTAACGCTGAAAACTAAATATGAGTGCTTCCTACCGCTATGGGCATCTAACCACGGTCTGTATTCAAGTAGTTTTACGTATGACGCAGTTTGCCAAGCGCTTGAGGAATTGAATAAACACTCCGTACATCAAGATTGTTCCCGCGCAACAGCCAGATGATGGATTGCACCATAGAGACACAATACCGATGATATTTAACTCTGCATCCCAAGCCTGAAGTCTTTCAAGTGAAGGAACATTTCTGACAAGCTGTTGTCCACGACTTGATGTATAGCTCCCATATGACTGCTTCATGCACCCGTTTTACCTGTTCTAATACTAATGTTTATAGATTCCAAACTACCGACTGATGTTTACCAAACCAGTCCCCGCATGTATTTGGATTAGTTGGATTCACGTTTCTATAATTGTCACAATGAACCACATCAGCTGTAATAAGCTAAGTTTTATTTCTCTTAACAAGGCCAAGTGAAATATATTTCTACGCATATTTTGACCCATAAAGATGTTATTATTATTTTGATACGCACAGAAAGGTATTATAGCGGCCATGTTTGTACTCCATTGTGGAAATTGAGTTAGATTTGTTTGTAAAGTGCACCAATAATCGATAAGCAGAGCGGACACAGTGCCTACAGTGTGGACCAAGGGCCCACCAGTAATCGATTAGTAGAGCAGATAGTGCCTAAAGTGTGGACCAAGGTCTCACCAATTATCGATAAGTAGAGCAGATAGTGCATAAAGTGTGGACCAAAGGCTCACCAGTAATCGATTAGTTGAGCAGATAGTGCCTAAAGTGTGGACCAAGGTCTCACCAGTACTCGATAAGCAGAGCAGATAGTGCCTAAAGTGTGGACCAAGGGCTCACCAATTATCGATAAGTAGAGCAGATAGTGCCTAAAGTGTGGACCAAGGTCTCACCAATACTCGATAAGCAGAGCAGATAGTGCCTAAAGTGTAGACCAAGGTCTCACCAATACTCGATAAGCAGAGCAGATAGTGCCTAAAGTGTAGACCACGGTCTCACCAATACTCGATAAGCAGAGCAGATAGTGCCTAAAGTGTGGACCAAGGTCTCATCAATGCAATAACCTCGAGCTTTCTCACACCAGCTTAAAGATTTGCCTACACTCGGGAAATGTTTCGATAAGTTCTCTGACAAATGGCAATTTGGAATGCTTCTCGTTGTCTCATGCCCGAGTGGTTCATGCAAAGATTTGTAACTGGCTAATAAAATATAAAGTGTACCTACTTATCATCACGTACGTTGCTACTAAATTGGATGCTGACCACCATTCTCGACCATCATGTTACTTCTGTCAAATGTTGCATTTAATTGCATTGGCACATGGGATTTCCATGGACATTATACCAAAAAAATACACCGGTCCAACATGTCCATGTTAACATTTGCAAATTGATATGAGTACTCAGGCACATTTAATAAACTTGAAATCGCGAAATAAATAAATGCTTATCAACCGATACAGGTGCTATAGTCCCGGATAAATAATGCAAAAATGCATCAGAATCTCCTGAAATATATGTCGTAAGACAGGATTCAGCACAACCATTTGCACATTC
The DNA here is from genome assembly GCA_034190875.2 of Urechis unicinctus. Taxonomy (NCBI): domain Eukaryota; kingdom Metazoa; phylum Annelida; class Polychaeta; order Xenopneusta; family Urechidae; genus Urechis; species Urechis unicinctus. The sequence goes on along the minus strand of CM067343.1, from coordinate 63,402,557 downwards.
AATGTAAAAATAATTTTTAACAGATTGCGGAGACAAAATGTAGTATAGAACAGACGACCATAAACTAGTAGACTTTAACCAGAACCCTTGGTTACGCCGTCTTCATTGGCGTTTAACACGTAACACTACCTATGAAATGTTGCTGCAACATCGCTCCATGGGCTATTCCAATAACACCCACGGTATTTGCTAACGGAACCACACAATTCGGTATTGTACGCAGACATTGCATCCTAATGCTCATCCGATAGTTTGCCATCTATCACATAGCAAGCACATCACATAGATACAAATGGCATTGTTCAGTAGATACAAATGGCATTGTTCAGTAGATACAAATGGCATTGTCAGTAGATACAAATAACTATACACCATACTAGATGCTCTAGATTACTGTCGGAGAATATTGTACAACATGTTCTGCACACATTATATTTAAATGGCAATATACTAAACGCATTATAGCAAATTTCCACAGTTGCACACATAACGCGACCAATAAATGGTTCGTGGCTCCATGCCGCGTGGTAGGATGGCTGGAAAGGTATCGCTTCCAATAGTGACTACATGCAAATAATGCTGGGGTGAAAGGGAATTTACACTCAGTGTGATTGGCATTTTGTAAAGCCTCTTTCATATCATCTACAATAGAAATAGGATGTTAAATGTTTAATCTTTTCGCATTACATTCATGCTACACACAGCACTAACTGGGTTACATTTCGTCTTAATGGTCGGTGTAACATTTTCTACATTATGACATGCCCGATATCAGCACATATACTCGTAAACGTTCATCAATATAGTAGCAGCAGGTGCTATTGCGTCCTCGATAACGAGAAAATCATGCTGGCTTATATTTCAAGATAATATACGCACTGTATTTTGTGAATGCAATTATTTCTTTATGACTAGAACTTTCGTTGGAAATTGTGGTAGATAGGTACCGGGGCGGATGAACTGCATAGGCTAGGCATAGACAAATCATGACACAATGTACGTTTTTCTAACATCATCCAGTATTGTAATCACCCGACATTAACGTGAGTAAAATCGATTGTGAATTATTATACGCATCGTCTCTTGCCCTGTTAATGATATCCATCAGCTGCTCATTATGTGATATGGCATTTTGCAATGGGTTAATTATTTGCGTGGTAATCCGTAATTATATTTATATGTTAACTACCATAAAGAACACACACGTTCGAAGGGTCAACTTTTCATGGCTCACAAGCTATTGTGGCAGTTTGTTACGTTCTTCGTGGTCTGTGTGCCTTTCCGGTGTAAACTGAATAGGTAATTGATATATGGCGGAGGAATGGTAAAATGCTGACATGCCTGCTGATGTAAGCAGCTGCGTAAGGATTAAGAATGTAGGGAGATCGAACCTTGGTCTTATTTAACATTGATTAGCATTTTAAAGCCGTACATCAAATTGCACATTTTAAACTGATGCATTAATAGTCTAGTTGCGATCGTATCACATCATATTGCAGCGGTGGGTTAAGACAAAAGAAAAAGATTGATATTTGGTATTGTCTATTTCTCTCTTTAGGTGATAAGCCCATTTGGCTGATAGTCTTACAAGACGCATGTCAGTGGATAGCAAATTACTCCGCTGGTAGTTTTAAAGCATTTACATATGACTGTGTTATTATTGTTTGGAGAGCCTTATGTGGCTCGGCATGATTAAATCAGTAGACAATGACATTACGTTGAATGATTTAGTCTGAATGCAATCCTTGCTCGACGCAAGTAGTCAGTACTCACACAACATGATCTTCTATGATGATATTAAGTCTTCATCGGGCTTGATTTCTGGATGACTTAAGTGCATCATTCTCTCACTGGCAGACATCGCCAAAGTAATATGCTTCGCTTATTCGGGACAAAGCAAAAATTACTTATGAGCGCGGCACTCTGCTACATGATTTCAATAGATGATATTTTAGCATATGCATATTGGCTTTCTAGCATCGTTCAGCCAATTCAAAAGGGAACACTGTTGTAAAATAACGATGTGGCATTTTGAATTCACAGATAAAATCTAATATTGTTCTGTTACCCCTCGATATTCCTAATAACAATATTCCACACACAGCTATAACGGATATGCATACCACAGCCTTACTGCGTTAAATTTACGTCATTCAAATTGATAGTTCAGTTGACTCAAGCAACTGCATTTGCCTATCATTACGCCCGTTGACTCATCTTATAATGCTTGGGATGAGTAAGGATAGAGGATTGGCGTGTTTGCATATCAGGCAAATCATGGAAACATCAGGTGTGGTTGATGAGGTGGCTGACATTTCATTATAAACGTATCCAGAACCTCTGGTCAGTTTTTGCACATGACAACATGTCCAGATGGTATGAGATGATAGCATCTCATGGCTAGCAGTATGAATCATAACTAACACTGTAAGCAACTTTCAAAGCCATGTAGTGTTCACATGCAAATGTAAATTGATAACTTAAGCAAGTGCTGATATTCATGTTTGAATCAAAGAATGAACTTGCAGAGAGTGCCTCTGTAAAGATCATTTGTGTCTTTCCTCAAAAACCTTGAATGAAGACAGCCTTCAATGTGCATTGCGTAAGATTAATACATCAAACCAAAGCGTCTGCAGCACAACGCGGTGAAGTAAACTTGCTAGAATGATAAAGCAGAATGCAATATGCTCATAATATTTTTACTGCAGGTACCTTCAGTTTGACCTTGCCAGATAATTAATAGATGCGGAGCACGTGTATGTTTAATTGGGTTGGTTATGAAGTATCTTCGTTATATGAGTTGTAATTGTGCCCGTTCATATACATTGCATATTGCGAACACGAGGTTGATGGAAATTATCATTGTGACTCAGTCAACACAATCCGATGTGTGTTGAATGGTACTGTTAATCAGCTGTTTTAATCATCGCTAAACAGCAGTAAGTGGTTTATTACTTACAAAATGCATCTGCAATTGAGGATAGAGATGGCCCCTAACGCTGGTCAGATCGGGCTGATACATGCACTTCGTAAGCGGTGATGATTGTTTTTGGAGAGCTACAAAAACGTCCCTAATCGAGTTACTGAAGGACCAAGATGTTGGTGGAAACTTGTACAATATGCGTGCACTCTATTCATCGCATATGACGCAGCTACTGACAGAGAGCAGCAACATCAAAACGGAAACTCGCACGTACAATTGGGAGCATAATTGCTGTCACCAATTATATCTCTCAATGACAACGTTCACAACAGTCGAATTCATTACGCTCACTACACAAATCCCCCGTGTGACAACTGTGTGACATAAAGCTACTAGACGTTAAACTTATCTTCTTAGTGTCACGATCTGGATCAAAAGGCAATGGTATCAGTGTTGCTATGCGTGTAATCACGTCATCGAAGAAATGCTCAAGTGAGGCCACATGAGCGGTTTCAGCTGCACTGATTCCTTCAGGCTGTAATGTACATCTTAAGCTGTACAGAAATCGTGTAATACAGTTGCGAAGGAAATATGCTCTGCTTATTAATTACGAACTCATGGAGAACACTTCTACTGGAGTATTAACCTTTCATTGTCTTTTGAAGCCAATTTGTTACTTGTGCAATATGCAACCATGTGTATGTAGTGCGGTAAAAGCTGCTGCATAACGATGTTGACAGCGCTAACGCTGTATATGCTTGTCTGTATTCGACAGTGTCAGTTAAATCGGTTTAGTTCTTGTCCGAATGTTATGCCTCATTGTCGTCGTTGTGTACGTATAACCTTGTGTAAATTTTGTCGACTCAATTCATCACCTGCTCACAGGTTGCATAGCGACATTAATATGGCAAGCAAGGGATGTGAACAGTATGCCTATTTGAACATACCTACACACAGGCAACATCATAGGAGTAAGTTTCAATCGCGTTGGAGGCTGTGCTCTCCATCAGTGCAGTGTAACAAGTGAAGCAAGAATCGAATCAGAAATCCAGTGATATCAGCAGGATGCAGACATGGTTTTATTTTCGGGATCTTAATTGAGTTTAGATAAGTTAACGAATAAAAATGAATTATCTTACTTGAATTGACGTCTGCAAAAGGATGATGAGGCAGGGTTGTTAAAAATATATAAAGGTGTCACAGGAATGTCTGACGGAGTTTCGGGCGGGATTTAGGGGTTAGGACAGCATGCAATATCTTTGATGGATCCTGATAATATCGAAACTCAACCACAAGTAATATATTTTATCTCTCGTATAGTTGTGAAAATTAGCGTGTCAGTCTGTTTATCCATTGTTTCCGTCAGAACAGCCACCAGGTCATTTTCAAAACGGTCCAAAAACACAATCTGCTGATGTGCATCTTCTGTAAACTCGATCTTTCAACAGATGATCAAATAACGGTTAAAATCTGTACTAACAGCTATAATGCAGTTTGCAATGGAGCACATTGATACGGTGTAAGGTTGCAACTCCATTCAATATGAATGTTGGCGATATTGAGATGATTGGTGCGCAAAGATAACTACTGAAGCCTACAGTGCTTCACGTTTACAACATGTCCGTGATTTTAGATATAGATGGTGGAAAATATCGTAAAGCCGTTACATATGATCAGTGGATCGTTGACAGTTTTTTCATTTCCTTTATGCAATTTCAGCCATTTTATGTCTCTATCACCGTTCCGCTTGTACCTTATGCGCGTATTTCAGCTTTCATCTGATACGGCCCGGCTTTGAGTTTTCTGTAGATATTCATATATTCTGTTCTGATTCAATAACCACTACGCATGAGTTGGTTATTTCCTCATATACAGTAATATACTCAACATATTCTGCAATAACCCAAGCGCTTGTGGCAATATTCAAACACATAGCAGATGACAAAGCTGCCTTTTCTTACAAAATAATCATTGTTCCTTATATTTGTTCATATATGAGAATTTGCTTCTGGTCCAAAGTGATTATTCTGTGTTGATATTTCGAAATAATATTCAATGTCATCCTAACACCAGGTACATTTTCCTCTTATATCACCATCGAAGATATCTATATGAATATCAATGCACTGTCTGTCATAAACGAGCAGTGCCACCAGAATATCGTATTTCAAAAACCACAATATTCTATGGACGTTTACCTCAGACATCATAACAGTCAATTTTCACCGGAAACTAGTGATCAAACACAGCATACTTAATCATATGCGGGAAAATAAAGTGAAATCAAGTTGATATTTGGAACGTTCATAGAATCTTGTGACACGGCCGCGTTGATTGACCAATGTTAACATTTACACACCAAAACACATGCACAGACATGCAAACACCCACCTGCATACCCACCCATCCACATACATAGATGCAAATCATCCAATCACCCATATTTGCAAATACATAAATCTGCTATCTTCCTGTTATCATCCCGGAATCAGTGAATTTAAATCAGCCGTCAGAATATTACCTTTTCCTCACAAACTACAGCGACAATTTCTACAAATCTAGTACGTGCTGTTTATCTGTTATGGCATGCAATATGTGAAGTTTCATAGGCTGTATCTCTTTGATATTTGATTGACCAATTCAGTCACATTTGCTGGAATACTATAAATTCGACATCAGCGCATCATGAATAATCTCCACTATCGGGTGTATATTATGGTAAGGCAATCATGGAACATGAATGCATCATGGTTAGGCGCAACAACATTCCGCATTTCGTCTTCAAATGTGGTTCGACTGGCGATGAGGACAGAAAAGCTAATGACCAATATTCGTTATCCTTGTATCACTTACTACAAGCTATCACACGATATCCATCTATCTGTATCAAACTGACTTAAACCTCACGTTGATCATTCAATTTTCTCTGATCCCTGACATCAACAACAGAGCGCTCGCAAATGGATTGATATGGTAGCAATACATCTTTGCTGTTGCGTTGATAAATATCAAACTATGGTCATCGTCGGTTTTTTTCGTATGTATGAAGTGAACTTTCTGTACACTATATTGAACTGTACTTGCCAAGCTCCATACGGGAGGTCAAATGTTTCATTCACCATATGTCAGAGGAAGTGCTGACCTCGCTAAGCTCCATCCGGGAGGCCAAATGTATCATTCACCATATGTCAGAGGAAGCGCTGTCCTCGTTAAGCTCCATCAGGGAAGCCAAATATTTTATTCACCATATGTCAGAGGAAGCGCTGTCCTCGTTAAGCTCCATCTGGGAGGCCAAATATTTTATTCACCATATCTCAGAGGAAGCGCTGTCCTCGTTAAGCTCCATCCGGGAGGCCAAATATTTAATTCACCTTCTGTCAGAGGAAGCGCTGTTCTCGTTAAGCTCCATCTGGGAGGCCCAATGTTACATTCGCTATATGTCAGAGGAAGCGCTGTTCTCGTTAAGCTCCATCTGGGAGGCCCAATGTTTCATTCGCTTTATGTCAGAGGAAGCGCTGTTCTCGTTAAGCTCCATCTGGGAGGCCCAATGTTACATTCGCTATATGTCAGAGGAAGCGCTGTTCTCGTTAAGCTCCATCTGGGAGGCCCAATGTTTCATTCGCTTTATGTCAGAGGAAGCGCTGTTCTCGTTAAGCTCCATCTGGGAGGCCCAATGTTACATTTGCTTTATGACCACACTGTATTATAAAAGCTTCGACAACGGCTGGTCCATCAATATGTCCGATGCCGGCTGCCACATCCTTATATCTGACAGTCACATCTTCCAACTGTTAAATGTGAAATGCGTAACTGCATCATAGTAGCATCAAAAGGACCTCATCCAAATGCCAGGTTCTTCATATTATCGGTATGTTAACACGGTATGTTAACATATGGTGCATATGAGCTAATCCATATCCAGGACGAGGGGTACGCGGGACAAAAAAATGTTGTGATTGCGAATAGGTACTCACCTTAACTATCCGAGGACACCGAGGTTGTCAGGTACAAGAGGTAGATCAACGGGAATATGATACATGTGATGGTTTTGACAATGAACTTGTAGGTATTAATAGGCAGTGCTATTCTCAATCAGATGCCCGGTGTAAATCATAGCAGTGTCTGACGAGAGCAATGCGTGTATCAACGGGTCTCAATAGAGAAATGTCGGGGTGGATGGTGTTAAAGGGAATATAAACCCAGTATGATGGCATCGTTGTTTAAAGACTCTTACATATCATACGTCTACAATAGAAATAGCATATTATACTGTTAATGTATTAGCATTAAATTTACGTTATGCACAACCGTATCTGGGCCAGATGTCGTCTTAATGGTCGGTGTTACATTTTGTATATGATGACGCGCCCAATATAAGAACAATTGCTCGTAAACGTGCATCACTATAGTAGCAGCGGATGCTATTGCGTCCTCGTTTACTAGTAAATTTTGCTGGCCTATATTCCTAGATAATATATGCACTGTATTTTGTGAGCATCTGTGCAAGGATTCCGAATATAGGCAGATCGAATTTTGTTATCTTTTTACACTCTGATTAGCATTGTACAGCCGTAAATCAAATGGCTCCATTGAAATGGATTCATTAATGGTCTGGTTGCGATCGCATCACATCATATTGCAGCGATATATGGACGATAAGCATAGTCAATATCTTGTATTGATATAGGATACTGTCCTTTTCCCCCTATATGTGATAAGCCCATTTGGTTGATATTCTAACAAGACGTCAGTTGATTGCAACATATTATTCCGCTGGAAGTTTTAAAGCATTTATATATGATAGTATAATCAATATTTTGGAGAACCTGATATTGTTCGGCATGATTAAATCAAGTTATCAGGAGACAATGATTTGATAACGTACTTTGCTAATTCATAGGGTGCATACCGTTTAGTAAAACGATGATGCAAATAAGGCTTTTCATATCCGTCAGGATATGGATGATATAATATAACTACAAGTAGTTCACTTCGTAGCAAATTAAATGAGTGATTGGAATGATATATACCATACAATGGTCGATGCTTGCCTTATTGTAGATAAATGAATGAAAATTACCAAAAACCGCGACCAAATTACTGAGCATGCAGAAAACACATCGTTCCATCATTCGATTGATAAATACCATCGTTCACTGTTAGAGCTTGTTGGAAAAGAAAAGCGTTCTAGAAAAACATAGCCAAATAACAACCCCTCCGGAGCGCCGTTTCTGTTATACAAGCAGTCATTTCCTGCTTCACCGAATGAAACAATGAATGTATGAAAAGCTTTGTTTCGAAGCTGAGGAAATAGGGTGATATTGTAGTTGCGCCTAGCGTAGTATCTTCGCCTGATATTCTTGGTGCTAGGTTTAAGACAGTCGCTACAATGATTGCTTTTGGGCCACATACTTCGCCGTCTGGTTTGCTGTATCATAGACCAGCTAAATAAACATTAACGATCAATAAACCAAACAACTGATAGAATCTTCTGTTAACTCGATATTTTCGTACATGATCATATAACGATTTCAATCTAAACATGTGCTTACTGTTATTTTGCATGGGTCAAGGGAGTACATTATTACGGTATAAGGTTGCAACTTCAATCAAGGGATACGATAGCAAGAATGCGCTGATTGGTGCATAAAGATATCTACTGAGGCCTGTTGTGCGTACCTTTTACTACATGTCCGTGTCATTGGATTTAGATGGTGAAAAATATCACAGAGCAATTGCATTAAGTCAGTGGATAAACGACAGGTTTATCAGTGCCTTTGTGCAATAACATCCCTTATATGTTTTTACCACATTTCCGGCTGTACCTCATAAGTAGAGATTTGCCATGTGTACAATTTGCACGTACCTCTGCTTTCATCTGATACGACCTAGCATAGTTTTTTTCTGTGGATATTCATATATTCTGTTCTGATTCAATAACCGCTACGAATCATTTGGTTATTGGCTCATACACAGCAATATACCCACCATATTCGTCAATCACCCAAACGCTTCCGTCAATATTTAAGCACAAAGAAGATCACTTTTACCAATACTAACAAACTAATCATTGTTCCGTATATTTGTTTACTGCAGTGTCCCTGACAATTGCCGCGTGGGTTTTACTTATACAAAATATATGAATATTTGCTTCTTGGCCAAAGTGATTATCCCTGTCGCAATCATATTAATTGTCATCCAACCAGGTGTATTATCTTTCAACATGGCTGTCAAAGATTTTTTAGATGAATGCTAAATGAATGCCAAAGTAACTAATCTGTGCAGAAATCATAACCATTGTCATCCCACTAGGTTTATTATCGTTTAACATGCACCGACTCTGAAAGACGAAAAGTGCCACTAGAAAATCAGCTCACAAAAACCTTAACACTATATGGACGTCTATATCAGAGGTATTTTTCACCGAGGTCTAGTGATCAACCGCAACATACTTAAAAGTGCCTTTTTAAGTAGTTTAGTGAAAAATATGCACTTGGTCTATTTTTCCTACGCAATGGAACCCACGCAACAGCTGAATTATTCTCCATAATGGCAATCGCTCACTTTAGTAAACAATCACATGCAGCGTTCTTGAAGACGTGTTAATAAATTGTGAACCCTAGTAACAATTAAAAGGAAATCATTTTACAACAATTCTGGCGAAATGGTGTTAACCAGACAACGGTGCGTGACTGCACTTACCAGGCTTTTAGGTCTGCACATTAAGCGAGGCAACAGGGTTCCCAACAGCTGTCTGTTCCGACTTTAGTGTCGGTATCTAACAAAGCTCGAATGGACCGTATTTTGCCAGACATATACATCATGTAACGTTGCTGGAAAGATTAAACATTTAAACATTGCTAAACGAAGCAATATATCCAAGGAAGGTCAGTCATATGTGGAAATGAAAGCTCCTCAAATAAGATCCAAAGGTTGCTGCGGCTTAGCTTACAAACAATAATAATGCCACATAGCTTCGCTGCGTGCCTTAAACAGAACGATATTGTTCAGCACACAACATTTGACTGATAAGTAAGCATAATTACCTGTGGACAAACGAGACATTCAGGTATGCCATATTGTAGTTTTGTCTTTATCTGGGAACGAAAAATATTATGTGCATTTGCAATTGCCAAACATAACTCGTGCTTCAAGATAAATGGCTTCTGTTCATCAGATATTATTTCGCAGTGAATCTGTCAGCTTTGGCATAAACGGAATACTACTTACCTGCAAATGCTGCCGAGGAGCTGTTCCCGCATGCATATTGATTCTAACACTATCGCACTGTGTGGGGCAAATTGTCGATTTCCCTTCTAAGTTCCCACATGAACACATGATTTGTTGTTTCATGCTATCTACGAAAACTACAATGATTAATAATCTTCGCACCATTGTTTTGATTTTGAGCGCTATTGATCATTATCTTCTGTTGCTTTAGAAACCGACACTGTATTGTAGGCAGAACACACGTTTGGTGGCGCCTCTTGCGCTGAGGTTTGATCATGAAAATATGTACCTTGGTGGTAAGATTTAAACTAAGCACGGTTGTTTATTGCTCGTTATAAGCAATTGAATTGTTACCAGCAGTAACCTGGGTTAAAATCCGGCAAATTCCCATGCCCCAGCTACTACGGTGTTGTACAAACAAATGACACCCATTAACAGTTTACCTGTATTCTCATTCAAGGCACATTTGGTAACATTACATTTGCTTTGAGCTGATAAAGCCCCCTCATCACACCAGTCCTGCTCACGTGTCCATATCCATAACAGCACTAACCTACAAATCACTGACTGATGCGAGATTCAGCACGTAGAAACATTCTAATAAGCGGCAATGTCTCGAATCCTAGTACATCATACGCAATACGCATCAAATCTTTTAACCCTTTCATAATGAAAATCAGACGATGACAAATGACTGCACTTACCGTTGGGTGGGGAGCAGGGGAGGGGGGTCACATTGCCAATGCAAGTCTGGAGCACGTTAGACTAACAAATACACAGGTAATTACAGCAAACGATGCACATTCTCACGATGTCGGCTGGCGTTATATGTGTTTTAGGAAGTTTATTGCCACATCATTGTGTTCATTCCCCTCCATCAATCGCGATGCCTTAGCTGAAATTGTGAAAGATTAACAAACGGTCTCTCAGGGTTGTTTAGCAACAAATACATGTCCACTGTTTGTGAAGCTTTAGAGAGACTTCTTGTGGCTTGAGTAACACATTCACGCGCTGTTGGTTGTTGTCTACCCATTGAGGCAGACTGTGTTGTTTACCTAGTGTATATGAGACTTACAATTTACCGAATAACAACACACACGTTTTCATCTTGGGACAAAAAACAATGAATTATATTTAAATAGCTCTTTTGTGCATAAAAATATAAGCTTGCAATATACATCTTGACTGATGAAGGCTAAAAACAAACTTGTTGCCCTATCAAACATTTTGTCGCAATGATATTGTGTAATTTTAAGCTTTATTGGAACTAATTGATTTGCTGTATTATATATTATTCGAAATATAAACTCATATAGCTTGCAGTCATGGTTTGTGCACAGCCATAATTGCTGAAACAAAGTTTGGCAACCCACTTCCACTGAGTGAGTACCACCAAATGAGATTTTCGAAATAATGCGGGTTGGTCAAGGCACGTCGTATCACATATTAGGATGACCAAAACAATGGTTGCGAAATATGTGAGAACATGATAGTTGTTCATAATCATTTAGAAGATATGGTATAAATATAGCGTGTTCTTCGTCGTGAACTCAGTTCGCAGATAAGCCGTAATTCTCAAATAGAATAAAAGATCATGTTGGTCATTATCGGACCTTATTAAAATCAATTTGTAAAATTATAAATTGTCATGGGCGGGCCATCGACATTTTTTGCCACTCTGGTGAGTTCTTTTGTAACGCAATCTCAGGAAAATATCCTACCTCAAGAAAATATAAAAGCAAAGCAATAATAAGCTGTATTTTATGGTTAAGTTAGTTGGTAGCTCGGTTAAGTGAAAATGGATTGTGCTAAGCCACTCTTTGCCTAATTTGTAATTAAAACATATTCATTGTTTACCATTTGATCTTCTTTTTGGGTAAGTGCTGATTATTTTTATCATTGGAGCGGCTGTCACATAATAAAATTTGGCTGAAACTTCCCTTAATTGGAATGCATTATGTCATTATTATGATGAGTATTATGGGAATAGAGATGTAGCTGGCTATTCAGGGCATCTGCCGTTATACTGTGCAGTTAAGTGATGTTGTTCATGGTAGTTGATTTTTCCCCGTTCGGCTCATACGGGTCAATATACATGGTTCGCCGATGTAGCGTGTATGCATTCAATGGTTACGTAGATGCATATCAAATACTGCCATAAATCTTTCTTGATATTCTTCATAAAATTTATTGGTTACTTCATTGTTAAACATATGATATTCGTGGTAGATTGTTTATTAACACAGTTAAGTGATGGAACAAGGTGCCCAAGATAGCATTAATATGGGAATTGGACCCACGCGTATCTCTCTTTATCACATGGCTTGTTGCTTTTTTCCTACTCATATGGCCGATGCTGTCTACTTTTATAAGCTAAACGCAGTGCAAAACTTGCCATTGATCCCAAGCTTAATGACACTAAACTAGGTTTATGTTGATATGTATAAAACTTATGAAACAAGAAGGTATATTAACCCGATGCTTAGTGCAGAAAAATTACCTGCTTTAGCGAAGGAAATGGCAGATTGCGTTATTAACTGTTTTCATAGCTTGCATTGCTTTAAGAATCATCAGAAAAAGAGTTTGGCCATATACGCATATTTCTATGTGAAGGACATACAGATAATTCTCAAGACCTCCTTTTTAGGATTTGTGGGGCATCCTATAACTGATCTAAGACTCTAAGTGGGTCACTTATCATGAGATACGACTGCGAATGCGTTATATTGTAGACTTCATAGATAGTTTCTGGTTTTCATAGCTTGAATTGCTTTGAGAAAACGTCAGAAAAAGAGTTATATAACCCCGTGAATACACAAAGCTGAGTTACGTAAAAGCCTCAGACGGAATCTCCACTCATCTTGCATCTGGTTTGGACATATACACATATTTCAATAAGACATAGTTGGCTTCAGAAGATGCTAAGCACTAACCAACCAACCATACAACCAACCTACCAACCAACCAACAAAACAACCAACCATGCAACCATGCCACCAATAACCAAGCAACCAAGTAACCCAACAACCAACTAAACAAACAAACAACCTACCAACCTTCTAACCAACCAACCTACCATCTAACCAACCAACCAGCGAATTACACCCTATAGTGCTCTTTACCAAACCATTCCATCCTAATCGCCATACAATGGTACACTTTAAGCAGACCGCTTGCTTCAATGTCGTTTGACAAGAAACTATACCGATAAATATTGCTGTTAATCGAATTATGATTTTATAAAAAATATGTAATGACATTTATCATTCCCGGATTGCAAGATTTGACTCTCAAAATACCTAACAGAAATTATAGTACTGTCCTTTCCTGAGTTCGGGGCATCAGCCATCGTCAGTCTAGTTACTCCTTGCATGAGTGACATGTGAACACGCGGACGAGCGTCATACATGAGATACATAGCCTACAGCACTACTACTGGGATGATAAAAACCTAGACCTTTGCATGGTTGCATGACAGAGTATGTTCACATGTTTTAAATACCTATAAACTGTGATTGCAAGATCTTGAACCTGAGAGAACTTGTGGACTAACATATAACTCCTGCGATATATTCCTGGCAAATATTCAAAGGTCCCGCTTTCATTCCAGTTTCATTGCAAGAATGACATTAAATGTAACTGCGCCTGTAAGAAGCATTGACAGGGAATGCATACGGAATGATATGATATCCTGAATTATACTGAATTATATCGCAGTACGCGCTGTATATCACTAGACGCGTGGTACCGTAACACACACCGTCGAGTTAGTATGTTGAACTGCATCTAAACATATTGTTGTCGTATTGTTTTGTTGATGCTCTGCATGGCATCCAAGTTGAATTATTAACACGTTGTATTCTTAGAGCTGGTGTCATATATCCTGAATAATCGAGCATCAAACGAACGCATTTTGAAGACACTCTGATTGCTATTCTGTGTCAAAAACATAACTGCTATAATCGTCTTATTGTAAGTAATTCTAGTATAATTTTAGGTGTCTGAAGGTATCTACCTTTCAGGATACAGAAAGAGTTGGGGCTTTTTATCCTCGCAGATAATGATCCTGTCTTATGAAACATATCTTTTTGTGAATGACTGTTCGCCCACATTTCAAAGACATGATACAAAATAGCGAAGCTTGTTGTAACTATTTGCATTTTGATTTTCACTTTGTAGTCAAGTGTTCAAAAAATCAGCAGTTTATAAAATGAAGTGCTTGGCGCTAGTTCCAAATAACAGGTGACAATGAATAGACAACTGCACAGACACCATATTTATGTTAGCAAACGTTATTACCTTTTATGGTGCAATGCTTATGAATGTGCAATGCTTTTAAAGAGGTTAGATAAGTCAAATACTGATTAAGAGGCATATACATCATAAAGTTACTTGCAAATTATAGCACAGCCATATCATGCTCTTATGAAACTCCTTGACAAGGCTTTTCGATGCAATGGCGATGTAACTTAATGTCGCTGGTATGCAGGTAGCAGTGCAGCATGGCTCACAGACACGGCCAAGTATTGATTTTACTCAGAGTTGATAAGGTGAGAAAAATATATGAAAAACTAAACCTTTAAGTGAGCATTGCCTTTTGACAACATCTTCTGGATGTGTATGAGCGTTATTGTACAGGCATAATATTTACATAAACGCATTTATGTAAAAACGCAATCGTGTTTGTCATACAAATTTGCAATTCTCTATCACAACCGATTGGCAAGATTACATTGTGGTACATTTCGCTTTTTCATTCCTATGACAGGCGTGAATGGTAACCGGCTGATATCAGTTTTCACAGATATAAGTCATGCATATTTACCCTTCTGTAGCAATACCAAGCATTCAATAATTACACAATCTGATTTCTCATACATCTTAATAACATTCTCATGTCATTCAACATTTCTATAGCCTTCTGTTTCTCACTACTCCATAATTCTTGGCAACTATTGATCATTTAGAGATAATATTGCATCATCAGTGCTGTAAATTCTAAAGGTAATAATTCATATGACAGACGCACAAGCATTAACTTAACAGTACTTCCCGTTAACATGCATGAGGTTAAAAATCGGGATTGTAGTGTTTCATGATCAGGATGACCATGGAAAACACAAAGTTTGATGGCTGAGGTGGCTGATGCTTCAATATAAGTGTATCAAGTGTTAGATAAATGTCACATAGTATCACTTATCAATTTATTCTCATGATAACGCGCCCAAACGTAAGCGGATACAAAATGAGTCAATAGATTTGGATCGTTGAGGATGTCAGACTCTTGTCGGCCTGTACAACGAGTGAAAGTCAGGTGACCACGCATTGAACTCACAAGCATGCGCCACTGATGCAGTTTGTAGTTGTTTAATATTGATGCCTAAGATCACAGCTTTCGGCAGATTTATCAATTACCTATCAGACTGACATTTGCACAAAATTCAATATATTGATGTAACAGAAGTCATTGCGTTTCCGCTGAAGGATGCATTAGTACCTACACTCATTGAAGTAGTATGCGCTACCATTGTTCCACATTGAAAGCACACATAATGTGACATGGGTTTTGTGGATGAATGGAAACTGCACAGTAACTCGGACAGGTGTATGATGTGTAGTGTGATATGGCCACAGGGAGGAAACGGTGTTTAGGTGCATCACAGCAATAGTTTCATTAGTTACGGTTATCGCTGCTCTTGTGTATGTGCACAGTGTCCATCTGGGCGCCATATAATCAGCTAAAATATATTGTATTTTGTTTGGTTGTTTGGGAATAGTACCGATATTGAATTCTTCTGTCACATGGTATATTCACAGAAATTCAGAGATGCTATCAATAGATCCTCATCATGATATTATACTAAGTGTCCTCATTAACTACTTTGCATTCGCTATGTAACTGGATGTGTATATTGCTGTTTTATGAAGTAATGAGAAATGCATCTTTCAGGATTTTGTACCATGGTATCCATTATGAAGTCATATTACACCTACGCAGCCGCTAGTCATGTACGCAATTTTGCATCCATATTTACGGAATTCTGGGAAATAGTGAGATGAAATGACATTTCGTGAACTCACTATGAAGCTGCAAGACAACTGATTCGACATTAGATTACAATCTAGCCCACAAACCAGTAAGCCGAGCAGTTGTTGACGACGAGGCGTAAAACATATGACCGTCATGAGACGGTGAAGGCGCAAATGTTCACTATCAACCACCTCGCATGGGTTGGTTACTTCGTCATATACATACAGCAATATAGTCACCATATTCGTTCTGGCAATATTCAAATATATAAAAGATCATGGTATTGCCAATCCGAACTAGCTTATCGGTTGTTCCGTTTGTTAGTTTTTCACAATGCCGAGTCACTTATTACTATTTAAGCATACCTCAAAATATGGGCCTAATTGATTTGTCTGTGCTGATGTTACGAAATCGTGTCAATATCTTCTTTTTCGATTATCAATGCGCTGAACAATAACAGGCTGTCTCGCCTGATGGCTTCATTTGCTGTGGTTATGATTGCATGCTTGCTAATTACGATAGTATTTGTATAAACACGTTTCTGATATTAAAACATATAAAGCTCCGGATGCCCTCTATTTATTGTGGAATGCATAACAGGAGTACTAGCTTAACACGCTTTGCCCAGTCGCTGACCATGTGCGGTTGATGATTGCTTGAATTATATACGTAATTAATCCATTCTGCAGCATTTATATAATGTATCTTATTTAAGGAATTTACTTCAGGAACGTTACGGTAGACGAATAAGAAACATGCATTTATCTCATTATACTAAATAGCGATAGTTTGAACCTTCCAGTATCACACAGAATGTATCACATTCAACAACTATCGATTGTGTCGAAATTGTGGTACTCAGTCGATGGTACATGACCTCACTTACCAGGCTTTTAGGCCTTTGCACTATATTGAAAAGAAACATTTGCATACTTTAGATTGTGTCGTAATGGCTGAAACCATATGTTGATACATAATCTCACTCACCTGGCTTGTAGGCTTATACATTTAACGAGGCAACAATTATATCTTGGTCACAAACGCAAATTGATTGATGCCTTCTATACGGCTAAGCAGTAAATCGATTTATCTACACCTTGCCACCGTAAGTCACACCCATTATCGTCATAAATAACAAAAACCCACTAGGACGACATCAATGAATGTGACCCATTGTATTATTTCGTAATACCAGTAGCTAAGGTTTGTAAGCCAGCAGCACTCGACACGGCGGAGGTGTTGAATATTGCAATTAACTAAAGTATATGCATTTCCTAAATGAAGGGGTTACTGACTGTGTGGATTTCGATATTCTAAATGTATGAGCACGAGCATGTCTGCTTAACTCAAAACATTTACTGACAATATATAGTATCGATCAAATCTTGTTGCACCCCTAGAAGTTGAGTTCAATGAAGGATAAGCAGTGGACCATACATATTGGCCGTTGCGATTATGGTGTCTCCATCATGTGGTTCATTGAGGCATATAATGCTGGACAATTACCTGATATGTTGGCAATGTAAAGTCGAGTCTAATGTGCAGGTGTACATGATTGTGTGAACACTGCTATATGTTTTGTATTTATTTTGAATCAATGGATGATATCCGGGCGTTCAAAGTTTATAAGAAGTATGAGGAACTATTTGTACATTTGCAAATAAACGGTCGCCCAGTGTCGTTCTAGAGGCCCGTAATGGTGCGCGCTGGCCAACTAGACCTTCGGATAGCAACCGTATACTGGGATGTATGATTCACAAATTGTATTTTGTTCCCGTCACTAAACCTTACCAAGCTCATCCTCAGTTCCTCCAGTAACATGCTTGTAGACAAAATTAGGGATGTTTGTAGTTATTTTATCCCCGATCGAGCTACGCTTAAGACTTAAACGTCAAAAATGGATAGTATCCGAATCACAAATTATACCATGTTATGAACGATTTGCATTTGCAGCATCTAAATCTTACCTAGACTAGAACTTGTGACCTGCAGTCGAAACTGCCGAAGTCGGCTTGTAATCATAGAGTTTCACTGCTTTGTGCCGTCAAACACATGATGGACTGTACCCACAGTACAAGTGATTGATTATAGGCCTGCACATAGAGCTCCAGCGGTGCTGTTAGTAAGAGATTTCATGGGCACAGCCTATTCCCTTTGAAGATTTGTAAGTCTCGTATAAGTTGATGATAAACTCAGAAGTGCGTAGATTCTATCGAAATGCTGGATAAAAAACTGAATTGATTTACCCAGCCTCTGGATCCATGCCTACTTGCAGCCTTACAACGGCATTGGGATTTCAAGGTGATCTCTCTGACTACAAGTTTCAGAATCTGCATGGGAGTCATGGCCTCATAGTTGTTGTGTCGGGTCACTACGTTGTTTGTGTGGATATGGACCATCAGATATGCCTGTGCTTAAAGTCGTGTTAGCTCCATTTTCATACATTGGCTTAACAATCTTTATAAGTTTGTCCATAGGTAATTGTCACTTATAAATATGAATAAATGAAAGAAGGTACAAAGTTAAAGTAATATATACAAAGCTAATTAATCATTAAGTAAGAATTTGGTTCTGCTTTATGATTATACGATGGTATATTGTTTTGGACAAACGAGTAGTGTCTTCTACGGGGTTAATTATGTCGATATCAATCGATTATACTTAGAGTGGAAGTGCTTGAGTGGAAGTGCTACACCAAGATAAATCAATGCCTCGGCTGCTGGCTTGTTGTTAATGAAGCTATTCCGTCGATAATGAATTACTCTTCTGGCGAAGGAACAGTCGTGGCAGGTTTATGATATCAAGTTGATTGATAGCTCCTATATGACTGCATTGTGCACTTGTTTTACCTAATCTAACCCTAGCACTTGAATGTATGCATACACAAGTCTATCAAATGGATCAGTGCAGCTTGAATGTGCCACATCCAGCACATCAATAGTCTTTGCTCTGTTTTACGATGCGTAGTAAACTATATTACTATGAAATTATTGATATTTTTTATACTCAAGGAAGTGTTTTGAAAGACACGTGAGCGCGCGAATTTGCGTTCCATTGTGTTTTACTTGGTTGTGAAGTGCACCTTTTACTATCTGACACCGGTGAAGTGAATGAAAATAATGTCACAAATACAGTGGTATAGCATATTAATTCTGCTCAATATTGTAAACTATATTGCATATATCAAAATTTCTTGTAGTGTCTACCGCGCGCCATATAGGTGTATGGGTCAAATACTGACATTATTAAGCACTATAGACGTTTAACACATTTGGAAATGTCTTCGAAGGAATTACAAGAAATTACTTATCAGATTAAATAGTGCCTTCCAAAAGCCTCGTCCACAAAAACCAATTGCAAAACAAATCCTTTCGTCAAGTGGCTTTAAATGTCAGTTTTGTGACCCCTCAGTCTGGCGTGACTACAATATTCCTTCCGAATTCGTCCACTTAGGGCTATTTTACTGCTAGCTAACCTACTGAGCTCGCAGAATTAACCCTCGCCAATCGAAGCGCTGTTTGCACTTGATGCGTGCCAACACGAAGGCAAGCATGGTGCTCTCCCCTTTTTATGGTCCGCTCAGCCTCCACTCGAACATTGGAGAAGTCCTTCGCCACCCCTATGTATGTACTGATGTACAAACGAGCAATTGCAGCCTGTCACACTTGTACCCAAGCAGTATGTCCTGATTCCCCAATGATTTATATGGAACGAATTTAACTTAATCACGTTACCCGTTTTCAAAATGATATCCTTCGTTCAACCCATTCCCCGTGACATCGAAATACCCGTAAACACAGTCGGAATATGCAAGCGCCGTTGCGCACATCACTAGTGATGTTTTACAACCATTGAATATCGCCATTAACCACAGCTAAAGTATTGGTCATGACTTGTGGTTGTACCTTCGCCACACATGGTTAGGTTACACGCATAACATAAATCTGCATTTGCATATTACGTCGTAGTGTTTATAGAGACAGAGAAAGAGGTATGTAGCTGCTCTTATCAGTCTTCCAGAAAAATTGTGGCGTTCGTGTACCGAACACATTTAAACGCATTGGTAATGTACTTTTACCGACTACTTTTGCTAACCAAAGCGCTGGTAGATGTTTGTGATGATGCAATTATGTCTCAACAATTCACCTAACTATATTTAGAAGTGATTAATTATGATTGGAAATCTGCAACTGATTTTAGTGATGAAAACCAGATGGTGGTCATTGCTTGCCATATTAAAAAAATATCTTCAAAGACTGCTACCAGACAGTTGGGCATGCAGAAAACACTCTGCTTAACCCTTCAATGAATGACTTATATCAGTCACTGCCAGCGCTTGTTGGAAAACAAGGATGTTTAAATAATGTAACACATAAACTGGAAAACTTCTGTGGCAGTAATGCCTTGCATAAACGCGCAGAATTTCAGTAATGCAAGCATCCGGCATCTTCATCACCAAAGCCACAATGATCGAATGAACAGCTTTCTCTTGACGTTGAATGCCTTATACTCTTGGTACGCTGATTAAGACACTAGCTAGGGTACTAATATCCACATATTAAACAATTTAACGATCTTGTTACGTCTGGCAAAGTTTGTGCGATTTGTATTTAGGGCAACATTTCTTTTCCACACACATGACCACACAGGCCCAATTTGCCAGAGCATAATAGGTGAATACTATTCGTTTACGAATTGATACCTGTGTATAAATGTCTTGTTTATTCGCAACGAGATTGTACAGCCTTTCCATAGACCAATGATTAAACTCGTACCGGATGATTCTTAAACTCAGATCTTGTTTCGTGATCACTATATTTTGATTATATACAAACATGTATTAATCCTTAAAAGTTCATACTTTTATTGCATAAAATATAAATATATAATGCAATTGTAAACGTAGGTCTCTAGATGAAGATAAATGGTGCAGTATCTAGACAGATGTGTGATGTGCAGTAAGATATTGACAGTGTATGTAAACGCTAGATAGAACATTTGTATGCTTGTAATGAAACGGTAGGTTGTGATCGCATCATTAGATTAAACATTAACGGATTTCTCCACTCCTGTGCATGTGCGCATTGTTGGTCGGAACAATGATAAATAAGGCCGCCGCATGGAGTCCTTGTTCGAAATATTCCGATGGAACAATATTTTGTGATCTCTCTATGAAGCTATTCGCCAACGGATTCTATGCTCGAAATTAGATTACAATCTGGACCGCATATCTGCAGGCTCAGGCTGTGAACAGCTGTTATGACTATATCGAGTACAACAAAAGCCGTCTGACTGTCAATGTTTGTTAAGCGCATAACTCAGTCACAAAAGTTCATGATTAGCCGCAAATACCCGGTGTTCGACGGGACAGAAATCTGCTATCACAATGCCGCATGCAGTTTGTATGTGATTTAGCAGTTCGGATGTCTATAAGTCATAATATTTGGTGGAATATATAGGCTCAATAATATTTTCTTTAGAGAAACAATTATATCATGCATACCTTTATCATTTGCAAAACGAACTAATTTTGAATATTTTTTTAAAGACTGTGCCGGGGCATGCCAAATATATCATTGTACAATGGGAAAGCTGGTGTTTGCTATCCTGAGTTGAGCAATAATACATCAATCCTGTAATGAATAATACATCAATCCTGTAATGGTGATATAGCGCGACACTGATCGTGTATAGAGATACAAAACTGACCATGTGGTACCTTAATATCAGATCGTTTGATGATAGGACATTGGCTGCTCGACTCAGGTACAACTATTCAAATTGTACTTCGTTGATATTTCCTATCTACGACATTTTCATGTACCTGTCATTTCATGTCATCTGCTGCTACTGAGCATTTTGTTTTCGGTGGCCAATCATACATGCCATTTGGTATCAATAACACCTAAGAATCAGTTCATTATACATATATTGCAATATACTCACCCTATGCTGTTATTATCGATTCTGGTAATAATCAAACCTCAAGCAGAGAACGATATTGCCGGACCCTAACAAAATAATCTTTGCTTCTACGGATTGTATGTTTCAATAAGTCCGACCAGTAGCGATTAGTTGCCACTAAAAAGCCAATGTGCGCAACATTTATATATTGTTGGTCCCATTGCCGACGCTTTACATCATCACCGTTCTAGTAGACGAAACATAAAAGAAATCGATCTCGTTATAACAAATAACGATAATTGGGACCTTTAAGCATCACATAGAAATAAAACAAATCTATAACGATTGATTAAGTCTGAATGGTAGATCCCAGGTGATAGTAAATGCCCAATTATACCAGGCTTTTATGTCGTTGCATTACATTGAAAAAAAAACATCTTCAAACTGAAGATTGTGTCTAAATGGTGGCAACCAAACAATGATGAATGGTTGCACTTATCTTCTCTCTAGGCTTGAACATGGAGGGAAGGAACTTTTCTGACTGGGTTACAAAAGCAAATTGATTGATGACTTCGGCTACGTTGCGCGGTAAATCGATTATACATTGCCACCATTCATCTTACCCTGCTATCGCCATATAGATAACCCATTAACACCACATCAATGAATGTTTCAGTCCGTTCAAGGTTCGCAATGGCATATTTAATGCAAGCACAACTCGGCACAGTGAAAGTATAGAATAATGCCATTTACCAAAGTGCATGCGTTTTCGTAAAATAATACGTTCTTGATTATGTGAATTGCGGGTTTTAAAGGTATGAACCATTACTGTAAAACTGTCACAGTTAATAAATTTTATCAATTTTGTTGCAATTTCGTTGAAGTCGAATTTTGTGAATGATAAGCAATGACAAACGCAGATTACACCTTGCGATTATGTAGTCGTTATCATGGAGGACACTGAGACATGCATTACACATATACATTACATGTTGTCAGTCGAAGACCGATTAAACGTGCACTTACATGTTATTACGACACTAAATTGAGTTGCTTTATATTTCGTTTGAATCAATAAATGATATTCGGGCGTTCAATGTATGTCAGAACAATTTGTAAATTTTTATAAAAATTGGCGCCCAGCCTCGTTAATGATGCCCATATTGATGCACTCTGCCCGACTGTAGCATGTGGTATGCCTAAATTTTGGACAACAATCGCGTACTAGGATGATAATTATAAATCGCATTTTGTGCATCAACAATGCTGTATCATTTCGCCACGTACCAAACCGATGATAATTGGCGTATGTTTAGGGGCAGAAGTATATATGCTGCTGTAGCAGTCGTCAAATTTACACCCAGCAATAAACTATAAAACATGTTCTATGCCATATAGCGAAGCAATAAATCAAGGGATGTTCAGCCATCTGTGACATTGAACGCTGCTGAAGTACTAGTAAGAGGTCGTCACAGCTTAGCAAACTACCCATAAAAATGCCACACAGTTTTTATTGGTAGTTAAAATACGGCGCACAGTACTTGACTGATTACTTGACATTATTGCTAAGCCATATTGTAGTGTTATCGACATTTGAAATATCTCAATAAACTTTCAAGGATCAAGGATGATGTTTTTACTAAGTAGAGGTTCTGCTGATCAGATATCATTTCACGGTGCATACTACATACTGGTAAGTGATGTCCTCAGTAGTGGAAGAGCAGCTGTCATATACATTTATGGCCTTTAAAACTATTTAATCACGTGGGGCAGATTGGCGATTTCCTTCAGACTTGCAAGATTAGTGGATGATTTTACAGTTCACGCAATCCTTGATAATTTGAACACTAGTGGTGAAGCTCATGTTTTTATAGTAACGGATCGCACGCCGTTGGCTACAAACATCACTGCTTGGCACCTCTTGCTCGTAGCCTTTATCATAAACATCTGTTCATCAATGGCCAGTTGTAATTTTATTTCCGTCCGTCTTGTTGCAAGTTATACAAATTGTTACCTGCTGTAGCCTGCTTGAAATCTGGAGAACTGCCACGGCGCTGGGCTTAAAAACTACTTCCATAAACTAATTGTCAGCACTCTCATTCAACGTACATCTAGGTATGTTATGCTTTCATTGAACTGATGAAGCAACGTCATCACACTGATGTTTATCCTCTACAAGCAGAACAAATACTTATTTGTGAGGTCTAGAACCTCCAAATATTATGCGTAGGAAATATCGAATTCTTGGACTGCAAATGAGGAAAATAAATGACCCAATTACTAGGCTTTCATATCTAAACGACTGGTACGCAGGGATAATTCCGAGAGTGTTACATTAGCAAAACGAATCCCATTGCTGGCTGTTAACCTTTACACTGCCACTGCAACCCCATTACTATACAGATGAAACATTAGATGAACATGATAAAGACATCACAACCATCGTGTGAATGAGTTCTTTTTGACTACCGAAATATATTATTGCTCAATGCGCAGTGTTGCTTAACACCTTGTATTTCTTGATGGTTATATCGTAATATTCCCCACATACTACTTAGAACTCTCCAGCCCATTGGCCAACTCTGCCTGATTATATCCGATGATGATATGTAACTCGATTTACCTAGCCTTGATGGTTCTACAGTTAGCTGTGTGTGAGGTAGTAGGGGTGCGGTGTACTAATTGCTGCATCAAATATCACACAATTGCTCAACCTGCCATCTCTAATATATGCTAAACTCGTTGATAGGATCTGTACGTGTTGTGGATTCTGAAATCTTCAGCTTGACCATAAATAGTACTACAATCAGTAAGCCGGAAACGCTGCTCATCCGATTACTCTGGCACGTGAGTAAACATGCAGCAGCTGTTTGCTTCCTCGAAGTAAAACAGCAATGTCTGAACAAACGGGTTTTGGTCCCACATTGTTTAAATATGGGATAATTATTAAAGCAAATGTATCGATTAGGTAAAGCGTTCCTCGATTTCCCCTTGTGATATATAGCCCAGAGTATTATCATTTGTCATTAGGATAAATGATATGTTCCTGGTATATATGTCTGGACCACTGTCGTATCTGTTCAATACAATCTACAATGAATTCAAGTAGGCGAGCAGTCACGATTTGTAATGCTTATTGTGCGACAGTGTGCACTATATGTCACCCATAATCGGAGAGGTCGTAAGTTTCAGTACATCGGAAAGCCGGGAACGTAAGTAATGCGTTCGTTTTGTGCTGCCAATGTTTTGCGTGAAATCTGCATGTTATCATCATCGAGATATTTTATGCTTAGTTCGGGCACACTAGCAATCTCGAGTTACATTTTCTAAACGATAGACTATCTGAAACGACGACTTTTGACGTTGGGGAAAATACGTATTTAAGTAGACTAACTATCAGTGATTTACTTATGTGAATATACCTTTTAGATCGATTGTCAGATATATTTCCTTCAAATGGGCAACTGTGCTACTGTAACAAGGATTTGTTTGTGAAAAAAACACTTGATGTATACTCCAATATTCAAAATAACTGAGATACTGGTGTGTTGAGTATTGTTTTGTAATCCCTCGCAACTCCAATTAATCGTTATTACGAAGAAGGGAGTGTTTGAAAATAAGAGTATATAATGCGCACTCTTTTTTTATTATTTGTTTCTAATTGACTCCACGCGTTATATGAGCATGAATGATAATAATGTAAATCCGCTAATGTGACAACTCGCACCCGCGCAAGTGAAAAGTTCTCTTCAAATTGCTCAATGGCGCGATAAAACTATGGTTCAAGCATTTTTGCAAAATCTTTTTAATAATCGACCAAATACGCCTACAAGCTGGTCTGCTGATAATGGTAAGAATCCCCATTATATTGAGTGTAAGTGAGAAAACATCCAAATCAGAGTAGGAATTTGCATCTGCGCCATGACCATGGATCACTGCATCTCATGGAATTGATGAACAGTACTTTGTAATTGTATCGAGGGTCGGACGCATGCTACTTTGTATCACTGGCTTCTTACTTTCAAAACGCCTCTTGGTGCAAGAGATGAACGGCGACGAGAACACATAAATGATTGGTTTCCGTGATATAACTTTAAATCGTGTCAGTTCAAATGGGCAACTGCGATGCATATTGTGAACACGCTATACTCAATATGATAAAATCGATTAACAGGAGATGCTGTATGAAACTTTACAACAAGAAAACACGATTTAAAACAGAGCAACGAAAAACGAAAACTAACACTTATCCACTAAATAGCTATAGCAATCTTTACCTGAATGCCGACGTTCTCGAATTCATTATGCACTAGTCACAAATTCCTTGTGTGACGCATGTCAGGCACAAAGCTAATAGATTGCAAACTCATAATTTGATAATAAAAATCCGAATCAGTAGGCAGTTGCATCAGTGTTGAAATGTGTGCAGTCATGGAATTGATGAACAGATAGAGTGAGGCCACGTGGGCGGTCACAGCTGCACTGTTGGCTTTAGGCTGTCAAGTACATCTTCTGCTTCACATGAACCATGAAATTGAGTAGGGAAAGGAATGTGCTCTGCTTAGAATAACGAACACATGGAGAACACTTTGACGTAAGTATTCGCCTTTCATTTTGCATTTGTAGCGATGCTTTACTTCCACAATGCAGACAACGCTAACTAACTTCATATATGTATGTTAGGTTTCAACTTAGGTTTTAGTATTGTGTGCTAATAGTAATGGTAAGACGGAATTGATTTGCTGCCGTTCGTAATTGACTGAAACATCACATATATTTTTCAACACAGCAGCAATACCAAGTAGTGTCTTGCATTACAATGTTGAGCAAACAGAAGTTATCATTCCCATTTGGGTAAACACGTGTAAAGCTCTCCAGCTTATGTCCTCTTCATATTTGTAAACAACACAGAGAGCTGGTGGCAAATAGGCATGCAGCAGTTTGTTAAAGAGTGTAAAATGAAGCATTATGCTTGTAAACAGTCTGATAATGCGTAGGGTACACCGCTGCAAAGGCATTTGGTGTCCGTGTTGAGGGCTCAGGATGATTAATTCTATTAATTTTAAGTCCAATTGTAAAGTAATTGCATGGATTGCATCGCTGGATGAGAGTGCTAGTATGCTTCAGTGATTGAGTACCACTCCTCATTCGCATGGTGATTCAACTTCTGATTGTGTTAGTTGTCTTTATGGTTAATGGCTGTCTGATGTGACGCGTGTGACGCTGGTTACCTTATATAAGGCAAATTCAGCCCCTCCAAGGCCAAGATTGGAATTTTGTTGATGACGGCAATTCAATTAACGAAGTAGAAAACCATTTGATTAACGACCGGAATCGGTGTGGGTTACTAAAGGATCGGTGACGTGCTTAACAGTGGCATCGTCTGCAGGACCAGTAAAATGGTATTACCAAGCATTCGACACCGCATAGTCCGAAACACAGGGTGAAGGGGGCGGGGTTGTTTGATAGTAGGTTTTACGGTAGGTAATGGCATGGGTCACGCTCAACTCAACAATTTTTGGCCATTTGTTATGGGTCCCTAGACAAGTTCCGGAAAACTGCTGGGATAATGGAACAGCGGCTGTTGATAAGCTTTGATTTATTGATGCTTTGTATCAATTGACAATTATAGCAAGATGACCTGGACCACACTGCAGACCGCAAATAGCCATTGTCGAGCTGTCAGACATCTATAACTTATTGAAGGACCGATTGATTGTTCCAGGCATTAAAGTAGGATTCTTATGGACGACACGGTGTTATTTAACAAACGGCGATATTATTCTTCATTTGCTTCGATTGATTCTTCTTGAACCATGGTTGTACAGCATTGGCAACTTACGTCGCAGATATCACAAAGGCAGACGGAGAGGTCTTGGGCTGCTACCCCAAAACATTAAACGTCCTTGAATGTGCGAGAAGACCACTGTTTTTAACGTGAACGTGTTAATGGTATACGTGGCTTATTATCCAGGAACAATTCGCAAATATGATACTCACTTTATACCAAATTAAAATGGGTGATTTGGATATATATCAGGTGATGGTCAAAGCTGACCATATGGTAGATAGATTCCAAGACAATTACAAAATACCGCCGTTGGGTATGTAGAATGTCAAAAACACGCCGCTGTTTTCTTCAATGGTTAAGTACTCTTATTTACAGTAAGCGTTTGCGGGAAAACCGATGACCTAGTAAGATAAACGCAGAAAGAATGTGTATAGAATATAATGCATAAACTAGCAACGTTAAATCAGAGAAAAGCTATGAACAAACATCCCTCCCAAGCGCACAGAATGTCTGCTATGCAAAACCATCTTCTTTATCACTAAAGCCACAACTAATGAATGAAAAGCTTTGTTTTTGGTTGAGAGAACTGGGTGCTATTACGTTAGCATATAACCTTACATCTTCGCCTGCTGTTCTTGATAATGACGCTGCCTCGTGTTTAAATCTCTACTCTTTTATAGATTTCCAATCGAGTGCTTCACCGTCTGGTTTACGGTTTGATAGACCAGCTAAATACACATTAGCACAGAATTCGGCCTCTTTTGATATTACGAGGCTTACGTAGAGTTAAAAGGAGAGTATTGTCCAATTGTGAGACAAAGTGAGAGCTGGCAAACATGGTGATGGCAGTAAAGCCGGTATCATTATTTGATATTTTATTATCACCCACACTCACTAATATGTACTTTGTTCAATGCAGCAATCTCATCATGACTTTCACGAAAATATAAATCATCACATTTAGGCGATAGACACTTGTAGTTGTTTTTTACAGTGCAATATGTTGACCGCCTTTTGCTGCATATAGCAGCAAATGCTTTAATGCGACTTATGCCAAGATGTAGCATGCATAGTTTAGGATGGAATGATGCAATGCTTTGAGCTGTCTCATGCACCAAGCGTCTATATGTTGACATATGTACTTGTTGATATCTTCGTAAGGGAAGTTTTGTTTTTGGTCTCCCTGTTAGAGTGTCTGTCATTTGCAAATTTGCAGCTTTCTGATCGCATGTACCTCGGGAAGTTATGAACTGGTGCAGAAAGTTAATAACATATTAAAATTTTAAGGTGAGATTATCTACGGAACATTGAATAGATACTTTTATAGGCCAATCGATCTACCCTTCTGTTGGGCAATTTTGTAAAATCGACTTTCTTTTATGTAAAGACAGCACCAGGAGTCTCGCAAACAAACGTGGCCGATATACATTTCTTTTTGCTTTGTATAATTCAATTGCTGTATAATCATTAAGGTAATCGTATAATGTATACTACAACCAGCCGTTAACGTTATCATAGAACCGATTCATTGAAAAACTTCAGACACATGTAAGAATCTGTACAATGACAAAACGTCGGCCAAACGTTTTTCAAAGCAAATGCTAACTTCTGTTAATAGTATGCTTTTTTATCTGCAGAATACACCACTACAGCATTGTGTACAGTGTTTGTGCGACCCTTTCCTATGGTCCACAGCAAAACAATGTCGAACGAGTCATTAAAGATATTACGTACAGTATTTAAGTATGGATTTGTATTCGACCATTATAAAAGTCATGTTAGTATGCTGGCTGTAACTACGACACCTGGGTCACAAAACGTATTGTAGAAACTGACTCTGCGCTAGAAAAATATCATAGCAACCTTTTTGTGCTCCATACTCGTGTATTTGAATTGATATATGAGGAAGGCTGATGTAGACATTCTTATCGGCAACATCCAGGTTGATGAATAAGAAAATGAAATCAATCTTGAATTAATGGATAATGACAATTGAAACTTTCGAATGCCACATGGCAATGAAAACATTTTCCACCTACGTCATCTAGATGATGATCAATGACTACGCTTTTATGTTTCTACATTAGGCATGGTAACAATTCTGACTGAGTTAGAACAGCAAATGGATTGCAGTTTTCCCAATGACAGCGCATCAAATCGATTCTATCCATATATTGCCACTGCTGCACTTATCTTCTTATCGCCATATTGACAACCTATTGGCTACATTAGCTGAGTGACCGATTCTGCTTCGCCAGTTCATTAACATCTAAGGCATGGATTAGTTTCGTTTGATGCAAGCAAACCTCTGCACAACGAAGTTATTGACTTTTTTAAATATTACTAACACAAGTATATTTCAACGGAAGGTCAGTCATCTGCGAAATTGTAAGCTCATGAAATATGAATTGGAGGTCGTAGTAGGTTGGCATATCAACCAAATCTGTATTGTTACACGGTTTATAGACATAATGACGCCGTACAGTGCAAAACCCTTTAGTGAATATTGAACACTTGGGAAGAAATACTATGCAACTATGTCTAATATACATTTGGCATTAAACTGGGCGATAATCAGATTTTATTTCGATGTGCATCTGCGCGCATGCGGATAGAGGGATCTATGATAATCATATTGATTACTGATCGTTGCCCATTTATGTCTATGTTGACTGCTATTGGAACCGATATTACATGGTGGGATACATAATATGCTGCATGGCGACTCTTGCTCCAAGCTTGCTTCCATGAGAAATAACTATACTTCCACGTTTCTGAAGCCTTGGCATTCGACCGCAGGGGGTTATTCCAAAAATAATACCCATCAACTGCCACTGTAAGCCATTACCGCCACATCAATATAGACAGTCCACTGGTTGCATTGACACTAGTTATTGACACTTACGTTGCGTATGCTATGAACGAAATCTTCTACGTCTGGGGTAATGAAAGCCATCCATTCATCTGATGCTACCATTTATCGACTCTAACGTAGTTTTGTAATGGCATATGATGGGAATGGACGATCGCACTTCGGGAAGCAGATTAGGGTGGATGGGAAAGGTCGTAGAGTCCTGGTGCCGTGTGGGACGAGTCAACAGTTTTATTGCCTGATAGATTCATTCACTATTGCAGGTCTGGTGTTTGGTAACATAGTATACTCTCCTCTCCATTAATCTTGATGACCTCCTCATTGAACTTTTGTCCGAACTGTCTGTCAGAGTTGGTTTAAATACAAATGTCTGCTGTTTGCGAGGCTTTAGTAATGGGATCACTAACGATTCTGGCGTTTGTGTTCTACACAGATGTTGCAATATTTACCTCGGTAGTTGAGACAAACAAATGCTATTAATTTATCGATATAGTTTTGGGGTTCAACATCACCTTTCGGTTTCATACATTGTGGTGAGAACCCGTATATTTTTCCAGTTATTTAGAAGTGGTCGCGGACTGAATTGAGCTGCTTTCCAACTACCAATGGCTTGCTGCAGATATGAGAATTGGTTGAGCTATTGCGGTGTGCGGTGCACCAATGTAAGCAAACCATCCTCGTGCATCATGTGTTTGTCAATGTCATGGGATCTCAGTGCTTTGGGTTGAGTGGTCATGAATAGTGCGCTAGCGAGGTGTTTGGTAAGCTGGGCTGTCTAATCATTTTTGCATACTTAATGTGCTGATGCAAAAGTGGTGTAGTATTGTCCTTTAATATATAATTTTTTGATATTAAGCTTATCGGCTGATTTTGCGCAATCATAAGCCTTATTCATACACTTGTTCTGCTTTGTACTTGCGTTTGGCATTAAGTTACAGGTCTAACTGATAGTGAATTGTAAAACGGCAGCCCTAGGAATTTATTACCATATTTGTTATTCCTTTGTGTCAGCGCTCCATATGAATGGCAATTGCCGTTACATACGTCATACTTCTGCAAAGACAATTCTTTTGCAGAGATATGGACAATTCATGTTAGATTCGCAAAATGCTATTTAGTTTGACCGCAGCAAATAGTTGTAGCGATTATGATGTAGTCGTAACGATCAATAATGCTGATTCGTGCAAACTTCTGAAAGCCGCTATGTTTTTTCAGAAAAGTTACAAGCCGGTTAATCTGATGGACTCTGACAAATGGGCGAACATATGCTAAAACGTGAATGGAGCTATATACCTTTTTAGCCATTTAGTATGTTTTTTTCAAATACCGGTTAATACTGGCATGGACTCAATAACAGCAACCAGTTTGCCAATGACAAATGGGCGAACATATGCTAAAACGTGAGCGTGTTGGGCTAGTTAGCAACGTGCATCTGCGAGCTATACCTATGCAATTTAGCTGACATGATGATAACAGCGAGTATTGTTTTTTAACGCAATATAATGCCGTATTAAGATTGTTGTGTTCTCTGCATATTCACAGTTGTGGTTCATTTTCAAACATCAATGGCGGAGCCCAACCATAGTGAATCATCGCCTCGGCGGTTCATGACTCACTATTTACAAAGCTACCCAGTAAAGGATAATTAGCTCACTGAACAATCTATTAGTTCCTCAAGCGAAGTAACAATTCTGACAAGTTTACGGCCTCAACTAGATTGATAGCTCAAACATGTCTGCTTTATGTGCTCGTTTTACCTGTTCTACAAAACTACCGATTACCGATTGGTGTTTACCTAACTGGTCCGCGCATGTATTTATTTTATGATAAGCCATAATCACATTTCCACCATTTTCCAAATCTATCAATTCTGCGCAAATACGCCACACCTGGCACAGCTAGAGGTGTGGTTCTGTTTAACAAGGCCTAGTGGATAATATTTGTACGGCATTAAGACACTCTAGGCTTTGAACATGGATGTCTTTGGATTTGCATGTTCATGGAAGCTTTTGAAAGGCATTACGCGACGAATTCTGTATTCCAATGTTGAATCTGTGCCGCTCGAGTGCGGGTAGTGCCAAATATTCACTGTTGCACGTGCGGGAGGAAGTCATTAAGAGCACACTTTACTGTTTACGGGAGTTTTGTCACTGCTGTTTTGGTAGAAATTGCCAGCACTAGGGATATGCTTCGACCCTTTATCTGCAATTTATGAATTTTGAATGAACCATACACTTCTGTAACGCGACGGGAATTGGTGCAAGCATTTGTAACTGGCAAACGAAATGGTAAAGAACAGCTGATGATCATGACGTGCAGTGTTAGTTCACTGGATGCCCACTAAGATTATGTGATGCGTTTAATGACACTACGCGTTTCAACGCGATGCTACATGCGTTTATCATGGAAATTATATTTTTTCAACAAAAGCTCCTTGACAACAGCCTCTGAATTTTGTGCATAATAAAAATTGTTAATGAATAGAGACCAGTACCAACGCATGCGCAACTCTGCCATTTTCAATGACATTATAGCTAAAAGTTTGCCCTTTTCAACTTCAAATAAGAAAATCGGACTTTACAAAGGCACATAAAATAGCTTGGATCACCGATGGGTCTGGATTTAACAAATACTCAAAAAATACGAGTATGAGTCGATTAATTTTTTTCAAAACAGAGTTAGGATGGTTGTTGATGAATGCACCTTAACCGTACGTCGAATATATTCCTGCCTATTTTGGGAGAGTTACTGTCCCTGCGTCTGACGATGATTTCTAAGGCGGGTGCTTCTTTGGACACATTTGTATTGGGACATGATAGAAGTTTCTATCGTGCTGAATTTCAAGTAGCAATTGCAGTCGTGTGCTTTCAGAATAGTCTAGTAATGCACTTTTTGAAAATCTCAACCCTGTACGCTGGCTGTCGCTGTGTACTTTGGTAAATGCAATGAAGCGAGACATAAACTATTCATTGAAATGAATCATAAAGTTATTTTAATGGGAAATTCTGTATATTGCAACGACGGATGAATCAAGTCGTCTTGATATAGGTCACATTATCTGAGTTTGTCCGGCGATCGCCGAAATGTCAAAAGTACTCCCCATTTGAAGTGCTGATTTGGTTATCAATATTATTCAATTGATGATTCGATATCATTCTTGGATTTCCCATGGCATTATTGGCCGGAATCTATGGGTTAAAAATAAACCCAATAAGGACGATGATAAGGACCTAAGTTAGTTGATATTTTTAGAATAATATTAGAAATTATACCCTTAGAAGCTTGTTCAGCATGCCTGATGCCATCACCATCATTGTTAGTTCTGTCATTCGCAGGTTGATATAAGCATTAATGTAGGTAAACATCTATGAATTAAGGTACATTCAAAAGACTGTTATGAAATGCGTTTCGACAGATTATATGCAGCAGTCTTGTCAAAACTATGCATATCATTGGACATAAAGAAAGCAAGAACATCTCCATACCATCGATTCATTCGAATACTATTAATGATGATTAGGGCAGGTATTAAGAAATAGGATGAACGGGACCAACAATTAAATTACCTACAGTAGAATTTAAAGGGACAGGAACGACACAAGTTCTTTCGCCTGGTGATTGTGGGGACAGAATATGGCTTAAAACAACAAAATTGCACACAACCATTGTCCGATACTTCACTAAGAATGTCTGCATAAGATTATTCAGAAAGACGACAAACAATGCTACCAAAATTCCGCAGAGCCCCCCTAAAGGCTAAGGCTATGTCACTCATTAAGATGGGTATCGTCATTACATTTGTTTGTGGAATACGATAATAAGAGCTGGTACCGTAACGACAAGATGGGACAATGAAAACCCAGCGTATGATGTGCATTACACTTTAATTAATAATTCTTCGATTACCTAGTCAAAATTGATTTGTGTTTTGAAAAAAGAATTACTTATCTTTTGATTGGTTTGTGGCGCCGTTGTATTCATTAAACGAATAAAAGATCATCATCAGTAGTTTTATTTTGGCGGGCATTTTATATCCATATCTTTCCCGTATATAGTATTATTTACAAACCTTTCAGTATTATCATTATTGATTTTCTTAAAAAGTGTCCTCTGTTACATTATTTATTGTGCTGTGGTGCTGACATACTCTAACATTTTCAGGCTCTTATATAATCCACAATTTTCATGCTGTATTGCACAGAATAGTGGCGCTCCTAATTTCATTCTGAGCTCACAATAACCGAAACGCAATCAGCTTCGACTTAACGGCTCTGCTGGTGTGAATTGAAGAGCGCTAAATGTTTAGTTGTATCAACTCATTGTCTGTAAAATTGCCAAGCGTAGCAGTAAATATATGTTACGCATCAATGCATCATTGATATTTGTCATCATTCCGTGTGCGTAATGGCAAATCTGCTGTAGAATATGTATGAAAAGTGACCACTGAGTCTAAGTTGGAACTGTTGATGTGCATAGAATTAGAAAAAGCATATGCGGTATTCTATATGTCATGGTTAAGTGCCTTTGGTAGGCTTCTCAAATAAGTCTTTAATCACTTTAGATTTTTAAATCATATAATTATGTAGCGATGTATCCCCCATCAATACATTCTTAAGGGTATCCATGCAGACATTTGCGTAAAACGACATTGGTGGGATAGGTCTCACCCCAAACACCACCGCTTTGCTCTTCTATACTACTTCTAATTGCATATTGCGTACCGCAACGAACAGATGGAGTATGCGTTTCTGGCGGTACCATTTACAAACAGCACCTGGTACGTTGCAAAAATGCACCACTTCACCAAACCATGCGAGAATATCGCTGCATATAAAAATATTTATCTTCTTGGCATTTGGCTGCCAAGTACAATAGGTTTAATAGTCTCAGGCATGTGTTTCGAACATTACGACCCAACCAGTCAATTACCCACCTCAACGAAGTGGCTTTATAAACGGAATCTAATATGTTATTCAGTGTGATTCTAAGCTATCTCCAATATGCATGATATAGACATCCGAAATATGCCAATAATCCTACAGACTTGATTATCAGAGTAATAAACTTGCGTTTCTCAATGATAATATCCGAATGATTAAAACATTGTACGTTGAATGCTTCCAAGTCATTGACCAGTACACCATTATGTACTGCGGACAAGAGAATGTAACTCGGCTGTGTACGCTAACAATCATCACTCCAGTCACAACACATCGTACACCAATACTGTACCAGTTGTACAACATGTAACTTTGCTAATGCCGCAAGTGGAATCCATCAAATTACACTGCCACACACGATACTATTTAGCAAGGGAAACGCACAGCAGATATTCGCTTCATCAAAATGCGACAACAATGTCTAAACAAACCAATTTAGGACACACATTAAGATGTTGTTTTCACAAAACATTGGAGAATCGTTAGAATATTTCACAGAATATAACAGCTGCTCATTCAATGCTAGGTTGACAGAGTATCATAGTTTATTCGTTAACAGCAGATTTTGCCTTTTCATTGTCATCTGTATTTTTGGGTCGTATTTGGCGCTCAGCATGAAATCCGTATGTAATCATCATTAATATCTACTAACATATCATGATTTGGGCTGCAACATGAGAGTTATAGCGGTCCATGCTCTTAATTATAGATAAAACCTCATTTGGAAGGCTTTAAGAATGCTTTAAGCATAATACTATGCGTGATGCGTACATAATTGAGATATTGGAACAGTTACTTTCAAATATAATAAGCAATTTAGGTAAAACAAGCTGTCAACAGGCGCGCTTCACGATATATTAATAGAGTTAAGGTTATTGATCCCACCGGTACCGATTAAGCGTGACTTTGTGGGTATGATGTATTTTTCTCTAAATAGAAAACAAAATGAATGAAGCGCAGCTTTTGGTAATCAGCTTACGTCTTCCAACGAAGGAGTATTTTCATTTGCATTGGCAGAACTGATATCTCACATGTGAGTGCTTTACGAATCGCGCTATTCCGCATATAGCGTATGTAGTTGTGTACTTGCATTTACATGGTGCGGGCTGGATTATTTTTTAGACAATTTCTCCCAACCAATAAATTCAACCTCCCTGTTAAATATGCTACTCCAGCCGCGAAATCACTTTTCGAGCGTTTTAACCAGACGAGAATATTTTTGACCATTTTGAGTATTTTCAATGAAGCCTTCGTATTGGTATCATATATATCCCTGAAAAACTTATGCGGCTTTAGAAGTGCATTTGTAGAAGCAACTTTATATCTTGTTGTAGCAATTAAGAATTACCCGGTTAAAAAGAGTACAGTGTTTGTGCTGACACAGTGGTTTCATTTGCTATCCGTAGCGACAGGTGCTTAAGCTCCAAGATAGCATTTGCAAATGTGCATGGTCTTTACGACCAACGGGTCGACCCCTGTGTCAATAATGACAGTTTCATGCATTATCATGGACATTTGTATGAATGTTGATGTAGCTATCCTACGCCACCACCAACTGACCAACGTATAGGTACGGTGATCAAGCTTCATTCATGGGTGGATAAATTAGCATATACCTTTGGAGATCCACATTAGGCAGGCTATTTGTGCAGAAAATACAGCGCTGCAAGACCCCAATTATTTCCTATAACATGCACGGCAGGGTAAGAAAGTTCTAGGCTATGATGCAAGCTCGAACATGAGTATGAACAATTTATTGGTCTAACACTTTCTGCACCCTTGCTGTATGTGTGGAACGCTCTATCTCTGTGACCCATGGTAATATGTTGATACGTTTTGCTTTCTTAATTTCTTACATGTCTAGGAATGATTTATATTTTTTGCCAAAGATAGACAGGCACTCAATCAACCTCTTCACGAAGCAAAACCTTTTAGCTTCATGAATTTGCCGACGAGTATGAAATCTAACTCATTGTATTGCTAACAGTCTTCCCATATTCATCTGCACTGGGAGTGTCTTAAGGTAACTTTTTTTGAGTGCAATTTCCATCTCATGTATCGCCATTAATATGTTGAATTGCCACGTTTCCAGTTGTTATTCGTCTCAAATCTCAAAGCGTATGCATGGCCTATCGATCGATTCTGTTGATCACATATGAGAACTCTTATGCAAACTTAATGATAGATCAGATTTGTGCCTTTCTGTATGCGTCATTATTTAGACACAAACATCAATGATCTTGATACGTTTGAACGGGGAGAGTGTACTGAGCCTGAGATAATCCAGTGCACTTGAGGTCTATCCCGGCATGGTACCAGAACAATTTGATTTGTACTTATCTTTCTAGAAGCACTAGGTGAATATAACACAGTCGGGATGCTTTAAAAGCAATTTGAAAGCAATTTTTAGAAGCCTTCTCGCACTGCACACTTAACATGTTTAACAGCCGTGTCAGCAGTTAGTATTAGATAGTCTACACCACTCCACACCACACACGCCGCACACCATGCAATTGTCTTCGAGCTGTGCACAATTCTCATTCGAATTGCAGCGTTTACCTTCGGTCTGAAATCTGAGACAATCCGGACAGCATTGTGAATGGTATTGCAGACGCAGCGTCAATTGGGATTTTGTTTTGCATTCATTGAGAGGATATCTTGTGGACACATGAGTAAGGACAGCAGAGCATTGTAGGATGGTTACCTATCTTGGTCGAGCATTGAATGGGAAGGATATGCAAAGCACAGCACTATGACAAATACAGACCATATAAATAAAAGCATTGTACTTGCCCGACATCTTACACGAATGTAACCATTTTTGACATTTGACTGGGACTAAGCTTCGCTAACTGATGCCTCATATTTGATGTTGCACATTCGGTCGCGTTATTTGACCAGAATATCTGTGCGCCATCATTGCATGCTCGCTGTGAAATCTTTGCGCCCAAAAAACGCCATATACATGTGTCCAGCGCCTCATGTGGTCTGGTTTAGTTTAATATCAAGAGATTTAACCTGCATTGTCGGATCACAGGTACTTTCATATGTACTTACTGGCACTGCCATTATAGAGAATGTATTAAGAACTACTACACGACATGATACCTGAGTTGTGCCAAGTTAGCAATGGCACTGAAGTGGAGCTGTTAACGAATCGCAGCCGTTTTGATCCGTCCCCGTTGATGATCTCCCTCGTGCTGCAAGCGACGTTATGCTCCACTGCTTCATTTCATATTAACGCAATGCCTCACCTGAACAAGAACAACCGGTACGGAAGTGCCCTCCAACACCTTTTATATGCTGATAAATCGCTTGCTCTCCGATGCCTGCAAGTAATAGTTTCGACTAAGTGAATATGTCAAGCTATACAGCAATTAAGTGCCAAGTGAATATGCTCTCTGGGTGGTGTACTTGACATGTTGGTGCTGGGTTTGATAAGATTATTCTTCTTATCATAAGAGCATATTGGTTGGGTATGATGCGAGTTCCTAGGTTCAGCCTCATTGTGCTATGGTTATTACATTCACACCTGCAAAGTTTGCTTACCTACAGGAAGGTATTCATGCGACTGCGTTGTGACGAAACATTGTGTAATTAGAGCAATCTCGTTGATGGCACATTAACAATATCGCACCCAGCAATAATTCTGCTACATTTGGTGTAGCTAATGTATAGTACAATCTCGTGGTGCAAAAAGTGGTTGCTTATCAACCTTTCAAAAGCTGCTTAGTGTGTGTTATGGGTCATTAACAACTATCAGAGCAGAGACCATCCAAAGAGTAATAAAATAAGCAATACATTAAGTTGCGTGATGTACGCTTGTCTAGGAATTTCAACCATTAAAATATGAACGTCATCAGAAGTGGATGTTGAATATGGTAAAGCCCATAAAAAACCGTGGCAAGGTCAATTAAATAGTAGCAGATTTTGAGGTTGCTTAATTGACTGCGGATATATTGTGCCTCAATGTTACCCACATCGGCACAGACAATGGATAAATTTTCGTAAAAATGTAGTTTGTAAGTGACAACTATGACATATTATCGACTTAATCAAAACGTAGAGTTATGTCAGTTTGTTCTTTGAACAGCCTTCCGACTATGATACTGAAATTTATTAGTACTATATTAGGGAATCGAAAGCTTACATGCTTTGGCTTCGGTATCTGTATAGGGATTGATAACCCTAGCGTCCAACTCACGCTCTTTGGTTTCCGACAAGGCTATGCCTATATGAATGTCTCTTCCCACATTTAATAGATTTGCATTAATGTGGACGTATTTGGTCATGACACTAACGCACAATGGGTGCATTTAGGCGTCACATTGCCCGTCCCATTGTGCCATGCATGCGTCTACGTACGCATCCTTTCATATGCCTATTCCCAATTTGGTGCCTTGCAATGTACTCGGTGATCAACAGGTGAGAGTGAGCATACGCTGTGCATGTTGGAGAATCGCACTGATTGAACGGATCGGGAAAGTTACCAGCTCAATGTAGTACCAGAACACAAGAGTGTCGTGTAAGAATTTGGCATGCTTCAATGTAAAGAACCAAAGAACTGAAATAAGGTTCAAACGTCTGTATTCCAGCATCATTTGTAATTATAAGCGAGGCAATCGGGTTCGTATTTTACTGGGTAGTTACTGATAGAGGATTTTAGAGATTATTTCCATCTGGTAGAGATAGAAAGAATTACCAATCAGCATGTTCATTTAACTCCATTTGAGCGATTTATGCGTATTCAAGCAATGGAACAGACCAGCTGTATGTTAGCCGTCTGATTATGAACCAACAATATTGTAGTGGTATTTGATGCCATGATTGCTTGTTCTTAGCTGAGTTATGTACTAAACCGAGCTTCCCAAATACCTGTGACCCCTACCCCGCGAGCTAATCGATCCATAGCATTAATTGTGCGCCTTGATTACCGCGTTCAATGTTAAAGTGTAAATAAATGGTATAAAACAAACATGCTAACTACATAATGTATATTCTATATTTACGAGTTATATGCTCATTATTTTGTTCATTGAATGGCCATATAGTCTCAATTATTGTTGGAAGAACTGATTCATAATTTATATCGCAGAGAGCGTTCACTCTATTTAGCGTTTGCGACCGCGCCTATTAATTTCCATGTTGTTTTTAGACGTTTAGATAAACAGTGTGCGCGTTCACATATCTTACTTAGCGTAGATACGCCAATACATTACCACGTGCCCTGCAAGGGACTCGATAATATAACATTATTCAAGATACGGGTGGCAAACAGGCGGATCAATGCCACCAATATCGCCAAGTAGTCAATTATGGGTCACGTTTGTAGCCGCTTAATCAAACTGTTCGTTTCACTATAACATTTATATATGTCTTTATGGAAAATAAAATGTTGCATCCAACTCGCTAGGATATACAAATCCATGTCTGTAGTAATAAATAAACAACAAAGTAGGTGGCATATATCCAACTATTCACTTTGTAATTTTGTCCGAGAATGCGACTTGAAGAATTCCAGATCAACAAACGGCAGTAGTTGTCCACGTGAAGGAATAGTGTAAACCAACAACAGTCATGCATAACAGCATACCCATTAAACCGCTTTTCCTTCATAATACGAGTAAATGGAGAACATTCAAACCATATGTATTATATGAATTCGAATGTGATAGTACGAAAACGTATTGTATAATTGTATCCTTGTGATGCAATATTGAGAGGAGCTTAGGTGACAGCACTGCAACTGGATGGTAAATTAAGTTAGATTATTGCAAAACAGCTATGGATAGACTATTATGAATATCGGATTAACTTTGTTAAAAAGTAATTTCGCCGGTCATCTTTTATTTCTGTATTAGTATGTTCACTGAACACATGCCCCACTAACCCACTACAACTGTCTGGATCCAAATTGTCTGTGCTGGTGCTGGAGAATATATACTGAGGCTTGTGCTCAATTGAACGGTCATGTTGCAGCAAAAGATTCTTAACATTCTTATTGCGTGATGTTCAAGGCGCCATTAATGAAAACATAATGCAGCGACATATAACATTGAAATGGTCAATCATTTGTATCACCGATTCTGGTTTATGAGAGAATCAACAATAAATAATTAATTAATTAACATATTGTACCGATAACTAAACCACAACGAATTCGGTTGGCTATATCTTGACGTGCACTTATTAAACACATAACACTATAGAATGACATGTAGCTTCATATAAGCTAAGTTCAATGCATATGCTGTTTCATAACTGCGGTGAGTCCTGGTTATCTTGACACATCATGAGCTTATTTTATAAACACAAATATAATGGGGCCAATATGACTAACCTTTCTATCTTATCCAATTAGAGCCAAACCTTTCTATCTTATCCAATTAGAGCCAACAGCTCAAGGTAATGCTTTCCTTGTGTCTCTAAATGAAAGGAAATGGCACAGTAACAGTAGCATGATGTTCTGTCTGATACTGCGTATACTGGGCAACACTGGAACGAGCAGTTGCCGTGCTGGTGTGTTTATGAGCGTGTATGTGTGTGCGCGTGTGTGCGTGTGTGTGCGTGTGTGTGAATGTTGTTAATAACAAACTCATCCTGGATTTAATGGATACAGATTACAGTTTGTCAGATGATAGTAATAATTATTAACGATGCATTAATGGTTAATTTTAAATCACATTGCTATTGATATCTATTCATTTAGCTTATTGTTATTTAAAGCGTATTCAAGCTATCTCTTCCTTGTTTCTAGTAGCTTACGAGCCAACCGTTATGTTTTGCAATGCAGTTCGCCGTCATCGACATTAGATTCTCAGAGATGAAAAAATGGTCACCCAAGAACTAATGGTCATGTGTAGACCGGGAACAAAATGTTAATACTCATTCGCAACTACCAATATATTCGGGTAAAATATTTCTTAAAAGCACTTGTCCACGACAGCATGATGAATATCTTTTTAAAGAGGTCACAAGGCGATTGGAAGAGCTTTTCTTCGTAATTGTGTCCTTGCCATAGGTTTTACTAAGGAGTACCAGTATCCCCGGGTTAGATCTAGTAAATATAATTCGTGCTTGGTATAGAAGTTGCAGTCCTTAGTTGACCCATTGTTAAGCAGCCAACAACATAATAATACGAATTTACTTGTTCATGGCCACAAGCGCATATGAGTCACGGCCCAATGAATAACGTTTAAACGGTTGTTACACTGACAGTTATAGACTAGGATTGGCATATCCCATCAGTGGCACCATTACATGTATTTTCAATATGATTTATGAGACGACCATTTCGACAATTTATACAAAGTGGCACTGTGGACAATATCGTCAACAAGATGTTTTGCCATTATTTGTACGAATAATTGTGCTCATAAATGACAGATCTATGTAGCTTTCGGCTGGCATTGAAGTGCCCGTACTTCGTGCCTCGTTGTTGGAGATCTGTTCCGTATGGTTATATAATGTGACTTCTATCTAGCTGTAGTTATGACTTGTGTTCTGGTCATGACACTGAACAATAGCCATATTAACTGCTCTAGGTGGAGCAAGTGCTACGACTAACGGTTCACAAGAAGTTTAAGGCAGTACCGAAAACAGCAGCCATACACGTAACTGGCAAGTGTCCGACAATTAGAAAGCCGGTTCAGCGAACGTATACGTAAGCGTGTGCATTTGGGATAGTCATTCAACCGATTCCTCATTCCGGTATTTAAAAAAAACTATCACATAATCAACATAGCTCGAACATAGCCTCAACCGAATGCATAATATTTTAACACTTATTTGTCTGACATCGATTACCTTCAACAACATGTACGCCGTTTCTATGTATTAATAGTATCAGGCTTGTGTATTCCCTCGTAGTTATTCCAGCACAATGTGTAAAAACGGTCTTACGAATGAATATCAAGCAGATACATTTCAGACGTCGTTATGAATTTTGATATCTCGGTATATTTCGATGTAGGATATGCAGTATAGTCCTTGAATACTTCGTGTGGCTTAAACGTGTGCAACACCTTATGATTAAATACTACTAACACACGTTTCAATATACAATGATCTTCTGAAACATATGCAATTTATAAATGTCAAGGGTTCAAGAACATATTACAGTTGGTGTTTGTGTGTGTGTGTGTGTGTGTGTGTGTGTGTGTGTGTGTGTGTGTGTGTGTGTGTGTGTGTGTGTGTGTGTGTATGTGTTGTGTTTGTGTGTGTGTTGTGTGTGTGTGTGTGTGTGTGTGTGTGTGTGTGTGTGTGTGTGTGTGTGTGTGTGTGTGTGTGTGTGTGTGTGTGTGTGTGTGTGTATGTGTTAGAGAGTCTAATGTAAAGAGGAGGCCGCCGTGATGTAATTGAATAATCAGCTTGTTTAATGGAGCTCTACCTCGATCAAATAGAGCAATCGTGGATGTACACTAACGCGTGTGATTATTCCATTATTCATGACATGTAAATGTGTAAGATGATGCCTTTCTCTACCAAAGTGGTGATGTTTTTTTTTCTGCTTTCGTAGCATTTGACGTGTTTGTTTACCTATTTAAACATAATTTGAATTAATACATGTGACTGCATCAAATGCATGCATCTCCCTACCCCGATGGTTGTATATACACTTGTATACGACTATACGAACACTGATTAAGCTGGAACATTCCGAAAATATGAAAGAAAGTATTCAAAGAGACCATGTGATAACAAGCTATCGTGAATAAAATTCTGCATCATTAATCCGGTCGCGCAAGCATCTTCCATTTAGTATAATGAGCATGTTTCAGTACAATGATAGCAGAATATTAGGGGTCGATTTCCCTGGTAGATATCATATTACATCTACTTAACAATTTCTGCTTCACATCTCATTCCAATTATGCAAATCTCCCATTGCGGGACATCCACCATGAAAAAGACAAACAACAGACTACAGCTGCACATGTTAACTGACTAGACTCAAGCGTAGGTGTGATACATG
The DNA here is from genome assembly GCA_034190875.2 of Urechis unicinctus. NCBI lineage: Eukaryota > Metazoa > Annelida > Polychaeta > Xenopneusta > Urechidae > Urechis > Urechis unicinctus. Next base: position 63,357,892 of record CM067343.1, on the reverse strand, counting down.
AGTAAACAGTAGAGAAAGTGATGCGGGCGAAAATATTATTATGCACAGTGCGGAAAGTTAATCTAATGCCACAACAATATCACAATCAGAGATTCAGTCGGTCGAAATGACGTCGATCGTGCTTTGTATACCATACATAATTGGAGCATCCTTCCATAACATTTTTATTCTAAAACAAGATGTGATATAGACCTGGTACTCTATGATTGTTTACTTTAATGCAATACGACAAATAAGAGAGCAACAGGTGCAGTTGAAGCTGCTGAGTGGTTTAAAAATCTGGTATGTTTTCATTGCTTTGTAATAATACATAATTTGAAAGAAAATAACGTAGCGTTAAATTAATAACGCTTTACTCTATGACAGCTATAAGTACTGTTTCAGCAGCAGGTTCGCATGTTTCGCATCATATCAGCTCAATCACTTTTTGCTATGGCAAATATGATGACAAATTGAGTAATGCTTCAGCGTCCAAACTAGCCAATGTAAGTAATGACGTGCATTGGCAATGAGCGATATGATATTGCAATCTAAATACACAATAACATGTTCACTCTGTCAATCCGCCACCCAGTTGCTGATGGAGACATATAGAAACCAGTTCACAGAGAATTGCAGCATGCTTATGTTTTATTAGCTATTTACCCACATCTAGAGTCAACTTTGTTTTACTAAGAAATTTATTATTGTGTAATATCAATAAACTATGTATGTTAGCGCTGCTATGCCCCAATGTTACGTCACTCCCCATTCAGGCAGATCACGCTCTAAGTATATACAATACTTCATATATATCTTGAAATGATAATTCTTTTGATTCATTAAAGCGGATGCATAACCAATTAGAGCTGATTTTAGTCCAAGGTTAGTTGTAAATGATTTATACAATGCCTATGGTATTTACCTCGGATTAATGTTTATATATGTCCATGGCTACAGTGAAGTCGCAGATAACGATTCCATTAATAGAAATTGGATCTAGGTTGAATATGGAGCGATGCGCTTGGATAAGTCTGTCTTTCTGCCAAACCAATTTGGAGCTCTGTCGTGAATTCCAGGTCAGATACATATATCTGACCTGAATATATCAGATTCATATATCTTATCCTTATCACCTCGCCATACCTCCAAGTATCCCAAAAGTAATGACATCGGGCCTATCATTCTCCACAAGTTATTTATACAGGCTCTAAGCACGAGCTAGCATAATTGTCACTTATCCATCATGACCCCAAACTTAATGCCACTGTTGTGGCCAGCTGGTCGCAACATATCCTCAACTAGACAAAAGATATTGCTTTTTTACCTTTTGTTACCTCATCAAATGAGTAGTTTCGGGAACGTAATAATATAATGCAAATTCACAACGGCGCTATGTTTATAGCGTACTTCGAACAATATTAACCGCAATGCGAGCACCATTGGTATTCGCAAGTGGGTACGAAACTTACTAGACCGCTAGGCTCGACAAAGTGCCGAACAATGTGCTCCATTACCTTCACATTTGTCGCATAATATCTCCCCCCCCCATTGAGAATATGCCAAGCGCTTTTACATTGTGTGCATATACATTTACAACTAAGTGTTGGTCACAGAGGTTGAAATGTCGGGGAAATATAATCAGGCGTAGTAATCTATGAATGATAATTTGAGTGTGTTTACCTTTGCGGTGACTATACATGTAAAACTTATATTTTGCTTCTCGATTAAAGCGCATATCATTGCCCCTTAAAACGGGAATTACGTATACAATCTTGATTGTGCCATCATTGTGCTATGAAAGGGATTTAATCACAAATGTACGACTGAACATGCTATTTTTATTGAGTGTTTTGTATGTCTAATTTGCAGGCAACCTTTTAGTCTCAGTTCAATGTAGTAATTCTGTCGCAATAATAATACGATCACAGTTAGGCATGAATTATACAACAATACGTTTTGATATGAGGTTTGGCAATTACTAGCTGGGGATAGTGGTAGGTTTAAGCCAAGCCACGAGAAACTATTTGATGCCCGTTAACTTATCTGACATTACCACATCCGTTCTTTTGCCAAAGGCAGTTATATATTAAACATGTACACAGCATAACTGACAATGCGAGTAGGGAATACAGTTTAATTGCCGGCAAGCACATTAAATATGGTTCCGCATGGCCAGCATGAAATAAAGATCAATGACTGTCTAGCACATTAAACATGGTTCAGCATTGCCAGTGTGAAATACAGGTCGATGGCCGGCAAGCACATTAAATATGGTTCCCCATTGCAAGTGTGAAACACAGGACAATGAACGGCTAGCACATTAAATATGGTTCCGAATTGCTTGTGTGAAATATAGGTCAATGACCAGCTAGCACATTATATATGGTTCTGCCGTGTCAGTGTGAAATATGGGTCAATGACCGAAAAGCACAGGTTCCGACCCAAATAACAATTTATTAGATGAGGTGATGGTTGAATTGATGAACATAGTGTTTCTTTGTCATTGTGTGTATTCCCTGCCACTCTATATTGCTATTGTAAAAGCTATTTAGAATAGGGCCATCAAAGCAAACTTATACATAGCTAGAAAGGAAAATGGAACAGAAACGCAACATAGAAGATGCTTTCTAGGTCCATTTTGTCTGAAGTTGTCTTGATAGATTTGCACACATTTGCATTGGATATGACCCGCATTTCTGAAATTTGCTTATGTGTTGATATAAGTATGAAGGAAAGTCAATGAATTACACGCTGAATGGACATGAGGATAAATCAAATTGTGTGTATGCTTTGCTATTTTGTATTTTGTACCACACTACTTGACCCCTAGTACAATGATATGACTGGTGTTGTATTTGTCTAGTACTGCTGCTATGGACACTGCTTGCTTCAGGGTGGCAGGATTCAAAATATTAAACAATTAAGGGCATGCATTGATACCCGCGAATTTCAACCTCTCCTAACACAAACGACGTACTTTACTATAGAAATTCACACACTTAAGGTATGTTGCACTGACAAGTAATTAAGTCTGTATGTAAGTCAGTAAGCTATTGATAGTACAGCTCAACTTGCATCGAGCGAGTTGGCATGGCCCACTTGGTAAAATCTGGGTCATGATGGCAAGACTCGTGAGGTGATGAACTATTCTTGCACCACCACATAATGTATGTTAGCTATCGGATGCTGATGCCTATGGGTTAAAAGATCACGGGAAAGGCGAAATTAAGCATCCTAGTTTTCGTTATAGCCTGCATAGTTTGATGGATCAGTAGAGTGCTAGGGAAAGGGTTAAGGATAATTGCACTAAAGTGTAATTGCTGTCCTAATATTTCCATAAAGAATGTACATGATACCCCAGTCACGTTAATCTATCTAACCTATTTTCAAAATATTTCCTCCTCAGCATGACAGCTCAGGTATCCCATAAAATGAATATATTTTCACCCATTATGATTTAAAGCATTGACGCATTTGAATAATACTTGACATATCTCACAAAACACAATATGATGTATACATCACGGGGTGCACATGAAATACATGCGAGAGATACACAGATATTTCAGTCGCGTATCGTAGATGGGTCAGCAGATGGATAATTTTAATATTGTTTTATGCTGCTACGTGTACGTCCCATTGCTTTCTCGTGCATTCCGTGATAACATCAAGGCGACTTTGCCAAGCACATATTGAGAACCAAACCGACGCAAATCGAGTTCTCACATCAATAAAACGATAATTCGCTTTTACTAATGCACAAGCGTTGTAACAATCACTTCCTGCCCTTGTTTCAAGATACATTGACAATACGATTCCTTGACAGATATCTAAACCAAAATGCAATTTTATGAAAAACATTAATACCAAGCATATATTGGTATAATTAGCTATTCGCTAAGACATTATGTTCGCCAATTCTCCGATTTGTATTGATTGAGGTGATAGCATTGTTTCGTCCTAATTTATAATCATGCTAATGGAAACATCCGACTGCATGTTGTGAGGCATATACTTACACTGACGACTAAATATGGACTGGAAATGAAACACAGCTGGTTGAGCTAGAACATTGCGACAATACGGATGCATATGACAAATATAATCAAAAGAGACGACGACCGTACATATCATAGTGAATGGAATTGTACATCAATTACCCAATGCTGCATTGGCAAGTTGAAGTAGTCACACATGTTCCTTGCACTCCATATAAATTCCAATTACGCGGTCTATCGATCAATAGCAATACGCTTCATAGAATTTAATCACGTCACCCGTTTGGAGCACAATGGAATCAACAATGATATATACAAACAAAACACTACAAACGTGAATGTTAATAGACTCGACCAAAGGGTATGTTTGATAAATGAGTGAACAGGAAAGGAAACAATACGGACGAATAAATAGTTATGAAAGGAAAACTCACGCAACAAAGAGCATTACATTGTCACGATCATTTATTCAGTCTGTCGATAACAAAGCAACATTCATTTTATGCCAATCGCTATGATAACAACCTTTTTGAAAAAAGGGCTGTCTGATAAAAGCTTGGTGCAATAAGAATGTTCACTTTAATGTTATTAGACGAACCCAAGTGGAACTAGCGCAATTGAAGCTTTGGAATGGTTCAAAAACGACATTCTATAACTTGTTATGTTATTATGTTATAATTGTTATATAGTCATACCTATAGTGCATGGAGTTAATCAATCGTTAGTTCTACTGGTATTTACTGACGGACGATTGTAAAGGTTGATTCAAGTATTCAAACAGCAGTGGGTTTTCACGAAGCCTACTTCATGCACCAACATTTGAAGTATATGTATGTGATTCACGCAGTCTTATGAATTGATGCGGAAGACTTTAGTTTCTTCAACACAATACCGTTCTCTACCTATTATAACTACAAGTATCCCAACAGCAGCTATGCACAGGTTCAGTTTACCTCAATATGTCACTTAGACATAGCAAAATCAACACTATAAGTCACTTGTTCACCCGTGTACTACACTCTAACAACCATTCGAACAGCTGACCCCTGCGACTACCTCTCCACATTACACATGTTCCCTTGTGCTTAACGGACGTTTGTTTGTTGTCATTTAAACTCTAATCACCGACAGTTCCGAATTCGGCCAAATGGGATCTCCAACACCTTGAAAAAAATACCTGCTGTATTATGTATAACATATATTTGGTTTGTAATGTAATTAAGCAATAAAATCCCGGGCACGGTTCTACGTTGCAGTACGTTACCGGTGAACACATCGCCGAAATTTCACGGTAATTGAACATAATTGAAGTCGCAAGAAGCGCTTTAGATGATGGCATAAGTTCAATTAATGGTCGGTGCATTATCAGTCGGCTAATTTAACTGTGATATGCACTGAAGTCAATATTTGAGAAAGCAATTTCGGCCAGTTCATACCCTCAAATTATGGCGCGATGTTAACAGGAATAAAGTTGAGATACTCATTGGTAGATAATGTTATCTCTATTCTAGGAACCTGCTTGATATGATCTAAGGCTACAAAGAATCATCACGCATAGTAATTGTATCGCCTGACGAAACACCTACTTGAACCTATACTAACGTTGCCATACAACTAGAATTCACAATGAGTAGATCTATGTATACGTATGGATTGTTCACATCGGCGCTCGCATTTGGAAATATGGGACTTACAAAGTGCATTGACCTTGTGTGTATAGTTTTACAGATAAGGATTGTTTATAAAGGTAGATGCGATTGTTTAGCATAATATATGCGCAGTGTACTTTGAATTGTAATTTTCGTGGTGAATATGGATGTTATAATTCACAATTTACAGACTTGCTACCTCGTAACCTGATAATAGGCGCATCATTGCCTGCCAACACAAAACAGGTCAGGCTGTGGGATGTAGTATACAATCGTGATTGTATTTAGATGAAAGGTCAGTTGTAGTGTAGGATAGTGTACAAAAATGAACTGGATCTATCACAGAGCAAATCATAAAGAAAATGATAGATAATTACTCATAAGAAGCTCAATACTTGTAAAAAAAGAATTATGGACAAGATCTACACATCAATCTATACAGTACACTTCAATCCAAGGTGTAAACTGACATACTTTTTTCACGATCAATTATATTTATAGATTGCTATGCTCCAGTATTTCATAATTCGCATCGATTTCCACTCCATCGGGGAGAGTACTTATGCAGTAGAATGCAGTCGTGCATACTCTACTTCCCCGTGTAACCACATCAGTAGATTGCCATGCAACACTGCGCCAAGAGCATTCGAACCGGAAGAGCCCCTTTTATTTCGTCGATTACGTAATGAATAGCTTGATCAAGCATACGGGGCGATAGAGGTTTCAACTTAGCGCCAATGCAAGGACCGACCACCCCTGGCACATACCACATGCAATGTCATGAATTTATATATAGATGTCTAAAACTATACACATACACGCACACACACACAAACACACACACACAAACACATGAATATATATATATGTTAAAATGTAGATATATATATCTCTGCGTATATATATCTACATATATAAATATATATAAATATATGTACATATATCTACATATATATATATCGATATAATATATCTTGTCATATAAGATATATATAAATATATATATATATACATATAATATATACGTACTTATCAAAGATATGTATAAATATACTTATATATACTTATATATATATATACTTATATAGATATATATATGCATATATATATATATCTTGTATATATATATATCTTTATATATATGCTTATATATATTTATGCATATATATGCATATATATTTTGATAAATATGTTCATCATATATATATATATATATATGTGTATGAATTTATGTTTGATATATATGTATATATATGCATGAAAATATCCATGTATAAATAATAACATACATACACATGTGCATATATATGCATATATATAATATATATATATATATATATATATATATCGATTAAAATGTATATATATCTATATATATCTCTCTCTATATATATATATATATATATATATATATGTATATATATATTAATATATATATATATATATATATATATATATATATATATACATAGATATAGATACATATATGTATGCAATATATGTATACATATATATATATATATATATATATATATATATATATATTTTGATATAAATATACTGCAATGTCATCCCCTAAATCGTTGCGGCCTCAGCATCTTACATCCCCAAAACTATATCATTTATTGACAAATGCGCTCTCTTAACATTCGTTTTATAACGGCATTCAATTTACACAATCAAACCGTTCATATTACCTGTTAATGAGAATTTTACACTTGGAATGTTGAATGTAGCAGCTTTTCGTATGGTTTCTTGATGACTCACTATGCATTGATGCAAAGTGCGAAATCTACCTATAGCCCATTTACAGCGGCGCGAAATATGAGCTGAAGACTTCACTGCTCGAAATATAAGGCGGACATCAACACATTTGTTTCTTTTTCTTCCCAAACATGTTGGAAAACTAACGATATGTGTTATTAAACCACTATGCTAGGTTTTACATCGTTGTTGTTTTAAGGACACTGCCATTGTTAACGTCCAACAGCAGTTTCAAACGCAGCTACATTACCAGCAACACTAAAAGCTGATTTGTAGTTAGCAATGCTCCTGTATGGAAAGATCGATCAGAATATAGGAAGTAGAACTGGCGATGGAAAGTTATAAAACGTTCTATATCACTACAACCGACAGCCTGAAAGTTCCAGTTTGGTTGTGCACTGTTTTGCCCCTCGAACATGTTTTATTCATTTATCGACCCAATGCATCGCCGCGTTAACAAAGTGTGTTGGTAACTAACAAAGTCGACATACTTCTCTTCAATGAGCGACTTAAACCGATAATGTGAATAAAAAACGCTGAACGGTGATGCTGCATAAGTCAATTATTTATGAAACATTAATCCGGAGACAATTCGTTGCAAAATCATCAATCAAGTGTTTTCACGTGTAGCGCATATCCTAGTGTATGACAGCATCAGCAATTAACTGTTTGCGGTTATTTATTGACCTCATTTATATCTGCTTACGCCAACGAAATAATCTTCATGGATATAATCCAAGCTAAAGCCACTGAGCAGGCGGCCAGTGTGCCATTTCCGCACTGTTAGATATGTTTACATATAAGAACAAATGCAAGCTAGACACAATGATAAGCCGATTAGGTTCGCTTTTACAATTTCCGCAAAACTGTCAAATCAGCTATGGTTATTCATGTATTTTATCACTAACTAAGAGTTAATGTTACGAATAACATTAAGAATGGAATTATGGGTTTTCTTTTATTCCGTTGGTGCTTGACGCGTGATACGGTACGGTACGGTATGATACGGTTACGTTACGGTTAAACTGAAAAACACATTGTACAACAAATCAGATTTTCAAATTGCAACAATGAATTTGCATATAAATTTAGCCCTGGGCGATAATATAGTTGACATACTACTGGTAAGAAACACAAACAATAACGTTTGACATTAACTACTTAAATATATAACAGATTTCTTACCACGCTGGGAAACATAATAAATCACTGGGTAATCTGTGATATCTAAAGCACATGGCTTCGCCTTCCGCAGCAAACTATCTCCCCCACATCAAAACCTCATCTCCTACACATCAAGTCGTGACGTCATGCATACCGTCCGTTACAGTAAGTGTAACGCCTCATGGCGTTATAGAATATTTCCGCTTTGTTATTCACTACGAATGAACCCAAGAGCGTCGTCGTTAAAAGTGGAACTTTGACATTATATACAACATACATGTGCCGTCCCCTGCAGTTGATTGAACATTCGCGTTTCATAAAATGAGGTATTATTCGCTGTAGAAATATGCAGAGACAGTCGACAAGTCGTAACATAATGCGCTACATTAGAAGCAACGTGATATCCGGTTTCTACAGACTTGCGTGGATGTATATTCAAATTAGAAGTGAGTGCTTGCCATTCATAGACACGGGGAGTCATTACCGTTTTGTACCGACAGATGGAGTAAAACCTCATACTCAAGTAATGCTGTACTGGCTTACTGGTGCTGACCAATCATAATCTTCAATAACCTGAACGCATGATAAAAACTGACGAAGTGAAATAGCGGTCATTCGTGAAATTATTTTCGAATTCCACCACTTTGAATTATCATACAGCGTATTCGTTTGGCTTGTTTGGTATAGTGCATTCTGATCAGGTTACCTTAATGTGCGCTGTGACATTCATGTGGTAAACGTCAATGGTTTATGAGATTGCGATAAAAGAAATAGCATTGTCGCTCCTCGAGTGTGAGCGGCATTCACAAACAAAACCCCTTCCATATTCACTGCCATATCAGAAGCAAATGATCCAATACGCAGCGCAGAGCACTAAGCACTATACGATCGACCACCCACATGTTTGTGATTCATTTGATCAGCGTGTCGTTCGGTATAATTCATCCAGCGACCGAAAGAAACCTCTTACGCTAGATGATTCATGGGGCGGCACGCGTTAGCTTGATGACGTCCTCAACGGATATGTAAACTTTGAACCATCACAGCAAATGATTATAGTTCCATACTTTCTTCATAGATCATTAGCTAAATATTAACGCCACCATACATACATGTTGTGGTCCTCTCTACATGGATCATTTCGATACAATGATGTGCATCAACTCCAATCATAGACACACATATATCGCAAAGCCTGAACATACACGGATCATTTCGATACACATACCCCGATGGGATGAACAATTAATTACAAAAAACCAATGCGCAAGAAATCAGCAGATAGATAGTACAAACAGAGACGCGTTAGATGACATAATAACATTTTGTTGTGATAAATAGGCATTTAACTGCCTATGCGTCATTGAATTATATATTTCCCTTGAGTGACCAGGAAAAATACCACTTGAAAGCCAGCGGGGTACAGTATAGCGTTGTTATCTTACTACGATGCGGTGCAACTAGAGAAAGCGTTTGACTTCCCGAAAACGGAACACATGTGACTACACAAGTCGTCAATAGACCAATTGACCTAAATCCAGTTTTTTTCTGACGTTAGCATATTAGAAATCAAATTAAACTAAAACCATAGTCTTCTGCCTGTTTATGACGTTACGGTGCCTCTTCGTAAAATGTTTTGCTTCTCTTCTAAATGGCGTATTCTTAAGCCTCACTATTGCTTACATCATGTTCAATGTTCACATAGCGTAACCGTTACTTACACAATGTTCACCTAGCGTCTTCCTTACTTACACAATTTCAATCCCAGTGATGAATGTTGAATTTGACTTCCTATGTATCCCAATTCATTGAAAGTATCTATTGAAATTCACTAGCCTGTGAAAAATAATAATTTATCTTTTGGCAACTGATCAATTACTCATTGGTGAACATATCTAAAGGTATACGACAATAAACTCAGTTGAATATTATTTATGTGTAGCTTTGCTTAATTTATCTTGACTTTGAATCAGGGCCGGAATAGCAAACCCAAGTGGCTCCTCGTTTTTCGTAAATATGACACATGGGATTATTTACCATTGAATCACAAATGACCGACAACTGCACGGTCAGGTGGCGCTCCGACATGTCGCGAATTTAGTTGTTTTACTTGATCCTATGGCGCTGATTGCTACATTCTCCCACGGAAGGTATAATATCCTCTGGTTTCGCGACTTGTATGGTTAAGCCATTTTTGTGACATAATACATGCTGACGTACATAGCTTAATTATGAATTTTTGTCTTGCACTGCTAATTTATCTGTTGCTCAAACGCCATGGCAATTCCGTAAAGCTTAAGGTTGAATGGCAATTTCAAAGAACAGAATAAGTTGCATATTATCTGCATTGGAGGGATATATACATATATTCATTAACAGTCTCTATTTACTGCCAATAGAAGAGTTTCAGATTTGACGGTAACCACAATATAGTCATACGAGTAAAACCCGTCTGCTAATGCGCATGCATAATGCACCATGCAAAGATGTCGTTAGTTTAAACTAATCCTTTATAATAACGCAATGTTACCGAGAATAAGATAGACATTCACATCTCCTGAACAGAATTTGTGAATTCTACGCATTGTCTGGATTTGAATAATTACTACCAACGCAAATCATTAGATATAACTATACAATCGTCTGGCGAGCCACGTGGACAGTCTTAAGCGTGATAATAAATTGACAGCGTGCTGTCAGATTAAGTCACATGTGGGACAATAAGATCTCTAATCCCGTAGCATCATCTTGGCGATGTGCATAGCTCAAATGTAATTCACAAAAATAAGTCACTTCTCTGTAATTGCAGCGTAGCCATCTGTCTTCTTGGCGATCAGAAATTAGTTGACACTGTCAGAAACACGGAATAACGAATAGCAAAAGTCAACTTGGAAAATTATGAGGACAGCAGTAAATACGCTACAAATATTATTGCATTGGGTCATATTCATCCGTAATGCGGTGACCGGTAGCAATGGCGGAAGATTTATATTGACCAATATTGGAATGCCAAAATATTAAGAGCTGTTGTCGTCCCCATCTTTTTTGCAATACATTTTAACTACCGAGTCAACTTTCTGTCAAAACATTATTTATTTGATTACCTAACTATGTCAGACTGACTCTCTGGGCTTATTGCCCTGAGGCACACATCGCATAATAGTGCTCTAGAACCCATGATCTTGGCAAATGATGTGAACGTCTAACGTGATAGGAGCGCAAAATATTTCTGCCAAACACATCAGTATTTAAGTGAAGATCATGACGTACGATTGGTAAGTATTGTGCAGCTCACTAATCTTTGGAATGGCAGATATTTATTACCATGATATCTTGCATTGAAACTGGTTTGAAAGCTGTTAACGTTAATCGTATAATTAAACCAATATAATAGTAATACGCTAAATTCAAGGGATCAGATGGTCATATTTTTCATTCTGACATTCGTTATTCATCAATTGGTACCATGTTGCGCACGGCTTGAGTGATAACCACATGATCGACACAGGAAACTAATGTTGCGGAAATTACCGACAGAGTTTTAATTTTTAACCATCCTCGTGCCAGAAACAATGCTAATGTGCAAGGTTTTATGTGCCAATAATGAATTCAGCAATGCAGTCATAAATCGTTACAGCATTCAAATGGGATGAGCCAAGAGAATGACAGCCTAAACAATTACTATTTACCAGTTATTTATTGGCAGCATTTATATCTGCCAATGTCTAGCATCTGTTACACTACTGCACTATGCGAATTATATAAGAAAATCCATATTAGACCGTAGCACTCTCTAAGTATGATGGATTATTGCGTCAAAACGAGGATGTGTAGATTGTTATTAATTTGATATTTCAACGTCAATTCGTGTTGCGTTTATACACGAATATAGCGAGGTCTGTTGCAGTTTGTCGGGGTCCAATAGACCTTCATTACTTATTGCAGCGAACCGACGCTTGAGTGTACAGACTACTAACGCATGGTACAGTATGTTTAAACTAGTACCAATCTATGTACATATAAATTCTTGAAATCAACTTGACTGAGCTTTAATACAACTACCACACATATCAAACCCTTGGGGTTGAGTATTTAAACTGTGCAGCAGAGTTGCCATTACCCATGTCTTTAAGACACCAGTAGACTAGCGGAGAGCGCTTACGCATGGTCAACCGTTCGTACATGTCACGTATTGTAGAAGCTTGTAATTTATCGCAAAGGACCCATTATTTCAGTACTCTGCTGATCATACGTCGGTGTTCTGATGGTATTCACACAGGCTGTTGGGATATCCGCCGTTTGGGCGGGCTGGTCGTGTTCGGTTCACTTAGAGGACTAATGGTTAGTGTGCGTTTAGCCATTGGAGTAGTTTTGCCCATAGAACTTTCAACATCAAACCCACGAAGACTACTTAACTTGACAGCCAACCCACTACTCAATATTGTCTCGAACATTCAGTCGTCACAATCAACACCCAAATGCCTCCAACACGATGCCGAGGATCATAATCCGTCGATTCTATTTAACTTACCATGTTAATTGAGAACCTTGGCACATCTTCAGGTAATGAGTTGCTATATCAATGCAGTTATGAATAAAGGATGGGAAATTAAATGTTCCTAACAGACAAGGAATCATCGCCAAAGAATACATTAAACCCTGCACGTCATAGCACTCTGAGGCACGTATTTGCGACCCTATGGATGAGTTTTCGCTGTCGTTTGGAGTGGCAAAATCATATTGGTGTGTCGGTAGTTACCTTTCAAATATTTTCATCTCCTTGTAATATGGCTCCATAGCTGATTCAAGAGGAAAAATAAGTGTGCTTAAGGACCTAGACTAGTCAGATTAAACCCAGACCGAGCTAAAATTGTATCTTCTGGTTAGTCTGTATTTCATATGGGTACGAAATTGCTTTCCTTTGGGTGGCTGTGCTGTAGACATGAACCACTTGTGACGTATGATGATGAATTAAACTTGTTACATGTGTGCAGAGGTGTATTATATGAATTCAATACAGTATGCTTTCGTTCGAAAAGTAAGGGCTGTTAAGATAACATTAAGGCTTTAGACAAGCCTCGACAAAACTTAATGTTTTGTATAGCAAATGTAAATGAATTGTTGCATGGTCACTAATATCGTATTTAACATTTATTCAAAAATAGCTTTCTTGTAATATACCGCCTCCTTTATTATTTTCATGTACCCATGTGATATATTATTCCGTTTCGAACTGACTGTTGTTTTGTTATAACTGTTCATCTGATGAACATTATTAAATTTTCTTATCGCAATTTCACATCCTACCGTTATCTGGTCCGAGTTCATCGTCACCATCAGTGCTGCAGTGTTCGATATTTATCTTGGTTTCGTAATATTTACACACCAAAACTCATGCACAGACATGCAAACACCCACATGAGCACCCACCGATACACATATATAGATGCGAAACACCCATCAATATTTGCCAATATATAAATTCCTTATCTTCATGCTCCTATCCTTCATCTTGAAACACCGGAAACAGTGAGTTTATGTCCGCCGCCATACAATTACCATTTCCCCATAAACTACAGTCGTAAATTACGAAAATTTCTACAACTCTAGTACGTTTCATTTTACTGTTGTGGTATACAATATATGAAAGTTCATATATTGCATCTATTTGATATTTGATTGACCAATTCAGTCACGTTTGCTGGAATACTATATATTAGACATAAGCGCATCATCAATAATCTCCATTATGGGTAATGCTACCATGGAACATGAATGCATCATGGTTTGGCGCAACAACATTCCGCATTTTGTCTTCAAATGTAGATCAACTGGCGATGAAGACAGAAAAGCTAATGACAAATATTCGAGTTATCATATTTGATCCATTTAGCTTCATTGTTCAAACTGACTAAAACCTCCAGTTGAATATTCATTTTTCTCTGATCCTTGATATCAACAACAGAGCACTTGCGAATGGATCGATAAGGTAGCAATACATCTATGCTATTGCGTTGATTAATATCAAACTATGATCATCGTCGGTTTTTTTCGTATGTATGAAGTGAACGTTCTGTAAACTACATTGAACTGTACTCGCCAAGCTCCATCTTGGAGGTCAAATGTTTCATTCACCATATGTCAGAGGAAGCACTGTCCTCGTTAAGCTCCGTCTGGGAGGCCAAATGTCCACACTGAATTATAAAAGCTACGATATCGGCATGGCTATCAATATGTTCGATGCCGACTGCCACATCCTCCCGACGGTCAAATATTTCAACTCTAAAGTGTTCCAAGGATAAACGTCATGTTGAAACGCCTTTCTTATTGGATATTCGATGCATAAGACGGGTTTGCTTACGCGGTGTGCAAGTATTCCTGTCTAGTCAGCAGCTATTTAACGTTCCCCTACAGCTAGGAAAAGTATGCAAGAGAGTTGGGGGAACTTCCATCTTGTGTGCGCTGTATAATTGTTTTACTTAAATACATCCGCACTCAGGGTCAGCGGGTGCTAACGCGTCGTTTTTGCTCTTACTTTGCTTGATCGTAGCATCGGTAGAACCTCATCCAAACGCCAGGCCCTTCATATGACACGGTAGGTTAACATATGGTGCATATGAGCTTATCCATATCCAGGACGAGGGGAAGGCGAAACTAGAAAGCATATTGCAAGAGGTAGATCAACGGGGATATGATACATGTAATGATTCTGACAATCAACTCGAGGTATTAATAAGCTGGTCTAATCTCAATCAAACGTTTAAACACAATGTTTGTACTTACATGCGTGTAAAAGATCAAACCGTGAAGGGGGTCTGTTTGTTATTAACTGTTTGCAGAGCAGCAAAGTGCATCACATGTGAATATCTGGGAACCATATGAATCCCAATGACGGCCACTCCCATAGGTACGGATTTTATTCCGCCCAGCTTCCATACACATACAATCTACAATATGCACGTTGATAATTATAATAAAGCATTTTTACCTGTGGTAGGATGGCTGGAAAGGCAGCACTCCAGAAAATGACTACAAACATCTAATGCTGGTGCTAAAGGAAATATAAACCCAGTATGATGGCTTCTTTGTTTAAAGACTCTTACATATCATGCGTCTACAATTGAAATAGCATATTATACTGTTAATGTTTTAGCATTAAATTCATGTTATGCACAACCGGATCTGGGCCAGATGTCGTGTTAATGGTCGGTGTAACATTTTCTACATGATGACGCACCCAATATAAGAGCAACAGCTCGTAAACATGCATCACTATAGTAGCAGCGGATGCTATTGCGTCCTCGTTTACGAGTTAATCACGTTGGCTTATATTTCGAGATATTATACGCACTGTATTTTGTGAATGTAATTATTTCGTTATGACTAGAACTTACGTTTCAAATGGAGAGTTAAATGCACAGTAAACAGTTAACATTGATATTCGATTTTCACGTTGAATGATGCAATTATTATTTGATGCAAGTAATCCCTACCACCCACACTAACATGAGCTTCTGTGATGACATTAAGTCCTCATACGGAAACAAGTTTGTAGGATCTTATAAGCTTGTCTGGTCTTGATTGTGTAGCATTCTTTCTGTTGCTGACACCGCCTAAGAAATATGCTTAGGTGATATGGGAGAAAGTGAGAATTACCCATGAACGTAGGAGCTCTGCTTTTTGATGCCATAGATAATATTACCGAATATCAATATTGGCTTACTAGCACAACAGAGCCAATTCAAAGGGGAGCACTGATTTGAAGGAGCTATGTACCATTTTGCCTTCCATATTTTAATTGCTTTCAAACAACAAGAATTTAAAATTAATGTTCTGTCCTCCCTTCACGTAAGGAATCTGAATGCACATTATGATCAACCCCTTATATGTTAAAGACTAATGAACAAGGATAATAGAATGAGCCTGTCGTCAATTGCTAAGGTATCCGCCTCTCACTTCTAATTTTGATATAAACCCATGTAATCGATTATGGTGGTTATTTCAATGACACTTAAGAATAAAGGCAGCCTATATGCTGTATTGCCTGCACCAAAATATGGCAATCAAACATCGTATCTATCAGAGATAAGAACAGAGTCTAACCCTTGTAAACATACCGTTTTTACAGATCACAGAGGAGTAAATTAATGCGCGCCCGACTGTTGATGAATGTCAGACGAGCCCAATTACCACACGGATTGTGTCAATATCAAATTCAACCTGCAGAAGTATGTTTAATTTACAATATAGTTGAGAGTCCACACTCCCTTTTTAGAACGGCTGAACCAAGCCATTTGTAAATTGATGCACATGTTCAAAAATAATCAGCAGTTGGCAAGGTCGCCGCCTTCGAGACCACAAATCAACAGCACATGGAAAATAGGCCTCGTCTAGCTGTCAGACATCCATATACCATAGGCTTGTTATTGGATTCAGAAAATTGGACTAACTAGATGTTCCAGGCAATTAGATAGGATTCTTTAACGCGAGCACCTGGATCTAACGGTGTAAATAAATAGTGAACCCTAGTACCGATTACAAGGAAATCATTTTAAAACAATTCTGGCGAAATGGTGTTAACCAGACAATGGTACATGACTGCGCTTACCAGACTAATAGGTCTGCACATCATGCGAGGCAACAATTCTCAAGGGGTTACAAAAGCAAATGGATTAATATCTGTTCCGACTTTTATGTCGTTATTTAACTAAGCTCAAATGGGACATATTTTGCCAAACATATACATCATGTAATGATGGTGAAAAGCTTGAGTAAACGTTTAAACATAGCTAAACGAAGCAATATATCCAAGGAAGGTCAGTCATATGTGGAATTGAGAGCTCCTCAAATACGATTCAAAGGTTGATGCGGTTTAGCTAACAAACAATAATAATGCCACACAGCTTCACTGTGTGCTCTTAAACAGAACGAAATTGTTCAGCACACAATATTTGACTGATTAGTTGACATTCAGCTATGACATATTGTAGTTTTATCTTTTTCTAATGACGGTGGTATATTTTCATTGCAAGTCTGGAGCACATTGGACAAACAAGTATACATGCAATTACAGCAAGCGATGCACATTCTCAGGATGTCGGCTGGCGTTAAAATGTTTTGGAAGTTCATTGCCACATCATTGTGTACATTCCACACCATCAATCTTGATGACCTTGCTGAAGGTTTGACAAGTTTAATCAGACGGTCTCTCAGGGTTGTTTTGCAAAACTACATGTCCACTGTTTGTAAGGCCTAAGAGAGACTTTTTGTGGGTTGAGTAACACGTTCACCCATTGAGGCAGACTGTGTGATGTTTTCCTAGTGCATAGGAGACTTACGATTTATTCAACAACAAAACACACGTATTCATCGTGGGATAAAACACAATGTATGATATGTATATAGCTCTTTGGTGCAGAACAATATCAGCTTGAAATATTCAACTTGACAGATGTAGGCTAAAAACGATGCCCTATCAAACTTTTTGCCGCAATTATATTGTGTAATTATAAGCTAATGAACTAAATGATATGCTCTATTAAACAAAATTAGAGATATAAACTCATATGGCTTGCAGTCATGATTTGTGCACAGCCATAATTGCGGAAACAAAGTATGACATTCCACTATGACTGAGTAAGTAGCACCGAATGAGATTTTTGAAATAATGCAGGTTGGTCAAGGTACATCGTATCACATGTTATGATGAATGCATTGCACGAAATATGTGAGAACATAATAGTAGTTCATTATCATTAACAGATAAGGTTTTAATATAGCGTGTTCCTTGTCGTGAACTCAAATCACGGATATCCAGTATAATTGTAATTCTAAAATAAAAGATCACGAAGGTCATTCCAGGACTTCATTAAAATCAAATGTTGGCCTGTTTTGTAAAATTATAATTTGTCATGGGCTGGCCACCAGCATTCATTTTTTTTGAAACTCTAGTGAATTTATTTGCAACACATCCTTTACCCCAAGAAACTATAAAAACCAAAGCAATAAGTCGCTTATGTTATAGGTTAAGTGAGTTGGTAACTCGGTTAAGTGAAAATGGATTCTGCTGAGCCATTGTTGGCCCAATTCGCAATTAAAACAAACTCATTGTTTACGAGTTGATCTCCTTTTTGTCGATGATTTTCCATCTTGCTGAAACTTCCTTCAATTTGACTGCATATGTCATAGTAAGAGGAGTATTTTGGCAATAGAATTGTAGATGGCTATTCAGTGGATCTGCGTTTATACTGTGCAATTAAGTAATGTTGTTTGTGGTAGTGCTTATGCGGGTCCATATACATGTTTTGTCGGTGTAGCGTGTATGGATTCAATGGTTACGTAGATGCATATCAAATACTGTAATAAATCTTTCTTGATATTCTTCATAAAATTGGCTAGTTATTTCATTGTTAAACATATGATATTCGTGGTAGATTGTGTATTAACACAGTTAAGTGATGGAACACGGTGCCTAAGATAGCATTAATATTTAGAACCCATTATATTTGGACCCTTGTGTATCTCACATTATCACTTGGCTTATTGTTTCTTTCCTACCCATATGGCCGATGTTGTATACTTTCATAAGCAAAGCGCGATGCAAAACCTGCCATTGATCTCAAGCTGATTGTCACTAAACTAGGTTTATGTTGATCTGTATAACATTTATGAACCAAGAAGGTATATGAACCCGATGCTTAATGCAAAACAATTGTCTACTTTAGCGAAGGAAATGGCAGCTTGCGTTATAAACTGTTCTCATAGCTTGAATTGCCTTTAGAAAACTTAAGAAAAAGAGTTATATTACCCCGTGAATACACAAAGCTGAGTTATGTAAAAGCTTTGGACGGAATCTCCTCTCATCTTGCATTACATCTGGTTTGGTCATATACACATATCTCAATAAGACAGAGTTGGCTACTGAAGATGCTAAGCACAAACCAACCAACCAACCCATCAACCAACCAACCAACAAAGCAACCATCCGCCAAACAACCAACCAATCAACCAAGCAACCAAACAACCAAACAAACAAACAACCATCCAACCAACTAACCAACCAACCTACCAACAAACAAGCCACACAACCAACCAATTACACCTATAGTGCACTTTACCAAACCACCCCATCCTAATCGCATTACATGAAACAATATAGAGCAGATATACATATCAAGTAGCAAACATTACAAATCAACTCACTTACGTTGGATAATTCTAAAGACTTCCCTTTTATGTTTTTTTGGGGTGTCCTATTACTGTGCAAGGACTGTAAGTGGGTCCTATATCATAACATACGACGGCTAATGCGTTATATTCTAGACTTCATAGGTAATATAAACACACTAGTCATACTCATTGTCAACTTATAGAACAATCGGTTCTTAGTTAAATAAGTCACCACACAGTGAACACAGGAAGATGTTGATCGCGGGCGCCAGTCTGGGCTATTAAAGCCCCCATAAACAGAACTGAACCGCGACTTGGAGTCGTCGATTGTGCAATAGGTTAAAGTCCAATTGCTAAGGAGTCTAAGTTTTCCAGCTCCATCGGTCTTCAGAATATATTTATGATAGTCCTGTCTATTAAGTGACGGGATATTATTTACATATTCAATTGTGTGAATGCCTTGGAACAGACTTAATGAAAGTCAGCTCTAAATTAAGCTATGTTTCAATAAGTATGCCTATATAATATGTAAATACTTAAATACTGCCATAGCTTGAATAGCAGCATTCATCTGCACTCATGATGACATATGACATATTACATTAACCTGTAATTAATGGGCGAATTTATACTGAGAACAAAGTGTGCCATCTGCCAGGTGCTTGAGGAATCGATCAAACCTTCCATACCCGAATATTTTTCCCTCGCAAATGCCAGTGGAAGTATCAATACTGATGATATATAACTCTGCTTCCCAAGCCTTTAGTCCCACAAGATTTCAAACTACCGATTGATGCTTACCAAACTAGTTTTCGCATGTATTTAAATAAGCTTGATTCACATTCACCCGTGAACCGATTCAGCTGCAATAAGCTAAGTCTGTTATCCGGTTTTGGTTCGTCGTAACAAAGCCCAGTGGATTATATTTCTGCGCATATGTTGACACTAGAGGTTTTGCCCATCAAGATATGAATATTATGGAGGCATTCAAGCGACCGCTTTTGTACTGTTGAGAGTCAAGCTAGATGGGGTTGTAAAGTGCACTGAAAATCGGTTAAATATAACAATGTCTGCAGTGTGCCGCGCTACTACGGGTTCACGCAGTAAACTGATTTGCCTACACCCGGAGAATGCCCGAGTAGCTACTGCAAACAATTGTGACTGGCAAATTACTGAATTTTGCCATTCGTGGTAACGGCATACACTGTGCATATTAACCAATGTCTGTGTTACACTTGTATATGATGAAAGTCATAGATATACAGATTGGTAAAATGGTACACTTTGAACAGTCCTCCATAGGCATAAATAGGTCAGGAGCCCTTCTCAAATATGAACCTAGCTCCCACAAGATACGGACACCACAACAACAGTGATGCGTGCAATAGATTTTCCTGCCATTATGACTGATCTCGGTGTTATTAATTGTACTTAAAGTGTGTGATATATTCACAATGCAAAACTGTACCACTTCTTCCAGAAACTCTGGTTCACTTTTATTTGTGTTACCTTATAATTGTTTGCTTCAAGAAAATGAAATGACAATTAAGCATCTACATTTAATTGCTGTATGGACAAAACTTCGGAGAATATGTAAGAGAAGAAAAAGATTACTGAACAATGCGATCATTCTTTTGCGAGACCTTTGCATGGTTTTACGACAGAGTATCTTCACATGTTTTAAAGATCTATAAACTATGATTGCAAGATCTAGAACGTGACAGAACTTGTGCACTAAGATACAACTCCTGTGATATGTTCCTGGCAAATATTCTAAGGTCCTGCTATCATTCCTGTCCAAGAATGCATGGAGTATGCGTAATGAATGATATGATATCCTGAATTATAGCGCAGTACGCGCTGTATGTCACTAGACGCTTTGTACCGTAAAACACACCGTCGAGTTTGTATGTTGAACTGAAAGTATTGTTGTCTTACTGTTTTATTGATGTTCTGCATGAAATCCAAGTTAAATTATCAACACGTTATAATCCTAGAGCTGGCGTCATATATCCTGAATGACCGAGCATCAAACGAACGCATTTTGAAGACCCTCTGATTGTTTTTTGAGCGAAAAACACGACTGCTATAATAGCCTAACTTTATGTAATTTTAGGTATCTATAACATCTACCTCTCAGGATACAGAAACAGTTGGGGCTATTTATCCTTACAGATATTGATCCTGTTAAATGAAACATATCTTTTTGTGAACGATTGTTTTGTCCACATTTCAAGGACATGATCCAAAATAGCGAAGCTTTTGTGAATATTTTGCATTTGGATTTTCACATTGTAATCTAGTATTCAAGGAATCAGCAAGTTGTAAAATGAACAGTTTGGCACTTGTTCAAAATAACAGGTGACAATGAATCGAAAACTGTACAGATATATTTTAGCACACGTTATTACCCATTTGTGGTGCAATACAATCCTCTTCGTCCACCTCCACTGCACTATCACCTCGTTGTTTAAGGCGACTCACAAACCCAATATTGCCAGAGCACTTAACATTACCTTTTGAAGAGGTAAGATAAGTCAAATACTGATTGAGAGGCATATACACCATGAAGACCCTTACAATGTTATATATTTATACAAAGCACAGACACAGCATGCCCTTATGAGACTTCTTGACAAGGCTTTTCGATACAATGGCTATGTTAACTTTATGTTGCTGGTATGCAGGTGGCAGTGCAGCATGGCTCACAGGCATGGCCTTACGCAGAAAATATTTGAAAGCAAATAATAAATTGAGCATTGTCTTTTTACAACATCTTCTGGGTGTGTACAAGCGTAAATGTACGGGCATGCTATTTACATGCGATTATGTAACAACGCAATCGTGTTTGTCATACTAATTTGCGATTCTCTATCACAACCAATTGGCAAGATTAGATTGGGGTACATTTTCTATATTAGGCGTGAATGGTAACCCGTTGATATAAGTTTTCACCGATATTAGTCATGCATATTAACCCTTCTGTAGTAATACCAAGCATCCAATAATTACGCAATGTGGTCGCCTGGGTCGAGTGATATAAACTGCTATGAAACCATTTCTCACACGTCTGAATAACATACTCATGTCATTCAACATTTTCATAGCCTTCTATTTCTCACTACTCCATCATTCCTGGCAACTGCTAATCATTTAGAGATCATATTTCGTCGCCAGAGATGTAAAACGTTGAAGATAATAATTCATACGACAGACGCACCAGCATTAACCTAACTGTACTTCCCGTTAAGCGAAGGCATGAGGGTAAAAAGCGGGAATTGTAGTGTTTCAAAATCTGGATGACCATGGAAACCCCATATCTGGTGACTGAGGTGGCGGATATTTATCAAGTGTATCAAGTGTTAGATAAATGTCACTTAGTATTTATTCTAATGATAACGCGACCAGCCGCAAGTGGATACAAAAGGAGTCAATGGATGATGATCGTTGATGATGTCAGACACTTGGCAGCCTGTACTTCTAGTGAGTCAGGTGACTGTGCACATTTTGTTGAACCCACATAGCATGCGTCATTGATGCAGTTTGTAGTTGTTCAAGATTGATGCCTAAGATCAAAGCTTTTAGCTTTTTCATCATTCCAATTACAATGACCTATCAGCCTGACATTAGTACAACTTGTTGATATGATCGCAGAGCAACAGGAACACACGAAGCGGATGAGATTGATCCGATGAACGTACTCAATACAACATTGATTGTTGTCTCCTTGGAGCCTGATATCGGTTAACTGTAAGAAACATACCACACTATTATCTGCATAAACAAGACAGCGTTTGTTATACAGGAATGGTGTGCTAAATGACAGAAAATACGTTACTTTTCTGTCAATTCGCAACGATACAAGTGCACTGTTGTGTCATGTAATGGTTTGGTCATGTCACTTACATCGATATGCGCATGCAATATCACCA
Organism: Urechis unicinctus; assembly: GCA_034190875.2. NCBI lineage: Eukaryota > Metazoa > Annelida > Polychaeta > Xenopneusta > Urechidae > Urechis > Urechis unicinctus. The sequence continues at coordinate 63,334,234 of CM067343.1, read as the reverse complement.
TGATATTCCTTAAGGAAGCAGGACAGGGATATTGATGATTTTAGCAAATGTTGGGAGATATGCCTCTAGGCTTTTATATTCTGGCAATATTCAAATATTTAAAAGATCATGGTATTGCCAATCCGAAGTAGCTTATCTTTTGTACCGTTTGTTAGTTTTCTCAATGCCGAGTCACTTATTACTAATAAAGCACACCTGAATATATGGGCCAAATTGATTTGTCTGTGCTGATATGTAAAATCGTGTCAAAATTCTCTTTTACGAGTATCAATGCGCTGAACAATAGCAGGCTGTCCCGTCTGTTGACTTCATTTGCTGTGGCTATCATTGTATTCTGGCTAATTACGATAGGATTTGCATAGGCACGTTTCTGGTACTTAAAATATATACCATAAAACTCCGGATGCCCTCTATCTTAAGTTGAATCCATGACTGCAGTACCAGCTTAACACCGCTTTGCCCAGTCGCTGAGCATGTGCGGTTTATGATTGCTCAAATTCTATACGTAATTAATCCATTCTGCAGCATTTATATAATGTATCTTATTTAGAGAATTCGCTTCAGGAACGTTACGGTAGACGAATAAGAAACATTCATTTATCTCATAATAATAAATAGCGATATTTAGAACCTTTCAGCATCACACGGAGTGTATAACATTCGAAAACTATGGATTGTGTCGAAATTGTGGCACTCAGTCGATGGTACATGACCTCACTTACCAGGCTTGCTGAATCAACGACATCGTAAACACCATTTACACATGTGTGTAGAGACCTGTACCTAATATCTACTGCTTATTGAAGACTTTAGCATCCTTAATAAACAAGAATAATATATCTAATATCGACCTTTCTCCCCTACAACACACTTCAACATTATCTAGAGCAGCATCTACTTGCCCTTTGAAAGCACTGTCTACCAGCCACGAGCGACCTTTAACAAAGCGGATGGCCACACAGGGTAATTAATTGGTTCTGTTTGGGTATTCATAATGCAGCTAGATATTTAACTCGCCTAGAGTAATAAGAATTAAACTACTGATCAAAACGTTCGGGTACAACTTCGGAATGGCCGACCATTTATTTGGTCACCCATGCTCAGTTGTAGAGGTGTATCAAATGCTATTGTACCAGTAGGCGAGCTCCTCAGCTAGGCTATCTAGCTGCCATCCAGATAAATTATGACGGCGTTGGGGTCCTCGTAGCTAAAAGAGATCAAATAGAGACGATTTCAATTTTGAAAATGGACCCGAATTAGATTAGCTCTATCAGATGGGATATATCGAAACTGCCAAGTATACAGCAGTTTATATCCATTTACGTTATGGTTTTGTTAAAAAAAATCCCTCTTAATTGATTTTCCGCACCGGATTATATTGGTGGTATTGTATCTCTAAAGGTACGTTCTAATCCCTGCAAGCCTTTCTGGTAACATTTTGGACGTCCAACAGGATCCAATACTCACGTAATCATACTGCATTCCACATTTAGCTCACCAGCCATACTATCACAAACTTAATAACATCTTTGTCAGTTTTGGGAAAATGTATAGGTCTTTTTCTCATAATTTGAGAAGTCTGATTGGATGCGGTCTAGTTTATGACCAATTGTTGTTACTCACAGTGTTGTTACTGTTCTCTGTGTGAATTCAATGACCAAGCTAACAGAAAGGTCATGGTTGTTCAATTGACCACCATTATTTGAGAAGTCTGATTGGATGCGGTCTAGTTTATGACCAATTGTTGTTACTCACAGTGTTGTTACTGTTCTCTGTGTGAACTCAATGACCAAGCTAACAGAAAGGTCATGGTTGTTCAATTGACCACCATTATTTGAGAAATCTGATTGGATGCGGTCTAGTTTATGACCAATTGTTGTTACTCACAGTGTTGTTACTGTTCTCTGTGTGAATTCAATGACCAAGCTAACAGAAAGGTCATGGTTGTTCAATTGACCACCATTATTATCGCGACACTGAACCTTATTAAACTCATGCTCAGTTCCTACAGTTACATGCTTGAAGACAATGTTGGGGATGTTTGTAATTGTTTCATCAACGATCGCGCTACGCTCAAGCCTAAAGCGTCAAAAATGGATATTATCCGAATCATTTACGTGGATGGGCCGATCGCCTGTGGTATTCTTAGAATCCATCTTTTGGCAACCGAAATTATACCGTCATATGAAATATTTGCATTTGCAGCGTTTAAATTAGAGGTCAGACCAGAACCACAGTATAAGTAATTGATTATAGGCCTGCACATAGAACTCCAACGGTGTTGTTGGTAAGAGTTATCATCGGCACAGCCCATTCCCTTTGAAGATTTGTTTCTCGTACAAGTTGATGATAAACTAACAAGCGCGTAGATTCTATCGCAAAGCTGGATGCAAAACTTACTGGATTTACCCAGCCCAGCTGTGCCCGTGTTCTAAACCTTTTGATCCCGGAATACGTGTAGTCTTACAACGGCACTGGGATTTCAAGGTGATCTCTCTGACCAAAAGTTTCCGAATCTGCATGGGAGTCATGACCTCATAGCTTGCGGAAGACAACCGACATAGTTGTTGTGTCGGGTCACTACGTTATTTGTGTGGATATAGACCTTCAGATATGCCTGGGTTAAAAGTCGTGTTAGCTCCATTTTCATACATCCCTCTTACAACTATCCTTATAAATTTGTGCATAGGTAATTGTCACTTATAAATATAAATAAATGTAAGTAGGTACGAAGTTAAAGTGAAATATATAAAGTTAGCTTAATTAATGATTATGTAAGAATAAGGTACTGTTTTATGATTGTACGATGGTAAATTGTTTTCGACAAACGAGTAGTGCCTTTTACGCTGTTAATTTTGTCGATATCAATCGATCATACCAAGAGTGGACTGCCTTTTTGCACTGTCTAAAATTGCCTTGCTGTACTAAAGACCTGCTGGATGACTTTTCATAGCATGATCAGATGATAAACGGTATATTTTACTTCATCCGATCCTTTCCGTGATAAAATCTACGATGTGCATAAATATATTTGAGGTTTTAATGCCACAATATATTATTTTTTTATTTGCTACATAGAGCTGCTGTGTATAGCAAATAATGATTGTTTGTTGGTATTTATATCGATATGTACGCTTGGACATTGTCATCAAAGGAGCAATTTTTGTCCCTAATTTGGAATGACTCAATCATACACAGTGCTGTATTACTGTAACTCATTCCAAAATCTAGCTGAATGTCAAACATCATGTTAACTAACTTTAATTCTGCCAGAAGTCCAACAATTTTAATTCTTAAGAATCATGCTGGGCAGTGAATAATCCATTTCGAAGTTCACCCCAGGAAATTTTTCAACGCAAAAAGTAACTATATATCGAATGTTCTACTTTACTCCATAATTGTGTGTATAAACAGTTCAAAGTGCGTTATGTAAGCAATAACGTGAAAGACAAATTTATCAATATATCACGATCGACATATGAGTAGATAAGTCTAGTATTAAGCCACTTTTCTGATAGTAGTGATCTGTTTGACTTGAAGTTACCAAAGATATAAGGGGACATATGTGACCCAAGCCCTGTCTATTTCAAGCAAACCGCTCAAAGATATTTGCTTCTCTCGAGTTACCATGGCAATAGCATGATGCGTGCATAATAAAATTAAGTGCTAGTACGCATGTACAACGCAAGCTTCATCCGTAACTTTGTTTTAATGGTGATGTAAATACCGCTCAGAGGTTGCATTATTTATATCTGTCTTGTTGTAGATATAATTATTAAAATGGATTGCAAGAGGGTTGAAAGGGGGACATGTTATTTTCTGGCGGTAATTTTGTTATTATATCATTCCCGATTATAATGTGCCTTCAATATAACAGGCCTTCAATGTAATATCATCATCAACCTTCTAAGACGGCGCCCTCTGTAAAATAATTCGCTGTTCTGTAGCTATAATAAACTTCACAGTCCGCAGGCTATGTTATTATCCACAATATTTATGTCATAATAATATCCACTTTATCCAGGCTTCAATATAATTTACAATTGTCTTCGAAAATGTCTGTGAAGCGCTGAGACAATCCACTTGCCTGTCAAAGATTGATCATATCGCGGGGACGGGATTTGACATTTGGATGACTCGCTACCGCCATGACGAGTTGCTGGAAACATTAAAAATATTTCGATGATGTGTGGTGTGTAAGGATTTGCGAATACACAAGCAATGCAGACAAAAAGATAACATTACATTATTTCAACAGTCGTGTACGTTTTGTTCAGTAAGTTCAACATGACTAATATGGAATCTGACCTGGGGACCCTAATGTATATTATATCCTTTTCTACATGCATGTCCATATCAAACTTAAAATCTTAGCCTACTGTTCCGCACCAATCGCATGTCATGATTCAAATTGTCATTTATTCTATGCGTGTCAGTGTAACATCACTCTTGAGATACACGTGCAGCTGTTGAGGTTCAGATATATCTGTCGTGATTACCGGTTTACAGCATCATTGCTATGGTTCAAGTTGATAGATAATAAAGAGCCGCCAAAATAACCGCATGACACTCACGTGGTACCATCAGCCTTATCTTGATTAAAAACAGTCAGAAAATAGGGGTAGTATGAATATATGATGTGCCTTTTAACACTATGTACAACAATTGGTACGCACAATATGTCACTCGTTTTGTACAACATTACTCTTTAATCATTTGTGTGACCATGTACAGTAGAAACACGGCCGCTTGCAATCCCCAACTCTACTTACCTGCATTACACTAAAAGACTGCAACATTTGCAGAACCTGAAGATCTTATGCTCCTTCCCGTAACGCTGGTCATCATTTACACGTGTGGTGCTATATAACAAGTGAAATGTACAGCATCTCTTTGCTTCCTCAAAGTAAAGGAAAGAAAAATGACTGATATGGAAACCACATAAACATGTTTTTTGGGTCTAAACATGGCAAATTTATTATGACAGTTTTATGGGGGTGATAATAGCAAACACAACACTTCGATTTCTCATCGAAAAGTACTATACTTTAAATATAAAACGACATATTACGTTGAAAATACGGATCATTGAATGCTTTTGTGACACATTATTGTGCTGTTAAAGCCAAAACCAAAATACATTTTTCGGTAAATAATTGACATCATTCAAACGACGAGTTTCAAGTATACAAAATAAATAAACTGAATGTAATTTAAGTCACAGTCCGGTACATTCCATATCGTTGGTTCAAAAGGTGAGAGAATGACGACTCGTCATCAATACAATGTGTTCCATGGTCTAACGGAAATTTCACATTGAGGACTACACGATGAGCATGCTGTATTATGAGGACTATACGATGAGCATGCTGTATTACCCTTACCAAATTCGTGAGGTTGAGATCAAAATCATACATTCCGTCTATGAGAGACAAGGACATAGGTAAATCTTTGTAAACAAACGCTTCGACTGGTAATTGGTGAGTAAGTCGAAGATTGTGCCGGTGCCCGTCTTAACCGAAACAGATCTGCCCAAACACCAAGCGGATCCTATTAATAACATATTTCTGCCTGCAAAAACTTTGGTGATTTCTCATATATGTGACAAAGTTGCGTGTTAATATATTGTCTCCTCCTTAAAGGATGCATCTTGCCAGTGGCAAATTGTTACACATATTAACGGGGCTGATACTCATTACTGGTGGCAAGGTCAACGCCTTCGAATGTAAAATTATGGTCATTAGACGTCTGACTGCAATAAGCTGTGGTAAACCAGACTGTTAGTATACTGATATAGCAAGGTCCTTATAATGAGGCTCGTGTCGATAAGCTTTGATTTACTGGTGCTTCGTATCAATTGACAATGACAGCTAGAACATAATATAGAGATCTGGGGTCGCTGAGGAGGTAGGAAATAACGGTTGTCAAGCTGTCAGGCATCCAAACATCGTGAGCTTGCTAAAAGAGCTGGAAAATGCGGCCGAGTCTGTGTTCCAGTTATTTTATTAGGATTTTTCAACTTGAATAATTGGTGCCAATGAAAGGCAAGGTAAATTTTCAATATAGAAAATTAACTAACGTCGTTTTCTGGGGCTGAAGAAGTGTGGTTTGATTTGCTTAACAAATCCTGGCCCTGAATTATGAACATTGTTTTACAACAGCTTTAGTATTGGTCATGTCCTGTTGTGGTACCTTTTTCAAGCATGGTTGGGTTCAACGCATAATATAAATTAGCATCAGTATATTACGTCGTAGTGTTTATAGAGGCAGAGAGAGAGAGAGAGAGAGAGAGAGAGAGAGAGAGAGAGAGAGAGAGAGAGAGAGAGAGAGAGAGAGAGAGAGAGAGAGAGAGAGAGAGAGAGAGAGAGAGAGAGAGGGGGGTATGTAGCTGCTCTTACTATTCAGCCAGAAACCACATTTAAATTAAAAGCATTGGTAATGTACTTTCACCGACTGCTTTTGCTAAACAAAGCGCTGGTACATGTTTGATATGATACAATTATGGCTTAACGAGTCACCTAACTATTAAGAAGTGATCGATTATGATTGGAAATCTGCACCTGATGGTCATTTCGTAGCAAATTAAAAGGCTGATTTCAGTGATGTAAGCCAGATGCTGGTAATTATCGTACCATTTCTGTCAATATTCAAACCCCAAGCAGAGAACAATATTGCCAGTCCTAACAAATTAATCTTTGCTTCTTTGGATGGTACGTTTCAATAACCCAGATTATTACCGCTTAGTTATCTCTTACAAAGCCTTTTTGTATCATTTATATAATGTGGGGCCCAATGCCGACGCTTTACATCAGCAATGTTCTAGTAGACGAAACAGAGATGAAATCTATCACGTAATTACAAGTAACGATAATTGGGACCTTTCAGTATCACTTAGAAAGGAAATTATTCGATAACCCTATTAATTGAGTCTGAATGGTAGATCTCATGCTAGAGTAAATGCCATCACATACTAGGCTTTTAGGCCGTTGCTTTACATTGAAAGGAAAACATTATCAAACTGAAGATTGTGTTTAAATGGTGGCAACCAAGCAATGATGAATGGTTGCACTTATCTTTCCTGTAGGCTTGAACATTGAGGTAATAAACTTTTCTGACTGGGTTACAAAAGCAAATTAATTGATGCCTTTGGCTACGGCTGCGCGGTAAATCTATTATATCTACACATTGTCACCATTTATCTTACCCTGCTATCGCCATATAAATAACCCATTAACACAACATCAATGAATGGTCCGACTGTTTCAGTCCGTTGAAGGTTTGCAATGGCTTATATCAATGCAAGCACAACTCGGCACAGTGAAGGTAGAGAATATTGCCATCTACCAAAGTGTATGCATTTTCGCAAACAAATGCGATCTTGACTATGTGAATTTCGGGGTTAAAAGGTTTGAATACGACCATTCCTGTGAAAGTTTCACAGTAAATAAATTTCTATCAATTTTGTTGCCCCTTAGGAAGTCGAATTGTGTTAATGATAAGCAATGACAAATGCAGATTACCCCTTGCGATTATGTAGTCACTACCATGGAGGACACTGAGACATGCATTATACATAGACATTACATGCTGTCAGCGGAGGACCGATTAAACGTTCATTTACATATTATTACGACCCTAAATTGTGTTGCTGTGTATTTCGTTTAAATCAATAAATGATATTCGAGCTGTCAATGTATGCAAGGAACTATTTGTACTTTGTTATATAAACTCGCGCCCAGCGTCGTTATTGATGCCAATATTGGTGCATTCTGCCCTACTGTAGCATATGGCATGCTTAAATTTCGGACAGCAATCGCATACTAGGATGTATGATCATACATCGCATTTCGTGTATCAACAATGCTGTATCATTTCTCTATGTACCAAACCGATGATAATTGGTGAATGTTTAGGGAAAGAAGTATAAATGCTGTTGTAGCAATCGTCGAATTTACACCCAACAATAAACTATTTAACATCTCCTTACATTGTTCTATGCAATATACCGCAGCAATCAATCAAGTGATGTTCAGCCACCTGTGATATTGAGCGCTGCTGACGTACCAGTAAGAGGTCGTTGCTGCCTAGCAAACTACCCATCAAAATGCCACACAGTTGTATTGTTAGTTACAAGACAGCACACAGTACTTGACTGATTACTTGACATTATTGCTAAGCCATTTTGTAGTTTTATCGACATTTGAAATAGCTCAATATACTTTAAAGGATCAAGGATGATGTTCCTACTAAGCAGGGTTTCTGCTGATACGATATCATTTCGCAGTGCATACTACATACTCGTAAGTGATATCCTCAGTGGAAGAGCAGTTATCATATACATTTATGGCCTATAAAATTAATCGCCTGGGGCAGATTGGCAATTTTCCTTCAAAGTTGCAAGATAAGTTGATGATTTTACAGTTCACGCAATCCTTGATAATTTGAACACTAGTGATGAAGTTCATTGGTTGCTATAGTAACGCAATTGGCTACAAAAATCACTGCTTGGCACCCCTTGCTCGTAGCCTTTATCATAAACATCTGTTCATCAATGGCCAGTTGTAATCTACGCGTGGGATGTTTGGTTTCCGCCGGTCTTGCTGCTAGTTATACAAATTGCTACCTTCCGTAGCCTATCTTGTAATCTGGAGAACTGCCACGGCGCTGTGCTAAAAAACTACTCCCATTAACAAATTGTCAGCACTCTTATTCAACGTATATCAAGGTATGTTATGCTTACGTTGAACTGATAAAGCTACTTCATCACACTGAGCATGAAAGCGCGTTCGTAGTGACCATTACATAATGTCCACTGTTTATCCTCTATATGCAAAACATATACCTATTTGTGATCTCTGAAACCTCCAAATATTGTGCGTAAGAAATATTGAATCCTCTGACTACAAATGATGATAATAAATGACCCCACCTTCCAGGCTGTTATATCTGAACGACTGGTACGCAGTGTTACATTAGCAAATAGAATCCCATTGCTGGCTGTTAACCTTTGCACCACCACTGCAACCCCATTACTATACAGATGAAACATTAGATGAACATGATAAAGACATCACAACCATCGTGTGAATGAGTTCTGTGTGACTACCGAAATATATTGTTGCTCAATGCGCAGTCTTGTTTAACACCTTGTATTTCTTGATGGTTATATCGTAATATTCCCCACATACTACTTAGAACTATCAAGCCCATTGGCCAACTCAGCCTGATTAATATCCGATGATGATATGTAACTCGATTTACCTAACCTTGATGGCTCTACAGTAAGATGTGTGTGAGGTAGTAAGGGTGCAGCGTACTAATTGCTGCACCATATATAACACAACTACACAACCTGCCATTTCTAACAAATGCTAAACTCGTTGATATGATTTGTGCATGCTGTGGATTCTGAAATCCTCAGCTTTACGAAACCTTATACCATAACAGGGTTGTGTGCCATATATTTACCTGCAATACTAACTACTTAATGGAGTGCTTACGGGCCAATAAAACACAAACGCGGCCGCGTACCATCATAAATCTGTATAACAACGGAAACGTGCAGCAGCTGTTTGCTTCCTCGAAGAGAAACAGCAATGTCTGAACAAATGGAGTTTGGTCCCACATTAATTTGTTGTTCAGACAAAATATGGGACAATTGTTAAGGCAAATGTATCGATTAGGTAAAGCCTATATCGATTTCCCTTAATATATATAGCCCAGAGTATTATCATTTGTCATTAGGATAAATGATATGTTCCTGGTATATATGTCTGAAACCCACTGTCGTATCTGTTCCGTAGGAAGTATAACATTAATTCAACTGTACAGGCGAGCAGGCACGATTTGTAATGCTTATTGTTGGACAGTGTGCACTAAATGTCACCTATAATCGGAGAGGTCGTACGTTTCAGCACATCGAATAGCCGTGAACTTAATCAATGCGTTCGTTTTGTGCTGACATTGTTCTGCGTGAAACTCGCATGTTATCATCATCGAGAGATTTCATGCTCAGGTCGGGCACAATAGCAATCTCGAGTTACATTCTCTAAATAATAGACTGAAACAGTTTAGACGACCTTTGCCGATAGGGAAAATACGTATTTGGAGTAGACGAACTATCAGGGATTCTACTTATGATCTAAAACCCTCAACTCAACCTTACAGAGAATATATGGGGATTGCAGATATATTTATTCATGGACATTAATACGAATTGCTGAAACGTGCTACTATAACAAGGATTGTGTTTGCTGAAATAAAGCATGGCTTCTTAACGTAATGTCTCCGTTACGTGTTAAGTACTGTTTTGAAATCCCTCGCAACTCCAATTGATCGTTATTACGAAGAAGGGAGTGTTTGCAAATAAAAGTATATGATGAGCTTTCTTTTTTTATTTTTGTTTTTGAATTGAATTTAAGCGTTATTTGGCATGAATGATAATAATGTAAAGTCGCAAAAGTGGAAATTACTCTACCACTGCTCAATGGCGCGATAGCACTCTGGTTCAAGTATTTTTGCAGAATGTTTCTAATAGTGGACCAAACACGCCTACAAGCCGGTCTGCTGATAATGGTAAGAATCCGCATGTTATGGACAGAGTTGAGTGAGATTGGCTGCAATGAAGCGATTTGTCATAAATCTGAATTCCATTATTCAACTTTTGTTTTCTCATTTGTACGTCACCTGAGGTAGCTATTTGTCATATATTTAGAGTGTGTTCGCTAAGTTTTGCTGGTTTTCATTGGACACAGCAACATCTAGTTAGCAGTACAAACCGTTGATTCAATCCAACATGCATCAGTCAGTGTAAGAATTGGTGACCATCGATATTGCAACCAGCCATGACCATGGATAACTACATCTGAAGGCAAAGTAGCTAATAGTACTTTGTAATTGTATCGAGGATCAGACGCATGCTACTTTGGATCACTGGTTGCCTACTTTAAAAACGCTTCTTTGTGCAAGAGGTGAACAGTGACGAGAAAGCATTATTGATTGGTTTCCGTGATATAACTTTGAATCGTGTCAGTTCAAATAGGAAACTGCGATGCATATTGTGAACACACTGTATTAAAAATCATACAGGAAACCAGCTCAAAATCGAAAAACAGGTGATGCTGTATGAAACTTTACAACAAGCAAACACGATTTAACACAGAGCAACGAAAAACGAAAACTAACACTTATCCACTAAATAGGTGCATCAATCTTTACCTGAATGCCGACGTTCTCAAATTTATTATGCCCAAGTCACAAATCCCCTGTGTGACGCATGTAAGGCACACAGCTAGAAGATTGCAAACTTATAATTTTATAATAAAGATCCGAATCAGTAGGCAATTGCATCAGTGTTGAAATGAGTGTAGCCATGGAATTGATGAACGGATGGAGTGAGGCTACGTGGGCGGTCACAGCTGCACTGCGGGCTTTAGGCTGTCAAGTACATCTTCCGCTTCACATGAACCATGAAATTGAGTAGGGAAAGGAATGTGCTCTGCTTATGAATTACAAACCCATGGAGAACACTTTGACTTAAGTATTCGCCTTTCATTGTGTACTTGTAGCGATGCTTTACTTCCACAATGCAGCAGGGATAAAAGCGGCTGCCAAGTTTGAGTCGCTTTGTCGACAACGCTAACTTATTTCGTATGTGTATGTTAGGTTTCTATTTAGGTTATAGTATGGTGTGCTTCTAGTAATGGTAAGACGGAATTGATTTGCTGCCGTTCTTAATTGACTGAAACCTCACATATATGTCAACACAGCAGCAAAACCAAGTAATGAATTGCATAACGATTTTGAGCAGACGGAAGTTATCACTCCCATTTGAGTAAACACTGGTAAAGCTCACCAGCTTATGCCCTCTTCATATTTGTAAACAACACAGAGGGCTGGTTGCAAATAGCCATGCACCAGTTTGTTCAAGGGTGTAATATGAAGGATTAATCTTGTAAACAGTCTGATAATGCATACACCGCCGCAAAGGCATTCGATGTCAGTTTTGAGGGGTCAGGATGATTTATTCTATTAACGTTAAGTCCAATCGGATGTGTAATCTCTATTACAGTAATTGAATGGATTGCATCGCTGGATGGGAGTATTAATATGCTTCAGTGAATGAGTACCACGCCTGATTCGCACGGTGATTCACCTTTTGATTGTGTTAGTTGTCTTCGTGGTTGAACGCAGTCTGATTGACGCATGTGACGCCGTTAACCTTACATAAAGGCAAATTCAGCGCCTTCAAGTCCAAGATTAAAATATTGTTGATGACTACAATGCAATTAACGTAGTAGAAAACCATTTGATTAACGACGAGAATCGGTGTGGGTCACTAAAGGATCGGTGACGTGCTTAACAGTGGCAAAACCATCGTCTGCAGGGCCAGAAAAATGGTATTACCAAGCATTCGACACCGCATTGTCCGAAACATATGGTGAAGGGGCGGGGTGGTTTGATGGTGTTACGAATGGATGGGTCACGTTCAACTCCGAAGTAACCGGGCAAAACAAGCTTCATGGAACTATTCGTGGCCATTTGTTATAGCTCCCTGGACAAGTTCCGGAAAACTGCTTGGATAATGGAACAGCGGCTGTTGATAAGCTTTGATTTATTGATGCTTTGTATCAATTGACAATTATATCACGATGACCCGGACCACACTGCAGACCGCAAATAGCCATTGTCGAGCTGTCAGACATCTATAACTTATTGAGGGACCGATTGATTGCTCCAGGCATTAAAGTAGGATTCTTATGGACGACACGGTGTTATTTAACAAACGGCGATATTATTCGTCATTTGCTTCGATTGATTCTTCTTGACCCATGGTTGTACAGCATTGGCAACTTACGTCGCAGATATCACAAAGGCAGACGGAGAGGTCTTGGGCTGCTACCCCAAAACATTAAACGTCCTTGAATGTGTGAGAAGACCACTGTTTATAACGTGAACGTGTTAATGGTATACGTGGCTTATTATCCAGGAGCAACTCGTCTAATAAGAAAGTGATAGATACCCCAGTTGATGCAAATAATGCTTACCCGATTGAGGATTTATGGTCGCAAATATGATACTCACTTTATAGCAAATTAAACGGGTGATTTGGATATATATCAGGTGATGGTCAAAGCTGACCATATAGTAGACAGATTCCAAAACAATTTCAAAATACCGCCGTCCAACCATTGGGTATGTAGAATGTCGAAAACCCGCCGCTCTTTTTCTTCAATGGTTAAGTACTCTTATTTACAGTAAGCGTTTGCAGGAAAACCGACGACCTAGTAAGATAAACGCAGAAAGGATGTGTATAGAATATGATGCATAAACTAGCAACGTTAAATCGGAGAAAAGCTATGAACAATCCTCCCTCCCAAGCGCACAGAATTCTGCTATGCAACCATCTTCTTTATCACTAAAGCCATAACTAATGAATGAAAAGCTTTGTTTTTGGTTGAGGGAACTGGGTGCTATTATGTTAGCATATAACCTTTTATCTTCGCCTGCTACTCGTGTTTAAGACGGTGCCTCGTGTATAAATATCTACTCTTTTATTGATTTATAGTCGAGTGCTTCACCGTCTGGTTTACTGTTTGATAGACCAGCCAAATACACATTAGCACAGAATTCGGCCTCCTGTGATATTGCGAGGCTTACGTAGAGTTAAAAGGAGAATATTGTCCAATTGTGAGACTGAAACTGTCGTCATGAGATGGCAAAGTGAGAGCTGGCAAACGTGGTGACGGCAATAAAGCCGGTATCATTATTTGATATTTTATAATCACCCACACTCACTAACATGTACTTTGTTCAATGCACCAATCTCATCATGACTTTCACGCAATAAATAAATTTTAGTCTCCCTGTTAGGATGTCTGCCATTTGCATATTTGCAGCTTTCTGATCGCATGTACCTCGGGAAGTTATGAACTGGTGCAGAAAGTTAATAACATATTAAAACTTTTAGTTGAGATTATCTACGAAACATTGAATAGATACTTTCATAGGCCAATCAATCACCCCTTCTGTTGGGCATTTTTGTAAAATCGAGTTCCTTTATGCATAGACATCACCAGGATATCACGTACAGTATTTAAGTATTGATCAGTATTCGACCATTATAAAAGTCATGTTAGTATACAGGCTGTAACTACGACACCTGGGTCATAAAACGTATTGTAGAAACTGACTCTGTGCTAGAAGAATATCATAGCAACGTTTTGAAATCAATCTTGCATTAATGGATAATGACAATTGAAACTTTCGAATGCCACATGGCAATGAAAACATTTTCCAACTACGTCATCCAGATGATGATCAATGACTACGCTTTTATGTTTTTACATTAGGCATGGTAACAATTCTGACTGAGTTAGAACAGCAAATGGATTCCAGTTTTCCCATGGACAGCGCATCAAATCGATTCTATTCATATATTGCCACTGCTGCACTTATCTTCTTATCGCCATATTGACAACCCATTGGCTACATAAGCTGAGTGACCGATTCTGCTTCGCCAGTTCATTAACATCTAAGGCATGGATTGGTTTCGTTTGATGCAAGCAAATCTGGGCACAACAAAGTTATTGACTTTTTTAATATTGCTAACAGAAGTATATTTCAATGAAATGTCAGTCATCTGCGAAATTGTAAGCTCATGAAATATAAATTAGGTCTCGTGGTAGGTTGGCATATCAACCAAATCTGTATTGTTACATGGTTCATAGACGTAATGACGCCGTACAGTGCAAGACACTTTAGTGAATATTCAACACTTGGGATGATATACTATGCAACTATGCCTAATATACATTTGGCATTAAACTTGGCGGGACAGATTTTATTTCGATGTGCATCTGCGCGCTTGAGGATAGAGTGATCTATGATAATCATATTGATTACTGACCGTTGCCCATTTATGTCTATGTTGACTGCTATTGGAACCGATATTACATAATATGGGATGCATAATATGCTGCATGTCGACTCCTGCACTTACGATTATTAATAAACATCTGAACGTTGATGGCTTGTTATAAAATAAGCATAAGCCCTAGGCAATCCGGAACATTCCAATGCCCCAGCTACCAAGGGATTGTACACACGAATTGTTTCAAAGAACAAATTGTTGACATTCTAATTTAACGCATATCCGGGATCATTATACTTGCTGTGACCTGGTAAACTACGTCATCACATCGATCATGAAATGGTATCTATAGTGAACCGTGTGAGCATATCAGCAAAATATATAATAATTTTGTTGACTGTACATTACTACACGATGAGAAATAAATATACTTCCACGTTTCTGAAGCCTTCACATTCGACCGCAGGGGGTAATTCCGAAAAAATTACCTATCCACTGCCACTGTAACCCATTACCGCCACATCAATATAGACAGTCCACTGGATGCATTGACACTAGTTATTGACACTTACGTTGCGTATGCTATGAACGAAATCTTCTACGTCTGGGGTAATGGAAGCCATCTATTCATCTGATGCTACCATCTATCGACTCTAACGTAGTTTTGTAATGGCATATGATGGGAATAGACGATCGCACTTCGGGAAGCAGATTAGGGTGGATGGGAGAGGTCGTAAAGTCTTGTGCCGCGTAAGACAAATCAACAGTTTTATTGCCTGATAGATTCATTCACTATTGCAATATTTGTTTGGTAACATAGTATACTCTCCTCTCCATTTATCTTGATGACCTCCTCATTGAACTTTTGTCCGAACTGTCTGTCAGAGTTGGTTTAAATACAAATATCTGCTGTTTGCGAGGCGCTATTAATGGGATCACTAACGATTCTGGCGTTTGTGTTCTACACAGATGTTGCAATATTTACCTCGGTAGTTGAGACAAACAAATGCTATTAATTTATCGATATTGTTTTGGGGTTCAACATCACCTTTCGGTTTCATACATTGTGGTGAGAACCCGTATATTCTTCTGTTATGTGGAAGTGGTCGCGGACTGAAATGAGTTGCTTTCCAACTACCAATGGCTTGCTGCAGATATGAGAATTGGTTGAGCTATTGCGGTGTGCGGTACGCCAATGTAAGCATACCGTCCTCGTGCATCATGTGTTGCTCAATCTCATGGGATTTCAGTGCTTCGGGTTGAGTGGTCATGAATAGTGCGCTAGCGAGATGGTTGGTAAATTGGGCTAAGTGTCTAAACATTGTTGCATACTTAATATGCTGATGCAAAAGTGGTGTAGTATTGTCCTTTAATATATAACTTTTTGATATTAAGCTTATCGACTGATTTTGCGCAATCATAAGCCTTATTCGTGCACTTTTGCTGCTTTGTACTAGCGTTTGGCATTAAGTTACAGGTCTTACTGATAGTGAATTGCAAAACGGCAGCCCTAGGAATTTATGACCATATTTGTTATTCCTTTGTGTCAGCGCTCCATATGAATAGCCATTTCCGTTACATGCGTCATACTTCTGCAAAGACAATTCTTTTGCAGAGATATGGACAATTCATGTTAGATTCGAAAAATGCTATTTCTCAGCAGCAAATAGTTGACCGCGATTATTGATGTAGTCGTAACGATCAATAATGCTGATTCGTGAAACATCTGAAAGCCGTTTTTCAGAAAAGCAAGCCTCTGATCAGAATGGAGCTATGTTTTCCATTTAGTATGTTTCAACTACCGGTTAATACTGGCATGGACTCAAATAACAGCAACCATCCACGCTCATGAAGAAGGAGGTATTTTTACATGGTATGTGAGGTATCTTCGTATGCCGGATTACATTTGCCAATGAAAAATGGGCGAACATATGCTAAAACGTGAGTGTGTACGGCTAGTTAGCAACGAGCATCTGAGAGCTATTCCTATGCAATTTAGCTGACATGATGATAACAGCGACTATTGCTTTTAAACGCAATATAATACCGTATTTGCATTGGTCTTTAAGATTGTCGTGTTAGTTGAGTTTATACAGCATCTTCATGTCGTGACATCATTTGCGCGGATTGGGAACAGCCGATGTTAGGTTGATATCAATGTATAAATCATACATGTATAGATTATTGCCTCATTGAAACATGAATGCATGCCTCGTAGCCAAGAATCGTAAGAAAAGCACCTTAAATAAGAATAGTGTAAGATAAAGTATAAAAATAATATCGTTAAATGGTCGCATGCTTGAATTTAGGTATGGAAATTATGCATTATAAACAAATGACCCCCTGATTATCAAAAATGCCGTAACCGCTCGGAACAAACCTAAACAACACAATCTTCACCATCCGTCAGCTTGTTTTCTATGCATATTCACAGTTGTGGTTCATTTTCGAAAATCGATGGAGGAGCCCCACCATAGTGAATCATCGCCTTGGCGGTTCATGACTCACTATTTACAAAGCTACCTAGTGAAGGATAAATAGCTCACTTAACAATCTATTAGTTCCTTAAGCAAACTAACCATTCTGACAAGTTTACGGCAGCAAATTGATTGATAGCTCAAACATGACTACTTTATGTGCTCGTTTTACCTGTTCTACAACTATTTATATATTAAAAACTACCGATTACCGATTGTTGTTTACCTTACTGGTCCGCGCATGTATTTATTTTATAATAAGCCGTAATCACATTTCCATCATTTTCCAAATATATCAATTTTGCTCAAATACGCCACACCTGGCACAGCTACAGGTGCGGTTCTGTATAACAAGGCCTAGTGGATAATATTTGTAGGGCATTAAGACGCTCTAGGCTTTGAACATGGATCTCTTTGGATTTGCATGTTTATGGAAGCTTTTGAAAGGCATTAAGCGACGAATTCTGTATTCCAATGTTGAATCTGTGCCGCGCGAGTGCAGATAGTGCCAAATATTCACTGTCGCACGTGCGGGAGGAAGTCATTAAGACCACACTCTACTGTTTACGGGAGTTTTGTCACTGATGTTTTGGCAACACCAGGGATATGCTTCGACCCTTTATCAGCTATTTATGCATTTTGAATGAACCATGCACTTCTGTATCGCGACGAGAATGGTGCAAGCATTTGTAACTGGCAAATGAAATGTTAAAGAGCAACTGATGATCATGACGTGCAGTGTTAGTTCACTGGATGCCCACTAAGATTATCAGCCATCGTGACAACTTTGATGCGTTTAATGACACTACGTGTTTCAACGCGATGCTACATGCGTTTACCATGGAAATTATACTTTTTCGACTAAAGCTCCTTGAAAACAGCCTCTGAATTTTATGCATAATAAAATTTTTTAATGAATAGAGACCAGTATCAACGCATGCGCAACTCTGCCATTTTCAATGACATTTTAGCTAAAAGTTTGCCCTCTTCAGCTTCAAAAAAGTAAATCGGACTTTACAAAGGTACAAAAAATAGCTGGGATCACCGATTGGTCTGGATTTAACGTATACTTAAAAAATACGAGTATCGGTCAAATTTTTTCAAAACAGAGTTAGGATGATTGTTGATGTGATGCACCTTAACCGTACGTCGAATATATTCCGGCGTATTTTGGGCGAGTTACTGACCCTGCGTCTGACGATGCTTTCTAAGGCGGGTGCTTTTTTGGACACATTTGTATTGGGACATGATAGAAGTTTCTATCGTGCTGAATTTCAAGTAGCAATTGTAATCATGTGCTTTCAGAATAGTCTAGTAATACACTTTTTGAAAATCTCAATCCTGTACGCTGGCTGTTGCTGTGTTCTTTGGTAAATGCAATGAAGCGAGACATAAACTATTCATTGATGATGAGATGTATTTTTACATTGTAATGAATCATTAAGTTATTTTAATGGGATATTCTGAATATTGCAACGGCGATCGCTAAAATGTCCACACCACTCACCATTTGATGTGCTGATTTGATTATCAACATTATTCAATTGATGATTTGATATCATTCGTGGATTTCCCATGGCATTATTGGCCGGAATATATGGGTATGCAAATAAACCCAATATGGACGATGATAACGACCTAAGGTTGTTGAGATTTTTAGAAGGTTGATATAAGCATTAATGTAGGAAAACATATTTGAATTCAGGTACATTCAAAAGACAGTTTTGAAATGCGTTTCGACATTTTATAAGCAGACACCAAGATGAATAGTTAAAACTATTTCAGAAGCAACTGGCACGTTGCAGCATGATTAGATGAATAGATGCAAGAATGGTTAAATTTGAACTGAGTTCTTGGTTGCACTCTGCGTGTGCCTTCATTACCGCGCATATTTAGGCCAAACATCATTGACAACCAATACTTGATATATATATAGCTTGTGTAACCGACAATATTAATCATAACAGATCCATTATATTAATATATTGCAGTATATAGTAATTCCCAATCAATGTATGTAAATTAGTAGCGCCCAATATTGTAAACATTATCGAATATATTTGTAATATGATTTCACGAATAGGACGTTGCATCAATTATTGGTAGTGTCTGTCATGTGTTGAAGATTGTTTATCAATTAAATCCAGCCAGAAATTACCACCCCATCCCCTATATGATGGTTGTGTGGGTGATTCTGGCAATTTTATAGATGAGCGGATAGTAATAGGACAAATAGAAAAGTTTTTTTTTTCAACGCCCAAGTAAAAGAATTGGTAGGTTTTTTTTCTACGGCCAAACATATAATTGAGCCGGTCAGAGGAAGACACTGCTGGTTGTCCGCCAGTTAGAGCGTAATTCATTTCAACGGGACTAGTGAATTAGTTTGAGAGTAGTTCAGCGGTTGCTAATATTTACCTCTGCTATAGCACATATCTTTGGTATCGCTGGATTAACCGTTTTTCCTATTAACAAAATGATTCAAGAAATCAGTAATATCATTATTGATTTTCTTAAAAAGTATCATCTGTTACAATATTTATTGTGCTGTGGTACCGACATAGATTTCGGGCTCTTATATAATCCACAATTTGCAGGCTGTATTGTACAGAATAGAGACGCTCCTAATTTCATTCTGAGCTCCCAATAACTGAAACGCAATCAGCTTCGACTTAACGGCTCTGCTGATGTGAATTGAAGAGCGCTTAATGTTTAGTTGTATCAACTCAGTAATAAATTTATGTTACGCATCAATGCATCATTGATATTTGTCATCATTCCGTGTGCGTAATGGCAAATCTGCTGTAGAATATGTATGAAAAAGTGACCACTGAGTCTAAGTTGGAACTGTTGATGTGCATAGAATTAGAAAAAGCATATGCGGTATTCTATATGTCATGGTTAAGTGCATTTGGTAGACTTCTCTAATAAGTCTTTAATCACTCTAGATTTTTGAATCATATAGTTATCCACCATCAATACATTCTTAAGGGTATCCATGCAGATATTTGCGTAAAATGACATTGGTGGGATAGGTCTCACACCAAACACCACCGCTTTACTCTTCTATACTACTTCTAATTGCATATTGCGTGCCGCTACGAACAGATGGGGTATGCGTTTTTGGCGGTACCATTTACAAACAGTACCTGGTACGTTGCAAAAATACACCACCACACCGAGGCATGCGAGAATATCGCTGCATATAAAAATATTCATCGTCTTGGCATTTGGCTGCCAAGTACAATTGGTTTACCTCTTTTGATCTAAGGTCTTAATGAGAAAAATATACTAGTCTCAGGCATGTGTTTCGCACATTACGACCCAACCAGTCGATTTCCCACCACAACGAAGCGGCTTTATAAACGGAATCTAATATGTTATTCAGTGTGATTCTAAGCTATCTCCAATATGCATGATATAGACATCAGAAATATGCTAATAATCATACAGACTTGATTATCCGAGTAAGAAACTTGCATATCTCAATGATAGTATCCGAAAGATTAAAATATTGTACGTTAAATGCTTCCAAGCCATTGACCAGTATACCATTATGTACTGCGAATAAGAGAATGTAACTCGGCTGTTTGCGCTAGCCATCATCACTCTAGTCACAGCACATCGTACATCAATACTCTACCAGTTGTGCAACATGTAACTTTGCTACTGCCGTAAGTGGTATCCATCAAATTACACTGCCACACACGATACTATTTAGCAAGGGAAACGCACAGCAGATGTTTGCTTCATCAAAATGCAACAACAATGTCTAAACAAACCGATTTAGGACCCACATTAAGATGTTGTTTTCACAAAACATTGGGGAATCGTTAGAATATTTCACAGAATATAGCGACTGCTCATACAATACTAGGTTGACAGAGTATCATAGTTTATTCGTTAGCAGCATATTTTGCCTGTTCACTGTCATCTACATTTTTGTGTCGTATTTGGCGCTCAGCATGAAATCCGTATGTAATCATCATTAATATCTACTAACATATCATGATTTGGGCTGCAACATGAGAGTTATAGCGGTCCAAGCTCTTAATTATAGAGAAAACTTCATTTGAAAGACTCAAATAATGCTTTAAGCGTTATAGTATGAGTAATTGGTGCATAATTGAGATATTGGAACAGCTACTTTCAAATATAATAAACAATGAAGGTAAAACAAGCTGTCAACAGGCGCGCTTCACTTTACGATATATAGATAGAGGTAAGGCTATTATCTCTCCGGTACCGATTAAGCGTGACTTTGTAGGAATGATGTTTTTTTCCCGAAAAAGAAAATAAAATGAATGAAGCGCAGCTTTTGGTAATCAGTTTACGTCTTCAAACGAAGGAGTATTTTTATTTGCATTGGCAGAACTGATATCACACATGTGAGTGCTCTACGAATCGCGCTATTCCGCATATAACGTATGTAGTTGTGTACTTGCATGTAGATGGTGCGGGCTGGATAATTATTTCGACAATTACTCCCAACTAATCAGTTCTACTTTCCCTATTAAATATGCTACTCCAGCCGCGAAATCACTTTTCAAGCGTTTTGACCAGACGGGAATATTTTTGACCATATTGATTATTTTCAATGGAGCCTTCGTACATATGGTGCGGGCTGGATAATTATTTCGACAATTACTCCCAACTAATCAGTTCTACTTTCCCTATTAAATATGCTACTCCAGCCGTGAAATCACTTTTCAAGCGTTTTGACCATATTGATTATTTTCAATGGAGCCTTCGTACATATAGGTATTATATCATATACATCCGTAAAAACAGCTTTAGAAGTGATTTTTTAGGAGCAACGTTATGTCTGTTTGTGGCAATCAAGAATGACCTTGTTACAAAGAGTATTAGAGCTGATACAGTGGTTTCAACTGCTATCAGTAGCGACAGGTGTTTTAGCTCCAAGATAGCTTTTGCAAATGTGCATGGTCTTGACGACCAACGGGTCGACCCCTTTGTCAATAATGACAGTTTCATGCATTATCATGAACATTAGTATGAATGTTGATGTAGCTATATACATCTACGCCACCACCAGCTGACTCACGTATAGGTACGATGATCAAGCTTCATCAATGGGTGGATAAATTAGCAGATACATTTTGGGATTCACATTAAGCAGGCAATTTGTGCAGGAAATACGGCGCTGCAAGACACCAATTATTTCCTATTACATGCACGGAAGGGTAAGAAAGTTCTAGGCTATGATGCAAGCTCGAACATGAGTATGAACAATTTATTGGTCTAACACTTTCTGCACCCTTGCTGTATGCGTGGGACACTCTATCTCTGTGACCCATGGTAATATGTGAATAGTTGATGCGTTCTGCTGTCTTGATTTCTTGCAAGTCTAAAAATTATTTATATTTTTTGCCAAAGATAGACAGGCACTCAATCAAAATCAACCTCGTCACGAAGCAAACCTTTTAGCTTCATGAATTTGCTGACGGGTCTGAAATCTAACTCATTGTATTGCTAACAGTCTACCCATATTCATTTCATATGCGAAGCAGGAGGCTTTCAGGCGTAAAATGCATTTGCACTGGGAGGGTCTTAAGGTAACATTTTATGAATCCAATTTCCATCTCATGTATCGCCATTAATACTGCCTGAATATGTTGAATATATTGCCACGTTTGCAGTTGTTATTCTTCTCAAATCTCAAGTTGGAAGTATGCATGGCCTAGGTCAAATATGTAAGGGGGGGGGGGAGGGGTAGTGGAAGTATGCATCGTCTCGATCGATTCTGTTGATCACGTATGATAACTCTTATACATCAAACTTAATGATAGATCCGATTTTTGCCTTTCTGTGTGCGTCATTATTTAGACACAAACATCAATGATCTAGATACGCTTGAAAGGGGAGAGTGTATTGAGGTCTATCCCGGCATGGTACCAGAACAATTTAATTTGTACTCTTCTTCCTAGAAGCACTAGGTGAATATTACACAGTCGGGATCTTGCTTTAAAAGCAATTTGAAAGCAATTTTTAGAAGCCTTCTCGCACTGCACACTTACCATGATTAACAGCCGTGTCAGCAGTTAGCATCAGATAATTTACAGCACATCACACCACAAACGCCGCACACCATGCAATTGTCTTCGAGCTGTGCACAATTCTCATTCCAACTGCAGCGTGTACCTTCGGTCTAAAATCTGCGACAACCCGGGGTTTTGTTTTGCACTCATTGAGAGGATAACTTGTGGACACATGAGTAAGGACAGCAGAGTATTGTAGGATGGTTACCAATCTTTGTCGAGCATCGAATGGGAAGGATATGCAAAGCACAGCGCTATGACAAATACAGACCACATAGATAAAAGCATTGTACTTGCCCGACATCTTACACGACTGTTACCATTTTTGACATTTGACTAGGACAAAGCTTCTCTGACTGATGCCTCATATTTGATGTTGCACATTCGGTCGCGTTATTTGACCAGCATATCTCTGCGCCACCATTGCAAGCTCGCTGTGAGATCTTTGCGCCCAAAACGCAATATACAGGTCTTCAAGGGCCTCCTGTGGTTTGGCCAAGTTTAATATCAAGAGATTTAACCTGCATTGTCGGATCACAGATACTTTCATGCCACGGCTAATGTGTACTTACTGGCACTGCCCTTATATAGATTGCATTAGGGACTACTACACGATATGGTACCTGAGTTGGGCCAAGTTGGCAATGTCACTGAAGTGGAGCTGTTAACGAATCGCAGCCATTTGGATCCATCCCCGTCGATGATCTCACTCGTACTGCAAGCGACGTAATACTCCAGTGCTTTAATTAACGCAATACCACACCTGAACAAGAACAACGGTCCGGAAGTGCCCCTAACACCTTTTATATGCCTGCTAAATCGCTTGCTCATCCATGCCTGCAAGTAATAGTTTCGGCTAAGTGAATGTCAAACTATACAGCAATGAAGTGCCAAGTGAATATGCTCTCTGGGTGTACTTAACATGTTGGTGCTTGGTTTTATAAGGTTATTCTTCTTCTCATAAGAGCATATTGGTTGGGTATGATGCGAGTTCCTAGGTTCAGCCTCATTTTGCTATGGTTATTACATTCACACCTGCACAGTTTGCTTATCTACAGGAAGGTATTCATGCGACTGCGTTGTGACGAAACATTGTGTAACAAGAGCAAACTCTGTGATGGCACATTAACAATATCGTACCCAGCAATAATTCTGCTACATTTGGTGTAGTTAATGTAAAGTACGATCTCGTTGTGCGAAAAGTGGTTGCTTATCAACCGTTCAAAAGCTGCTTAGTGTGTGTTATGGGTCATTAATAGCTATCAGACCAGAGACCATCTATAGAGTAACATAATAAGCAATATATCTATATTAAGTGGCGTGATGTCCGCGTGACTAAGAATTTCAACCATTAAATGAACGTCATCAGCAGAGGATGTTGAATATGGTAAAGCCCATAAAAAATCGTGGCAAGGGCAATTAAATTGTAGCAGATTTAGAGGTTGCTTAATTGACTGCGGATATATTGTATCTCAATGCTATCCACATCGGCACAGGCAATAAAGGTTCGTAAAACTGTAGTTTGTAAGTGACAACTATGACAGCTGATCGACTTAATCGAATGGTAGAGTAATGTCAGTTTGCTCTTTGAACAGTTCTCCTACTATGATACTGAAATTAATTAGTACAATGTCAGGGTATCGAAAGCTTGCATGCTTTGACTTCGGTATCTGCCCAGGGATGTTTCCGACAAGGCTGTGCCTATATGAATGTCCCTTCCCACATTAAATTGATTTGTATTAATGTGGACATATTTAGTCATGGAACTAACGCATAATGGGTGCATTTAGGCGTCACATTGCCCGTCCCATTGTGCCATGCACGCGTCTAGTTACGCATCCTTTCATATGCCTATTCCCAATTTGGTGCCTTGTAATGTACTCAGTGATCAATAGGTGAGAGTGAGCATACGCTGTGCATGTTGGAGAATCGCACTGATTGAACTGATCGGGAAAGTTACCGGCTAGATGTAGTAGTCAGAACACAAGAGTGTCGTGTAAGAATTTGGCATACTTCAATGTAAAGAACCATATAACTGAAATAAGGTTCAAACGTCGATATTCCAGAATAATTTGTAATCATTAGCAAAGCAATCGGGTTCCTATTTCACTGGGCAGTTACTGATAGAGGATTTTAGAGATTATTCCCATCTGATAGAGAGAGTAAGAATTACCAATAAGCATGTTCATTTAACTCCATTTGCACCCTGTTCCTTTTAAACATTGAGCGATTTATGCGCACTGGAAGAGACCAGCTGTGTGTAAGCCGTCTGATTGTGAACCAACAATATTGCAGTGGTATTTGATGCCATGATTGTTCGTTCTTCGCCGAGTTATGTACTAAGCCGAACTTCCCAAATATTTGTGACCCCTACCCCGCGAGCCAACCAATCCATAGTATTGAATGTGCGTCTTACCGCGTTCAATGTTAATGTGTAAATAAATGATATAAAACAAACATGCTGACGACAAAACGAATATTCTATATTTCCGGGTTACAAACTGACCATTTTGCTCATTAAATGGCCATATAGTCTCAATAATTGTTGGAATTGGTGATTCATAATTTATATCACAGAGAGCGTTCACTTTAATTAGCGTTTATGACCACGTCTATTTCCATGTTGTTTTAAGACGTTTAGATAAACAGTGTGTGCGTTCACATATCTCACTTAGCGGTAGGCTCTTTTCTGTAGATACGCCAAAACATTACCACATGCCCTGCAAGGGACTCGATAATAAAACATTATTTACGGTACGGGTGGCAAACAGGCGGAACAATGCCACCAATATCGCCAACTAGACAATTATTGGCCACGTTTGTAGCCGCTGAATCAAAATGTTCGTTATGGAAAATGATATGTTGCATTCAACTCGCTAGGATACACAAATCCATGTCTTTAGCAATAAGTAAACAACAAAGTAGGTGGAACTTAACTTCGATTCATAAATGTTATTTGCCTTTTAGTTTTCTGTAGGGCATTAGTGCATTGTTTAAGCAGATTCATATGATGATACACCAAATGTTGATTCTAACCGGATTGCCCGACAAGCTAACAGGCAACAGAAAGAAAAAGAGGCTTATATCGCGGGCCTTGCGTTTCTAATCTACTAGAACCTTTAAAAAAAGTAGAAAATTTATCACGCAAAACTTCAATGAAATCTACGATACTATTTCATTCATGGTAAATGTTGGTGTTATTTTAACAGGGGATACATTGTTCATAAAAAGGTAGCCTGATAACTGTTTGATCTGCAATAGTATATGCCTTGCAACAATAAACTCGCGAGCATTTTTGTGGGTCTCAGTATTTTACATAACAACAGCCAAATCGTCTTAGTATGCCAATCAGTGATTAATATTTCTACTATGCGCATCTTTAACATTGATACCAATGTAACACACATGCAACTTTATACCTTAAAGCTCACAAAGCAATCAAAAGTTGTCGAGTAACCAATATCGTGCCTGTTACAATATGACCTTGGTTGTGTCACTAACAATGTTTTCCAGCCACAGCTATTTGTGGTGATTTACCTAAATTCAAGAGCTTATTATTCAATAACTACTGTTTTTATTATATTACTTTCTATAAACACACTTGTCTACTCGCCGAGTTGATTCCTTCTCATATATCCAACTATTCACTTTGTAATTTTGTCCAGGAATGCGACTTGAAGAATTCCAGATCAACAAACGGCAGTAGTTGTCCACGTGAAGGAATAGTGTAAACCAACAGCAGTTACACATAACAGCATACCCATTAAACCGCTTTCCTTACCAAACGAGTAAACGGAAAACATTCAAACCATATGTATTATGTGAATTCGAATGTTGGAGTAAGAAAACGCTTAGTATAATTGTATCCTTGCGATGCAATTTTGATAGTTAATTAAGTTAGATTATGGCAAAGCAGCTACGGATAGACTATTATGAAGATCGGATTAACTAACACTGTCTGGATCCAAGTTGTCTGTGCTGGTGCTGAAGATATATACAGAGGCTTGCACTCGAATTAACGGTCATATTGCAACATTAGATTCTAAACATGCCGTACTACAAGTGCACCATAAGTATTATTTATTGTATCTCTTTGATGCATAACGAATTCTGTTTTCATGGCTGTTTGCTAGTCCAGAAAACTTTTAGTGTCGTTGCCAGCGGAACCAAATGAGATTTGTCAGCATATGTACAGATGTTATAACTTAGACCGTCGTCCTATAACTTAAGTAGCATTAAGGCATTGAGGCTAAGGTATAGTTCACAAGCAAATAATAATCGCACGGCACGATAATCATATGATTGATGCAACGTCAAACGACAGCAAAATAACCATACCTACTCTAATTTGGTGAGTTACATTAAACAGCCAACATGGTCTTTATTTCAAGAGAAATCAAGATCTTAGTCAGTTTTTCTAAGCAAGTGAAACATATTAAGGTGGGTATTCATATGCATACAATTCAACAACTCACGTGCAATATTCAACCCACTCGTGTCAATCAGCAGTTTTGAGTGCTTGATTATCATATATTAAGGAATGGCTCAAATGATGAGTTTTATTTTCCATCACTTGGTCAAATGTTTAAAGTTAGTTGTTATTTAAAGGTATTAGGAAAACAAAGGTCCGATGGATTGTCAACATTTGCAATGTAGAACTAGATGACCTAATTTGTTCAAGATGTATTCAAGCAATACATGCTGTCTTTTAATGTACCTGTATAATAATGTATCTTGCAGACATTCCCATCGGCGTGTAAACATTTATGATAATAGTTGAACAGTTTAGTGTCGAACTATTATTTCCATATATGAATTTTATATTCCTTTGTAACGAAACCGCATAAAGGTACCAGACGACGGATAATGCTTGCCACTTGCGGGTTAAATTGTGTAGCTGCCTCACCGTGCAACAAGATAGACAGTTCATGCTACCCTGCTATGAGAAGTCACTTTCATTCAGAGTGACTGTTTTATAGAGAGCAGCCAAAACGTGTGAATTTACAAATCACAATTGTTAATGTCATACCATTGCTAAGGTAAGATACAACGTCTTAATAATGTGGTTAGGCTAAAATATAGCAAGACATGCAACTGAAACACAAATCATATGGCTCAAATAATTAACGAATATTGTTTGGTGCAATGTAGGCAACGTTTAAGGTACCGACATCTTGGACATTATCACAACCTTAGTTCTGGCTGCAAATCTAAGCAAAATGTAACCTTGTGCTTTATTTATCACATAAACACATAACACTATTGAAAGACGTGTAGCTTCGTACAAGCAAAGTTCAATACATATGCTGTTCCATAACTGGTTATCTTGACACGTCATTAGCTCATAATATAAACACAAATATAATGGGGCCAATATGACTCGTGCCTAACCTCCCTATCTTATCGAATTAGAGCCAACAGCTCGAGGTAATACATTCCTTGTGTCTGAAAATGTAGGGAAATGGCACTGTAACAGGAGCGTGATGCGCTGTCTGATATTGCGTACCTGGAAACACTTGAACGAACAATTGTCGTACTGGTGTGTTTATGAGCGTGTATGTGTGTGTATGTGTATGTATGTGCGTGTGTGTGAGGGTTGTTAATTACACACTCATCCTAGATTTAATGGATACAGAATACAAATCGTCAGATGATAGCCATTATTAATTAACGATGCATTAATGGTTAATTTTAAATCACAATGCTATTGATATCTATTCATTTAGCTCATTGTTATTTAAAGCGTATTGAAGCTAGCTATTCCTTGTTTCCAATAGCTTACGAGCCAACCGTTATCGACATTAGATTCTCAAAGATTGACAAAAATGATCACCCAAGACCTTATGGTCATGTGTAGACCGGGAAAAAAATGTTAATACTCATTCGCAACTACCAATATATACGGGTAAAATATTTCTTAAAAGCACTTGTCAACGACAGCATGATGAATATCTTTTTAAAGAGGTCACAAGACGATTGGAAGAGCTATTTCGTCTTAATTATCTCACGGAGGGAATGTTAGAGTGCAATCATTCGCGTAATGCTTCTTACGTAAAGAACCTAAACCTGCAGACAGCCACTCCAATTATCATTCGTCATAAGCGTGTAGAATCCGTTATTTCCGATATATGGCAATCACTAAAGTGTCGTTTATCTTCGAATATGCCCTAATTGTAGTAGGTTATCTCACGGACGGAATGTTAGAACGTGCCTGAGTGCAATCATTCGCGTAATGCTTCTTATGTAAAGAACCTAAAACCGCAGACAGCCACTCCATTCATCATTCGTCATCAGCGCGTAGAATCCGTAATTTCCGATATATGGCAATCACTTAAGTGTCGTTTATATTCGAATATACCCTAATTAATCAATGCCACAGGTGTTGACTAACTCCGTTATATGTAAAGTAGCTGATGATATATGACATCACTTGCCCGCCCTTCATGTGCTCCATTAAAGGAACCATCTTGGCAAGTTCATGTCCGCATGCTCATATAAGTCACAGCCTAATGAATAACGTTTAAACGGTTGTAACACTGACAGTTATAGACTAGGATTAGCATATCCCATCAGTGGCACCATTAAATGTATTTTCAATATGATTTATGAGACGATCATTTCGACAATTTATTCAAAGTTGCGCTTTGGACAATAATCGTGTTTTGCCATTATTTGTACGAATAATTGTGCTCATAAATAACAGATCAATGCAGCTTTCAGCTGGCTTTGAAGTGCCCATACTTCGTGCCTCGTTGTTGGAGATCTGTTCAGTATGGTTAGCATGTTTCAGTACAATGATGGCAGTATATTAGGGGTCGATTTCCTTGGTAGATATCATATCACATCTTCAAATTATACAAATCTCCCGTTGCGGGACATCCACCATGATAAAGACAATTTGGAGCTCTGTAATGAATTCCAGGTCAGATACAGGTCGTATCCCAAAAGTAATGGCATCGGGCCTATCATTCTCTACAAGTCATTTATACATGACAGAGCTCCAAATGGGATTGGCAGAAAGACAGACTTATCTAAGCGCATTGCTCCATATTCTACCTAGATCAAATTTCTAGTAATGGAATCTTTATCTGCGACTTCACTGTAGCCATGGACATATATAAACATTAAATGTATGGATGCTTCATCAGAGGTAAAGACCCTAGCCATTTTAAAAATTATTTCCAACTAATCTTGGACTAAAATCAGCTCTAACTGGTTATGCATCCGCTTTAATGATTCAAAAGAATTATCATTTGAAGATATATATGAAGAATTGTATATACTTAGACAGTGTTCTGCCTGAATGAAGAGTAAGGGAACATCAAGGCATTTGCAGCGCTGACATGCATAGTTTATAGATATTACACTTTGATCTTTTGCTAAGTAAAGCAAAGTTGACTCTAAATGTGGGTAAATAAATAATAAAACGTAAGCATGCTGCAATTCTCTGTGAACTGGTTTTTATATGTCTTTATCACTACCGGGTTGCGGATTGTCAGAGTGAACCGGTTATTGTGTATTAAGATTACAATATCATATCGCTCATTGCCAATGCACTTCATTCCGTACATTTGCTAGTTTGGACGCATACGCATTACTCAATATATCATCATATTTGCCATAGCAAAAAAGTGATTGAGCTGATATGATGCGAAACATGCAAACCTGCTGCTGATACAGTGCTTCTAGCTGTCATAGAGTAAAACATTATTGAACTAACGCTACGTTATTTTCTTTCAAATTATGTGTTATTACATAGCAATAAAAACATAAAAGATCATAACATTTTGTTTTTTAACCACTCAGCAGCTTCAACTGCACCTGTTGCCCTCTTATTTATCGTTTTGCATTAAGTAAACAATCATAGAGTACCAGGTCTATATCAAACCTTGTTTTAGAATAAAGATGTTATGGAAGGATATTCTTATTATGTATGGTATACAAATCACGACCGATGTCATTTCGACCGACTTGTGGTTGTGATATTCTTCTGGCTTTTGTGGCATTAGATTAACTTTCCGCACTGTGCATAATTATATTTTCGAATGTAGATTTTTATTCACGATAGCATGTTATCACATGGTCTCTTTGAATACTCTGCCATATTTCTTTCATATTTTCGGAATGTCCCAGCTTGCTCATTCTTCGTATAGGAGTATACTAGTGTATAGACAATCATCGGGAGAGGGCGATGCAAGCATTATATGCAGTCCTATATATTCATTAAAA
Source organism: Urechis unicinctus (assembly GCA_034190875.2). Classification (NCBI taxonomy): domain Eukaryota; kingdom Metazoa; phylum Annelida; class Polychaeta; order Xenopneusta; family Urechidae; genus Urechis; species Urechis unicinctus. Next base: position 63,302,600 of record CM067343.1, on the reverse strand, counting down.
TTATGTTTAAATACCTAAACAAACACGTCAAATGCAACGAAGCCGAAAAAAACGCATCACCACTTTGGTACAGACTGGCATCATTCTACACACGTCATGAATAATGGAATAATCACACGTGTTAGTTTACATCCACGATTACTCCGCTTGGTCGAGGTAGAGCTTTTTCATTAACAAACCTGATTGTTCTATAACATCACGGCGGCCCCCGGTTTACATCTGCCTTATTCATGATCCGTCTGTAAATTAGACTCTCTAACACACACACACACACACACACACACACACACACACACACACACACACACACACACACACACACACACACACACACACACACACACACACACACACACACACACACACACACACACACACACACACACACACACACACACACACACACACACACACACACACACACACACACACACACACACACACACACACACACACACACACACATACACTGTAATATGTTCTTAAACCATTGACACTTATAAATTGCTTATCATAGTATATTGAAACGTGCTTATAGTAGTATTTAATCATAAGGTGTTTAAGCCACACGAAGTATTCAAGGACTATAATGCATTTCTTACATCGAAATATACTGAGATATCAAAATTCATGCCGTATTGAAGTTTATCACAATATCTGAGATGTATCTGCTGGATATTCGTTCGTAAGACCGTTTTTACCATTGTCCTGGAATAACTATGAGTGAATACATACGCCGAATACTATTATTACATAGAAAAAGCGTACATGCTGTTGAAGGTTATCGATGTCAGACAAATAAGTGTAAAAATATTATGCATTTGGTTGAGGCTATGTTCGAGCTATGTGGATTATGTGATAGTTGATTTTAATAACGGAACGAGGAATCGGTTGAATGACTATCCCACAATGCACAGGCTTATGTGGTGGAACTCAGTCCGTACACGTTCGTTGAACCGGCTTCCTTAATGTCGGTCACTGATCACTTGCCAGTTACGTGTATGTCTGCTGTTTTCGGTACTCCCTTCAACTTCTTGAGACCCGTTAGTCGTAACACTTGCTTCACCTAGAGCAGTTAATATGGCTATTGTTCAGTGTCTTGACCTGAACACGAGTCCTAACTACAGCTAGATAGAAGGAACGTTATATAACCATACTGAACAGATCTCTAATCAATGAGGCACGAAGTATGGGCACTTTAAAGCCAGCCGAAAGCAACCACATCAACAACAAGCGATGTGTTTAGCTCTTTTTGTAAATAAAACCTAGCTGGCTTGTTAGGATCAAATCGATGAGCAGAGCATCTCGGCGCAATAATCCAGTGTGCGAATAATGCTCCGAAAAGACTTTCTAGGATGTGCTGGTTGTAGAATTGATAGCCCGTGCGCACACGCTTGTGTTTGAGTAATATAGAGAAATTCAGGTACACGTGCACATGTTTGTGATGTCTCTATCCACATTGTTGTGATGCCACCTAGAGGTCCTACGTGGATTAAAATGTCAGTTGTGCAAAATAATTACGTGTAATTCAATATCATAACTAAAGTCCTATTATTATGTTGTTGGCTACTTAACAATGGGTCAACTAAGGACCGCAACTTATATACCAAGCACGAATTATATTTACTAAATCTAACCCGGGGATACTGGTACTATTTAGCAAAACCTATGGCTAGGACAGAATCAAGAAAAAATAGCTCTTTCAATCGCCTTGTGACCTCTTTAAAAAGACACCCATCATGCTGTTGTTGACACGGGTTTTTAAGTAATATTTTATCCGAATATATTGGTAATTCCCGGCCTATTCATGACCATAAGGTCTTGGGTGACCATTTTTTTAATCTCTGAGAATCTAATATCGATGACGGCAAACTGCATTGCAAAACATAACGGTTGGCTCGTAAACTACTGGAAACAAGGAAGAGATAGCTTCACAATGCTTTTGGCAATAAGCAAAATGAATAGATATCAATAGCACACATATACACACATATACACACACATACACGCTCATAAACACACCAGCACGGCAACTGTTCGTTCAAGTGTTTCCAGTGTACGCAATATCAGACAGCACATCATGCTCCTGTTACAGTGCCATTTCTCTTCATTTTCAGACACACGGAATGTATTACCTCATGCTGTTGGCTCTAATTGGAAAATATAGAATATGGGACGGTTAGGCACGATTCCTATTGGCCCCATTATATTTGTGTTTATATAATGAGCTCATGACGTGTCAAGATAAACAGGACTCACCGCAGTTATGAAACAGCATATGTATTGAACATGGCTTGTATGGAGCTACGCGTCTTTCAATAGTGTTACGTGTTTAATAATTGCACGTCAAGATATTGCCAACCGAATTCGTTGTTGTTTAATTATCGGTGATTCGATAAATATAGCTCAGGGTTACATTTTGCTTAGATTTGAAGCTAGAACTCTGCAGCTAAGGTTGTGATAATGTCCAAGACGTCACTACCTCTAACATTACCTACATCGCACCAAACAATATTCGTTAATTGTTTGAGCCATATGATTTGTGTTTTCAGTTGCAAGTCTTGCTCTATTTTGGCCCAACCACATTCTTAAGACTCTGACGGTGTATCTTACCTTAGCAATGGTATGACGTTAACAATTGTGGTTTGGGAATTCACACGTTGTAGGTTGTTCTCTATAAAACACTCACTCTGAATGAAAATGACTTCTCGTAGTAGGGTAGCGTGAATGGTCTATGTTGTTGTATGGTGAGGCATCTACGAACCTTAACCAGCGAGTGGCAAGCATTATCCGTCATCTGGTTCATCGCATCACTTTAAGTAACTTTATGCTGTTTCGTTATGAAAGGAATATAAACTTAATGTATGGATTTAATAGTTCGACACTAAACTGTTCAACAATTATCGCAAATGTTTACGCGACGGTCGTCGATGAGAATGCCTGCAAGATACATTGTTATACAGTTACCTTAAAAGACAGCATGTATTGCTTGAATACATCTTGAACAAATTAGGTCATCTAGTTCTGCATTGCAAATGTTTACAATCCATCGGACCTTTCGGTACAATATGAATATGATAAGTTTGTTGATATATATGTTTTTCTAATAAATAACAACTAACTTTAAACATTCGACCAAGTGATGGAAAACTTAACCAATCATTTGAGCCATTCCCTAATATATGATAATCAAGCACTCAAAACAGCAGATTGACACGAGTTGGTTGAATATTGCACGTAAGCATAAGTCAGATGTTGAATATAATGCATATGAATACCCACCTTAATATGTTTCATTTGCTTAGAAAAGCTGCCTAATTTCTTGATTTCTCTTGAAATAAAGACCATGTTGGCTGTTTAATTTAACTCACCAAATTAGAGTAGGTATGGTTATTTTGCTGTCGTTTGAGGTTGCATCAATCATATGATTATCGTGCCGTGCGATTATTATTTGCTTGTGAACAATGCCTTAGCCCCAATGCCTTAATGCTACTTAAGTTATAAGACGACGGTCTAAGTAGTAACATCTGTACATATGCTGACAAATCTAATTTGGTTCTAGCAAACAGCCATGAAAACAGAATTCGTTATGCTTCAAAGAGATGAAATAAATAACACTTATGGTGCTCTTGTATTACGGCATATATCAACTTTCATACTCTGCAACTTCCGGAGGTTAAAGGGCTAATGTTATTGTTAATGTTAGTACATGAGCCGAAAATCAATTCAGTAATTATTTATTGTTGATTTTCTCATAAACCAGAATCGGTGATACAGACGATTGAGCATTTCAATGTTAAATGTCGCTGCATTATGTTTTCATTAATGGCACCTTGAGCATCACGCAATAAGAATGTTAAGAATCTCTTGTTGCAACATGGCCGTTCAATCGAGCTCAAGCCTCAGTATATATCACCAGCACCAGCACAGACAATTTGGATCCAGACAGTGTTAGTGGGTTAGTGGGGCATATGTTCAGTAAACTTGCAAATACTGAAATAAAAGATGACCAGCGTAATTACTTTTTAACAAAGTTAATCCGATCTTCATAATAGTCTATCCGTAGCTGTTTTGCAAAATCTAACTTAATTTACCATCCAGTTGCAGTGCCGTTACCTAAGCTCCTCTCAATATTGCATCGCGAGGATACAATTATACTATATGTTTCATACTCCCACATTCGAATACATATAATACATATGGTTTGAATGTTCTCAGTTTACTTGTTTTTTGAAGGAAAAGCGGTTTAATGGGTATGCTGTTATGTGTGACTGCTGTTGGTTTACACTATTCCTTCACGTGGACAACTACTGCCGTTTGTTGATCTGGAATTCTTCAAGTCGCATTCCTGGACAAAATTACAAAGTGAATAGTTGGATATATGAGAAGGAATGAACTCGGCGAGTAGACAAGTGTGTTTATGGAAAGTAATATAATAAAAACAGTACATATATTGATCAATAAGGTCTTGAGTTTAGGTAATTCACCACAAGTAGCTGCGGCTGAAAAACATTGTGAGTGACACAACCAGGCTCATATTATAACAGACACGATATTGGTTACTCGACAACTTTTGATTGCTTTGTGAGCTATAAGGTATAAAGTTTCATGTGTGTTAGATTGGTATCAATGTTAAAGATGCGCATAGTAGAAATATTAATCACTGATTGACATGCTAAGACGGTTTGGCTGTTGTTATGTAAAATACTGAGACTCACAGTAATGCTCGAGTGTTTATTGTTGCAAGGCATTTCATTTGCAGATCAAACAGTAAGCGGGCTACCTTTTAAAGGTTCTAGTTGATTACAAACGCAAAGCCCGCGATATAAGCCTCTTTTTTCTGCTGCCTGTTAGCTTGTCGGGCAATCTGGTTGGAATCAACGTTTGGTGTATCATCCTGTGGATCTGCTGAAACAATGCACAAATGCCTACCAGAAAACCATAAGGCAAACAACATTTATGAATCGAATATAAGTTCTTTATTTTTTGCTACATACATGAATTTGTATATCTAACGAGTTGGATACAACATATCATTTTCATTAAATGTATCAGTGTAACGAACATTTTGATTCTGTGGCTACAAATGTGGCCAATAATTGACTAGTTGCCGATATTGGTGGCATTGTTCCGCCTGTTTGCCACCAGTATCGCGAATAATGTTTTATTATCGAGTCCCTTACTGGGCACGTGGTTATGTTTTGGCGTATCTACGGGAAAGAGATTACCACTAAGTAAGATATGTGAACGCACACACTGTTTATCTAAACCTCTTAAAACAACATGGAAAATAATAGGCGCGGTCGCAAACGCTAATTAGAATGAACGCTCTCTGCGATATCAATTATGAATCAGCCATTCCAACAATAATTGAGACTATATGGCCATTCAATGAACAAAATAATGAGCATATAACCCGTAAATATAGAATATACATTATGTGGTCAGCATGTTTGTTTTATATCATTAATTTAAACTTTAACATTAAACGCAGTAATCAAGGCGCACATTCAATGCTATGGATCGATTAGCTCGCGGGGTAGGGGTCACAGATATTTGGGAAGCTCGGTTTAGTACATAACTCGGCTAAGAACGAGCAATCATGGCATCAAATACCACTACAATATTGCTGGTTCATAATCAGACGGCTAACATTCAGCTGGTCTGTTCCATCGCTTTGAATACGCATAAATCGCTCAATGTTTAAAAGGAACAGGGTACAAATGGAGTTAAATGAACATGCTGATTGGTAATTCTTTCTCTCTCTACCAGATGGGAATCCTTAAAATCATCTATCAGTGACAGACACTACCAAAAATTGATGCAACGTCCTATTCGTGAAATCATATTACAAATATATTCCATAATGTTTACAATATGTGGCGTTACTAACTTACATATGCGCGGCAATGAAGACGCACGCTGAGTACGACCAAGAACTCAGTTCAAAGGTAACCATACTTGCGTCTGTTCATTAAATCATGCTGCCACGTGCGGTTTGCGTTATAGCGCAGTGATAGTAATGCATGGATACCATCAGGATATGTATCGCCAGTAGCTTCTAAAATAGTTTAAACTATTCATCTTGGTGTCTGCATATAATCTGTCGATGTACCTGAATTCATGGATGTTTACCTACATAAATGCTTATATCAACCTGCGAATGATAGAACTAACAATACACCATGGCGTTCATGCAGATAACGAGTCGAGGCATATCCCTGAATAGATTCGTAAATAGTGAGTCGTGAACCGCCGAGGCATTGATTCACTATGGTGGGGCTCTTACATTGATTTTCGCAAATGAACAACAACTGTGAATATGCAGGAAAATCCAGCAGGCAGATTGTGAAGATGTGTCCTTTAGGTGTGTATCACGTGGTAACGACATTTTTGATAATCAGGTGGTCATTTGTTTGATGCATATTTTCCATTCCTAAACTCAAGCATGCGATTATTTAACGATATTCTATTTATACTTTATCATTAACCATTCTAATTTATGGTGCTATTCTTTAGATTCTTGGCTACGTACATGTATTCATGTTTTAAAGAGACAATAATATATTCATGTATAATTTAAACATTAATATCAACTCAACATCTGCTGTTCCAAATCCGCACATATAATGTAGCGAGATGAAGATGCTTTTCCAACTTACGAAATATGACAATCATGAAGTTGACCTACACAAGGTATGGCATTATAGTGCGGTCAAAAAACAATAGTCACATTTATCATCATGTCAGCTAAATTGCTTAGGTAGCCTACTGGCCCCAAGCACTCACGTTTTTAGCACGTTTAATCGCCGTTTGTCATAGGCAAATGTGATCGGTCATACGTAAATACCTCACATGCCATGTAAAAAATACCTACTTCACGAGCGGGAATGATTGCTGTTATTGAGTCTATGCCAGTATTAACTGATAGTTAAAACATGCTGAATGAGACGTAGCTCCATTTAGATCCGATGCTTACTTTGAGAAAAACGGCTTTCAGATGTTTCACGAATCAGCATTATTGATCGTCATGACAATATCAATAATCGCGTTCAACTATTTGCTGCTAAAAAATTGCATTTCTCAAATCTAACATGAATTGTCAATATCTCTGCGATAGATTCATTTTTGTAGAAGTATGAAGCATGTAACGGCAACGGCCATTCATATGGAGCGCTGATTATGCATTAAAGAATAACATATAGGGTAATACATTCCGAGAGCTGCCGTTTTGCAGTTCACTATCAGTTAGACCCGTAACTCAATGTCCAACGCAAGTACAGGACAAGTGAATGAATAAGGCACTTTTTAATCAATTGAGGTGATAGCATTGTTTCGTCCTAATTTATAATCATGCTAATGGATACATCCGACTGGATGTTGTGAGGCATATACTTACACTGACGACTAAATATGGACTGAAACACAACTGGTTAAGCTGGAACATTTCGACAATACGGATGCATATGACAAATATAATCAAAAGAGACAACGACCGTACATATCATAGTGAATTACATTAATTAAATACATCTATCAATTACCCAATGCTGCATTAGCAAGTTGAGGTAGTCACACAGGTTCCTTGCACTCAATATAATGCCTTTCTGTGCACTTCAATACATTAATGGCAACATATTGGGCGCATAATTGCCGGAAGTTATCACGTTACATCTCTTTAGCGATTTCTCCCCTCATTCCAATTACGCGGTCTATCGATAGCAATACGCTTCATAGAATTTAATCACGTCGCCCGTTTGGAGCACAATGGTATCAACAATGATATATACAAACAAAACACTACAAACGTGAATGATAATAAGCGCATCATTGCCTGCCAACACAAAACAGGTCAGGCTGTGGGATGTAGTATACAATCTTGATTGTATGTAGATGAAAGGTCATTTGTAGCGTAGGATAGTGTACAAAAATGAACTGGATCTATCACAGAGCAAATCATAAAGAAAATGATAGATAATTACTCATACGAACCTCAATACTTGTAAAAAAGGAATTATGGACAAGATCTACACATCAATCTGTACAGTACACTTCAATCCAGAATGTCCTGACATCCATTTTTCACGATCAATTATATATAGATTGCTATGCTTCATTATTGCATAATTCGCATCGATTTCCACTCCATCGGGGAGAGTACTTATGCAGTATAATGCAGTCGTGTATGCTTCTACTTCCCCCGTGTAACCACATCAGTAGATTGCCATGCAACATTGCACCAAGAGCATTCGAACCGGAAGAGCCCCCTTTATTTCGTTGATTACCTAATGAATAGCTTGATAAAGCACGCGCGCCGATAGAGGTTGAAAATTAGCGACAATGCAAGGACCGACTACTCCTGGCACTCCCTATGCAATGTCATGAATTTATACATTTATGTATAAAACTACACGCTAACACGCGCACACACACTCACACAAACACACACACACAAGCACACACACAAGCACACAACACACATATACATGAATATATATCTATGTTAAAATGTAGATACATATATCTGTATATATATATCTACATATATAGATAAATATATACATGTATACATATTTGCATATATATCTAAATATATATCGATGTAAATACGTTCATACAAAGATTTGTTTAAATATATATATATATATATATATATACATGAATATATCGATACTTATCGATATGCATATATATATATAATATATATATATATATATATATATATATGTATATAGATGTAAATATATATTTTTTTTATAAACATATTTATATATGCATATGCATATGCATATATATATATATATATATTTAGATAAAAATATATACATACAGATACTTATATATGCATAAATTTATGTAAATATATATGCATATATGCATGAAAATATGCATGTATAAATTACAAATACATATATATATACTTATATATATGTATATATATATATATATATTATATATATATACATACTTAGATATATATATATATATGTATATATATATCGAATTATATGTATATATATATTTATAAATATATATATACATATATATATATATATATTTATATGTATATATATATATATATATATATATATATATATATATATATATATATATATATTATATATAAATATAAACATAGATATATGTTTAAATATATGTGTACATATATGTATTTGATATACATATACTGCAATGTCATCCCCAGTAGTCGTTGCGGCCTCAGCATCTTACATTCCCAAAATTATATCATTTGTTGACAAATGCGCTCTCTAAACATTCGTTTTTATAACAGCATTCAATTTGCACAATTAAGCCGTTCATGGTACCTGATAATGAGGATTTTACACTTGGAATGTTGAATGTTGTAGCTTTTTGTATTGCTTCTTGATGACTCATAATGCATTGATGCAAAGTGCGAAATCATCATATAGCACATTTACAGCTGCGCGCAATATCATCCCCTCGGTTTTATTCATTGATCGACCCAATGCATCGGCGCGTTAACAAAGTGTGTTGCTAACTAACAAAGTCGACGTACTTCTCTTCAATTAGCGACTTAAACAGATAATGTGAATAAAAACGCTGAACGGTGATGCTGCATCAGTCAATTATTTATGAAACATTAATCCGGGGACAATTCGTTGCAACATCATCAATCAAGTGTTTTTACGTGTAGCGCATACCCTGGTGTATGACAGCATCAGCAATTACCTGTTAACCGTTATTTATTAACCTCATTTATATCTGCTTACGCCAACGAAATAATCTTCATGGATATAATCCAAGCTAGAACCATTGTACAGGCAGCCAATGTGCCATTTCCGAAATGTTAGATATATTTAGATATAAGAACAAATGCAAGCTAGACACCATGTTAAGCCAATTAGGTTCGCTTTTACAATTTCCGCCAAACTGTCAAATAAGCTATTCATGAATTGCATCACCAACCAAGAGTCAGCGTAACGCCTCATTGCTTTACAGAATATTTCCGCTTTGTTTTGCACTACGAATGAATTCAAGAGCGTCGCCGTTAAATGTAGAACTTAGACATTATATACAACATTACACATATGCCGCCCACTGCAGTTGATTGGGTCGATGTAGTCAAAAATGGAGTTTCCCACACACATAGATAACTGTTGTCCCTTTGTATTGCCATTATCTATTCCTCTCGAGATCAAGTCTCTATTAGTAACAACATCGTTATTACTCCCATAAACCTCGAGGGTTATTAAACGGTTCGCAAAGACGTCATCGCGAAACTTTATTATTAACACAATGAAATACGGCCGTCCCTGATTTCATTCGGATTTTGAACATAATAATATGAGATATTATTCGATGTACAATTACGCAGAGACAGTCGTAACGTAATGCGCTGCGTTAGAAGCTACATGGTATCCGTTTTGTTACAGACTTGCGTGGATGAATATTCAAATTAGAAGTGAGTGCTCGCCATTCATAGACACGGGGAGTCATTACCGTTTTGTACCGACAGATGGAGTAAAACCTCATACTCAAGTGATGCTGTACTGGCTTACTGGTGCTGACCAATCATAATCTTCAATAACCTGAACGTATGATAAAAACTGACGAAGTGAAATAGCGGTCATTCGTGAAACCATTTTCAAATTGCACCACTCTGAATTATCATACAGCGTATTCGTTTGGCTTTGTTTGGTATAGTGCATTATGATCAAGTTACCTTAATGTACGCTGTGACATTCATGTGGTAAACGTCAAGGGTTTATGAGATTGCGATAAAAGAAATAGCATTGCCGCTTCTTGAGTGAGAGCGGTATTCACAAACAAAACCTTCGATTTTCACTGCCATATCAGAAGCAAATGATCATAAACGCAGCGCAAAGCACCAAGCACTATACGGTCGACCACCCACATGTTTGTGATTCATTTAATCAGCGTGTTGTTCGATGTAATTCATCCAGCGACCGAAAGAAACCTCTTACGCTAGATGCCTTCTATGGGCCAGCACGCGTTAGCTTGATGACGTAATCAACGGATATGTAAACCTTTAGCCGTCCCAGCATATGTTTATAGTTCCATACATTAGCTAAATATTAACGCCACCATACATGTTGTGGTCCTCTCTACATGGACCATTTCGATACAATGATGTGCATTCAACTCCAATCATAGACACATATATGTTTTGATATTCACTAGCCTGTGAAAAATAATAATTTATCTATTGGCAACCGATCCATTACTCATTGGTGAACATATCTAAATGTATACGACAATAGACGCAATTGAATATTATTCTTGTGTAGCCACAAGCAATCTCTATTGCTTTGCTTAATTTGTCTTGACCTTGAATCGAGGCCGGAATAGCAAACCCGAGCAGCTCCTCGTTTTCATTAAATATGACACATGGGATTATTTGCAATTGAATCACAAATGACCGACAACTCAACGTCCACTCCGGTCAGGTGAGCGCTCCGACATGTCGCTTATTTAATTGTTTTAATATATCCTATGGCACTGATTTCTACATTCTCCCACTGAAGGTAAAATCTTGTCTGGTTTCGCGACTTGTCTGGTTAAGCCATTCTTTGAGATAATACATGCAGACGTACAAAGCTTAATTATACATCTTTGCCATGCACTGCTAATTTATCCGCTCAAACGCCATGGCAATTCCGTAAAGCTTAAGGTTGAATGGTAATTTCAAACAACAGAATAAGTTGCATATTATCTGCATTGGAGGAATATATACACATCTTCATTAACAGTCTCTGTATACTAACTCGAAGAGAAGAGTTTTAGATTTGACGGTAACTACCATTTGATCAAACGAGTAATATCCGTCTGCTAATGCATATGCCTAATGCACCATGCAAAGATGTCGTTAATCATACATATCCTCGCATAATAACGCACTGTTACCGAAGGTAAGATAGACATTCAGATCTGCTGAACAGAGTTTGTGTATTCTACGCATTGCCTGGATTTGAATAATTACTATCAACGCAAATCATTATTTATAGCTATAAAATCGCCTGGCGAGCCACGTTGACAGTCTTAAGCGTGATAATAACTTGACAGCGTGCTGTCAGATTAAGTCACATGGGACTGACTTAAGGATATGCATATCTCATGTAATTCAATCAGTAAGTTATCTCTGTAATCCCGTAGCATCATCTTGGAGATGGATCATGCATGGTATTCTGCTGAATATATGATCGATAGTGTTCCGTTAAGACAAAAGTCATAGATACCCGTACTTCTTCTCAGTTATACCATTGCAGCGAATGATGGCGCCAATGTATGTGCTGTCTTCTGACACTTGGATCAGACATTTTATCTGTAAGTTCAGACAACTGTCATATTGCTTCCAGGGGATACATGAATAATGAATAGCAACAACAAGGAATAGTGAAAGTCAACTGTGAAAATTATGAGGACAGCAGTAAATACGCTGCAAGTATTATTGCATTGGGTCATATTTATCCGTAATGCGGTGACACGTAGCAATGGCGGAAGATTTATATCGACCAATATTGGAATGCCAAAATATTAAGAGCTGTTGGCGTCCCCATCTTTTTTGCAATACATTTTAACTACCGAGTAAACTTTCTGTCATAACATTATTTATTTGATTACCTAACTATGTCAGACTGACTCTCTGGGATTATTTTTCCGAGACACACATTGCCAATCTATTATGTGGGAAGTAACTGTAGCTTAATAGTGCTCGAGAACCCAGGATCTTGGCAAATGATGTGAACGTCTGACGTGATAGGAGCGCAAAAGGTTTCGACAAAAAAAATCAGTATTTAAGTGAAGATTATAACGTACGATTGTTGAATACTGTGCAGCTCACTAATCTTTGGAAAGGCAGATATTTAATATCATGATATGTTGCATTGAAACTGGTTTGCAAGCTGTTAACGCTAATGGTATAATTAAACCAAATATAAATAGCTAGTACGCTAAATTCAAGGGATCTGATGATCATACTTTTCATTCTGACATTCGTTATTCATCAATTGGTACCACGTTGTGTACGGCTTGAGTGATAACCACATGATCGACGCAGGAAACTAATGTTGCGGAAATTACCGACAAAGTATCAATTTTTACCCATCCACGTGCCAGTGAGACAAACCATTTATTGGACATGCTTTTTCACGCAATCTCAAAACAATGCTAATGTGCTAGGTTTTATGTGCCACTAATGAATTCAGCAATGCAGTCATAAATCGTAACGGCGTTCAAATGGGATGAGCCAAGAGAATGACAGCCTAAACAATTACTATTTACCAGTTATTTATTGGCAGCATTTATATCTGCCAATGTCTAGCATCTGTTACACTACTGCACTATGCGAATTATATAAGAAAATCCATATTAGACCGTAGCACTCTTTAAGTATGATGGATTATTGCGTCAAAGCGAGGATGTGTAGATTGATATTAATTTTGATGTTCCAGCGTCAATTCTGAAAGATATCGGTTGCGCTTATAAACGAATATAGCGAGGTCTGTTGCAGATTGTTGGGGTCCAATAGACCTTCGTAACTTATTGCAGCGAACCGACGCTTGATTGTACAGATTACTAACGCATAGTACAGTATGTTTAAACTAGTACCAATCTATGTACATATAAATTCTTTAATCCACTTGACTGAGCTTAAACTACTGCACATATCAAACCCTTGGGGTTGAGTATTTAAACTGCGCAGCAGAGTTGCCATTACCCATGTCTTTAAGACACCAGTAGACTAGCAGAGAGCGCTTACGCATAGTCAACCGTTCGTGTACATGTCACGTATTGTAGACGACTGTTATTTATCGCAAAGGCCCCATTATTTCAGTACTCTGCTCATCATACGTCGGTGTTCTGATGGTGTTCACATCGGCTGTTTAGACGACTAATGGTTAGTGTGCGTTAAGCCATTGGAGTAGTTTTGCTCATAGACTTTCAACATCAAACCCATGAAGACAACTTAACGTGACAGCCAACCCACTACTCAATATTATCCTGAACATTCGGTCGCCACAATCGACACCTTAAAGCCTCCAACACGACGCCGAGGATCATAATCCGTCGATTCTATGTAACTTACCATGTTTATTGAGAATCTTGGCACATTTCCAGGTAATAAGTTGCTATATCAATGTGGTTATAAATAAAGGATTGGATAATTAAATGTTCCTAACAGACAAGGAATCATCGCCAAAGGATACATTAAACCCTGCATGTCTTAGCACTCGACGCACACTGTAGCAGTTACACACGTATACGCATTGTATCTGAGGTACGTATTTGTGACGCCCCTATGGAAGAGTTTTCGCTGTCGATTGGAGTGACAAATCATGTTGGTGTGTCGATAGTTACCCAAGAAAGGTGCATGCGTTCTGTCTGAGTACTTTACAAATATTTCTAATATTTTTCTCTCCTTGTGATAAGGCTCCGTAGCTAATTCAAGAGGAAAATAAGTGTGCTTAAGGGCTTTAGACTAGTCAGATTAAACCCAGACCGAGCCAATAATTGCATCTTCTGGTTAGTCTGGATTTCATATGGGTAAGAAATTGCTTTCCTTTGGGTAGCTGTGCTGTAGACATGAACCACTTGTGAGTTATGATGATGAATTAAAACTTGACTTGTGATATGTGTGCGGAGGTGTATTATATGAATATAATACAGTATGCATTCGTCTGAAAAGTGAGTGCTTTGGACAAGCCTCGACAAAACTTAATGTTTTGTATAGAAAATGTAAATGAATTGTTGCATGATCATAAACATGGTATTTAACATTTATTCAAAAATAGCCTTCCTGTGGTATACCGCCTCATTCATTAATTTGATGTACCCATGTGATATATTATTCCGTTTCGAACTGACTGTTGTTTGGTTATAACTGTTCATCTGATGAACATTATTCAATTTTCTTATCAACATTTCACATCCTACCGTTATCTGGTCCGAGTTCATCATCACCATCAATGCTGCAGTGTTCAATCTTTAGTTTGGTTTCATAGGAAGTTATTGAGTCGCACAGTAATATTATAATTCCCTGCTTATAAAATTACTATATGTTAAGATGCAAAATACGCCGATTTAAGACAACTGATTTTATTTTAAGCATAAGTAATGAGGCTTCTGCTACCATATATTCCCACCATTTATAAAACTTTCACCCATATTATCTAAAAACATGACAGTTAACTGCTAAGAGTGAGTCCCAAGTCGACACAATTAAATGTTGCACGTTGATCGACATCAGTAATAATAAAATATTTCCTGCATGTAACAATAATTGGATTTTAAGCTTGGCTGGCAATCTGATTGTCCTATAAATCTGGGTTTTGTTCCGGAAGATCATTGCGTTCCCCTGTGCGTTATTCACAGACATACATAATGGTAATATGCTATCTGCTTTACATTCATGTCTACTGGTTTAACGATTCTTTTCAACAATGCTTTGACTCAACTTATTTTCTTACGGTGGTCTCTGTGATCTGCTGGTGGCCAGATTATATGGTATTTGCCAACGGGGGCGTCGCACCGACTTCATTTCCTCTATTCTAGGACTGTAATCGTTTTTGAGTGAAAAAGCACATAAATCGTCAATTAGAGGTTGTTGTGTACAAAGCAACTAGAGATGAGTTTAGTCAAACACAGCTTAAGACAACCAGCCCACAGAGGTCACTTAACTTGACACCCAATCCATTACGCAATAATAAACATTTATATGTCTCCAACTGAATGTTGGGGAGCATATCCTTCTATTTTACCAAGCTAACCATCTTTAGTTGGAACCTTGAGCCTGGTGCTCTTCACATTCTAGCGACGTTCCGTGGTTGAACCAATTCAGTCGTGAACAAAGAATGGGAAATCTAATGATCTGTAGAATGCGTTTGTTCCTGATCATCTGAGTACTCGATGTAGGATGGAACATACAAACACGTAGGGACTGTCAGTAGGACCTTGATAAGTAAGAACCTATAAAGGAGTAATAACAGTGAGTGAATCGTCAATCGTAGGGTGTTGTGTATGGCTAAGTACTGTGCGTACTTGATAGATAATGTTCATTATCTATTAACGCTTAAAACACCTCCAGCAGTGTATGACGAAAACCAACATATGCCATTCATAATAATAACATATACTCGTATTGATGGATAGCGATTTGCTCAATCATATACGCTAGTCTGCACTTCCAATTGACAATTTATAGTCGCAGCCACTTCACATGCTTAGCTGAGTAAAGAGCTGTAGAGGATTTAAGCGCCATCAAAGGATTAAATTCACTTGATATA
Source organism: Urechis unicinctus (assembly GCA_034190875.2). Lineage (NCBI taxonomy): Eukaryota > Metazoa > Annelida > Polychaeta > Xenopneusta > Urechidae > Urechis > Urechis unicinctus. Next base: position 63,286,314 of record CM067343.1, on the reverse strand, counting down.
AAACCTATGCAAGCTTTTGTATTATTCTCGCTGGATACATACTGATTCGAGAAATATGCAGACGGTGGCCATTAACACATGAAATAAAGAAAATCATTGTACCACCAGCGACTGTTTGGTCGCGATCGCAGTCAACTATAACTATTAGCAATATTTGTCCCTATCACTATTAAAAATTACTTTCGACTGAAAGTGGAATGCTTATCTGAATAAATTTGCCAGAGATTAGCCTCGAGATGATGGCGTAGATGCAAGTATAAAGGTCTCGTTGTCGCTTCGCGCATTCCAGTCGAAGCGGTTATAAAATCTGCCTAAATTAAATACCACCTAAAATTAATCAATGTGTCGTTGACTGAGCAGGCTGAAACATAATTGCCGAAAGGTGTGTGTATGGCCTACTCAAGAACAAAGCCAGGTTGCATACTTGAGTTTGTAAAAGTCTTCATTCGATTACTACTCAGCCAGTGCACCTTCAATGCGCTATTAAAGCTGTTCAAGGCACTATAAAAGAAAATTTTCATGCAGCAAACATCACATTATCAATGTTCTAGCGCAGGATGTGCACGTTGATATTCGTTATATATTGTAGATTTAGAATTACGCAACAGTGGCAAATATGTTAATCCTGTTTGTCCAGAGTAATTTATGAGGTAAATTTACGAATCGAGTGTTCGAGAAATAACGAAACAATCTTCCATAGTAATGCTAAAGCAGTCGCGATCGTCCTATCGCCAATGTGCTGTTTTTGTCACCTCTTGATGTATTGATATACTAAAATATATTCAAGCTAGAATAGATCAAAGGTTAAGTCGATAATTCGCAAGTTTGAATTCAACATTGGTCTAACTTATAAAATATGACTATTGTTAAGCAACATCAACATCCCAGAGACAGTCACACCGCGTTTCTTTCTGGAGAAAATCGTGCTCGGTCGTTAATGGTTTTTTCTGCAACTACTGAATGGCCATTTCAGTTGATTGATACAATTTATCAACTACTGCGAGTTTTCGCGAAGGGTTACTTATGCATGAACAATGATTAGAGGCAAGTTAAGGTACATTTACCCGATTCTTCATCTAGTTCTACGATTGTCTTATAAATCTTAATGATTGTGTTGGGAAATTAGAACACGACAATAAAACTGCGATGGCCGATCAATGCCTTAGCAATGTCGTTACGATAATGACGATAATGACAACTAGATGATCATCCGAAGCAGAATTGAGGCTTATGAAATGCGCAGTGCAGAACGCGCGCCATCCTCTTGAATCATTGACGCGACATGTCGTTCTGCATAATGAATCTTCTGAGTGAAATCAACTTATTGCGCTTAATGCATTCTACAGGTCAACGGTCATTATTTAATGAGCAGCCTAGCTATATCTTCCGACATTGCTTATGCGCCTGCAAAGCTAGGGAGGTAATGAACTGCTCATTAATGTCAAGAAACACGTCATGGTCCTACCTACCCAGGGGACAATTATGAGCATCTAATCCGCTCATGGTTGAACACGACGCATTAAAAAGATACATTTATAACCCACTTTCAAGGATTGCACGCCGGGACGCGCACCTAAGAGCCTTAGAGGTAGCGCATCAGATGCTGTCTCTCTTCAAGCGAATCTTGCACATAATTTATTACTGAAGTGCACTATTTCCACGGGAGTACACAGACATAGCTACAACCACAAAACAAATGGTTTTTGTACTCAAGAACATACTGTGTGTGTGCAGGGCTCGACAAGTTCCGTAAATATCACTAACCCGGTCGGGCTAGTAGGCAGCCTGAATCTCTGGCCCGAATCTAAAATCCGCTGGCCCGATTACTTTATTAAGATATAAACGCAGAGATACCAGCTGGTTACTGGTTACTTAATAAAATAATAATTGTGGTTATATTTCACGGCGGTCAGTGAACAAAATCATTGGCCTCAACCCACTTGAACTCCTCTTCCCAGAGAGCAAGGAACAGTCATGATCACGATAGCTCGTACTTAAGAGACCCCTCCCCTCACCAGCTAAAGTCTGCTGCTTCCGTTACTTCGCATTTTATTCGATCACTGAGATAAAGTGAAACTCGGCAGCAGATACGCCGCTTACATATTGGGCTCAGTTCATGGTTTCGACAAGCGCAAGGTTGACAGTTGACGCCCGAACGACTCATCGTCGTAGCCAAAGACGAGTTAGCTGAGCAAGGAGCGGGGCAACGACGTTCACTTGCTTAAAGGCGACGCAAAGTTTATCCAAAACGCAAGGGTCGGACGAGGTGTTTTTTTATTGCCAAAAGCTGTTGGTTTTAATTGTTACAGATCAGATAACAGCTGCTTTGTATTTTATACCCAGCTAACAGCGTCGTCCGACTGGGTGTTATAAACTTGTATTACCAATGTTTTAATCTGTTGGTGGCAATTACGAGTGACTAGCTGGTTGATATTAAAAGCAAATGGAGCTAACAATGCGCGAATGGCGTGATCTACAGTTCATTGTCGCTCGCTGACCAATGATTAGCTGTACCTTACAATAATTCACGAAGCTGGGCGCAGAATATTCCGGGTGGCGAAATATTGCACTATCGGGCACGCTCATCAGGAAATCCACCGGCCCGAACGGCTAGGTTACTGGCCATGGTCTATCTAACTTGTCGAGCCCCGATGGGAATATACGGTTTATTTGTCCGAGGGTTTTCTGAAAGTGTGCTATTTGTAGATTCTCATTGGAATATGATTTTGGCACAAAACTTTTTTGAAATGATTAACTCGCTCATGAAATAAGAATATTGATGAAAAGGAAATGTTAACGACATTTTACCTCTATAACTGTACAAATACTGGAATATGACGCATGTCGATCATTATGCACGAATTGATACCAGTTTTTCAGGGCTCCATAAGCAATCATGCAAGCTTCATCGCGTAAAAACTAGGTACGGAACTGAATCAGAATTCTATGTGCATAAGCGTAAAATGGAACTTAGTGGATATGAATATATCCCAATACGCACTGTGTGTCACAAAACGCTTGGTATTATAAAACCCATCATCGAATTTGAACGTTACACTTCAACAGCGCTGCAAGCCGCTTATACTGAAACATACCTTTCTGAGAATGATCCAAATAGCGGAGCTTCTGGTAATTTAATGCATTTACAAAGTGAAATTTTGGATCCAGCTAATCAACAGTCTTTTAAATATACTGTTTAGTGTTAATTACAAGTGACAAGGTGGATTTTTCCCCGCAGTTTATTATCCTACTGTGCAATAATACTTATGTGCAATTACCAATACATACTAGAACATTGGATGCTCCATAACTGTGCTCGTTCAATGGCAGTCGCATCTCTGAAAGGGGACGCGTCCGACCCGGCAGCTCCATGGTATCGTATTAGACCCTCGCAGCAGCATGGTCTGGAGCACGGATGTATGCTGAGAGGTCGCTGGTACTTAAGAGGAGCTATCTATGAAACCATTTCTTATAAATTGGTATCAAATACTCATATCAGTAACTATTTTCATAGCTTTCCATTATTCACTCCTAAATCATCCAAGCTATGTAACATCTCTATGATAGTGTTACTGAAGATATAGGTAAACAACATGAAGAGCTATTAATGGGTGCAGAGAACATTGCCACAAAAGTATTCTCCGATGATTTTAAAGATTTTTACATTTACACCAAATCATTTGAATTAATTGCATCAGTGCACAATAGTTCTAGCAGCGTGTATGATTAAATACTACGTCACTCCACAGGAGTGTGAGGGAGGCTGGAAAGAGATATTGGTGATTTTTGCAAATGTTGTGCGCCATCTTTAGGCCGCCTGCATTCTAAAATATATGATCACATTTGCTTATTGGGTCACATCATGTAAGCGGATCAGTGTCTTGCATATTGCTTGACAAGTTTTACCTTTACGGTTTTTTTACATGAATTGCAACTGATTAGTCAGTAAACCCATAACTTTATACTGGATGCTTTTGATTACACGCTGAGAACATTGTACATCATATTCTGCAAACATTATATCTAAATGGCAATTAACTATACGCATTATTTTATAGCACAATATTACCCTGCTGGTAGTTTTAGAGCATTTATATATGACTGTGTTATTATTGTTTGGAGAGCTTTATGTTGCTCGGCGTGATTACATCATTAGACAGTGGCATCACGTTCAATGATTCAGTCTCAATGCAATCCTTGCTTAATGCAAGTAGTCCGTACTCACACAACGTAAACTTCGATGATGACATTAAGTCCTCATTCGGCCTGATTTCGTGATGATTTAAGCGCAGCATTCTCTCTCTGACAGACAACGCCAAAGTTATATGCTGCGCTTATTTGGGACAAAGCAAAAATTACTCATGAGCGCGGGCTACATAAGTTCCATAGATGATATTATAGCATATCCATATTGGCTTTCTAATATCACTCGGCCAATTAAAAAGGGAACACTGTTGTAAAGGAACGATGTTCCATTTAGAATTCACAGGTAAAGTCAAATATTGTTCTGTTACCCCTCGATATTCCAAATAACATTATGTATATTCCACGCACAGCTATAACGGAGATGCACCCACAGCCTTACTGTGGTAAATTTACGTCATTTGAATTAATTGCTTAGTTGACACGCAAACATCATTTGCCTATCATTATGCCCTGTTGACCCATCTTATCATGCTTGGGACGGGTGAAGATAGAGGATTGGCGTGTTTGCATATCAGGCAGATCATGCATCTCATTAGGAATGTGTCTGAAACCTCTGGTCAGCTTTTGAACATGACAACATGTCCAGATAGTATGAGAAGATAGTATGGCTAGCAGTGTGAGTCATAACTAACATTGTAAGCAAAATTCAAAGCCATGTAGTGTTCACTTGCAAATATGAATTGACAACTTAAGAAAATGCTGATAGTCATGCTTGAATTGCAGAATGAACTTGCAGAGAGTGCCTCTGTAAAGATTATTTGTCTTTTCTCAAAACCTTGAATGACGACAGCCTCCAATGTGCGTAAAATTAATAAACCAAACTGAAGCGTCTGTAGAACAATGCGGTGGAGTAGACTTGCTTGAATAATAATGCAGAATGCACAATTTCATACTGCAGGTGCCTTCAGTTTGACCTTGACAGATGATTCATAGATGCGAATCACGTGTATGTTAAATGAGTTGCACAGCAACTTCGCCATATAACAACCCCTCCAAAGCGCAGTTTCCGTTATGCAAGCCCCATATTCTGCATCACCGAGGGCAAAGGTTTGTGTTGACGCTGAGGAAACAAGGTGCTATTATACTTTGCTCAGGGCGTAGTATCTTTGCCTGATACTATTGGTGCTCTGTTTAAGACATCAGATTATATTCCAATCTCTACTGATTTAAAACCTCCAGCTGATTACTCATTTTTCTCTGATCCTTGATATCAACAACAGGGCGCTTGCGAATGGATTGATAAGGTAGCAATACATCTATACTGTTGTGTTGATTATTTTCATCGTGAACGTTCTATAAACTACATTGCACTGTACTCGCCAAGCGCCATCTTGGAGGCCAAATGTTTCATACACCATGTGTCAGAGGAAGCGCTGTCCTCGTTAAACTCCATCTGGCAGGCCAAATGTTACATTCCCCTTCTGTCCACACTGAATTATAAAAGCTTCGATATCGGCATGGCTATCAATATGTTCGATGCCGACAGCCACATCCTTCATATCCGACGGTACATATTTCAACTCTAAAGTGTCCCAAGGATAATCTTCATGTTGTAACGGCTTTCTCATCGGATATTAGATGCATAAGACGGGTTTGTTTACGCGGTGTTGAAAGTTTTCCTGTCTGGTCAGCAGCTGTTAAACGTTACCCTGCAGCTAGGAAAAGCATGCAGGAGTGTTGGGGGAACTTCCATCTTTTGTGCGCTGTATAATTGTTTTACTTAAATACATCCGCACTCAGGGTCAGCGGGTGCTAACGGGTCGTTTTTGCTCTTACTTTGCTTGGTCGTAGCATCGAAAGAACCTCATCCAAATACCAGGCCCTTCATATGACACGGTAGGTTAACATATGGTGCATATGGGATAATCCATATCCAGGACGAGGGGAACGCGAAACTAGAAAGCATGTTGCAAGAGGTAGATCAACGGGGATATGATACATGTAATGATTCTGACAATCACCTCGAGGTATTAATAGGCAGCGCTAATCTCAATCAGGTGCCCGGTGTGAATCATGGTGGTGTCTGACGAGAGCGACGCATGTATCAACGGGTCCAAACCAATAAAGAAAGATTGGAGTGGATGGTATGGATGCAAATGAGTCGGTGTGTGGGCGTACTGATGTACGAACGATTCGCCTTGCAGGAACGAACATTTATGAGAGCGAAAAGAAATAAGCGAATCATTCATATTCACGTACCATAGTATGGAATCACCTTCAGATCCAGGAAACGTTTAAACACAATGTTTGTACTTGCATGAGTGTTAAAGATCAAGCCGTGAAGAGGGTCTGCTTGTTATTATCTGTTTGCAGAGCAGCAAAGTGCATCACATGTGAATATATGGTAACCATATGATCACAATGACGGCCACTCCCATAGGTACGGATTTTATTCCGCCCAGCTTCCATACACATACAATCTACAATATGCACGTTGGTAATGATAATAAAGCATTTTTACCTGTGGTAGGATGGCTGGAAAGGCAGCACTCCGGAAAATGACTACAAACATCTAATGCTGGTGCTAAAGGAAATATAAACCCAGTATGATGGCTTCTTTGTTTAAAGACTGACATATCATACGTCTACAATTGGAATAGCATATTATACTGTTAATGTTTTATCATTAAATTCATGTTATGCACAACCGGATCTAGGCCAGATGTCGTCTTAATGGTCGGTGTAACATTTTCTAAATGATGACGCACCCAATATAAGAGCAACAGCTCTTAAACGTGCATTACTATAGTAGCAGCGGATGCTATTGCGTCCTCGTGTACGAGTTAATCATGTTGGCTTATATTTCGAGATATTGTACGCATTGTATTTTGTGAATGTAATTATTTTGTTATGACTAGAACTTTCGTTGCAAATGGAGAGTAAAATGCACAGTAAACAGTTTGCACTGATATTTGATGCTGTCTTTTTCTCCCTATATGTGATACGCTCATTTGGTGGATAGTCTAACACGACGTTGGATGTTTTAAAATATTTATATGTAATAGCATAATTATAATTTGGAGAACCGAATGTTGCTCGGCATGATTACATCAAGTTATCATGAGGCAATGGCGTCCCGTTGAATGATGCAATTATTATTTGATTCAAGTAATTCCTTCCACCCACACCAACATGAGCTTCTGTGATGACATTAGGTCCTCATACGGAAACAGGATTGTAGGATCTTATAAACTTGTCCGAGCTTGATTGTGTAGCATTCTGTCTGTTGCTGACACCTCCTAAGAAATATGCTTAGGTGATCTGGGAGAAAGCAAGCATTACCCATGAGCGCAGGAGCTCTGCCTTTCGATACCCATAGATAATATTACCGAATATCCATATTGGCTTACTAGCACAACAGAGCCAATTCAAAGGGGAACACTGATGTGAAGGAGCTATGTACCATTTTGCCTTCTATAACTTGCTTTCAAACAACAAGTTCTGTTCTCCCTGCAGTAAGAAATCTGAATGCACATTATGATCAACCCATTAGATGTTGCGGACTAATGAACAAGCATAATAGAATGAGCCTGTCGTCAGTTGCTATGGTATCCGCCTCTCACTTCTAATTTTGATATAAACCCATGTAATCGATTATGGTGGTTATTTCAATGACACTTAAGAATAAAGGCGGCCTATATGCTGTATTGCCTGCACCAAAATATGGCAATCAAACATCGTATCTATCAGAGATAAGAACAGAGGCTAACCCTCGTAAACATACCGTTTTTACAGATCACATTGGAGTAAATTAATGCGCGCCCGACTGTTGATGACTGCCAAACGAGCCCAATCACCACACGGATTCCGTCAATATCAAAATTCAACCTGCAGAAGTATGTTTGATTTATAATATAGTTGAGAGTTCACTCTCCCCTTTTAGAACGGCTGAACGATTTGTAAATCGACGCATATAATCAAAACTAATCTGCTGTTGGCAAGGTCGCCGCCTTTGAGACCACAAATCAACAGCACATGGAAAATAGACCTCGTCAAGCTGTCAGACATCCATATATCGTAGGATTGTTATTTGATTCAGAATATGGGACCAACTGGATGTTCCAGGCTATTAGGTGGGATTCTTCAACGCGAGCACCTGGATCTAACGGTCAGTTCGGTGTTATTTTCGATGTGATCAACAAACACTGTTTCACCACAGTGATAGCATTCATCGTATCCTGCGATTGATTCTCTTCTTCGCGCATGATTTTGCAATCTCCTAATATGCATGCAGCATTTGCAAATGGCGTGATTGTTCAGGTTTTAGATAGTACCATCCGTCAAAACCGATTATTCATGCCAAACACTGTCGGTATTTTACATGTTCGTATCGATGACGTACTTTGCTAATTCATCGGGTGCATATCGGTTAGTTAAAGGATGATGGATGTTTTACTTGACGCAAATAAGGCTTATCAGATCCGTCAGGATATGAATGATATAATTTAACGTAACAAATTACACGAGTGATTGTAATGATATATACCTTACAATTGTCGATGCTTGCCTTATTGTAGATAAATGTATGTAAATAACCAAAAACCGCGGCCAAATTACTGAGCATGCAGAAAACATCGTTCCATCATTCGATTGATAAATACCATCGTTCACTGTTAGAGCTTGTTGGAAAAACGCGTTCTACAACTCATAGCCAAATAACAAAACCTCCGAAGCACCATTCCTGTTATACAAGCAACCATATCCTGCATCACCTAGGGAACAATGAATGTATGAAAAGCTTTGTGTCGACGCTGAGGAAACGGGGTGCTATTATGGCGTAGTATCTTCGCCTGATACTCTTAGCCCTCGGTTTAAGACACTCACTACAGTGTGATTGCGTTTAGGCCACATACTTCGCCGTCTTGTTTGTGGTATCATAAATAAACATTAATGATCAATAAAACCAAACAGCTGATAGAATCTTCTGTAAACTCCATATTTTCGAAAAAGATCCAATAACGATTGCAAGCTAAACATGTGCTTACTGTTCTTGTGCATGGTTCAAGGGAGCACATTATTACGGTGTAAGGTTGCAAATCTAATTAACATGGACGCTAGCAATAGTGCGCTGTTTGGTGTGTTAAGATATCTACTGAGGCCTGCTGAGCATAACTTTTACTACATGTCCATGATATTGGATATAGATTGTGAGAATATATGACTGAGCAATTGCATTAAATCAGTGGCATCCTGATGCCATAGATTTATTAGTTCTTTTGTGCAATAACATCCCTTTTATGATTGTACCACATTTCCGGCTGTACCTCTTAAGTAGAGATTTGCCAATTACAATATACAATATGCACGTACCTCTGGTTTCATATACTACCTAGCATAGTGTTTTCTGTATGTATGTACTTTTCCGACACAATGGAGTCCACGCAAAAGCTGAATTATTCTTAAGAATCGCACTCGCTCGCTGTAGTAAACAATTATATGCAGCTGTCTTGAATACGAGTAAGAAAGTTATCTCGTGTAAATAAATAGTGAACCCTAGTACCGATTACAAGGAAATCATTTTAAAACAATTCTGGCGAAATTGTGTTAACCAGACAATGGTACATGACTGCACTTACCAGACTAATAGGTCTGCACATCAACCGAAGCAACAATTCTCAAGGGGTTACAAAAGCAAATGGATTAATATCTGTTCCGACTTTAATGTCCTTATTTAACAAAGCTCAAATGGGACATATTTTGCCAAACATATGCATCATGTAATGTCGGTGCAAAGCTTGATTAAACGTTTAAACATTGCTAACCGAAGCAATATATCCAAGGAAGGTCAGTCATATGTGGAACTGAAACTCCTCAAATACGATTCAAAGGTTGCTGCGGTTTAGCTAACAAACAATAATAATGCCACACAGCTTCGCTGTGTGCTCTTAAACAGAACGATATTTATTGTTCAGCACACAAAATTTGGATGATTAGTAGACATTCAGCTATGACATATTTTAGTTTGATCGAAAATATTATGTGCATTTGCAATTGCCAAACATAACTCGTGCTTCAAGATAACTGGCTTCTGTTCATCAGATATCATTTCGCAGTGAATCTGTCAGCTTGAGCATAACGAAATACTACTTACCCGTAAATGCTGCTCTCGGTAGCCGAGGAGCTGTTCCAGTATACGCCAATGGATTCTATCACTATCGCACTGTGTGGGGCGAATTGTCGATTTTCTTTCTTAGCTTTCACATGAACACATGATTTGCGGTTTCATGCTGTCTACGATAACTACAATGATTAATCATCTTTGCACCATTGTTTTGATTTTGAACGCTATTGACCAATATCATCTGTTGCTGTAGAAGCCGACATTTTATTGTAGATGGTAAACATGATCATGAAAATATGTACTTTGGTGGTAAGATATTAAACTAAGCATGGTTTGTTAATGCTCGTTATAAGCTATTGAATAGTTACCAACTATAACCTGGATGGAAATCCGGCATATTCCCATGCATCAGCCACTATGGTGTTGTACAAACAAATGACTTACATTAACAATTTACCTGCATTCTCATTCAAGGCACATCTAGTAACATTACATTTGCTTTGAGCTGATAAAGCCCAGTCATCACATCAGTCCTGATCACGTATCCATATCCATAGTGGCCCTAACATACAAATCCCTGACCCATGCGATATTCAGCACGTAGACACCTTCAAATAAGCTGCAATGTCTCGAAATTTTTAACCCCATCATAATGAAAATCAGACGATGACGAATAAAAGTACTTACAGTTGGGTGGGTGGGCTGGTGTGGGAGGGGGTGGGGGTTATATTTCCATTGCAAGTCTGGAGCACATTGGACTAACAGATATACATGTAATTACAGCAAACAATGCACATTCTCAAGATGTCGGCTGACATTATATGTGTTTTGGAAGTTCATTGTCACATCATTGTGTACATTCCCTAGTGCATATGAGTCTTACGATTTATTCAATAACAAAACACAAGTATTCATCCTGGGATAAAACACATTGTATTATATGTATATAGCTCATTGCAGAACAATACCAGCTTGCAGTATTCAACTTGACAGATGTAGGCTAAAATCGAACTTGTTGCCCTATCAAACATTTGGCCGCAATGATATTGTGTAATTATAAGGTTTATTAGAACTATGCTGTATTAAACAGTATTCGAGATATAAACTCATATGGCTTGCAGTCATGGTTTGTGCACAGCCATAATTGCGGAAACAAAGTATGACACCCCACTATGACTGAATGAGTAGCACCGAATGAGATATTTGAAATAATGCAGGTTGGTCAAGGTACATCGTATCACATGTTATGATGAATGCAATGCACGAAATATGTGAGAACATAATAGTAGTTCATTATCATTAACAGATAAGGTTTTTAATATAGCGTGTTCCTTGTCGTGAACTCAAATCACGGATATCCAGTATAATTTTAATTATAAAATAGAGTAAAAGATCACGAAGGTCATTTTAGGACTTTATTAAAATCAAATGTCGGCCTGTTTTGTAAAATTATAATTTGTCATTGGCTGGTCATCAGCATTTTTTGCAACTCTAGTGAATTCGTTTGTAACGCATCCTCTTCACCAAGAAACTATAAAAAGCAAAGCAATAAGTCGCTTATGTTATTGGTTAAGTGATTTGGTAACTCGGTTAAGTGAAAATGGATTCAGGTGAGGCACTGTTGGCTTAATTCGTAATTAAAACGAACTCATTGTTTACAACTTTTTGTCGGAGTGCTCATCATTGATGGGATTGGAGCGGCTTTCCACATAATGAAAATTTGCTGAAAATTCCTTCAATTTGACAGAATGATGTCATTAGTAAGAGGGGTATTTTGGCAATAGTATTGTAGCTGTCTATTCAGTTCATCTGCGTTTATACTGTGCAATAAAGTGATGTTGTTTGTGGTAGTTGTTTGATTTCCGTCTGGCTCATGCGGGTCCATATACATGTTTTGCCGATGTAGCGTGTGTGCATTCAATAGTTACGTAGATGCATATCAAATACTGCCATAAATCTTTCTTGATATTCTTCATAAAATTGACTAGTTACTTCATTGATGAACATATGATATTCGTGGTAGATTGTTTAACAACACAGTTAAGTGGCTGAACACGGTGCCTAAGATAGCATTAATATTTACAGCCCATGGAAATTGGACCCATGCGTATCTCTCTTTATCACTTGGCTTGTTATTTTTTTCTTACCCATATGGCCGATGTGGTCTACTTTCATAATCTAAGCGCAATGCAAAACTTGCCATTGATCCCAAGCTTGATGTCATTAAACTAGGTTTATGTTGGTCGGAAAAAAAATTATGAAACAAGAAGGTATATCAACCCGAAGCATAGTGCAGAAAAATTGTCTGCTTTAGAAAACTTAATTAAAGGAGTTATATTACCCCGTGAAGACAGAGTTGGGTTCTGAAGTTCAAACAACCAACCAACCAACCATCTGCCAAACAACCAACCAATCAACCAAGCAACCTACAACCATCCAACCAACTAACCAACCAACCTACCAACAAACTAACCACACAACCAACCAATTACCCCCTATAGTGCACTTTACCAAACCACCCCATTCTAATCGCATTACATGGAACAAGCAGAAATACATTCCAAGTAGCAAACATTGCCAATCAACTCACTTATGTTAGACAATTCTCAAGACTTCTATTTTATGATTTGTGGGGTGTCCTATAACTGTGCAAAGACTGTAAGTGGGTCCTTTATAATGACATACGACGGCTAATGCGTTATATTCTAGACTTCATAGGTAATATAAACACTGTAGTCATACTCATTGTCAACTTATAGAACAATCGTTTGAAATTACGTTCTTAGTTAAATAAGTCACCACACAGTGAACACAGGAACGGGCGCCAGTCTGAGCTGTTAAAGCCCCCATATACAGAATAGAACCGCAACTTAGAGTCATCAATTGTGCAATTGATAAAGAGTCATAGTTTGTCAGCTCCATCAGTCTTCAGAATATATTTATGATAGTTCTGTCTATTATGTGACGGGATATTATTTACATATTCAATTGTGTAGAAGCATTGAAAAGGACTTAATGAAAGTCAGCTCTAAATTAAGCTATGTTTCAATAAGTATGCCTTTATAATATGTAAATACTTTAATACTGTCATAGCTTGAGTAGCAGCAATCATCTGCACTCATAATGACATATGACATTATTACATTAACCTGTAATTAATGGGCGAATTTATACTGAGAACAAAGTGTGCCATCTTCCAAGTGCTTGAGGAATCGATCTAAACCCTCCACACCCGAATATTTTTCCCTCGCAAATGCCAGTGGAAGTATCGCACCATAGAGAATCAATACCAATGATATATAACTCTGCTTCCCAAGCCTTTAGCCCCACAAGATTTCAAACTACCGATTGATGCTTACCAAACTAGTTTTCGCATGTATTTAAATAAGCTGGATTCACATTCTCCCCGTGAATCGATTCAGCTGCAATAAGCTAAGTCTGTTATCCGGTTTTGGTTCGTCTTAACAAGGCCCCGTGGATTATATTTCTACGCACATTTTGACATTAGAGGTTTTGTCCATGAAGATATGAATATCTTGGAGGCATTCAAGCGACCGCTTTCGTACTGTCGAGAATCGAGCTAGATGGGGTTGTAAAGTGCACTGAAAATCGGTTAATCTAACAATGTCGGGCTACAACGGGTTCACGAAATACACGGATTTGCCTACACGGGGGAATGCCCGAGAAGCTACTGCAAACAATTGTAACTGGCAAATTTAAAGTGTAGCTGCTGATCATCACGTACCTTGGTACTTAATCGGATGCTGAACATCATTACTGGTCGCCATGTAACTTTTGTCATATGTTGCATCTAATGTCATTGCCACGTGGCATTCCTATGGACATTACACGAGAAACACGCATTGGTCATGTAGAGTGCTATTCAGTAGAGCCTGTTGTGGTAACTGTCCGTTTACACCTTTTACATAATGACAAAGGATTCAGTCACGTTTCATACACTAAGAATCGCGAAATAACGAAATACTGTTTGTGAATCTCCTGAAAATATATATTTAAATCCACCATATACTTAGTTAATGTAAAATCGGTCAAAATGCATTAAGGAGACACAATAAAGCAAAGTATAGACGACCATGCAATGGTACACTTTAAACACTCCTTGTATGAGTGTCATGTGAACACGCGGACGAGGGTCATATCCCCTCTGATCTGGATCAACAAATATACGTATGCACATTCTGCAACCAAGCATTAGACATGAAAACCTGGTAACGTATAAATACCTGAATATGAAAAATAATATGAAGCAAAAATTATAGAGGCTATTTGAAGACAGTTTGGTCCATTTCTACGGAAAAGTGCTATCAACTGGAGCATTGCTTCGAAGAAATAATATGATTTATTCCATGAATATTCACAACAACACAATTCGGTCTTGTACTCTTCTTTGTTGGATCCTAATGCTATCTGTCACATAACAAGCCTTGTACAGTAGATACAAATGACCTTGTTAAGTAGACACAAATGGCATTGTCTAGTAGATACCGATGACTTTGTGCAGGGGATACAAATGACATTGCTCGGTAGAGACAAAAGGTAAGGTAAGGTAAGTATGGTGTTTAACGGCACACCAACACTCATGTATTATATGGTGCCAAGAAAGGTTAATAGATAAGATTGACCTGATTAAGCTGCCGCCTTCTAGGATAAATGGACATGGAGATGGAAAAGATCAAAATGACATCGATACTCCCAAGGCACGTCACCACCAGCCGATTGACTGAACCAGGCCTTTCCAGCCTCTCGTCTGGACGAAATCCGAGCTATAGTAGTGTGCTGCAGACATGGCCATCAAAGTGACCTCTCCAGCCAACCACCTGGATCCCATTGTCTACCGACACGAGTCGCAACCCTTGGCTTACAGGTTGCCCCTATTAGTCACTCCTTACGACATGCAGGAGAATACAGTGGGCCCATTCTACTCACGGACTCACAGGAGTAAGATGCAAAAGGGCATTTTACAGTAGATGCAAATGGTATTGGTTAGTAGACACAAATAGCATTTTTCTTTTTCTCAATTTATTTGATTGCAACACATTTGACCACGATATGACACCAAAACTGAATGGTTCCATTATCCGATTATTTACCATGTTCAACCCAAATATATTCCATAACGATCGAAATGTGCAACTCTATTGCACACACTACTAGTGCAATTAGACATCGCATTACTCACTGAATTATGCCATTCGTGCATCCACGTATTTACCCCTTCATGATAACTTTTAATGTAGGAACGGCATACACTGTGCATATTAACGAATGTCTGGGTTAAACTTGTATATGATGGAAATCATAGCTACACAGATTGACAACATGGTACACTTTAAACAGACCGCTAAAACATACAAAGGTCTGGAGCCCTTCTCAATTATTAACCTAGCTCCCACAAGAAAAGGACACCACAACAACAGTGATGCGTGCAATAGATTTACCTGCCATTATGACTGATCTCGGTGTTATTAATTGTACCTAAAGTGTTTGACATATTCAGAATGCAAAACTACCACTTCTTCGGGAAACTATGGCTCACTGTTACCTTATTATTGTTTGCTTCCACAAGATAAAAAGACAATTTAGCATCTACATTTAATTGCTGTATGCACAAAATTTCGGAGAATATGTAAGAGCAGAAAAAGATTACTGCGATCATTCGTTTGCGATACATAGCCAGCAGCACTACTGTTGTGATATTAAAAACCTAGACCTTTGCATTGTTTTACGACAGAGTATCTTCCCATGTTTTAAAGACATACAAACTATGATTGCAAGATCTACAACATGACAGAACGGACTAACATATGACTCCTGCGATATGTTCCTGGCAAATATTCATAGGTCCTGCTATAATTCCTGTTCCATTTGCAAATGTAACTGCACCTGTGAGAAGCAGTGATAGAGAATGCATACTGAATGATATGATCTCCTGAATTATATTGCAGTACGCGCTGTATGTCACTAGACGCTTGGTACCGTAAAACACACCATCGATTTCGTATGTTGAACTGCATCCAAACTCTTGTTGTCGTATTGTTTTATTGATGTTCTGCATTAAGTTAAATTATCAACACGTTACATTATTAGAGCTTGCGTCACATATCCTGAATGACCAAGCATCAAACGAACGAATATTGAAGACCCTCTGATAGCTCTTTTGTGTGAAAAATATAACTGCTATAATCGTCTAACTTTAAGCAATTATAGTATGATTTTAGGTATCTGAAACATCTACCTTTCAGGATAAAGAAAGAGTTGGGGCTATTTATACTCGCAGATATTGATCCTGCTTAATGAAACAAAATCTTTTTGTGAATGATTGTTTCGCCCACATTTCACAGACATGATCCAAAATAGCGAAGCTTTTGGTAACTATTTGCATTTGGATTTTCACATTGTAATCTAGTATTCAAGGAATCAGCAGTTTATAAAATGAAGTGCTTGGCGCTCGTTAAAAATAGCAGGTAACAATGAATAGACAACTTCACAGACACCAGATATATTTTAGCAAACGTTATTACCCATTTGTGGTGCAATACGTATGAATGGAAATTGCAATCATTTTATATTCATCTACCAATACATGCTAGAACATTGCCACCTCATTCTGGATGATCCACTCGCCACATCTATTGCCGATTAATGGCGGTCACATATCTATCCGTGGTAATAGGTAATGTGATAGTACCTCGCCTTAGCGGCTTGGTTTTGAAGCAAGGGCTGGACCAAGGATTTTAGGTAAGTGGTCGCTGGCACTTTAGGGGAGTTATCTATGCTTCACCATCCTTCTCGTCCACCACCACCGCTCTATCACCTCGTTGTTAAAGGCGACTTACAAATCCAATATTGCTAGAGCACTTTGCATTGCCTTTTCAAGAGGTTAGATAAGTCAAATACCGATTTAGAGGCATATACACCATGAAGACACTTACAATGTTATATATTTATGCAAATCACAGGGAAAGCATGCTATTATAAAACTTCTCAAAAAGGCTTTTCTATACAATGGCTATGTTAACCTGATGTTGCTGGTATGCAGGTAGCAGTGCAGCATGGCTCGCAGGCATGGCATAGTATTGATTTTAAGCAGAGCTGTAAAGGTGAGGAAAATATTTGAAAACAAATCATTAATTATGCATTACTTTTTACAACATTTTCTGGACGCGTAAAAGTGAAATTGTACAGGCATGCTATTTACATAAACGCGATTATGTAACAACGCAATGGTGTTTGTCATACACATTTGCAATTCTCTTTACACAACCGATTGGCAAGATTAGAGTGTGGTACATTTCGCCTTTGTATTCCTATCATAGGCGTGAATGGTAGCCTGTTTTCACAGATATTGGTCATGCATATTAACCCTTCTGCAGTAATACCAAGCATACAATAATTACACAATGTGATCACCTGGGTCGAGTGATATAAGCTGCTATGAAACCATTTCTCATATATCTGAATAGCATACTCATGTCATTCAATATTGTCATAACCTTCTTTTTCTCACTACTCCATCATCCCTGGCAACTGCTAATCATTTAGAAATCTTATTTCATCACCAGTACTGTAAAACGTCAATGATGATAATTCATATGACAGACGCACCAGCATTTACCTAACAGTACTTCCCTTAAAGGGAAGGCATGAGGGTAAAACTTGTAGTGTTTCAAAATCAGGATGACCATGGAAACACCACATCTGGTGGCTCAGGTGGCTAATATTTCCCATGCATTAGATACTGTACTGCTTGTATCATAGTGGGATTAATATTTGGGTAAAGTCACTGTAGAGAATAGGTCGGGATTACAGTGGCTATTAAGTGGAGTCACTAATGGAACTATGGAGGGGGCTATTAGTAATAGTACCTTCATTAGGAATATTTATGGGTTGTAGGTACGTAGCAACCTAGACAAGTTAGGGTAGACTGTTAGTATACTGATATAGCAAGGTGTTTATAATAAGGCTCGTGTTGTTAAGCTTTGATATACTGGTATCAATTGATAATGACAGCTAGAACATAATATAAAGGCCTAGGCCGCTGAGGAGGTAGGAAATAACGCTAGTCAATTTGTCAGGCATCCAAACATCGTGAGTTTTTAAAAAGAGCTTGAAAATTCGGCAAAGTTTGTGTTCCAGTTATTTAAGTAGGATTTTTCAACTTAATAATTGGTGCCAATGAAAAGCAAGATATTAATTTCCTTACAGAACATAAACTTATGTCGTTTTCTTGGGCTAAAGAAGTGTGGTTTGATTTGCTTAACGAATCCTGGTCCTGAATAATGAACGTTGTTTTACCACAGCTATAGTATTGGCCTTGTCCTGTGATTGTACCTTCTTCAAGCATGGTTTAAGTTACACGCATAACATAAATCAGCATCAGCATATTACGTTGTAGTGTTTATAGAGGCAGAGAGAGAGAGAGAGAGAGGTATGTAGCTGCTCTTGCTAGTCTGCAGGAAACCACATTTAAATTAAACGTATTGACAATGTATTTTCACCGACTGCTTGTGCTAAACAAAGCGTTGGTACATGTTTGAGATGATACAATTATAGCTTAACGATTCACCGTACTATATTTAGAAGTGATCGATTATGATTGGAAATCTGCACCTGATGGTCATTTCTTAGCAAATTAAAAGGCTGATTTCATTGATGTAAGCCAGATGGTGGTAATTGCTTGCCATATCGTAGATAAATATCTTCACAATTACCAACGAAGGCGACCGTAACACAAAAGTTCATGATTGGCAGCAAATACGCAGTGTTTGACGGAACTGAAATCAGTCGTTCATAGTTATCACACTGCCGCACGCATTTTGTGTTTGATTTAGCAATTGTGAGGTCTATGAGTTAATAATATTTGGTGAAATATATAGGCTCAAAAGATCTGATATTAAGATAAATCTTGCATGCCAAGGCACAGTCTTTAAAAAAATTGTATCATGCATACTATTATCATATCCACATAAATACAATGTAAACGTGAGTCTTAAACGAACTACATGTGAATAAAGAGAATATTGTGTTAAAGACTGTGCCTTGGCATGCAAGATATATCATTGTTCAATTGGTAAGTTGATGCGTGTTATCCTGAGTTGAGCACGTATGTCTTATTCATAGATATCAAACGGATAGATTCCACCCTACTATGTCATAGAACAAATTATACATCAATTAATGGTGATATAACGCGACGCTAATCACATACAAAGATACAAAGCCGACCATGTGGTATCTTAATATCAGATCGTGTGACGATAGGACAATGGCAGCTCGAAGCAGGTACCACTGTTCCAAAAAACCACTCAGTTATGCATATCCCGTTTTTGTCAATATTCAAACCCCAAGCAGAGAGCAATATTGCCGGTCCTAACAAATTAATCTTTGCTTCTTTGGATGGTACGTTTCAATAACCCTGACTATTACCGCCTAGTTGTCGCTTACAAAGCCTTTCAGTATCATTTATATAATGTTGGGCCCAATGCCGACGCTTTACATCAGCAACGTTCTAGTAGACGAAACAGAAATGAAATCGATCGCGTAATGACAAGTAACGATAATTGGGACAGTTCAGTATCACTAAGAAATGAAATCATTCTATAACTCTATTGATTGAGTCTGAATGGTAGATCTCAGGCGATAGTAAATGCCAACACATACCAGGCTTTTAGGCCGTTGCATTACGTTGAAAGGAAAACATTATCAAACTGAAGATTGTGTTTAAATGGTGGCAACCAAACAATAATGAATGGTTGCACTTGGAGGTAAGAAACTTTTCTGACTGGGTTACAAAAGCAAATCAATTGATGCCTTCGGCTACGGCTGCGCGGTAAATCGATTATATCTACACATTGCCACCATTCATCTCACCCTACTATCGCCATATAAATAACGCATTAACACAATATCAATGAATGGTCCGACTGTTTCAGTCCGTTCAAGGTTCGCAATGGCTTCTATTAATGCATGCACAACTCGGCACAGTGAAGGTATAGCATATTGCCATATATCAAAGTGTATGCATTTTCGCAAAAAATGCGTGTTGGACTATGTGAATTTCGGAGTTCAAAGGTATGACAAAGACCATTCCTGTGAAACTATCACAGTTAATAAATTCTATCAGTTTTGCTGCCCCTTAGGAAGTTGAATTGTGTTAACGATAAACAATGACGAACGCAGGTTACCCCTTGCGATTATGTAGTCGCTACCATAGAGAACATTGAGACATGCATTATGCATAGACATTACATGTTGTCAGCGGATGGCCGATTTAACGTTCATTTACATATTATTACGACCCTAAATTGTGTTGCTGTGTATTTCGTTTGAATCAATAAATGATATCCGGGCTGTCAATGTATGCAAATAATGATTTGTTCTTTGTTATATACACTCGCGCCCAGCGTCGTTATTGATGCCAATATCTGTGCACTCTACCATACTGTAGCATATGGCAGGCTTAAATTTCGGACAGCAATCGCGTACTATATGATCATACATAGCATTTCGTGTATCAACAATCCTGTATCATTTATCCATATACCACACCGATGATAATCGGCGAATGTTTTGGGAAAGAAGTATATATGCTGTTGTAGCAATCGTCGAATTTACACCCAGCAATAAACTATTTAACATCTCCTTACATTGTTCTATGCAATATAGCGCAGCAATAAATCAAGTGATTTTCAGCCATCTGTGATATTGAGCGCTACTGACGTACCAGTAAGAGGTGGTCGCTGCCTAGCAAACTACCCATCAAAATGCCACACAGTTGTATTGTTAGTTACAAGACAGCACACAGTACTTGACTGATTACTTGACATTATTGCTAAGCCATATTGTAGTGTTATCGACATTTGAAATAGCTCAATATACTTTCAAGGATCAAGGATGATGGTCTTACTAAGCAGGGGTTCTGCTGATCAGATATCATTTCGCGGTGCATACTACGTACTCGTAAGTGATATCCTCAGTGGAAGAGCAGTTGTCATATACATTTATGGCCTATAAAGCTATTTAATCACGTGGGGTAGATTGGCGGTTTTCCTTCAAAGTTGCAAGATTAGTAGATGATTTTACAGTTCACGCAATCCTTGATTATTTGAACACTTATGACAAAGTTCATTGGTTGCTATAGTAACGGATCTCACGACGTTGGCTACAAACATCACTGCTTGGCACCCCATGCTTGTAGCCTTTATCATAAACATCTTTTCATCAATTGCCAGTTGTAATCTACGCGTGGGATCTTTGATTTCCGTCGGTATTGTTGCACGTTATACAAATAGCTACCTTCTGTAGCCTGTCTAGAAATCTGGAGAACTGCCACGGCGCTGTACTTAAAAACTACTTCCATTAACAAATAGTCAGCACTCTTATTCAACGTATATCAAGGTATGTTATGCTTACGTTGAACTGATGAAGCTACGTCATCACACTGATCATGCACGCGCGTTCGTAGTGGTCATTGCATAATGTTTATCCTCTATATGCAAAACAAATACTTATTTGTGATCTCTGAAACCTCCAAATATTGTGCGTAAGAAATATTGAATCCTCTGACTGCAGATGATGATAATAAATGACCTCACTTACCGGGCCGTTATATATGAACACCTGGTACGCAAAGATAGTTCCAGCAGTGTTACATTAGCGAATAGAATCCCATTGCTGGCTGTTTACCTCTGCACTACCACCGCAACCCAATTACTATACAGATGAAACATTAGATGCACATGATAAAGACATCACAACCATCGTGTGAATGAGTTCTTTGTGACTACCGAAATATATTATTCCTCAATGTGTATTCTTGTTTAGCACCTTGTATTTCTTGATGTTTATATCGTAATATTCCCCACATACTACTAAGAACCATCAAGCCCATTGGCCAACTCTGCCTGATTAATATCCGATGATGATATGTAGCTCGATTTACCTCGCCTTGATGGCTCTACAGTTAGCTGTGTGTGAGGTAGTAGGGGTGGGTGTATTAATTGCTGCACCACATATCACACAACCACACAACCTGCCATCATTGGTGCAAGAGGTGAACAGTGACGGGAACGCATAATTGATTGGTTTCCGTGATAAAACTTTAAATCGTGTCAGTTCAAATAGGCAACTGCGATGCATATCGTGAACACGCTGTATTAAATATGATACAGGAAACCAGCTCAAAAGCGAATAACAGGAGATGCTGTATGAAACTTTACAACAAGAAAACACGATTTAAAACAGAGCAACGAAAAACGAAAACGAACACTTATCCACTAAATAGGCGCATCAATCTTTACCTGAATGCCGACGTTCTCGAATTTATTATGCGCAAGTCACAAATTCCTTGTGTGATGCATGTAAGGCACGAAGCTAATAGATCGTAAACTCATCATTTTATAATAAAGATCCGAATCAGTAGGCAATTGCATCAGTGTTGAAATGAGAATTGATGAACGGATGGAGTGAGGCCACGTGGGCGGCTACAGCTGCACTGTCAGCTCAGGCTGCCAAGTACATCTTCTGCTGCACATGAACCATGGAATTGAGTAGAGAAAGGAAAGAGCTCTGCTTATAATTTACTAACACATGGAGAACACTTTGACTTAAGTAAACGAAAGATATTGATATGTATCAGGTGATGGATGGTTAACGCTTGCTATATAGTAGATCGATTCCATGACAATTACAAAAGACCGCAGCCCAACCGTTGTGCATGTGGAATGTAGAAAACGCGCCGCGCATGCCCAGAAATATTTTAAAGATAAAAGCCTATGTTTCGTTTATTTAGGATTTACCATGCCATTTTCAAAGTGCCTGGAATTGTGAATCACATAATTACCGAAATGTTTGACACCTGCGCATCATAACCTTTTTCCATGTGTCAGTGTCTGTCGCGGTTAGGATTCGACGGTATACGAATGTCCAATAACGAGGCGCAAATGGATGACGACAATGGCATTCAGCATTCATTCATCTGCCAGTGCAAGCTTGAAGTTGACCTTTTGACACAGACCTGCTCTCGGCATCATATGGCAAAGTGAGGGCTGGCAAACATGGTGATGGGAGTAAAGCCGTTACCATTATGTAATATTCTATTATCACCCACACTCACTAACAGGTACTTCGTTCAATGCAGCAACCTTATAGCCAGTTTCACGCAAATAATAGATCATCATATTAAGGTGATAGACACTTTTTTTGCAGTACAATTTGTTGACCTACTGCTACATATAGCAGCAAATGATTTAATGCGACATATGCCAAGATATAGCATGCATAGTTTTGGATGGAATGATGCAATCCTTTCACAGAGCATTTATGAAGCAACTCGACAACCAACTGAGATGTCTTATACATATGTGGTTCAATATTGCACAAAGCGTCTATATGTCGACATGCGTACTTGTTGATATTGTCATATGGCTTGTTTTGTTTTCGGTACCTCTGTCAGGGTGTCTGTCTTTGTGGCTTTCTGATCGCATATACATCGGAAAGTTATGAACTGGTGCAAAACTTAATTATGTTGAGTCATGCGCTAAAGATCAGCAAGTTAATGACATATTGAAGTGGTACTTGATGGTGTTATTGAACAGATACTTTTATAAACCCACTCGATTGTCCCTTCTGTTGGGCATCTTTGTAAAATCAATTTTCTTTGAGTATAAACAGCACAAGGTGTCTCTCAGAATGTACAAACAAGCATGGCCGATATACATTTATTTTTGCTTTGTTTAAAGTGCCTATCGCACGATAAATCATGCCATTTATTTCGCCAGATTACGGAAATATAACCCAGAAGTACTTATTCTGCGCGCTTTTGGAACGAAATTCGACTTTAACGATGAGTCCGGCGTATCGAGACGACCAGCTCATGAATAATTAATCGCCTTGCTGTGACGTCAGCTCCGGCATTGTTTTTGTTGCGAGGTGCGATCTGCGCTACGATTAGCGCAAAAGGGCTGCTGGTAATTTCGCTATTTCATCACTTCAGGAGAGCGGCGAAGGGACATGATATGGCACATATCATTTGCAAACCATCGTTGCATCGGCAGAGCAAATTTTGCCTAACAGATTCGAGCCAGAAATGAGCGATTGAGACGTCTCCGATGAAGAGAGAAAAAAGACAACGGCCCCTGGGGGTCGCGCGGGACATCCTGCCCAGGACATAGGAAGGCTACAGAATTGGCTTGGTAAGCCATGTCTGATCGTACTTGTGCACTAAATTCGACAGCTGTTTGCTTATAGGATTTTTAGTTAGCCCATAAATGAATGTATAACTTAACTTTAAGAAGTGAAGATTATGGTGTGGAAATCCTCGAGTCATGACCTCCCTAGAGAACAGCCCCATTTCAACTGGTTGCATAACCCAACATCCTGGTTTCAGACAAATCTGTTTGATACCTTGGGCATTGCAAGTGGCATATTTCTCCTGCAGACAACAACTCGGGCACGTGTCAGATAATGATGTACAAAGGTGACGGTTTTTTCTATTATTTACACGTACAAATGTAAGAAGGCTAGCACTCATTATTAACAATTGCGTTATACTTATTGTAACTGGTATGACAAAAATATTTGAGCATGGATAAATCAACAGTGTCATATGGTTATTTTACAGGCGTTACAGGTATACTGCATACAGACAGTTTGTTCGCTGGTGCTGGGAACATCTGGGACAAAAGATAAGAGTTCCTTTACCAGCCTGCGATGTTACAACAATACGAGATAACTTCCCAGCACCAGACTATCAAAGATTCCTCTACCCTCCGCTCACCTACGACATGTCTTGATACATGTGGAAATTACTCTGGTGTGCCTCAATGGCTTGTCGTTCACCTGATCTCACCATATCTGCACACATTGGAGGTGGTGCTTCTCTCTAAGGCAGGGTTGGCTCATAGCAAATCAGCAAGAACTTAGCCATGAGGCACTAGACCTACTCTGAAACATAATAGGAATAAAGTCACAGCTTGCACACTAGACTGTCGCTTATAACCTTATATCCCCATGGCTATTGAATTTGTTGTTGTTAACATTTTATGTATCAATAGAATTTTCACCAAATGTTGCCTTTGTTGCTACTTTAGTGACACCATGCCCCTGCTTAAATGTGGGGTATTTTAGCTTGAAGACTGAATCCCCAGCTTTGGTTGTCGCCTGTTCTCCTCTATCATTTTCGTTTTAAATATAGGGCAGCCAGTCTCAATCTGTGATACAATAAACCAATTATACGTGACCTACATATATTTGACATATCAGCACATGTAAACAAATTGAATGACTCGCAAATTTATTTCATACACCACCATGAAGAAGCACAGTCAAAAGCAGCAAATTACTATCATTAGAATGAAACTTGCCTGGCAACCATACCCTCATAGAAGAAGTCCAGCATCTTGGGGGCGAAGTGGTTGACCACACTATGGAAGGCTTCAACCGATGATATTTGAAAGTCGCCTGGCAGAGTAGATGGTTGACAGCTACATGACTGCCTGTTAGAACCAAGTTATGTATGTAATTTGGTAGCTCTATCATTGCAGTATTTTGTAGAAAAATTTGACATAAGCATCCTGTAAAACTTGTAGGCACATATAACTGGGCCATTTACTAAATAATGAATAAAATATGATGCCCAAAAATAGGGTGGAAGGGGTTCACCTGCCTCACCATCCTTTCTTGCTTGCTTGGCAGCAGATGCCTTCGCAAAAAGAGTAGGCACGGCATCTCGTTTCAATACCAACTTACACCGTTGTATCCAACCGTTGGGGTCTGACCTACATAATGGCTGCCGCAGCGTTTTGTCGAGCGCGGTAATTTGAACTGACATTTTATCAAGTTTTGGCATTAACTGATCAGATGCGACGGTTATTGATCACATTATGAATTGATTTCAGCGAAGTACCTATAACCGTGCGATAGGCACTGTAATTAAATTGCAGCATAATCATTAGAATAATCGTATAATGAATTCAAGAAACAGCCGTTAGCGTAATCATAGAGCCGATTCAATGTGAATACATCAGACACATGGTGAAATCTGTAAAATAACATAACCTCCTGCCAAACGGCTTTCAAAGCAAATGCAAACTTTTGTTAATGATATGCTTCCTTTCATCCAAAGAATACACCACTACAGCATTGTGTACAGTGTTTGTGCGACCCTTTCCTATGGTTCACAGCAAAACATTGCCTGACGAATCGATAACGGCATTTCATACAGTATTTAATTGATGATCAGACCGTGATGAAAGCCATGTTAGTATAATGGCTACAAATACGACAACTGAGTCATGGTAAGTATTGTAGAAACCGACTCTATGCTAGAAGAATATCATAGCAACATATTTTTGTGCTCCATATTCGAGTATTTGCATTGATAGATGAGGTAGCTTGATTCACACCAGTAGCATTCAGGTTGATGAATAAGAAAACGAAATCGATCTCGCAATTAAACCTTCGAAAGCCACATGGCAATGACAACATTTTCCAGCTACGGATTGTGTCACCCAGATGATGATTAATGACTACAAGTACTTTTATGTTCCTACGTAAGACATGGTGACAATTCTGACTGAGTTATAAAAACAAATAGATTGCAGTTTTCCCAATGACTGCGCATCAATTTGATTATATCTATATATTGCCACTGTTGCACTTTTCCTCCTATCACCATATTGACAACCCATTCACTACATTAGCTGAAATGCCCGATTCTGCTTAGCCAATGTATTTACATTTAAGGCACGGATTAGTTTCGTTTGATGCAAGCAAACCTCGACACAACTCAGATATTGACATTTTAAATATTGCTAGCAGAAGTATAGTCCAAAAGATGGGTCAGTCATCTGCGAAATTGGAAGCTCATGAATTATAAATTATAGGTCGTTGTGGGATGGCATACCAGCCCATTCTGTACTGTTACACGGTTCATAGACATAATGACGCCGTACAGTGAAAAACACTTAAGCGAATATTGAACCCTTCCGAAGAAATACTCTTCACCTATGCCAAAATATTTGGCATATTTGGCATTAACCTAGGCAGGACTTAATCAGATTTAATCAGATTTCGAAGTGCATCCAGCCGCATGAGAATAGAGTGGTCGATGATAATCACATTGATTACTGATCGTTGCCCATGATTGATTACTGATCGTTGTCTATGTTGACTGCTATTGGAACCGATATTACGTCGTAGGATACATGGCGTATCTTGCATTTCAGCTTAATAATAAACATCTGTACGTTGATGGCTTGTTATAAAATAAGCTTAAGCTCTCTGAATTCTGAAACATTCCCATGCCCCAGCTACCGAGGGGTTGTACAAACGAATTATTTACATAAACAAATGTTTGACATTCAAATTTAACGCATACCCGGGATAATTATACTTTTAATCATGAAAACGTATTTATAGTGACCTGTGCAAATAGTTATCCGCTTTGTGTGAGCAAATCAGCAAAATATCTATCATATGGCGATATCTCGAATCTAACCGCATAATACACAAGATAAATGTTTTGGCCATACATAACTACACGATGAGAAATAACTAAAATTTCACGTCTCTGAAGCCTTGACATTCGACCGCAGGGGGTAATTCCCAAGAGATTAGCTATCAACTGCCACTGTAAACCATTACCTACACTTTAATATTGACAGTCCACTGGATGCATTAGCCCTTGTTATCGATACCTACGTTCCGTATGCTATGAACGAAATCCGCTACGTCTGGGGTAATTTAAGCCATCCATTCATCTGATGCTACCATCAATCGACTCTTACGTAGTTTTGTAAAGGCATATGATGGCAATGGACGTTCCCACTTCGGGAAGCAGATTAGGGTGGATGGGAAAGGTCGTGAAGTCCTGGTGCCGTGTGGGACGAATCAACAGTTTTATTGCCTGATAGATTCATTCACTGTTGCAGGTCTGGTGTTTAGTAACATAGTATACTCTCTTCTGCATTAATCTTGATGACCTCCTCATTGAACTTTTGTCCGAACTGTCTGTCAGAGTTGGTTTAAATACAAATGTCTGCAGTTTGCGAGGCGCTATTAATGGGATCACTAACGATTCTGGCGTTTGTGTTCTACACAGATGTTGCAATATTTACCTCGGTAGATGAGACATACAAATGCTATTAATTTATCGATATAGTTTTGGGGTACATTCTCACCTTTCGGTTTCATACATTGTGGTGAGGACCCGTGTTTTTTCAGTTATGTGGAAGTGGTCGTTGACTGAATTGAGTTGCTTTCCAAATACAAATGGCTTGCTGCAGATATGAAAATTGATTGAGCTTTTGCGTTGCGTCAGCTATAAGCAAACCATCCTTATGCATCATGCTTTGGTCATTGTCATGGGACTTTCAGCGCTTCGGGTTGAGTGGTCGTGAATAGTGCGCTAGAGTGGTGTTTGGTAAATTGGGCTAAGTGTCCCAACATTGTTGCATACTTAATGTGCTGATGCAAAAATGGTCTAGTATTGGCCTTTAATGTATAACTTTTTGATATTTTGATATGGACTGCATTTGCGCAATCACAAGCCTTATTCATGCACTTCTCCTGTTGGCATTCAGTTACGGATCTAACTGATAGTGAATTGCAAAACAGTAGCTCTCGGAATTTATTACCCTATCTGTTATTCCTTTATGCATAAGTCAGCGCTCCATATGAATGGCCGTTGCCGTTACATGCGTCATACTTCTACAAAAATGAATCTTTTGCAGAGATATTGACAATTCATGTTAGATTTGAGAAATGCAATTTTTCAGCAGCAAATAGTTGAACGCGGTTATTGATATTGTCATAACGATCAATAATGCTGATTCGTGAAACATCTGAAAGCCGTTTTTTTCAAAGTAATCATCGGATCTAAATGGAGCTATGTTTCATTCAGCATGTTTTAACTATCAGTTAATACTGGCATAAACTCAATAACAGCAATCATTCTCGCTCATGAAGTAGGTTGTGTTTACATGGAATGTGAGGTATATACGTATGACAGATTACATATGCCTATGACAAACGGGCGAAAATATGCTAAAAACGTGAGTGTGTTGGGCTAGTAGGCTACGGGCATCTAAGAGCTATACCAAAGCTATTTAGCTGACACGATGATAACAGTGAATATTGCGTTATTGCCGCAATATAATGCCGTACCTTGTCTTGGTCAATTTTATGATTGTCATATTACTTAAGTTGACAAAGAATCTTCATCTCGCTACATCATTTGTGCGAATTTTTAACAGCAGATGTTGGTTTGATATCAATGTTTAAATTATATATGCATATATTCTTGTCTCATCGAAACATGAATGCATGCACTTAGCCAATAATCCTAGGAATAGCACCATACATTAGAAATTAAAGTATAAAAAGAATATCGTTAAATAATCGCATGTTTGCGTTTTTAGGCATGATAAAATATGCATTAAAAACAAATCACCACCTGATTATCAAAAATGCCGTATCCACGAGATACATACCAAAAGGACACAATCTTTACCATCCGCCAACATGTTTTTCTGCATATTCACAGTTGTTGTTCATTTTAGAAAATCAGTGTAAGTGCCTCACCGTAGTGAATCAATGCCTCGGCGGTTCAAGACTTCGAAGCTACCCAGCGAAGTATAATTAGCTCTCTTACCAATCTATTAGTTCGTCAAGCGAAGCAACAATTCTGACAATTTTACGACAGCAACTTGATTGATAGCACAAACATGACTGCTTTATGTGCTCGTTCTACGGCTGACATTTATAGAATTAAAACTTCCGATTACCTATTTGTGTTTACCTAACAGGTCCGCGCATTAATTTATCATATGATTAACTGGAATCACATTTTCATCATTTTCCCAATGAATCAATTCTGCTCATATACGCCACACCTGGCAGAGTTACATGTCTTATTCTGTTTTACAAGACCTGGTGGGTAATATTTGTACGCAGTAAGCCACTCTAAGCCCGTGAATCTGTTCATATTTTCATGTTCAGGGAAGCTTTTGAAGGGCATTAAGTGACGAATTCTGTATTCAAATGTTGAATATGTGCCGTGAGTGATGATAGTGTCCAATATTCACTGTCGCACATGCGGGAGGAAGTAATTAGGAGCACACTCTACTGTTAACGGGAGTTTTGTCACTGCTGATTTGATAGAAATTGTCAACACATGGGATATGTTTTGACCCGTTATCTGCAATTTATGAATTTTGAATGAATTACGCACTTCTGTATCGCAACGAGAATGGTGCAAGCATTTGTAACTGGCAAATGAAATGTTAAGAAACAACTGAAGATCATTAGGTGCAGTGTTAGTTCACTAAGATTATCAGCCATCGTGTCACCTTTGATGCGTTTAATGACACTACGTGTTTTAACGCGATGCCGCATTCGTTTCTCATGGAAATTATGCTTCGACAAAAGTTCCTTGACAGCAGCCTCGGAATTTGGTGCCTAATGAATATTGTTAATGAATAGATCCCAGTTCCAACGCAACTCTGCTATTTTTAATAACATTATAGCTCAAATTTTGTATTCCAGCGTCTGTCATGGGCCATACTTTGTTTGTAAATCTCGTACGTCCAAATAAGAAATCGGGCTTTACATCGGCACAAAAATAGCTGGGACCACCGATTTGTCTCGATTTAATGAATACTAAAACAATACGAGAATCGGTTAATGACTTTGTTTCAAAACCGAATTATGATGATTGTTGATGAAATGCATCTTTACCATCCGTCGAATAAATCCCGGCGTATAAACTTTCCATTGTACTATAAGATGTGATGTTTTGATACATTGTAATAAACCATTAATATATTTTAATGGAAAATATTGTGTACTGCAACGACGGATGAATCAAGTCGTCTTAATATAGGTCACATTGTTCTAGTTTGTTGGGCGAAATGTTCACTATACTTCGCATTTGAAGTGCTGCTTTGGTAATCAAGATTATTCAAATGATGATTCCATAACATTCGGGGATTTCCCATGGCATTATTGCCCGTAATCTGTGGGTATGTAAATAAACTTAATATGGACGACGATAAGGATCTAAGGTTATTGATATTTTTAGAATTATATTGAAAAAATCTGCCTTTGGAAACATGGTCAGCATACTTGATACCATCAACCGAACGCACTTTGAAAATCGTGTTTAGCTAAGATCTCAAGCAACCGTTATGTCTTTCAAATGTTTGGTGGAACTTGGTTTATTGAAAGTTAAGGGCATACCGAAATTTGGTTCTTAAGACCCATATGTATTTCAATGAGGAGTTTCTTGAAATCGGATCGTGATGAATCAAGGTACTACCAAAGACACAGTTACTACATGCAACATCGGAGAGTTATGAAATTTTTATCGACAGATTATATGCAGACACTAAAAAAGCTTGTAAATAAAGTTAATAATATTTCATAAGCTGCTAGCGATCCATATCTTAGTAACCCCAAATATTGCAAACAACATGGAATGTATTTATGATATGATTTCGCGAATAGGATTTGCATCAATATTTGGTAGTTTCGTTGTTTTCAACACCCAGGTTAACGAATGAGTCGGTTAGTTTTTTCAGTCAAGTATATAAATGAGCCGCTCGGAGGTAAAAACTAATGGTTTTCCGCCGGTTAGAGTTTAATTTACTTGTCTAACGGAACTAGTAAATTGCTGCGCTGAGTCATAGCGGCTTTGTTAACCACTTGTCTAAATAATCGCGAAGAAAAGGTATTTCATTGAGGTATATAAACAGGCTTATGTATCTTATTCAATTTTACCGATGGCATCATTTTCCACACTGGTCAATTGATAGTTCCCTTTTCTCACTTTTGGTTGTTCTAGATATGAGTAAGAAGCCATATGGATGATCGCCTCAACCCCTTATCCATGAAAGAATCCCAACCCCCGCCACTCAACGGAAATGTAAGTAGAACAGGCTCTACATATATTATATACATTGCGTATCAACTTAGTAATGTCCGGTAAAGGGATGTTAGTGAATGTTGACATGAATCTGTACTCAAGATACTATTTACTAGACAATAACACCGGCCAAAATGAACAAAATACCAGCACGAAATTGTTTGCAAATGTTTTTTCTTCAAGATGCTGGATCAACTGTCTTCCACCAACACCCCTGCGCCATTTTTTAAGGACATAATTAATTAGACTGGCGCATCTCAAGATCATCAGTATAAGGCCAATCTAACTTGATTTGTCAGCTTTCCTCAGCCTGACTACATTAGGATGATATCTATTCTGGATTCCCTTGTCTGAGCTTACGGCATCAACCAGGGTAGCAACGTCAATCTTGATCGACTCAATGGGATGACTCAGATTTAACGAC
Organism: Urechis unicinctus; assembly: GCA_034190875.2. NCBI lineage: Eukaryota > Metazoa > Annelida > Polychaeta > Xenopneusta > Urechidae > Urechis > Urechis unicinctus. The sequence continues at coordinate 63,253,680 of CM067343.1, read as the reverse complement.
TGCTTATCTGATCGTTTCCGCAATTTCATACCGAAAGTCTCTTTCTAAGCATACATATATCTCACAGGCGCGTATGTGGTAATTACGGTTAATGTTTCTTCTTTTGGGGATTGTGCTATTGATTTGCGTATATGTGCCTTGTGATAGTTATTCAAACAACAAAGAAACGAACGAATATGAGGAGGTTATTAATGTAATTAAGTCTGTTGTAATCTGCGGTGATTTAAACACTTCGTTTGGAAGTACCAATGCACAGACTCGCTGTTTGAATGTCTTTATTGAGAGAAATTGTTTGAGGGTTTCTTGAGATTGTACATATACTATTTTTGCTCTGAATCAGATGTGTTGTATCAACCATTTTCTAGTTAGTGATAATGTTTTAAGTAAGTTGTTATGCAGTAATGTTATTCGTGACCTAACAAACCCGTCGAATCATAATAAAATATTCATCACAATAGATGTAAATATTGACAACCTTATGTGTACAGATAGTCACGGATTCTTGCGAGATGATCAGCTCGAGTCCAGCGACAAAGGTAGATGTTAAACGGTACAAGAGTGAATTGGATATTTTGCTTAATGATGTGTGTGTATCGCATGATGCGTTTCAATGCAGCGATAAGTGGTGCCGTGATAGCAGTCACAAAGCAGCTATTGATGCATTTTGTAAATTAATTGTTGGATGTTGTACTAAAGCTGGTAGTGAAACTATTCCGTCAAGCAAGCCTTTTTCAAGGAAAGTTGCGGGATGGTTAGAGATTGTTAAAGCAGAGAAGGAATGATCACTTTTCTAGCATTGGATATGGCTCGAGTGTGGCAAACCTAACAAAGGCACTGTGTATGACATAATGAAGCAATCACGTCATAAACATCATTATGGCGTACGCGCGGCCAATAACAATGGGTTGCATATAAAGAAGGCAAAACTTGCTGAAAACGCATGTAGTAATACAGACTTTTGGCGTGAAATGAAATAGATCAATCCAAGTTTTAAGAGTGTACCTACTGTGGTAGATAATGCAAGTGGACCAGAGCCAATTGCAAATCTTTTGCTGGATAAATCCTCAGCGTTATTCAAGTGTTCCCACAAACGACAATGAAATGCGATTAATGCTTGTATTAGTTATGACAGCACAGGATATCATGTTGTAACATCATCTGTTTTATCTGAATCTATAGGGAAGTTACAGAGTAACAAAAGCGATGGCAATCGTGAGCTTTTTTCTGACCATTTGATTAACGGGACGCTCAAACTTGTTGGTCTGTTATGTAAACTATTCAATGCTGTGATTTCACATGGCCATAATCACTGCTGATAATCTATTTTAATTCAACGTTTGTTTCGATACCGAAAGATACCATATCATTATTAAGTTGTAGTGATAATTGCCTCATGTGGCGTGATTTGTAAAGTTTTACATATTATAATACTTAAACAATATGGTGATGTTTTGTGTACGTCCGATCATCAATTTGGCTTCAAAAAGGGGCCTTCTACAATTCTTTGCACGACTGTTTATAAAGAAGCTATTATACGCAAACAAATAGTGATGTTTTTAGTTGTTTATTAGATGCTAGTAAAGCCTTCGACAGGGTACATGTTGGAAAATTATTTCAATTGCTACTGCAGCGTAACGTGCCTCCTCTTATAGTTAGATTTCTTGTAGATAACTATACTAGACAGACTATATCTGTTGAATGGGATGCATGCTTATCGAAAGAGTGCAATGTATTAAACGGTGTTAAACAATGTGGTATTATATCACCAATATTATTCACTGTGTACATTGATGAGTTAAAAAGGTCTGGACTAGGCTGTCAAATAGGCAGCGAATATGTAGGTGCGCTTAGCTATGCTGATGACATTACACAGTCGAAGACGCATTGCATTGAACAATATGTTGAAAATATGTGAACGATTTGCTGATGAATATAACGTGACTTTTAATCCGTTGAAAACTTAATGCATAAAAAATGGCAGGGCAGTGAATGAATTTGATAAGATGGCATTGTATGGCTCAACTATTGAATTGCCACAACTAATGAACACTCGCGAAACGATAATGATAACAAGTTGAATGATTATAGTGATTGTACTTCAAAATCTTCTATGTTTGATGTTGCTTTTAAAAAAATGATGGGGAACTTTGGTGAGTTGCAAAACAATACATTGTATAAATTTTTCAATTCTTATTGCTGCAGTTTTTATGGCTCTCAGTTATGAACTATTGATTCTGATGGTCAAAAGAAAATATGTGTTCAATGGAATAAGGCTGATAGGAGAATACCCAACCTTCCAATCGCTTCGCATACTTGGGTACTAGGGTCATTAAGTGGCAAACTACGCATTAGCGTTTCGTTATGCATAAAAACGTTGAAAATGATCGTCCAAATGAATCACAGTGACAATGCAGTAGTTCAGTGCGTGATCAAACATGCTTGTTCTAATGCCCTTTCACCTTTGGAATGCAATATTGCTTATCTCAGACTTATATACAACATTAACGCACGTATTGATGTGGCCTCCACGTTAACAAATGAACCAAGGAATTAGTCTGTACTTTAAATACATTGTATTGTGTTAAAAACTATGAAATTATGATTTATGAACTCGACGATCAAATGATTGATTTGATAATACAAGATATTTTAGTATCGTAACAGTTTTATTTTTAATTTCTTTTTCGTTGAATGTTGCACTTTAGTTTAAATTGATGTATCCCAATTATTGTTTATGCGGACCTTGAGTACGAAACTAACATATATATAAAGGATTAGGATGGACGCAACCAACAATTAAATTACCTACAGAAGTAGTATTTATAGGGACAGGGACGACACAAGTTCTTTCGAACACTATCACATCCGATACTTACTCAGTAGGACGACAAACAATGCTAACTAAATACGATCCACAGAGGCCTCTTAAAAGCTTAGGCTATGTCACTCATTGGGTTGGGTATCGTCATTACATGTGTTTGTGAAGTACTAAATTTGATGCGCTGGTAACGAACCGACTAGATGGGACAATGAATCAGTTTGCTTGAATAGCCAGCGAGTAATGTGCATTACACTTTAATTAATTATCAGAATGTACACTGTATGTTTCGTCGATAACCTGGAGAACCATGATTGTATTTGCGTTTTGAAAAAAAAAACTAGCCTTTTGATTGGTATACTGCAACGTTGTACCAATACTCATTAAAGCGAACAAAAGAGCGTCACCAGGAGTTTTCTGGCGGGCATTTTATCTATATATCTTTTCCGTATATAGTATTATTTACGAACCTTTGCTGCAATATTATTATTTATCGTCTTAGAAAGTGTACACTGTAACATTATTTATTGCGCTGTGGTACTAACATAGTTCAACATCTATGGGCTATAATATAATCCACAATTTGCATGCTGTATTGTAATAGGTAATTTTCATTGAAAATTTCAGCAGAAACGTTCTGGCAATTTTCTACTGGTGATCAATTTGTTTCCACTTGCAGGCAACTATAGTTATTTGACAGTTTTGGGATTGTTACAGTAACATAATGAATCAATGTACAAAGCACCGCCTAATATCTTATTTAGTGTCATTCTCCAGTATGCATGATATAGACATCAGAATTATGCTAATAATCCTACAGACTTGATTATCAGAGTAATAAACTTGCAACAGTGTACGTTAAATGTTTCCAAGTCAATGACCATTACACTATTATGTAGCGCGAACAAGAGAATATAACTCGGCTTTGTACGCTTTCGCTGCTCTATGCAGCTGTGACGGTGAGGGTAGAGGCGTGGTTCAATACTGAATATCGCTACCAGAGCCGCAACACCGATCCTACTTTTTCTCCAAGCGCCATCTACCTTCAATGTGTAACTCATTGACAGGATCTGTACATGTTGTAGATTCTGATATCCTGGTCTTCCTTAGAATATTCTATGGAAACCAGTCACTGCAACAGTATTGCGCGCCTTCAATTTCCCTCCAAATATAACGAACCGATACAAAACAAACACGGCAGCTAACAATCATCAATCTAGCCACAGTATATCGTACACAAATACTGTACCAGCTGTACAACATGTTACTTTGCAACTATCGCAAATTGTATCCTTCAAATTACACTTCCACACACGATACTATTTAGTAAGGGAAACGCACAGCAGATGTTCGTATCCTCAAAATGCAGCAACAATGTCTATACGAACCGATTTAGGACCCACATTAAGCTGTTGTTTTCACAAAACATGGGAGAATCGTAAGAATATTTCACAGAATATTTACGGCTGCTCATATAATGCTTGGTTTAAATAATGCTCCGTTGCATGCGTCCAGGACTGGGTATCATAGTTTATTCGTTAACAGCTTATTCGGCCTGTTCACCTTCATCTGCATTTATGGGTCGTGAAACCATGGCGGTCTGCGTGAAATCCATATGTAATCATCATCAACATCTAATGATATATCATGATTTGCGCTGCAATATGATAGTTTTAGCGTTCCACGCTCTTAGTTATAGATAAAAAGGCTCATTTGGAAGACGCTAAGAATGCTTAAAGCGTCATACTATGAGTTATTCGTACACTATTGAGATACTGAAACATCTACTTTCAAATATCATAAACAATGAAGGTAAAACAAGCGTTTCACCTCACGACATATAGATAGAGTTAGGGCTCTTGATCACACCGCTACCGCTTAAGAGTGACTTTGTAGGAATGATATTTTTTTCCTTAAGTAGACAATTGAATGAAAGAAGCGCAGCTTTTGATAATCAGTTTACGCAGGAATATTTTTATTTGCATTGGCAGAACTGGTATCTCACATGTGAGTGCTTTACAAATCGCGCTATTCTGCGTATAATATACGATGTTGTGTACTTCCATTTACATTATACGGACTGGACAATTATTTCGACAATATCTCCCAACAAATCAGTTCAACTTTTCTTTTAATATAAGCCGATCCAGCCGCGAAATCAGTTTTCAGGCGTTTCAACCTGTCGAAAATATTTTGGACCGTTTCGATTATTGTCAATGGAGCATTCGTTCATATAGGTATTGGAAGCATATGTATCAGTGAAAACACTTCTGCCGCTTTTGAGGTGCATATGTAAAAGCAGCTCTATGTATAGTTGTGTTAACCAAGAATGACCTGGTTAAAAAGAGTACAGTGTTTGTGCTGACACAGTGGTTTCAACTACTATCCATAGCAACAGGTGCTTCAGTGCTGACACCGCTTCAAGATAGCATTTGGAAATGTGCATGGTCTTTACGATAAACGGGTACACCCCTTTGTCAATAATTACAGTTTCATGCATTATCATTGACATTTGTATGAATGTTGATGTAGCTATATACATCTACGCCACCACCAACTGACTAACGTATAGGTACGATGATCAAGCTTCATACATGGGTGGATGAATTAACATGTAGATTTGCTGTGGCCGTATCATACGTCATTAAGGAGACACCAATTACTCCATACAACATGCACGACAGGGTAAGAAAGTTCTAGGTTATGATGCAAGCTCCAACATGTGTATGAACATTTTATTGATCTTGCATTTGCTGCTCCCTTGCTGTATGCATGGGGCGCTCTATCTCTGTAACCCATGGTAATATGTGAATAGCTGATACGTTTGGCTTTCTTGCTTTGTTGCAAGTCTAGGAATGATTTAAACTTTGTGTCAAAAATAGACAGGCACTCAATCAAAATCAACCTCGTCACGAAGCAAACCTTTTAGCTTCATGAATTTGCTAAAGGGTCTGAAATCTAACTCAGTGTGTTACTAAGAGTCTTCCCATATTCATTTCATGCGCGAAGCAGGAACCTTTCATGCATTTGCACTTGGAGTGTCGAAAGGTAACATTTGATGAGTGCAATTTCCATCTCATGTATCGCCATTAATACCGCATGAATATATTGAACATATTGCCACGTTTTCAGTTGTTATACATCTCAAATCTCAAGGTAGAAGTATGCATGGCCTAGGTCAATTCTGTAGGGAGGTGGAAGTATGCATGGTCCGATCGATTCTGTTGATCACACATGAGAACGCTTAAGCATCAAACTTAATGACAGATCAGATTTCTGTGTGCGTAATTATTTTAACACAAAAATCAATGATCTTGATACGCTTGAAAGGGGAGAGTGGATTGAGCCCGAGATAATCCAGTACACTTGAGGTCTATCCCGGCATGGTACAAGAACAATTTAATTAGTGCTCATCTTCCAAGAAGTATTAGATGAACATTACACTATTGAGATCTTGCTTTGAAATGAACTTGGAAGCAAGGTTCAGAAACTTTTTCGCATCGCACACTGAACATGTATATCAGCCGTGTCAGCAGTTAGCATTTGATAATCTACACCACACCGCAAAAGCCTCACACGTCGTAATCGTCTTCGAGCTGTGCACTATTCTCATTAAAAACTGCAGCGCGAACTTTCAGTCTGAAATCTGCGACAACCCGGACAGCAGTGTGAATGGTATTGCAGACGCAGCGTCAATTGGGAATTTGTTTGTACTAATTGAGAGATAACTTGTGGACACACGAGTAAAGACGGCAGAGGATTGTAGAATGGTTATCGATCTTTGTCGAGCATCGAATGGGAAGGATATGCAAAGCACAGCGCTATGACAAGTCCAGACCATGTAAATAAAAGCTTTGTACTTGCCCGACATCTTGACATTTGACTGGGACTAAGCTTCTCCGACTGATACCTCATATTTGATGCTGCACATTCGGTCACGTTATTTGACCAGCCTATCTGTGCGCCATCATTGCATGCTCGCTGTGAGAACTTTGCGCCAAAAACGCCACATACAGTGTCCAAGAGCCTCATGTCGCCTGGTTAAGTTAAATATCAAGTGATTTAACCCGCATTGTCGGATCACAGACGCTAAAATGTACTTACTGGCACTGCCCTTATATAGATTTTATCAGGAACTACTACGCGACATGGAACCTGAGTTGTGTCAAGTTTGCAACGGCACTTAAGTCGAGCAGTTAACGAATCGCAGCCGTTCTGATCCATCACTGTCGAGGTTTATCCCTTTGGTGCAAGTGACGTAATGCGTCAGTGCTTCATTTCATATCATTTTTCGAAAGGCTACACTTGAACAAGAACAACCGGTCCAAAAGTATCTTTTTTACGCTGATAAATCGCTTGCTCACCCATGCTTGCAAGTAATAGTTTCGGCTTAGTGAATATGTCAAGCTATATAGCAATAAAGTGCCAAATAAATATGCTCTCTGAGTGTTGTACTTAACATGTTGGTGCTGGGTTTTATAAGATTAATCTTCTTCTCATAAGAGCATATTGGTTAGGTACGATCCGAGTTTCTAGGTTCAGTCTCATTGTACTCTGGTTATCTCATTCACACCTGCACAGATTACTTACCTACAGGAAGGTATTCGTGCGACTGCGGTGAAACATTGTATAAGTAGAGCAAACCCTTTGATGGCACATTAACAATATAACCCTGCAATACTTCTGTTATGTGTGGTAAAGTTAATGTAAAGTACAATCCTGTGTGAGAAAAGTGGTTGCTTATTAACCGTTCTAACGCTGATTATGTCATTAATAACTATCAGAGCAGAGATCATCTATGCAGTAACAAAATAATCAATATGGTTATATTAAGTGGCGTGATGTCCGTTTGTGTAGGGACATCTACCCATTAACAAATGTACATCATTAAAACCGGATGTTGAATATTGTGAAGCCGATTAAGATATCGTGGCAGGGGCAGTTAAATAGTAGCAGATTTAGACGTTGCGTAATTGACTACAGATATGTGGTGCCTTAAGTGACAAATATGACAGCAGATCGATTTAATTTAAAAGTAATTCGACCATGATACTGAAATCAATTAGTCAGGGAATCGAAAGCTTGCATGCTCTGGCTTCGCTATCTGCCCAGGGATTGATAACTCTTGCATCCACATAACGCTATTTGTTTCCGACAAGGCTATGCCAATATGAATGCCTCTCTCGTCACAATTAATAGATTTGTATTACTGCGGACGTATTTGGTCATGGCACAAACGCACAATGGGTCACTTTAGGCGTCACATTGCCATTCGTGCGTCTAGTTACGCATTCCTTTATATGCCTATACCCAAATTCGTGCCTTGTATTGATAAATAGCTGAGAGTGAGCAAACGCTGTGCATTGTAGGAGAATTGCATTTTACTCCATCTGCACCCTGCTCCTTTTTTTGAACATTGAGCGATTTATGCGAGCAGTGCAACGGACCAGTTGTGTGTTAGCTTTCTGAGTGTGAACCAACAATACTGTAGTGGTATTTGATGCCATGGTTGCTCGTTCTTAGATGAGTTATGTGCTGAACCGAACTTCCCAAATATCTGTGACTCCTACCGTCAGCCAATCGATCCATAGCATTGAATGTGCACCTTGTTAACCGCGTTCAACGCGAAAGTGTAAATAAATGATATAAAACAAAAATGCTAAGCACATAATGTATATTCTATATATACTGGTTATATACTCATTATTGTGATCATTAAATGGCCATATAGTCTCAATAATTGTTGGAAGTGCGGTTTCATGATTTATATCGCATAAAGCGCTTACTCCAATAACCGTTTGCGACCTAACATATAAATTCCATGTTGTTTTAATACGTTTAGATAAACAGTGTGCGCGTAGGTGGAACTTAACTTCGATTCATAAATGTTGTTTGCCTTTTAGTTTTCGGTAGGGCATATTTATGCATTGTTTAAGCAGATTCATATGATGATACACCCTACGTTGACGCTAACCAGATTACCCGACAAGCTAACAGGCAGCAGAAAGAAAAAGAGGCTTATATCGCGGGCCTTGCGTTTGCAATCTATTAAGACCTTCTAGAGCAAATCAAATTTATCATCCAAAATATAAATGAAGTCTTTGATACTATTTCATTGATGGAAAATGTTAGTTTTGTTTTAACAGAGGATACATTATTCTTGAATATGTAGCCAGCTTACCGTTTGATCTGCAATAGTAATGCCTTGCAACAATAAACTCTCGAGCATTGGTGTGGGTCTCAGCATTTTACATAACAACAACCAAATCGTCTAGGCATGCCAATCAGTGATTAATATTTCTACTTTCCTCATCTTTGGCATTAATACTCATGTAACACACATGCAGAAATATACCGAAGAAATCACTCAAACGTGGTCGAGTTACCAATATCGTGCCTGTTATAATATGAACTTGTGTGTGTCACGCATTAAACTACTTTCTATAAAAACACTTGTCTACTTGCTGAGATTTTTCCTACCCATATATCAAATTATTCACTTTGTGATTTTGTCCAGGAATGCCACTTGAAGAATTCCGGATAAACAAACGGCAGCTGTTGACCAAGTGAACGGAAAGTGTAAACCACCAACATCCAAGTATAACCGCATACCCATTAAATAGTCTTTCCTTCGAAAAACGAGTAATCGGAGTACATTCAAACCAAATGAATTTTATGAATTTAAATCTGGGAGAAAACGAATACTATAATTGTATCCTTGTGATGCTAAATTGAGTGGAGCTCAGGTGAATGCACTGCAACTAGATAATGAATTAAGTTAGATTATTGTACAACAGCTACGGATAGACTGTTATGAAGAGCGGATAAACTTTGTTAAAATGTAATTTCGCCAGACATGTTCTATTTCAGTATTTGTATGTTCACTGAACATTGGCCCTATTAACAATGTGTTGATCCGAATTGTCTGTGCTGGTGCTGGAGATATATACAGAGGATTGTGCTCGATTGAACGGCCATATTGCAACAAAAGATTCTAAACATTCTTATTGCATGATGCTCAAGGCGCCATTAATGAAAACATTAATGTAACATTTAAATGGTCAATCATGTGTTGCACCGGTTCTGGTTTATGAGAGAATCCACCATAAATAGCCACTTAATTGATTTTCGGATCACTATAGCAATAACATTAATCCTTTAAACTCCGGAAATTACAGAGACTGCAAGTTGATATATACCGTAATACAAGAGCACCATCAGTGTTATTTATTGCATCTCTTTGAAGCATAACAAATTCTGTTTTCATGGCTGTTGGCTAGTCCAGATAACCTTCAATGTCAGCGGAACAAAATGAGATTTGTCAGCAGATGTACAAATGTTTAAATTTAGACCGTCGTCCTATAACTTAAGTAGCATGAAGACAAAGAGGCTAAGACATAGTTCACGTGCATATAACAAACGCACGGCACGATAATCATATGATTGATGCAACCTAAAACGATAACAAAACAACCATATCTACTCTAATTGGGTGAATTACATTCGACAGCAAACATGGTCTTTTTGTTCTATTTCAAGAGAAATCAAGATCATAGTCGGCTTTTATTTTAAACATATTAAGGTGGGTATTGATATGCTAGATATTCAACATCTTTTTTATGTTTACCAACAACATTCAACCAACTCTTGATTAGCATCTATTAATGAATAGCTTAAAGGATGAGTTTGTTTTCCATAACTTGGTAAAATGTTTAAAGTAATTTGCTATTAAAAGGTATTAGGAATATATCAACACTCTTATCATATTTATATTGCACACAACGGTCCGATTGTGTCGAACTAATATATCTAATATATGAAGTTTATATTCCCTTCATAAGGTACAACGTCAGTGCGTTAATAAATTGGGTGGGCCAAAATATAGCAAGACTTGCAACTGAAAACACACATCATCTGGGTCAAACAATTAACGAATATTGTTTGGTGCGATGCAGGCAACGATATAGGTACTGACGTCTTGGACATTATCACAACTACAGAGTTCTGGCTGCAAATCTAAACAAGACGTAAACATGAGCTATATTGATCGCATCGCCGATAACTAAACCACAACGAATTCGGTAGGCAATATATTGACATGCAATTAGTAAACACATAACACTATTGAAAGTTCGATACATATGTTGTTTCATAAATGCGGCGAGTCATGGTTATCTTGAAACGTCATGAGCTTATTACACAAATACAATGGGGCCAATATGACTCGTGCCTAACCTTTCTATCTTATCCAATAAGAGCCAGTAGCTTGAGGTAATGCTTTCCTTGTGTCTGTCTGATATTGCGTACACTGGAAACATTAGGAACCAACGGTAGCCATTCTGGTGAATAACAGTCGATGGGTTTATGATTGTGTATGAGTGTGTATGTATGTGCGTGTGCGTACGAATGTTGCAAATAACGAACTCCTTCTTCACTTAATGTCTGCGGAATACAGTTTGTCAAATGATAGCAGTTATAAATCAACGATGCATTAATGGTTTATTTTAAATCACAATCCCATTGATATCTATTCATTAAGTTCCTTGGTGTTTAAAATGTTCAATTTATGCATCGTTAATGTACCATTGCTATCATCTGACAAACTGTATTCTGTAGCCATTAAACTATATATGGGTTTGTTATTTGCAGTGACTCAAACCCGTTGCACATCCTCGATTCCCCACACATTGTTTCTATTAAAGCTTTAAGCTTATAACATAGAAACAATGATTTTAACACTAAAAATCAATGCTGCCTCTATTAAAGTCTCTTCAAATTTGGAAGCAAGCGGTGTTTAGGCCAATTTTAACCCCGCTAAAAATTGTTTAGGCAGCATGCGAAGGCTTTTGTTTCCAAAGCATCTATCAGGATCGCCAAACCTTTGTGGCGTTTTTATGTCGATAGCTTCCCAGACGGCATGCTAATGTTTCTCGCTTGAATATCAAACGCTACGCACCCACGTATCATAATTACATTTGTAATATTAAAGACCTCCAGACGTACGAGTATTAAACTGCTTCAGGAATCGACTAGAACCGGACCGCGGTAATGAAAAAATTAATGATCCATATGGTTCCGCATTAAAATGATCGATGCAAGCAGGAATATTTGCCCGCGGCAAAACGGCAAAAAAGCTGCTGTGAATAGAAATGAGTTCAACGTTCATACGTAACTCTGTTATTACTAGTAGTATAGAGAGTGGGGGCTCTGCTAACAAGCTCCTATAAGCGTTCAACTCGCTCCATGAGATCATAGTTTTTAACCTCCAGATCACTCACCATATCCTTCAGTTCCACAGGGTCATTTTAATTAGTCTCCATATCACCCACAACATCACTGAGTTTGTCCTCCAGATCTATTATATCGTCGTTCAGATAATCTGTATCTAACTTCAACTCTTTAACACAACCTTCAAGTTCAGTTTGGTATTAATTTCTATACCTTATGCTCTCGTTTATTCAATAGATCGGTATATACAGTGTACAAATGTCCGCGTATTTAAAATTGTTTTTTGTATTGAGGCGGGTCATTATCATTCACAGTCTGCTTAATGGTAAAGAAGCACCCAATTTGTGTTTGATAGTTTCAATTGATTCGTCTTTTCCACGTTGGATCAGCGCGTTTTTTTCATTGATTGAAACAGTCTGGTGCGCTTAAAGTGGGTTAAAGACGTTAAAAGTGACAGGCCAGTCACCTCTATAAACCTTTTTCCACCCAGACAGTCATCAATACCCAAGATTTTTAGCACATTTTAAAGCCCCATCAGGATGTCCAAGTATAACATGCCTATCTTTACTACCAAGTTCCAAATTGTAGCTTATATTTGTAAATGCCCCCTTCATACTTTTAAAGTTCCAGAGGTCAGGTATAAAACGGGACCCTCAGAGTAAGGACGATGAAATATTGCCACCACCTCTGCATCTTGTGATTCGATATTGTTCCAGCCCACAGTATACGTGATTGATCTTAGGTCAACACATATATCACCTGCACTCTTGTCAATAGCATTTTGCATGGTCACAGCCTCGCCGTTTGATACATAGCGTTGGACCACCTTCACTCTGGAGTCCCACCAATAAGGGATCTTTATAGGTTTCACGTGTACTACACCATTAGGAGACTTCTGAACGAAATGAGGGTAGCACTACCAGATTACGCCACATGGTCAGCCACCCGATAATACCTTTGACCAGAGAATCTACCATGAACTCTGCCATGAGTTTGTCGAAAAAAATCGACCGGAGTATAAAAAGTGGAAACCAGGGCCTCGGGCAGGTCTACTTCACCGACCCTGAGTCACACGTAGTACGGCCAATCACTCATTATGGAAACACCCACTTGTACGAATCCGTCCGGCAAACGTTTGACAAATCAACCGATGGCTTTATTACCCAGTGTTGCAAGCAACATATTGATTATATAAAGCATGACCAAGCGGATGCAGGCACGGCCTGGAGTACTTACGTACCGGAAAAAAATCTGAGGGATTCAAAGCCCCAGGTATCACACGTATTAACGACAGTATTCGAACATATGTTTGGGCTATTGTTGGTGCTCAGGCGCAGACCCGCTCACGGATACTAGGTACAGGCACATCTTTTTACACCCAAAAGCAGTTTCAGGCTAATATTGAGGATGCTATCAACACCAGTTGACATTCCCTCATCCATCAGCAGGTATCACAATCTTCTCCAGAATGCTTCCTCAAAGGTTGATTATGTGTTTGGAACGAGCCTTTACATGGCTCCGTCCGGCCTCGCCGTTGGAAAAGTAGTTACAACAATCCGATTAGCAAAAGCAGATCGACAGCAACACGGATTTCAACGTGGATGCTGCAATTTCAAATAGAGGTAGCTTTGAAACCCCGTCTAATGATATAGGCAGTCCCTCTTCACTTATACCTAACGGCGTTCCTGATAAAACCGCCCTTATTGTAGGTGGAATCGCAACAGGCTTGGCTGTGCTTTGGCTTGCTAGGTAGAAGGTCACGGAGTATCAGGAGGATAAGTCCCCTCACCACTGCAGCTGAGGCCCATAGATGCTCTGCCATCCAACCAGCCACCTTTGCAGCCATGATACGATGGAGCCTTTCCGGCTAAGCCCTTTAGGACGTTTACTTAGGAGTTCAAGGGTTTTTTTAATCAATTACTTTACACTGGCTTGTCAGCTGGCGTCGGTGTTGGTGCCAGGTTGGCACTAATGCCCCCTCCACCTGTCAAAGCAAGTACCAGAGTCGAGATTGCCAATCCAATCGCAGTGATGATGGCGGCGATTGTAACCCCCTATTACCGGAATAGAGTGCGTACACACTCAGCTAGCATTGCTTCCTTGTTAATAAGTCAGTTGACCGTTTCCCTGATGCGGTTGATTTGGGTCCCCAACATCTTTCGCTTTACAGAGGCAGCCTCAATACAGGCGCTAAGTAAATCCTTTAGCCCTGAAAGCTCATTTCCGTGCTCGACTATCACCCCTCCCATCCTCCTCCAAGCTTGCCATTTTTGCTTCCCTTTATAGCTCAGTTATCTTAGATAGGTTGTTGACCAGTTTACTCCTTTGGGAACGCCCTCTATGAAGCTTGTTTCATCTGCACTACCTTGCTCTGTCATGGCTTCGGGGCTGCTCATTTCTAACTTTTCTGGAAGTGCTGTTTCCGCTTTGGCAGCAGCTTGGTCCTTGGGATCCCACCCTGATCTTCTGTTCAACCCGGCAGGCATTTCAGTAATAGCCCATGGTGGACTAGTCATACTCGACATATCTAAAGTTTACGTCAATGAAGTTAGTCTCCTCATCATTAATGACGTCTCATCCCTCTCACTTCCCATAGCTCCCTCCTCCTCTGCGGCGTCAAATGTTGGGTTCTCATACTCTTCCATGTTACATTAGTAAATATGTATATAACAATGGATCGCATGCAAAATATCTACTATAGTCCTACATGCTACTGGAAAGGCATTACAGCTATCAAGAAGCTTGCAACAGATGTGAGGGTTTCTGAGGAAGTTGCCAGGCAGTGGCTAGCAAAGCAAGCTATATGGCAAATCTATCTGCCAGTGCCAAAACACATTCCCATGTCTGGGCCTAATGAGGTTCACCAAGCCAATCTCTTATTTCTTCCTCATGACGTTGTAAAGCACCGGACAGTAGTGGATGTGGCCTCGCGCTACAAAGCGGCCGAGCCATTGATTACAAAAGAGGTTAAAGAGGTCGCAGGTGCGCTCAAAAGGATATGCAAGCGAGGGCCACTGCATTTCGCTACCTCTTCCAGCCTGGTGAGATCAGGCAAGACCAGTGCCGGCGGGCCACTGACCCTGTGTGGTCACTCAAAGTTTACAGGATTGGGCGCTCTGTCACTAAATCTGGTGAGTCTGTACTATACTATTTATTGGATGGACCACTCCGTGGCTTTGTAAAGGAGGAGCTGCTTGTGGTGCTTGATGCAGGCCGTCAGCAAGGTGAAGGGAAATATCAACTGCATCCCCAACAACATGGAGAGGTATATCTCCCTGTCGGTCGGACAGTTGCGCTTCATTGACAGCGCACAGCTCCTCCTAGCCTCGCTCGACAAGCTGGTGTCTGATAACAACCCAGATGCCTTGGCTGTGACGGCGGAATATGAGCCAGATGAAACGAAGCGGAGCTTGCTGCTGCGTAAGGGAGTGTATCCCTACGAGTTCATGGATGGTTGGGATAAGTTTGATTGCTCCACTGCCGATCCATGAGTTCTACAGCAAGCTCTCTGAGCAGGGTATATCTGCTGCAGACTACAAATAAGCCCAGAAAGTCTGGAACGTATTAGGCTCAAATAACATGAGGGACTACCATGACCTTCACTTACGCACGGATGAACTGCTCCTGGCTGATGTGTTTGAAACATTCCGGAAAACCTGTCTTAAGCAGTAAAGGTTGGATCCGGCTCGCTACTATGCCAGCCCTGGTTTGTAGTGGGATGCGCTTCTAACGAGCATTGGGTGGAACTCGAGCTTCTCACCGATTATGACAAGCACCTCTTTATTGAGAAGGGGCAGCGCGGTGGGATAAGCATGGTGTCGAGCCGCCACGCTAAAGCAAACAATCCATAGGAGGGCTTTGAGCATGATAAGCCAACGAGCTATATCCAGTACCTCGATGCCAACAACCTATATGGGTAAGCGATGAGCCAAACCCTACCTACTTCGGGTATTGAGTGGGTGGAACGACCTGAGAGCCTAGAGATCCAGGACCATCCCGATGAGGTATATACTTGAGGATGACTTGGAGTATCCTGCTGCGCTTCATGATGAACACAACGATTACCCCCTAGCGCCAGAGCGGCTTCTTGTGCAAAACGAATGGTTGTAAGACAACCGGAAGGATCTCCTAGGCCATTGGGGAGCACCGGAAATAGAGTTGAGAAGCAGGTGCCCAACCTGCGGAATAAGGAGAAGTATGTGGTACACTACAGGAACCTCAAGCTGTATCTGTCTTTGGGGATGAGACTTACTAAGATTCATCGTGCACTTGTCTTTGACCAAAGTCCCTGGATGGGGCCTTACATTATAATGAATACAGATCTGCGCAAGGCCGCAACCAGTGACTTCGAGAAGGATTTGCATAAGCTAATGAATAACTCTGCCTTAGGCAAGACCATGGAGAATCATCGGAAAAAGAAAAAATACGTAGGCTTGTGGCCAGCCCCACCTATGCTCGACAAAAAGTGTTTGACGATGATCTGGCTGCCCGGCATATGCACAACACCCGTTTAGTCCTAAACCATCCGGTGTATGTGGGCATGGGCATTCTAGATCTTTCAAAGCACTTGATGTATGACTTCTATTATAACACCATGAAGCCCAGATACGGCAACTCAGACGACGGTGAAATAAAAAAGGCTCAGGGTGTTAAGAAGGTTGTGGTTAAGAAACACCTACGCCATAAACAGCATATGGAGTCTCTGTTCACCAAGAAGCAGTTCCGCTATGGGATGAACATGCTGCGCAGTGATGACCATAGGTTATATGTGCTCCACGTCAATAGAGTGTCCCTCTTCCCCTTTGACTCAAAGCGGTGGATAGCTGAGAACGGTGTAGACACCCTGGCCTATGGGCATACTAGATCGAAAACAAACTAGCCCCTCGACCCCGTTGAGGCGTCGGGTCCGAGTCGCCCTTGGATGAGCAACAATCTTGTAAAAGCAGCTAAAGGGTGAGTAGTATATTAGGGGTAGGGGGTGCTGTTTCAGTACTCCCACTATATATACTACTGTATGTACTCGTTAGATATCGGTAGCTGATGTCCATGCGTTAAAAGATCAGTTTTAAATATAGATATTTCTATGTATATATAAATATGTAGATGTATCTACATATATATGGATATTTCTATGTATATACAAATATATATATGAAAAGACATGAATATACATATGTAGTTATATATTTATATGTATACTTATATATATATATGTATATATATATATATATATATATATATATATATATATATATATATATATATATACATATATATATATATATATACATATATATACATATACATATATACATATATCTGTACAGATATATATATATATATATATATATATATATATATGTATACAGATATATCTATATATATATATATATATATATATATATATATATATATATATATATATATAAATATATATATATATATATTATATATATATATATATATATACATTTATACATATGTATATACATTTATGACATAGCGTGTTGTATGTGCCAGGGGGGGTGGTCTATGTGTTGATTGCTAAGTTGAAATCCCGTATGCTTAATCAAGCTATTCATTAGGAAATCAAAGAAATAAAGGGTCTCTTCCGGTTCGAATGCTCTCGGCGCAGTGTTGCATGGCAATCTATTGATGTAGTTACACGGGGTAAGTGGAGCATGCACGACTGCATAATACTGTATATAAGTACTTTCCCCGATGGAGAGGAAAGCGATGCGAAATATAAAATACTGGAGCATAGCAATCTATATATATAATTGATCGTGAAAATGGATATCAGTACATTCATGATTTAATTGCCTTGTAAAGATTAACGTTTATAATTTGTCCATAAATCCTTTTTTTCAAGCATTGAGCTTCCTATGAGTAATTATCTGTCATTTTCTTTATGATTTTCTCTGTGAAAGATCCAGCCCATTTTTATACAATATAACACTATCCTACACTACAACCGCCCTTTCATCTATTTCCACAGCCTGACCAATTTTGTGTTGGCAGGCAATGATGGGACTATTATCTGGTTACGAGGTAGCATGTCTGTCGATTTTAAATTCTAACATCCATTTTCGCCACGAAAATGAGCACATGCCCGTTACAATTTATAGTATACTGCAACTAGCTCTGTTACAAATCCTTAACTGTAAATCCATACACACAAGGTCAAAGCACTTTGTAAATCCCTTATTCCCAAATTCAAGCGCCGGTGTGAACAATGCTTTCGCATACATAGACCGGCTCATTGTGAATTCTAGTGGTATTGCAAGGCTAGTGTACGCCCTAGTAGATGTCTCGCAAGGCGATCCAATTACTATGCGTGATGATTCTTTGTAGCCTCAGATCATATAAATCAGGTGCCTTGAATAGACATTATCTACCAATGAGTATCTCAACTTAATTCCTGTTAAAATCTCGCTATATTTTGAGGGTATGGACTGGCCGAAATAGCTTTCTCAAATTTGCATGGTTTACTTGAGTGCATATCACAGGTAAATTAGCCGACTGGTAATAAACTGCTTATTTTATTGAACCCATGCCCACGTCAAAAGCGCTCCTTGCGACTTCAATTATGCTGGTGTGTAAGACGTATTTTCCCCTAAGGGCTAATTGTTTGATTCCCTATTCCTAATTTCCACGCTTGTTATTCATCTGGATGCTTAGTTCAATTACCGTGAAATTTCGGCAATGTTTTTACCGCTAATGTACTGCAACGAAGAACCGTGCCCGGGATTTTATTGCTTAATTACATTACAAACCAAATATATGTTAAACATTGTATTTTCACATATGGAGGCAAACTGACTCTGCGCATAGCTGATGTTGGGTTACTGGTAGTTGTTAGAGATAACTAATATGTATTGTGTTGAAGAAACCGAAGTCACCCGCACTAATTCATAAGGCTGCGTGAATCATATACATTGACTTTGGATATTGATGCATGTAGAACGCTTCGTGAAAACCCCTTTACAAACTTTTCTTTAGTATGTACCAGTAGAACTAACGATTGATTAACTCCTTGCACAATTGTGTATGGCTTTATTGCAATTATAACATAATAACATAAGTTATTGAATGTCATTTTTGAATCAGTTAGTAGTTTCAACTGCGCTACTTCCACTAATAACATTAAAGTGAACATTCTTATTGCACCAATCTTTTATCAGACAACCATGTATTCAAAAAAGTTGTCATTTTAATCATTGGCATATTTTGAATATCGCTTTGTTATCGACAGACTGAATAGATGATTGTGACAATGTAGTACTCTTTGTTGCGTGAACTTTCCTTTCATCACTGCTCTTTATTATTTTTTTCGTCCGCATTGTTTCCTTTCCTGTTCACTCATTTATCAAACATACCCTTTGGTCAAGTCTATTAACATTCACGTTTGTAGTGTTTTGTTTGTATATATCATTGTTGATACCATAGTGCTCCAAACGGGCGACGTGATTAAATTCTATGAAGCGTATTGCTATCGATAGACCGCGTAATTGGAATGAGGGGAGAAATCGCTAAAGAGATGTAACGTGATAACTTCCGGCAATTATGCGCCCAATATGTTGCCATTAATGTATTGAAGCGCACGTAAACATTGAGCACAAGGTATTTCATTGGGTAATTGATGTACAATTCAATTCACTATGACATGTACGGTCGTCGTCTCTTTGGATTATATTTGTCATAAGCCTCCGTATTGTCTTAATGTTCCAGCTTAACCAGTTGTGTTTGAGTGCATATTTAGTCGTCAGTGTAAGTGTATGACTCACAACATGCAGTCGGATGTATCCATTAGCACGATGATAAAGGTGGAAGAAACAATGCAGTCTGCTGAGAAAAATAGGAGTATTGAGGAATATAATGGCTCAACGAATAACTAAGCATTCCAATATATACTTGGTAGCAATGTCTTTCATAAAATTGCAATTTGATCTAGATATCTGTCAAAGCAACATATGGTCACTTCAATAAGTTAACGGTCAGCGTATTGGGGCAGTGCTTGAGCTCTTGTTTGAGCGAACTATCTTTTCATCTTTCTACAATATTCAATAAATCAGAGTAATTGATGTAGGAACCAAATATGTGACGGTTTGGTTCGCAATATGTGCTTGGCAAAGCCGCCTTAATGTAATCGCTGAATGCACGAGAAATTAATAGGACATACACGTAGCAGTATTAAGCAGTATTAAAATAACTCATCTACTTACCCATCTGCGATCCGCAACTGAAATATACAGCCGTGTATCTCTCGCATGTATTTCATGTGCACCCCGTGGTGTATATATCATATTGTGTTGTGTGAGATATATCTAGTATCTTTCAAATGCGTCAATGCTTTAACGAATACTCGGTGAAAACATATTTATTTTGTGGGATGCCTGAGTTGACATGAGAAACAATTTGGCTGCAACTGAGGCAAGATAATATGTAAAGAAGATTAACGTGACTTGAATATCATATTCATTCTTTATGGAAATATAAGGACACCAATTACACTAAAGTGCAACTATCCTCAACCTTTGCCATAGCACGCCGCTGATCAATCAAACTAGGTTGCTTAATTTCGCCTTTCCCGGAGTCTTTGGTCACAATATTTAAACCTGATCTTTTAACGCATAGGCATTCGAAAATTAACGAGTACATAAATATAACATACATTATGTAGAGTTGCAAGAATATTATATCTACATGCGATTTGCCATCATGACTCAGATTTTACCAAGTGGGTCATGCAAACTCGCTTGATGCAAGTTAAGTTGTACTATTAAAAGCTTACGAACTTACATACAGATTTACATACTTGTCACCTTAAGTGTGTGAATTTCCATAGAAAAGAACGTCGTTGGTGTTAGGATAGGTTGAAATTCGCAGGTACTTTATTATTTAATATTTTGAGATCCTGCTTCCCTGAAGCAAGCCTTGTCCATAGCGCAGCATTACTGGGCAAATACAACACCAGTCATATTATTTTTCTAGGGCTCAAGTGGAGTGGTACTTTACACCAAGCCAAATAGAAAGACTTTCTTTATAGAGATATCATGCAAGAACGTTATTCATCATGTAAGAAATTTTCAGAAATGCGAGTCATATCCATGGCAAAGGTATGCAAGTCTATCAACTTCGGACAAAGTGGAGATAGCAGCATCTTTTATGCTGCGTTTCTGTTCCATTTTCCGTTCTAGCTTTGTATAAGTTTGCTTTGATGACCCTATTCTAAATAGCTTTTTCAATAGCAATATATAGTGGCAGGGAATACACGCCATGCCAAAGAAACACTAAGTTCATTAGTTCAACCATCACCTCATTTAATGAATTGTAATTTGGGTTGGAACCCTATTTAATGTGTTAGTCGGTCATTGACCTGTATTTCACACCGACAATGCGGAACTATACTTAATGTGCTTGCGGAAACATTTTTAATGTGCTAGACAGTGTTCTGCATTTCATACTAGCAATGCGGAACCATATTTAATGTGCTTGCCGGGCATTAACCTGTATTTCCCACTGGCTATGGCAGTTATGCTGTTTACAGGTGAAATATATTACTGCCGCTGGCAAAAGAAAGGGTGTTGTAATGTCTGATAAGTTAACGGGCATCAAATAGTTTCTACTTGCTAGTGGCTTCAACATGAACCGACCGCTATCCCCAGCTAGTAACTGCTCATCTCATATACAACAAAGTACTATTGCATGATTCATGCCTAACTGTGATCGTATTATTATTTCGACAGAATTACTACATTGACATACCCATAATAAAAATAGCATGTACAGTAGTACATTTGTGTTTAAATCCCTTTCATATCACAAGAATGGCACAATCAAGACTGTGTACTAGATTTCTGTATTAAGGAGCAATGACATGCGCTGTAATTGAGTAGCAAATTATAAGTTTTACATGTATAGTCACCGCAAAGGTAAACACATCGAAATTTCCATTCAAGGAAAACTACGCCTGATTATGTTTCCCCAATATTTCAACATCTGTAACCAACACTTAGTTGTAAATGTTTATGCACACAAAGTAACAGCGCTTATCATATTCTCACTGGGGAGATCTGATGTGGTAAATATTGAAGTAATGGAGCACATTGTTTGGCACTTTGTCGAGCCCAGCGGTTTAGTAAGTTCCGTATCCACTTGCGAATGCCAATGGTGCTCGCCTTGCGGTTAAAATGGTTCGTGGTAGTCTGAAGTACACGATAGACATAGCGCCGTTGTGAATTTGCAGTATATTATGACGTACAAGAACCTACTCATTTGATTAGGTAACAAAAGGTAAAAAAAGCAATATCTTTTGTCAAGTTGAGGATGTGCTGCGACTAGCTGGCCTAAACATAAGCAGATAGTTTGGGATCATGGTGGATGAGTGACAATTATGCTAGCTGGCGCTTTGAGCCTATATAAATGACTTGTAGAGACAGATAGGCCCTTCGCCGTTACTTCCGGGATACTTGGAGGTATGGCGAGGTGACAAGTATAAGACATATGTATCTGACCTGGAATTCATGACAGAGCTCCAAATAGATTTGGCAGAAAGACCGCGTATCGTTCCATATTCAACATAGATCCAATTTCCATTTATGTAATCTTTATCAGCGACTTTCAATATAGCCATGGACATATATAACCATTAAATGCTCAGACAATGTATGGATGCTTCAACGGGGGCAAATACCCTAGGCATTGTATAGATTATTTCCACCTAACCTTGGACTTAAATCCGCTCTACTTGGTTATGCCTCCACTTCAATTATTTACAAGAATTATCAGTTAAAGATATATATGAAGAATTGTGTATAGTTAGACAGTGCTCTCCCTGATTGGAGAGTGGGGGAACATGGGGGAAATTGCAGCGCTGACATACGTAGTTTATAGATATCACACAATGATCTATTGCTTAGTAAAAGAAAGTTGACTCTAGAATGAGTTAGGAGATGTAATATGATATCGTCCAGGGAAATTGGCTCCGAATATTCTGCCATCAATGTACTGAAGCACACGGAAACAGGCTCATTATACAAAATGTAAGATGCTATCGCGACTTATTTAACCTGCCGATGCCGGATAAGTAACTTAATATTAGGGGCTTAGCATAGTTTGTGACATTGTCTATCCGATAGATCAACATCAGTAGATAATACGGCCAGAGAACCCAAGTAGCTTAAAATATTGCAAACGCTATTGATCACAAATGATTCCCCAGAAGACAGCTGTTTATTATTGTCTATGAGCTATAATGAGGGGATCTGTATGACAGGCGATAACTGCGCAATATCTCAATGGTCATCATTAATGTACATTCTGCGTTTTGAGCTAATTTAGTGCAAATTAATCGTATATATTTTCTTGTGTGTTCTCACTGTTAGCTATTGACGAAACAGTTCGCATGCATGTTGATGTGACTAATGTGAACATTGGATGTGAAAATGTATTTATACACGAGATATGTAGGCAAATGCAATCCGTATCATGCAACTCTGAGAACATGATACTACACGCAGTTAGTGAATTTATATAAATATCCTCAGAACGGCGCGAATGTTTTTACTCAAGCACGTTCTAACATTCCCTACATGAGTTAACATACGAGGCACCCTAATAAACCCTTCTTCCATGGGAAACTATCGACGTATTTGTGAGGGAAAAACGGCAACTATAGATGCTTTGGATTCAAAGGCATTAGCATGCTGCATAAACATACAATTTTCAGCGGGGGTAAAATTGCCCCAACACCGCTTGCTTTCAAATGAGAAGAGACTTCAATGAAGGCAACAATGATTTTAAGTGTTAACATCATTGTTTCTATGTTATAAGATAAAAAAAATTAATCGAAACAATGTGTGAGGAATCGATGATATGCAACGTGTTTGCAATAACAAACCTATCAATTGTTTAAAGGCTACAGAATACAGTGTGTCAGATGAAAGCAATGGTAAATTAACGATGCATAAATTGCCCATTATAAATATCAAGAAGCTAAATGAATAGATATCAATGTCATTGTGATTTAAAATAAACCATTAATGCATCGTTAATTTATAATTGCTATCATCTGACAAACTGCATTTTGCAGCCATTGAACGAAAGAGGATTTTGTTTTTTGCAGCATTCGCACACACACGCACACACATACACACACATACACACTCATCAACACATCGCCTGTTACTCACCAAGAAGGCTACTGTTCGTACCAGTGTCCAGTGTACGCAATATCAGACAGCACATCACGCTCCTGTTACAGTGCCATTTCCCTTTCATTTTCAGACACAAGGAAAGCATAACCTCGAGCTGTTAGGCTCTTATTGGATAAGGTTAGGCACGAGTCATATTGGCCCCATTATATTTGTGTTTATATAACGGGCTCATGACGTATCTAGTTTAACAGGACTCGCCGCATTTATGAAACAACATATGTATCGAACTTTCAATAGGTTTATGTGTTTACTAATTACTAATTACATGTCAAGTTATTGCCAGCCGAATACGTTGTGGTACAGTTATAGGTGATGCTAACAAATAACCAGATTAGAGCCATTCATTAATATATGCTAATCAAGCACTCAACACTGCTTGTTAAGATTAGTTTGTTGAATGTTGCTGGTGAACATAAGCAAGATATTGAATATCATGCATATGAATACCCCTCTTAATATGTTTCACTGTCTAAGATCTTGATTTCTCTTGAAATAAAACCAAAAGACCATGTTTGCTGTTAAATGTAACTCACCAAATTAGAGTACATATGGTTGATTTGTTAACGGTTTAGGTTGCATCAATCACATAATTATAGTACCGTTCTATTGTTATATGCATGTGAACCATGCCTTAGCCTCTATGTCTTAATGAAACTTAAGTTTTAGGACGACGGTCGAAATTAAAACATTTGTACATATGCTGACAAATCTCATTTCGTTCCACTGCCTACGACATCGAAGGTTTTCTAGACTAGCATCGATGCGATGGAATAAATAACACGGCATATATCAACTTGCATACTCTGCAACTTCCGGAGTTTAAGGTATAAGGTTATTGCCATAGTACATGACCCAAAAATCAATCAATTGAGTAATTATTTATTGTTGATTCGCTCATAAACCAGAATCGGTGCTACAAATGATCCACACTTGATTGACCATTTCAATGCTTTATGGTCCTGCATTAATGGGTTCATTAATGGCGCCTTGAGAATCATGCAATAAGAATGTTTAGAATCTTATGTTGCAACATGTTCAATCGAGCACAAGTCTGTATGGATCCAGACAGCGTTAATGGGTTAGTGGGGCCTATGTTCAGTGAACATACAAATAGTGAAATAAAAAAAAATGACTGGCGAAATTACATTTAAACAAAGTTAATACTCGTTCATGTGGACAACAGCTGCCGTCTGTTCAACCGGAACTTTTCAAGTCGCATTTCTGGACAAGATTACAAAGTGCATAGTTGGATAGGAGTAGGAATAATCTCGGCGAGTCGACAAGTGTCTTTATAAAAAGTAATATAATGATAGCAGCATAGGTATTGATCAATAAATTCTATTTGAGTTAACTGTGGCTGTGTCTGGAAAACATTGTGAGAGACACAACCAAGCTCATATTATTACAGGCACGATATTGGTTACTCGACAGCTTTTGAGTGCTTTTTGAGCCATAAGGTATAAAGTTTCATGTCTGTTACATGGGTATTAAAGCTAAATTTGGGTATAGAAATATCAATCACTGATTGGCATGCCAAGACATTTATGAATCGAAGATAAGTTCCACCTACTTTGTTGCAATGTTTTGGCGTATCTGCAGGAAAAAGCTCACCGCTAAGACAAAATATGTGATCGCGCAGACTGTTTATCTAAACGACTTAAAATAACATGGAAATTAATAGGTGCGGTATATAACCCGTTAATATAGAATGTTCATTTTTAGGGTTGGCATTTTTGGTTTATATCATTTATTTACACTATAACATTGAACGCGGTGAACCAGGCGCACATTCAATGCTATGGATTGATTGACCCACGGGGTAGTAGTCAAATATATCTGGGAAACTCGGTTCAGCACATTACTCAACTAAGAACGTGTAACCATGGCATTAAATACCACTGCAATATCGTTGGTTTACAATCAGACAATAACTGGTCCGTTGCATTGCTCTGAATATGCATAAGTCGCTCAATGTTTAAAAGGAGCAGGGTGCAAATGGAGTAAAATGATCATGCAGATTGGTAATTCTGTCTCTCGCTATCAGATGGGAATAATCTAAAAAATTCTCCATCAGTAACTGCCCAGTGAAATAGGAACCCGATTGCCTTGCTTATGATTCCAAATGATACTATAATACCGACGTTTTCAACCTTATTTCAGTTGTATGGTTCTTTACATTGAAATATGCCAATTTCTCATACGACACTGTTGTGTTCTGGCTACTGCATTTAGCCGGTAACTGTCCCTATGAGCTCAATCAGTGCGATTCCCCCACAATGCATAGCGTATGCTCACTCTCACCTATTGATTAATGAATGGCACAATAGTACGGGCAATATGACACCTAAATGCACCCATTGTGCGTTAGTGCCACGACCAAATACGTCCACATTAATGCAAATCTATCAGTTGTGGGGAGAGAGGCATTCATATCGGCAGAGCCTAGTCGGAACCAATTAGCATTAGTTGGACGCAACGGTTATCAATCCCTGGCCAGAGCATGCAAGCTTTCAATTACCTGACATAATACTTATAAATTTCAGTATCATAGTCGGAAGGCTGCTTAAAGAACAAACATACATTACTATACTTTTAAATTAAGCTGAAATATTTGTCACTTACAAACTACAGTTTTGTACTGTGCCGATGTGGTTATCATTAAGGCACGATTTATTGGCAGTAAATTAAGCAACGACTAAATCTGCAACTATTTAATTACCCCTGCCATGATTACTTAATGGGCTTCACCATATTCAACATCCTCTTTTGATGACGTTCATTTGTTAATGGTTGAAATCCCTAGACAAGCAAACATCACGCCACTTAATTTAGACATTGATTAGAATGTTCCTTTATAGATGGTCTCTGCTCTGATAGTTATTAATGACCCATAGCACAGACTAAGCTGCTTATGAACGATTGATAAGAAAGCACTTTAACACACAACGAGATGGCACTGTACATTAACTGTACCACACATAGCAGAACTAGTGCTGGGTGCGATATTGCTAATATTCCATCAAAAGGATTGCGCTACTTACAAAATGTTTCGTCACAACGCAGTCGCATGAATACCTTCCTGTATGCAAGGTGTCCGGTGTTAATGTAATAATCATAGCACATTGAGGCTGAACCTAGACATAGGAACTCGCACCATGCCCAACCAATATGCTCTAATGAGAAGAAGAATAATCTTTAAAAATTGCGCTCCTACATGTTAGCTACAACACTCATAGAGCATATTCATTTGGCACTTTATTGCTGTATAGCTTTACATATTCACTAAGCCGAAACTTGTTCTTGTATGCATGGGTGAGCAAGCGATTTATCAGCGTATAAAAGGTGTTAGAGGGCACTTCCGGACCGGTTATTCTGTTCAAGTGTGGCATCGCGTAAATGAATATGAAATGAGACTCTGGAGTATAACGTTGCTTGCAACGATTGGAATAAACCTCGACGGTGATGGATCAATACGTCTGCGATTCGTTAACAGCTCGACTTAAATGCCAGTGCCAACTTGACACAAAAGTTAATCAATATTCTGGCATAGTTTTCGTGAAATTTTGCCAAAGACTGTAAGATAAAAACGGTAAAATATACAGCCCAATTGGAAAGACAAAACTGTTTGAATATGCCCTTATATCCTTGAAGATGCTCTCGAACGTAAATATCCATTTAGATTAAGCTGCAAACGTCCGAAATAAGCATTTCAATATTTTCAGTTATGGTTATTAATCAAGAATTGCCTCATTAATCAAATCTAAAGTTAATTTTGATTCCATAGCACAGGCATCCATCGGTGTTGAAATGGGATGTATAGATATGAATTGCATCTATAACCACGTTAGTATTATGCTGTACGTATGCCATGTTTGACATGTAAAAAAAAGACCAACCATTTGATCTTATCAGTAAGAGATCTATTGGTGTTCCTGTGCACAAACAAACATACCTGCAATAGATTAAATTTATCCTCGTGTTCATTAAGCTACGGATGCATAGACTTGGCAAGGTGCAGATAGAATTCTATGATACTTCGTGCAATGATTTTGCACAGCAATATATGATCTCTGCCCAAAAATTTAGAGTATCGTTGGAGCTTGATGCCACGGGGCCATTTACATGTGGTCTTCCAACCGATCAAATGGGGTTAATGTAACCATGCGTGACCGCTTCCTCCTGTTGTTTAAGGATTGAGTTGATGCTATTTGACGTTCCCTACTAAGCTGTCTGTGTTATCATTACCCATTGAACATGACTACGACCACTCTGTCAGCAGCTGCATATTAAGATTTTTAATATGCCAAATCAAGGTACCATAAATGAAGCAATTCATCATCATATATTTACGTATGAATAGTAATGTCATCTGAAAGGAAGGAACCTTGATCCGACAAAGAATGAGGAATTCGTGATAAACTTAACCGGTACAGCATGATTTCTTGAGACACCTGTATATGGCGTTACCTGATGACGATTGATATGGCAATCGTGCAAAGAGGTACTTTTAATCACTAATGATAAACGACACGAGTCATATTTAATGACAACACCATCAAGGAACTAAGTCATGAAGTGACAAATAATATAATGTGCGAGCACGTTTATGTATTGATTATTATGGTCGTGGCTGTGAATTATGGTTAACCTTATCATAACTTGATTTTAAGCTGCGCACAACTACAACATCGCGGGCAGGCACTGCATATTTAGTGTTATTGGTCATGGCAGGTACCATGTCGTGTAGTAGTTCCTGATACAATATATATATAAGCGGTAGTGTGTAGTAAGTACAAATTTAACTGCTGGCATGGAAGCATCTGTGATCCACAAGGCAAGTTAAATCTCATGATATTAAACTTAACCAGGCGACATGAGGCTCTTGGACACCTGTATATGGCGTTTGTGGCGCAAAGATATCACAGAGAGCATGCAATAGCCCCTATTCTTTAGCAGTCGTTTATGTTACTGTAGCTATCCAAAAACAGTCAAATAACTACGGTTGTTTACAGGTGAAAACATTCTCATCCCTAGCAGAAAAGAAAATTTCTACTGATATTTTCAATGCACATTGCAATAACAATACAGCCTGCAAATTGTGGATTGTACTACAGCCCAAAAATGTAAGAGTATGTTAGTACCACAGCGCAATAAGAAATGCTATAGCGGACACTTTCTCAGACAATTAATAGTAATATTACATAGAAGGTTTGTAAATACTACTATATACAGGGAATATATGGAGATAAAAAAGATTGGAACTCCTAGTGATGCTCTTTTAATCGTTTTAATGAGTATTGGTACAGCGGCGCCGTAAACCAATCAAAGGACTAGGTTTTTTTTACAAAACACAAATAAAATCATTGTCGACCAGGTTATCGAAGAATCATGCAGTGTACATTCTGATCATTAATTGAAGTGTAATGCGCATCACACACTGGCTATTCAACACAATGGGTGACATGGCCCAGGTTTTTAAGAGGCCTCTGTGGATTGTGTTTAGGTAGCATTGTTTGTCGTCCCACTTAATAAGTATCGGATGAAATAGTGTTCGAAGGAACTTGTGCCGTCCTGTCCATATAAATGCTGCTTCTGCAGGTAATTGAATTGTTGGTCCCGTCCATCCTAATCCTTCATATACGCCATTATCATCATTAACAGTATTCGGTTGAATCGATAGTATGGTGATGTTCCTGTTTTCTTTACGTCCAATAATATGCACAGTTCTGAATAGATAGCATTCTGCTGTTCACTGTTTTAATCTTTTGCACATCCAAACCGTATGCGTAAATGATCCTCTGAAGCCGTTTCGCATCTGCTGCGGATTCATCCAGCATTGGTACTACTTAGGTCAACTTACTGAATGCAACTGTAATTACCAGTATACACCTTCTCTCTGACGTTGCTACCTGTAAAGGACCCAAGATGTTTATACAAAGTATATCCATTGGTCCACCTACTTCAATATATCCTTATGGTGCATGTTGCTTTTTCAATGATGATCTATCTGTATGTACTACTGTAGAGGCAAATATAAACAACCGCTAGACTAATCTCAAACTAATCTAGCACGTAGCGACCGTAATGGATCAATGTAATGAGCATGGTCGATGTACAATCGGATAATGGAACCACACTGTTAATGTGTCATACGTAAAAAACACAGTGCAGCACGTTTTGTTCAAATCATTGAAGGATTAGAACAATGCTATATTCATATACTACGGTTGAGGTGGAAAACACGAGGATGTACATTAGGCACTACTGTTGGAGCACAATACAGAATTGTGCGGTTCCATTAAGAAATATCATGGGTGCTAAAAGAATATTTCATGCCATTTCGTCAGAGCAACGACTCAGTGACTTGCACTTATCGTGTCCGTAAAAATGGATTCAGTATTTGTTCTAATGTAAGGGTTGAAATAGTCTTCAAATAGTCTTCTTTTTATAGGCTGAATGTGTAAGTATTGTGATCTACGTGTCGTTCTTAGGTACTCACTAGTTCCTCAGTTTTCTTGTAACATGACCGTGTATTGAGAAACGGATTCAACCTTATTGGTGTAGAAATTTCTAGATGTCCGGAATCAAGATATGCCGACCAAGGCTGCCAGGAACAGAAATGGTTTGGTGCGAAACTCGTCCTTGTGCTTATATGTGCCAAAGAATCACGTTTGGCAAGGGTTGATGACGTTAGCTCAGACAAGGGAAGCCAGCATAAATATTATCGTCATGTGGGCAGGTTTAGAACAGTTGACAAATCAAGCGAGGAAAGATTGGTATTGTACTGATCATGTTGAGTCGGGCCAGTCTAATTGATTACGTCTTTAAAGAATGGATAAGGCAGGGGTGTTGGATGAAGAAACAATACAACCATTGCTGTGACTGCCGCAACGGTTCATAGATGATCCGGCATTTTTGATAAGCAAAATATGAAAAGTAATTCGTGCTGGTATTGTATTGTTCATCTGTGCAGGTGTTATTGTCTAGTAGATGTAATCTTAAGCACAGATTCATGTCAGCATCCACTAACATCCCCTTTTCCGGAATTACTAAGTTGATACACTATGCATATAATAGTTATGTAGAGCCGGTTGTAATTTCGTTTCCGTTGAGTGGCGGGGGTCGGAATTCTCTCCTGTATAAGGGATAGAAGCGAGCCTCCACGTGGCAAAATATCTTACAGAACAACCCCAAGTGAGTAAAGGGTCCCATCTATTTCGCAGTATGGAAAATGATCCAATCTATAAATTGAATCATATGTATTAATATACCTCAATGAAATACATTTCCTTAACAAACTTTTCAGACAAGAGATTAGCGAGGCAACATTAGTGACAACCAGTAGTGTCTTCCTCTGACTGGCTCATTTATATACTTGACCATAAAAAAAAACCCCGACCTATTCGTTAACACTGGCGTTAAGAAAACAACATGTCTCTCTTCGTCCCTCTTTTTACCCGCTCACTTACCCAATTGACCAAACCATCCATACAAACCATCACACAGGGGAGGAGGGGAGTGGTAATTTCTTACAGTCTTATTCGTGAAATCATATTATAATTATATTACATATTGTTTAGAATATTTGTCGTTACTAACTTACATGCTTTGACTGGAAATTACTATTTACAACAATATATTAATGTAATAGATCTGTTATGATTATTATTGTCGGTTAGACAAGCTATATGTATCAAGTATTGCTTGTCAATGATGTTTGGGCTAAATATGCGCAGTAATGGAGACATTGCCGAGTACAACTAAGAACTCAGTTCAAACAATTCTTGTGACTGTTCATCTTATCATGCTGCCACGTGCTGCTGGTGT
The DNA here is from genome assembly GCA_034190875.2 of Urechis unicinctus. Lineage (NCBI taxonomy): Eukaryota > Metazoa > Annelida > Polychaeta > Xenopneusta > Urechidae > Urechis > Urechis unicinctus. The sequence goes on along the minus strand of CM067343.1, from coordinate 63,221,589 downwards.
AATAACACACCAAAAGTGATTGTATTGCATGTATATGATACAGATATGTATCGCCAATTGCTTCTGAATTAGTTTTAACTATTTATCTTGGTGTCTGCACATAATCTGTTGAAATGCATTTCATAATTGTCTTTTGAAGTACCTGAATTCATTGATGATAACCTACATAAATGCTTATATCAAACTGCAAATGATAGAACTAACAATGCGGTACGGTGTTCATCAAGGTCCGAATACAAGACAAAGTTAATGGCATAAAGCATGCTGAACATGTTTCTAGGAGTAGAATTTTTAAATTATTCTAAAAATATCGACAACCTTAGGTCCTTATCATCGTCCATAATAGGTTTATCTGCATACCCATAGATTCTGGGCACTAACGCCATGGGAAATCCACGGCACGGAATGTTATGGAATAATCAACTGAATAATGTTAATAATCAAATCAGCACTTCAAATAAGGAGTACTGTGGACATTTGTGCAATCGCCGAACAAACTAGAACAATGTGACCTATATCAAGACGACTTGATTCATCCGTCGTTTCATTGAATGTATCAAGACATCTCATCTTATAGTATAATGGATAGTTTATGTCTCGCGTCATTGCATTCACTAAAGTACACAGCGACAGCCAGCGTACAGGGTTGTGATTTTAAAAATTTAATTGCTAGACTATTTTGAAGGCACACGATTGCAATTGCTACTTAAAGTTCAGTACGATATAAACTTTTATCATGTCCCAATACAAATGTATTCAAGGACGCATACGCCTTAGAAAGCATCGTCAAACGCAGGAAAAGTCACTCTCCCCAAAAAAACCGGAATATATTCGACGGCTATAAAGGTGCATTACATCAACAATCATCATAATTCTGTTTTGAAAAGAATTCATCAACAGATTGTTGGGTTTTTTTAGTATTCGTTTAATCCAGACCAATCGGTGATCCCAGCAATTTTTTATGCCCTTATAAGGCCCGATTTCTTAATTGGCCCACGTGATTTACCAACAAAATGTGGCCCATGATAGATGCTGGAAAACATCTAAGTATACTATGTTACCAAACACCAGACCTGCAATAGTGAATGAATCTATCAGGCAATATAACTGTTGATTCGTCCCGCGCGGCACCAGGACTCCACGACCTTTCCCATTCATCCCATTCCGAAGTGCGATCGTACATTCCTATCATATGCCTTTACAAAACTACGTTAGAGTCGATGAATGGTAGCATCAGATGAATGGATGGCTTCCATTACCCAAGTCATGGCGGATTTCGTTCATAGCATACGCAACGTGTTAATGCATCCAGTGGACGGTCTATATTGAAGTGGAGGTAATGGCTAACAGTGGCAGTAGATTTCTTCGGAATTACCCCCTGCGTACGAATGTCAAGGCTTCAGAAACGTGAAAGTATAGTTATTTCTCATCGTGTAGTTATGCTTATTTTATAACAAGCCATCAATGTACAGATGTTTATTATTAAGCTTAAGTGCAAGAGACGCCATGCAGTGTATTATGTATCCCACGATGTAATATCGCTTCCAGCAGCAGTCAATGGAGACGTAAATGGGCAACAAACAGTAATCAATACAAATATCATCGATCACTCTATCCTCGTGCGCGCAAATGCACTTCGAAATGAAATCTGAATATCGTAAGTCCTGCGCAGGTTAATGCCAAATAAATATTTGGCATAGTTGCATAGCATTCCATCCGAAGTGTTCAGTATTCACTAAAATACTTGGCACTGTATGGCGTCATTGTGTCAATGAACCGTGAAACAATATAGAACGGGTTGTTATGCCAACCCACAACGACCTCTAATTTATATTTTATGAGCTTCCAATTTCGCAGATGACTGACCTTCCTTTGAAATATACTTCTATTAGCAATATTTAAAAAGTTAATAACTTCGTTGGGTAGAGGTTAGCTCGCATCAAACATTTAGACAGTGGTCATATCACACAAGCCAGGAGGCTTAAGTTTTTAAGGCAGCAGCTTAAGACCCCTCCATCTGCCTTTATACAGTTTACGAAGTATGTTGCTAATACTGCACAACCATGGGTGAAAAAGAATCAATCGAAGAACATAATGAATAATATCGCTGTTTGATAACTAACACCGTGCCGACCTTTAGCTCCAGGTGTTTAAGTTAAAGAATCCTATTTAGATGCCTAAAACAGTCAATACCGTCTGAACCCACGATCTATGGATGTCTGACAGCTTGACGAGGGTTATGTCCAGTCTGCAGTGTGGTCCAGGCCATCTGATAGTGTTCTTGTTATCATTGTGAATTGATACGAAGCATAAATAAATAAAAGCTTATCAAATGCCGCATTTTCTGAATATCCCAGCAGCTTGCCGCAACTTATCCAGACTGCTGGGTAGCTATAATAAATGGCCAAGAATTGTTCCGTGAAGCATGTTGGCCCGGTTACTCGGAGTAAATCGTGATCCATGCCCAAATCCCTCCCGTGACTCCACCAAACCTTTACGCCCACTCACCCTATGTTTCGGACAATACTGTGTCGAATGCATGGTAATCAAATGTTATTGGCCTTGCAGACGATGGTGTTGCCACTGTTAAGCACATCACCGATCTTTTCGTGACCCAAAATGATTCCCGTCGTTAATCAAATGGTTTTCTTCTACGTTAATTGCATTGCCGTCATCCACACAATTCCAATCTTGGCCTCGAAGGCGCCGAATTTTTTACTTATGTAAGGTTATTAGCTCACTGAATGACGGGAATGTTAACATTATCACGTTAAATCTGCATTGACATCACAAATGTGCTAAGTACATGCTGAATCATTTTTGATATTCACAGGCAGATAATACTTTATTCTGGCATTTTGTAATCACCATTACGACACAGCAGCGTCATTGTTCACACCTACCCTCATCCCTATCAGTCTGTCAATTACAAGCCCACGTATTGAACGTTGCATTTGTCTTACGCATAGTTGTTGTTTATAAAGCTCGTTTGGTGTTGTTCGTTCAGCAGAGGCACAAGTAGGTTTAAGGTGGGCAAACCTGCAAGATGATCTCGATTATCTTTCCACCTCTTTGTGGTTTCGTATGAGCAAGCACACGTCTCACATCAGACAACCATCAAGCACGAAGACAACGTACACAATCACCATGCAGATGAGGCGTGGTACTCAATCACTGAATCATACTAGCGCTGTCATCCATCGATGCAATCCATTCAATTACTTTACTGTAATAGAGGTTTCACCTGAGATTGGAATTAATCATCCTAAGCTCTCAAAACGGACATTTATTGTCTTTGTGGCGATGTACTCTACGCATTCGCAGACTGTTTACAAGATTAATCCTTAATATTACACTCTTTAACAAACTGCTGCATGCCTATTTGCAACCAGCTCTCTGTGTTGTTTGCCAATATGAAAAGGACATAAGCTGGAGAGCTTTACACGTGTTTACCCAAATGGGAATGATAACTTCCGTTTGCTCAACATCGTTATGCTTGGTATTGCTGCTGTGTTGACATATGCATAAGGTTTCAGTCAATTACGAAAGGCAGCAAATCAATTGCGTCTTACCATTACTATTAGCACACCATATTAAAACCTATGCGAAGTTAGTTAACGTTGTCGACATAGTGACTCAAACTTTGCAGACGCTTTTATCGCTGCTGCATTGTGGAAGTAAAGCATCACTACAAATACACAATGAAATGTGAATACTTAAGTCAAAGTGAGCACATTCCTTTCCCTGCTCAATTTTGCGGTTTACGTGAAGCAGAAGATGTAATTGACAGACTGAAGCCGACAGTGCAGCTACGGCCGCCCACGTCGCTGAATTACACCTGTTCCTCATGTTCCATGACTGCACTCATTTCAACACTGATGCAGTTGCCTACTGATTCGGATCTTTATTATAAAATTATATATATATATATTTGATGCACCTATTTAGTGGATAAGTGTTCGTTTTCGTATTTGTATACCTCTCTGTTTCAAATGGTGTTACAGCGTGTTCACAATATGCATATCAGTTGCCCATTTGAACTATCACGATTAAAAGTTATATCACGGAAACCAATCAATTATGCGTTCTCGTCACCATTTACCTCTTGCCCCAAGAGGCGTTTTGAAAGAAGGAAGCCAGTGATACAAAGAAGCATGCGTCTGACCCTCGATATAATTACAAAGTACTATTAGATTCTTCGCCTTCAGATGAAGTGATCCATGGTCATGACTTGTTGCAATATCGATGGTCATCAATTCTTACCTTGTCAACTGCATGTTGGATTGAATTAACGGGTTGTACTGCTAACTAGATAATGTTGTGTCCATTGAAAACAGCAAAACTTAGAGAACACGCTCTAACTTTGACAATTAGCTACCCCAGATGACGTACAAGTGAGAAAAAATAAGGCTCTACACATGCTGAATAACACTATTCAGATTTATGAAAAATAGCATCATTGCAGCCAATCTTACTCAACTCTGCCCATAACATGGGCATTCTTGCCATTATCAGCAAACCGGCTTGTAGTCGTGTTTGGTCTATTATGGGAAATATTTTGCGAAAATGCTTGAACCAGAGCCGTGATAGAAAACTTTCCACTTGCTTTGGAACGAGTTGTCACATTAGCGACTTCACATTATTATCATTTATGCCCATTAACGCTTGAATACTATTCGAAACAAATAATAAAAACAGAATATACTTTGATTGCAGTCAAAGGATTTGATATTTCCTGTGCACAATATTTGGAGGTTGTTTTGCATATACAAGATACCTAGATGTACGTTGAATGAGAGTGCTGAAAATTTGTGTACGGAAGTTGTTTTTAAGTACAGCGCCGTGACAGTTCTCCAGATTTCAAAACAGGCTACAGAAGGAAGCAATTTGTATAACTTGCAACAAGACCGACGGAAATAAAATTTCCCAGGAGTAGATTACAACTGGCCATTGATGATCATATGTTAATGATAAAGGCTACGAGCAAGAGGTGCCAAGCAGGGATTTTTGTAGCCAACTGCCTGAGATCCGTTACTATAGCAACCAATGAGCTTCATCACTACTGTTCAAATTATCAAGGATTGCGCGAATTCTGAAATCATCTACTAATCTTGCAACATAGAAAGAAAATTGCCAATCTTCCCCACCTGATTAAGTAGTTGTATAGACCATAAATGTATATGACAACAGCTCTTCGACTACTGAGAACATCACTTACTAGTATGTAGCATGCAACGCGAAATGATATCTGATCAGCAGAACCCCTGCTTAGTAAGAACATCATCCTTGGTCCTTAAAAGTTTATTGAGCTATTTCAAATGTCGATAAAACTACAATATGGCTTATCAATAATGTCAAGTAATCAGTCAAGTACTGTGTGCTGTCTTATAGCTAACGATAAAACTGTGTAGCATTTTTATGGGTAGTTTGTAAAGCTGCGACGACCTCTTACTGGTACTTCAGCAGCGCTCAATGTCACAGATGGCTTAACATCACTTGATTTATTGCCTCCCTATATGGCATAGAACAATGTAGAGAGATGTTAAATAGTTTATTGTTTGGTGTACATTTTACAATTGCTACAATAGCATACATACTTCTTTCCCTAAACATTCGTCGATTATCATCGTTATGGTATATAGAGAAATGTTACAGCACTGATGATACACGAAATGCGATGTATGATCATACGTCCTAGTACGCGGTTGCTGTCCGAAATTTAAGCATGTCATATGCTGCAGTAGGGCAGAGTGCACCAATATGGGCATCAATAACGACGCGGTACATTGCTATATAATCTGACATACATTGAAAGCCCGAATATCATTTATTGACTCGAACGAAATACAAAGCAACTCTATCTTACGTCGTAATGGTACGTAAATGAACGTTTAATCGGCCCTCCGCGGACAACATGTAATGTATATATATAATGCATGTCTCAGTGTCTTCCACACTAGTGACTACACAATCGTAAGGGGTAATTTGCGTTTGTCATTGCTTATTATTAACAAACTTCGACTTCCTAAGGTGCAACAAAATTGATAGAACTTATTATTGAGCCATAATTGTATCATCCAGCACACAGGGTATGACCAATACTATAGCTGTGGTAAAACAACGTTCATTATTCAAGACCAGGATTTGTTAAATCAACCCACACTTCTTCAGCCCAAGAAAACGACATAAGTAAATGTTCTGTATAGAAAATAATACCTTGCGTTCAATGGCACTAATTATTCAAGTTGAAAAATCCTGCTTAAATAACTGGAACACAAACTCGGCCGCATCTTCCAGCTCTTTTAACAAGCTCACAATGTCTGGAGGCCCGACAGCATGACAAGCGTTATTTCCTACCTTCCCGACGGCCATGGCCTTTATATTATGCACTAGCTGTCATTATCAATTGATACGAAGCACCAGTAATTCAAAGTTTATCGACACGAGCCTTATTATAAGGATCTTGCTAAAACAGTATAATAACAGTCTGATCTTACTTGTTGAGGTTGCTACGTACCTATAAATAACGCCATAATTATTCCTAATGAAGCCACTGATTGTACCCTTCCCTAATTCTATTAGTGACTCCACATAAATAGCCACTGTAATCCCGACCTATTCTCTACTGTGACTTCACCCAAATATTAACCCCACTAAGACAAAAGCAGTCCAGTACCTAATGCGTGGGAAATCTTAGCCTGGAGACAGCATTGCGAAATCTAAGCACATCATTGATTCCCTGCATGACCCCCAACCATATTCCCGTCGTGACTGAAATGAAATGGTTTACCACAGCTTATTGCAGTCCGACGTCTAATGAATATCATTGTACATTTGAAGGCGTTGACTTTGTCACCAGTAATAAACATCAGCCCAGTTAATATGTGTACCAATTTACAACTGGCAAGATGCAGCCTTTAAGGAGGAGACATGATCTAAGATGCAACTTTCTCAAATATATGAGACATCATCCAAGATTGCACTGGCAGCAATATGTTATTATCAGGATCCTCGTGGTGTTTGGGCAGATCTGTTTCGGTCTCAATCTCATGAATTTGGCAATGACAATACAGCATGCTCATCGTGGACCTCATTCCTCAATGTGAAATTTCCTTAAGACTATGAGAAACAATGTATTTATAACGACATGTCATTCTGATGCCTTTTTAACCAACAAGATAAAATGTACCGGACTGTGGTTAAAATTTAATTAAGTTTATATATTTTGCATTCATGAACCTCGACGTATGAATAGCACAATAATCTGACACAAAAGCATGCAATGGTCCGTACTTTGAACATAATATGTCGTTTTATATTAAGTTATAGTACTCGATGAGAAATCGTAGTATTGTGTTTGCTTTTTCTACCACCATAAAACTGTCATATTAAATCTATTATGTTTAGACCCCCAAAAATGTTGGATAATAAATCGACTTGATAAAGTTCACTTCGTTTCATATAAATCATTGGATAAACAGGGCATACCATCTTCATCTACATTACTAGGGTACAAGTGTGCAATTACTCGTCTGTACATAAGTACATATATAGTGAAGGCGAAGGACTTCTCCATTGTTCGGGTCGAGGATGAGCGGACCATGCGAAGGGGAGAGCACGATGCTCGTTTTGGTGTTGCGTCAATTTTAAGCACCGATTTGATTGGTGAAGGTTAATTCTGTGAGCTCAGCAGGTAAGCCACCACGCAACTAGCCCTAGGTGGAAAATTCGAATGCAACATTAAAAACGTCCGACAAGTCTGAGATGGCACGAAACTGACATTTAAAGCTACTTGACGAAAATATTTGTTTTGCAATAGTTATTTTGAGGACGAGGCTTTTGGAAAGAACTCGATAATACTAAATGTTCATAGTGCTTATCAATGTCCGTATTTGACCAATACAACTTACATGGCGAGCGGTAGACACTTCAAGAAATGTCATGTGTGATGTGATGATTCAAATTTTTCTGATTATTTCTTATATGCCATATAGTTGAGACTATCGAGCAAAGGTAATAGTCGATGGCAGTATATTTTTGACATTATCTTCACTCCTTTAGCAGTTGGTGTCAGAAAGAATGAGGTGCACTTCACAACTAAGTAAAACCCAATGAAACGCAATTCGCTCGCTCATGAGTCTTTCAAAACACTTCCATGAGTATAAGAATATGAATACTTTCTTGGGGGAAGCCTCAACCGCATACACACGTAGAAATATAGTTTACTACGCATCGTAAAAGCTAGCTCAAACTATTGGTGTGCCGGACGTGGCATATTCAAGCTACATAGATCCATTGGATAGAGTTGTGTATGCATACATTAAAGTGGTAGGGTTAGATCAGGTAAAATGAGTACACAAAACAGTCATATGGAAGCTATCAATCAAGTTGATGTCATGAACCTATCAAGATTGTTCCTTAGCTTGCGGAGCGAAAACCTTCACCAGGAGAGTAATTCATCATCGACAGAATAGCTTCATACTCAATAAGCCAGCAGCCGAGGCATTGATTACTCATGGTGTAGCGCTGCCACTCTAGGTATGACCGATAATATTGATGGCCAATTGAACAACCATGACCTTTCTGTAAGCTTGGTCATTAAATTCATAGAGAGAATCGTACCAACTATGTCAGTAACAACAATTGGTCATAAACAGGCCAGCATCCAATCAGACTTCTCAAACTATGCGAAAAAGACCTGTACATTTTCCAAAAACTGACATAGATGTTATTAAGTTTGTGATAGCATGACTGGTGAGCTCAATGTGGAATGCAGTATGATTACGTGAGTAATGGATCCTGTGGGACTTCCAAATGTTGTCAAAAAGGCTTGCAGGGGTTAGAACGTGTACAATACTACGGATCTAACCAGAGGCACAATATCAATGAAGAGATTTTTTTTTAAATCCGATAACGTAAATGGACATAAACTGATTTCCATTACTCCGCTGTATAGTGGCAGTTTAGATACACCCAATCTTAAAGAGCTAATCCATTATGGGTCTATTTTCAGAATTGGAATCGTCTCTATTTGATCACTTTCTGACAAAGAGGACACTAACGCCCTCATAATCTATCTGGATGGCAGTTAGATAGTCTAGCTGAGGAGCTAGCCAATTGGTACAATAGCATATATTACATCTTTACAACTGAGTATGGGTGACCAAATAAATTGTTTGCCATTCCGGAGTTGTTCCCAAGCGTTTTGATCAGTAGTTTAATTCTAAATGAGCTCGGGGAGTTAAATATCTAGCTGCATTATGAATACCCAAACTGCACCTAATAATTACTCTGCGTGGCCCTCCACTTTATGAAATGTCGTTCGTGGCTGGTCACAGGTGAATGAGAACAGCTTTACCTCGAGATATAAATAAATATCCCACAGCGTGCACGGATTTTAGTAGGCAGTGCATTCAAAGGGCAAGTAGACGCTGATGTAGTTACTGTTGAAGTGTGTTCTAGAGGAGGAGGGTCGATGAAATAGCCACAAGTTGTCATGCCAATGACACTCTTATGGATATAAGTGGTACAGCTTTTTGAAAAGTACTGGAAATATATTAGCCGAGGCTTGGTTTGCCGTTTATAGTTAAATAATTATGACAATCGGCACCGAGGGAAACTGCTTTGTCAGCAAGACAGCATGCCCAATTGCCAGTATGAAGTCTACTTAAGTAATTGTAAACATACGGCAATTTAACCCACGTTCCATTGACAATTCATACTACGCGAGAAAAGCATGCCAAAATATTTGTTTCCAAGATTTTCCAGTCACACAAATCTGTGAGTTCGACCATTCTTCCATCATATGCCTATTGATAACTGTAGCAGAGTAAGAGGGCGTTCAAGCATTGAATCTTTCGTTGGACTATTTGCAAATGGTGGTATCGATGGCTTCCAATAACCTTGTCGTTTGTGATATCGTTTATAGCAGTTGAATGACTCTAATGGGTTATTGGTAGAGTACAGAAGGTATTGCCTGACAGCGGCGACAGAGGTGAATGCAGTCGTGGGGAAGATAGTAAACGATTTGCTGTTGTCAACCTATCGTTATCATTCCGGCATACTAATGTACAGGCGTAAACTAGAGGTTATTTGTGGTTGTCTGGTCTAGTTAGTATTATGTTAAGACTTTGATATATTATAATTATATTGTTGTGAGGCTCCAGAGAACCCAATTATTCTTGTTTATATACAAATAGTTCCTCATCCTTCTTATAAACGTTGAACGCCCTGATATCATCCACTGATACAAATGAAATACAAGGCAAATAACAGTGTTCACACAATCAGGTGCACGTGCAACGTTACATTGCCAACATATCAGGTGATTGTCTAACAATGTATGCCGCAATGAACCACATGATGGTGACACAATAATCGCAACGGCCAATGTGTGTGGTCCACTGCTTATCCTTCACAGAATGCAACTTCTTGGTGTGCAACCAGATTTGATCAATACTATCGATTGTCAGTGAATGTTTAATGTTAAGCAGGTATGCTCGCACTCATACTTTCAGAATATAGAAAAGCACACAGTCAGTAACCCCTTCATTTAGGAAATGCATATATTTGAGTAAATAGAAATAAATTCGTCGTGTCGCGTGTTGCTGGCATATATATATACAACTGCAACCCTTAAGAATTGGTATTACGAAATAATACATTCGGTCACATTTATTAATGTCGTCGGAGTGGGTTTTTGTATATATGGCAATAATGGGGATGACTAATGGTTGCAATACGTAGATAGGTCAATTTACTGCTCAGCCGTATGGAAGGCATCAATCAATTAGCATTTGCTATCGTAATTGGCAAGCAGACAATGATAACCACAGCAAATGAAACCGTCAGGCGAGACAGCCTGTTATTGTTCAGCGCTTTGATAATCGTAGAAGAAGATATTGACACAATTTCGCAACATCAGCCCAGACAAATCAATTTGGCCCATATATTCAGGTGTGCTTTTTTAGTAATAAGTAACTCGGCATTGTGAAAAATCAACAAACGGAACAAAAGATAAGCTAGTTCGGATTGGCAGTACCAGGATCTTTTAAATATTTGAATATTGCCGGAAGCGCTTTGGAATTTGTCGAATATGGTGACTATATTGCTGTATGTATATGACAAAGTAACCAACTAAGCCGACGTGGTTGATATTGAACTCTTGCGTCTTCAGCGTCCCATGACGGTCATATTTTTTACGCTTTGTCGTCAACAACTGCCCGGCTTACGGGTTTGTGGCCTAGATTGTAATCTAATGTCTAATCTGTTGTCTTCTAGCTACTTAGTGTGTTTACGAAATGTCATTTCATCTCGCTATTTCCCAGAAATCCAAAAATAAACACGTATGTGATAATTAAAACATATGACGGTCATATATTTTACGCTTTGTCGTCAACAACTGCTCGGCTTATGGGTTCGTGGGCTAGAATGTAATCTAATGTCGAATCTGTTGTCTTGCACCTTCATAGTGAGTTTACGAAATGTAATTTCATCGCACTATTTCCAAGAAATCCATAAACATGGATGCAAATTGGGCACATAACTAGCGGCTGCACAGGTATAATATAACTGCATAATGGACACTATGGTGCAAAATCCTTAAGGAGAATATGCATCGTCCATTACTTCATAAAACTACAATATACACGAGTCCAGTCACTTAACGAAAACATAATGGTTAATTTGGACATCTGAGGCATAATATCATCATGATGATCCGTCGATAGCATTTCTGAATTTCTGTGAATATACAATATGACAGAAGAATTCAATATAGATGCTATTCCCAATCAACCAAACAAAATACAATATATTTTAGCTGATTATATGGCGCCCAGATGGACACTGTGCACCTAAGCAGAAACGCAAAGACTACTGTTTCATCAGTATATTGTAATTTGCTTTAATATCTATATATTATTTCCATTTGATAAATTGGTTGGAAAACATGATGTGCAATGTTCTTCGGAGGGTAATGGAGCGCATCAAGTAGGAAGTTGTGCGTTGTAGACTAAGTCGTTTCAATCAATCTATTCAACCGGTAAGTTAAAACTTGTCTAGCGATATACAATACACTAATCCGCTTACATTCCAAAAAGCCCGGGTGATCATAGATCTTTTATATAAAAGTAAGCCCAAAGACATATCTCCCAACATTTGCTAAAATCATCAATATCCCTTTCCTGCTTCCTTAAGGAATATCATGGTGATATTGCATGCGCATATCCGTGTAAGTGACATGACCAAATCATTACAAGGTAAGACAGTGCACTTGTATCGTTGTGAATTGACAGAAAAGTAACGTATCCTCTGTTATTTAGCACACCATTCCTGTATAACAACTGCTGCAGACACATAAATACATTCTGCTGCCTGTCTTGTTTATGCAGATAATAGTGCGGTGTTTTTAAACCCATATCAAGCTCCCCAGAGACAACAGTCAATGTTGTATTGAGTACGTTCATCGGGCAAATCTCATCCGCTTCAGGACCATACACTTTCTCAGTCGCTGCTACATTCAGCACGGTATTATGTGTTGCTGTTGCTGTGCGATCATATCAACAAATTGTGCTAATGACTGGCTGATAGGTCATTGTTATTTGAATGATGAATCAGTTAAAACTATGATCTTAGGCATCAATCTTGAACAACTACAAACTGCATCAATGACGCATGCTATGTGGGTTCAACAAAATGAGCATAGTCACCTGACTTTCACTCGATGTTCAGGCTGCCAAGAGTCTGACATCATCAACTATCAACATCCATTGACTCAGTTTGTATCCACTAACGGCTGGTAACGTTATCATGCGAACAAATACTAAGTGACATTTATCTAACACTTGATACACCTATATTGAAATATCAGCCACCTCAGCCACCAGATGTGGTGTTTTCATGGTCATCCTGATTTTGAAAAACTACAATCTCCGATTTTTACCCTCATGGTTCTCCTAACGGGAAGTACTGTTAGGTAAATACTGGTGCGTCTGTCATATGAATTATTATATCTCTAACGTTTTGCAGCACGGATGATGAAATTGATGTCTAAATAAGCTGCCAGGAATTATGGAGTAGCGAAGAAAAGAAGGCTATGAAAATGTTGAATGACATGAGTATGTTATTCAGATGTATGAGAAATGGGTTTTGCGCTGCAGGAATCTCACTTGAACCCAGGCAATCAGATTGTGTATTTATTGCATGCTTGGTATTGATAAGGAAGGGTAATATGCATGACTAATATCTATGAAAACTGATATCAACAGGCTACCAATCACGCCTATCATAGGAATTAAAAGGCGAAATCGCGTTATGTAAATAGCATGCCTGTACATTTACGCTTGTACACATCCATAAGATGCTGTAAAAAGGTAATGCTCAATTAATGATTTGTTTTCAAATATTTTCTGCGTAAGGCCTAGCTCCGGTCGTAACGGTAACATGAATTTATACCGTTACGATACAACGGTTTTCGCGCTTCATTAAAGCACACGTTTCGGTCTTCACGGTTTTGGGTGCTCCATTGCACATCCAAAAAATAACCTATATCAAGAGCCTGTACAACAAACAATCTTCACGGTCCAAAATACTTATACCAACTCGACGCTATTCTTCAAGAAATGCCATCGATACATCAGTTCCGAAAAGTCAAGATACCATGATCGCCATTTTGAAAAAAATATTGTGTCGCGTGATTTACCGCCGCCTCATTTGCATTGCCTTAGCATCCCGGGGGGCACTTAGCCCTAACTCAGATAGGGGTGTGCCGCGGGACCTCGAAAACCCGTACCTGTTGTACAAGTTGAGAATGGCAAAAAGTATGCCCCGTCGTACCAGGTATTATGCGAATGTATAAACCGTCGTACAAGACGAGAGGCCGAAAAAACATACCCGGTCGCGCGGCACATGTATACTACCTCTATACACTTAAGGGCCCACCCCCCCTCGGTTTAGCATTAGTCGTCATTCTGAGCATGCGCGATGTACGTGGTCTTGAACAAACAAACATGTTGCTGTGTTTCGGACTTTTTACCGCTACCTAAATTAATCGAACTATAAATAATTACCATGAATGACATCCCCCGCCGAAAAGGGATAAAATTGTCCTTAAAACATCATTGCATTCTATAACTCATTACTTGGGTATGTTTGATGTTTGGTAGTTGTCTGAATCGATCTCAATTATTTTTCATTGCGTCGTTTTCTGAGAAATTAAGACGTCTACTTAGACGTCTTGTAGGGCTACGTAAGGCCTTGCCTGTGAGCCATGCTGCACTGCTACCTGCATACCAGCAACATAAAGTTAACATAGCCATTGTATCAAAAGACCTTGTCAAGAAGTCTCATAAGAGCATGCTATGTCTGTGCTGTGTATAAATATATAACATTTTAATGTTCTTCATGGTGTGTATGCCTCTTAATCAGTATTTGACTTATCTAATCTCTTCTAAAGGTAATGTTAAGTGCTCTGGCAATATTATGTTTGTGAGTCGCCTTAAAAAGCAAGGTGATAGCGCGGTGGCGGTGGACGAAGAGGATTGTGAAGCATGGATAACTCCCCTAAAGTGCCAGCGACCGACCACTTACCATAAAGCCGTGGTCCAGCCCGTGCTGCTAAACCAATCTGCTAAGGCGAGGTTCTATCACGTTACCTGTTACATTTGCAATAGAACAGGAATGATAGCAAGACCTTTGAATATTTGCCAGGAACATATCACGGGAGTTATATATTACTCCACACCATCTGTCATGTTCTAGATCTTGCAATCAAAGTTTATAGGTCTTTATAACATGTGAAGATACTCTGTCGTGAAACTATGCTAAGGTCTAGACTTTTAATATCCCAGTAGAAGTGTTGCAGGCTATGTCTCGCAATAGAATGATCGCATTGTTCAGTAATCTTTTTCTACTCGTACATATTCTCCGATGTTTTGTCCATACAGCAATTAAATGTAGATGCTTAATTGTCTTTTCATTTTGTGGAAACAAACAATTCTAAGGTAACACATATAAAAGTGAACTATAGTTTCCAAAAGAAGTTTTGCATTCTGAATATGTACAATTAATAACGCCGATTTAAGTCATAATGGCAGGTAAATCTATTGCACGCATCACTGTCCGTGGTGTCCGTATCTTTCGGGGGCTAGGTTAATATTTGAGAAAGGCTCCAGACCTATTATTATCTATGGCAGTCTGTTTAAAGTGTACCGTTTTGTCAATCTGTGTAGCTATGTCATTCATAGATATGCACAGTGTATGCCATTGCTACATTTAAAGGAATCATTAAGGGGTAAATATGTGGATGCACGAATGGCATAATTACATTTGCTAATCGCAATTGTTTGCAGGAGCTACGCGGGCATTCCCCAGGTGTAGGCAATTCTGTATACTGCTTGAACCCGTAGTAGAGCGGCACACTACAGAGATTGTTAGATTAACGATTTGCAGTGCACTTTACAACCCTATCTAGCACGACTCTCGACAGTACAAAGGCGGTCGCTGGAATGCTTCCAAACTATTCATATATTCATGGGCAAAACCTATATTGTCAATATGTGCGCAGAAATTTAATCCACGGAGCCATGTTAGGACGAACCAAAACTGGATACCAGGCTTAGCTTATTGCAGTTGAATCAATTCACTGGGAGAATGTGGATTTAGCTTATTTAAATACATGCGAAAACTAGTTTGGTAAGCATCAATCGGGAGTTTGAAATCTTGTGGGACTAAAGGCTTAGGAAGCAGAGGTATATATACTTGGTATTGATTCCCTATAATGCGATACTTCCACTGGCATTTGCGAGGGTAAAATCTTCGGTTGTGGAGGGTTCGATCGATTCCTTAAGCACTTGGCAGATGGCACATTTGTTTTCAGTATAAATTCGCCCATTAATTACAGGTTAATGCAATATGTCAGATGTCATCATGAGTGCAAATGATTGCTGCTATTCATGCTATGACAGTAATAAAGTATACATATTTTATAAAGGCATACTGATCGAAATATAGCTTAATTTAGAGCTTACTTTCTTAAGGTCCGTTTCAATGCTTCTACACAATTGAATATGTAAATAATATCCCGTCACTTAATAGACAGGACTATCATACATAAATATATATTTTGAAATGATGGAGCAGGCAAACTTTGACTCATAAATACAATCGACGAATCTCGAAGATTCTGTTTATGGGGCTGAGACTGGCGCCCGCGATCAACATCTTCCTTGGCAATTGGACTTATTTAACTAAGAACCGATTGTTCTATAAGTTGACAATGAGTATGACTACAGTGTTTATATTGCCTACGAAGGCTAGAATATAACGCATTAGCCGTCGTATATTGTTTCTTGTAATGCGATTAGGATGGGGTGGTTTGGTAAAGTGCACTATAGGGGATAACTGGTTGGTTGTTCGGTTGCTTGGTTGATTGATTGCATTGGTTGGTTGTTTGGTGGTTGATTGTTTGGTTGGTTGGTTATGTGGTTGTTTGGTGTGTGGTACGTTGGTTGGTTGGTTAGTTGGTTGATTGGTTGTTTGGTGCTTAGCATCTTCTGAAGCCAACTATATCTTATTGAGATATGTGTATATGGCCAAATGTAATGCAAGATGAGAGGAGATTCCGTCCATGGCCTTTACATAACTCAGCTTTGTGTATTCAGAGAATTGTTTTGCACTAAACATCGGATTAATATACCTTCTTGGTTCATAAATGTTATACAGATCAACATAAACCTAGTTTAGTGACAATCAGCTTGGGATCAATGGCAGGTTTTGCATTGCGCTTTGCTTGTGAAAGTATACAGCATCGGCCATATGCATAGGAAAGAAACAACAAGCCAAGTGATAATGAGAGATACGCGTGGGTCCAAATTCAATGGGTTGTAAATGTTTATGCTATCTTAGACACCGTGTTCCATCACTTAACTGTGTTAATAAACAATCTACCACGAATATCATATGTAACACATCAATATTACGAAGAATATCAAGAAAGACTTATGGCAGTATTTGATATGCATCTACTTTACCATTGAATGCATACACGCTACATCGACAAAATATGTATATGAACCCGCATGAGCCAGACGGAAATCAAACAACTACCACAAACAACATCACTTAATTGCACAGTATAATGGCAGATTCACTTAGTAGTAAGCTACGGTTCTATTGTAAAAATTCTCATAATAATGCCATAATGCATTCCAATTGAGGGAAGTTTCAGCAAATTTTCATTATGTGACAGCCACTCCAATGCCATCACTATTCAGCACTTAGAAAAAGGGGAGATGAAGTTGTAAACAATGAATATGTTTTAATTACAAATTAGGCAAAGAGTGACTCAGCAGAATCCATTTTCACTTAACCGAGTTACCAACTAACTTAACCAATAACAAGAGCTGCTTACTACTTTGCTTTATAGTTTCTTGGGGTAGATGATGTGTTACAAAAGAATTCTCCAGAGTGGCAAAAATTTTTGATGGACAGCCCATGAATATTTATAATTGTACAAATCAGGCCGACAATTGATTGTAATAAATTTCGATAATGACCTGAATGATTTTTTATTCGTTTTGAGAACTACTATAAAACGGCTTATCAGTGAACTGAGTTCACGACAAAGAACACGCTATATTTATACCATATTTTCTAAATGATTATGAATTACTATTATGTTCTCACATATTTCTCACATATTTTTGGTCATCATAATATGTGATACAATGTTCTTTGATTGATCCGCATTATTTCGAAAATCTTATTCGGTGCTACTTACTCTGTGGTAGTGGAGTGCCATACTTTGTTTCCGTAGTTAATGCTGTGCACAAATCATGACTGCAAGCCATTTGAGTTTATGTTTCGAATATTGTTTAATAGAGCATTTCAGTTAGTTCCAATAAAGCTATAAATGCACAATATCATTGCAGCATAATGTTTGAATGGGCAACAAGTTCGTTTTTAGCCTACATCTGTCAAGTTGTAAACTGCAGTATGATATTGTTCTGCGCAAAAAAAGCGGAAGAGGGGAATGTGCACACTGATGTGACAATGAACTTACAAAACATAACACCAGCCGACATCGTGATAATGTGCATCCCCTGCTGTAATTACATGTGTATTTATTAGTCCAACGTGCTCCAGACTTGCAATGGCAATATAACTCCCAATCCCCCCAACACACACCCACCCACCGACCACACGGTAAGTGCAGTCATTTGTCATCGTCTGAATTTCATTATCAAGGGGTTGAAACCTTTGATGTGCATTGTATATGATGCGCTGGGATTCGAGACATCGTCGCTTATTTGAAGGTTTCTGCATGCTGAATCTCGCATCAGTCAGTGTTAATTGTTAATGCAAGTCATTTGTTTGTACAACACTGTAGTAGCCGAGGCATGAGAATTCGCCGGAGTTAAACCCAGGTTACAGCTGGTAACAATTCAATAGCTTATAACGAGCAACAAAGAACCATGCTTTGTTTACATCGTTCCAAAAGGTACATATTTTCCTGATTAATGCAATAGACGCCATGGAAGCGTGTTTTCTATCTACAATATGATTTCGGTTTCTATAGCAACAGATGAAATTGGTAAAAAGCGTACAAAGATTATTTACCATTGTAGTTTTAGTAGAAACAGCAAATCGTGTGTTCATGTGAAAACTTAGAAAGATAATCGATTCGCCCCACACAGCGCGAAAGTGTTAGAATCAATTGGTACATACGTGAACAGCTCATCGGCTACCGAGAGCAGCATTTACAGGTGAGTAGTATTCCGTTATGCTCAAGCGGACAGTTTCACTGCGAAATGGTATCTGATGAACAGAAGCCATTTATCTTGAAGCACGAGCTATGTTAGGCAATTGCAAATGCGCATAATATTTTCGTCACCAGATAAAGTTAAAACTACAATATGGCATAGCTGAATGTGTCGTTGGTCAAAGGTAATTATGTCTACTTATCAGTGAACTGTTGTGTGCTGAACAATATCGCTCTATTTAGGAGCATCCAGCGAAGCTATGTGGCATTATCATGTTCAAACTTAGTATGGCAGTCGTAGATGTGTTTCTGATGAGAAAGATTGTTTGGGAATTTCTTGTTGAATGGACGATATACAGTAGTCCTGTTTCGCCCGGTACCTTAAGATTGGAGCAGCATCGAATGAGAGTTAATTTGAAGAAAAAAAATTTTTTTGTAAGCTAAACCGCAGCAACCTTTGAATCGTATTTGAGGAGCTTTCAATTCCACATATGACTGATCTTCCTTGGATATATTGCTTCGGTTAGCATTGTTTAAACGTTTAATCAAGCCTTTCACCAACATTACTGTATTTGTCTGGCAAAATATATCCCATTTGAGCTTTGTTAAATAACGACACTAAAGTCGGAACAGACAGCTGTGGAGAAGATATCAATCTGCTTGCTTTTGTAACCCCTTTAGAATTGTTGCCTCGCTTGATGTGCAGACCTACAAGCCTGGTAAATGCAGTCATGTAACATTGTCTGGTTAACATCATTTCGCCAGAATTGTTTTTAAATGATTTCCTCGTAATTACTACTAGGGTTCACAATTTATTAACACGAGATAACTTTCTTACTAGTCTTCAAAAACGCTGCATGTAATTGTTTACTACAGTGAGCGATTGCGATTCGCGCGAATAATTCAGCTGTTGCGTGTGCTCCATTGCGTAGGAAAAACAAAACAAAGTGCACATTTAAGTATGTTGCAATTGGTCACAAGACATCGGAGAAAAATGCCACTTATGATGTCTGAGTAGATATCCATAAAGAGTTGAGGTTTTTGTAACCTGATTTTCTGGTGGCACCTTTCGTCTTTGAGAGTCGGCGCAATCATCAGCCATGTTCAAAGATAATAAACCTAGTGGGATGACAATGGATATGATTTCGACACAGATTAGTCACTTTGGTATTCACATAGTATTCATATAAAAATCCTTGACAGCCATGTTAAAAGATAATATACCTGGTTGGATGACAATTACCATGATTGCGACAGGGATAATCACTTTGGCCAAGAACCAAATGTTTATATAGTTTGCGTAAGTGAAACCCCCAAGGCAAATGTCGGGTTCACTGCAGTAAACAAATATACGGAACAATGAATAGTTTGCTAGAGTTGTTATTTAGTGATCTGCTTTGTGTTTAAAAATTGTCGGAAGCGTTCGGGTTTATTGAACAAAATTGTGAGTATATTGCTATGTACGAGGTTATAACCAACTGATGGGTAGTGGTTATTGATTGTGAACAGGAAACACTTTTCTAGATCGTATCAGATGAAAGCAAAGGTACATTCAAATTGTAAACATGGCTAATCTCTACTTATGAGGAGCAACCGGAAATGTGATACAAACATAAAAGAAATGATAGGCCTGTCGTTTATCCACATAGGTTATGCAATGGCTTTGTCATATTTTCACCATCTATTTCCAATATCATGGACATGTAGTAAACGCTATGAACAACAGGCTTCATTAAATATCTTAATGCACCAATCAGCACTATCTTTACTATTGCTAACGTCCCTGTTGATTAGAGACGCAACCTCACAAAATAACAATGTGCTCCATTGAACCACGCACAACAGCAGTAAGCATATGTTAAGATTGAAATCGTTATTTGATCATTGTTGGATTCCGTCAGTTGTTTGGTGTTATTGATCTTCAATGCTTATTTAGCTGGTCTATCATGCAGCAAACCCAACAGCAAAGTATGTGACAAACAATCAATCACATTGTAGCGAGTGTCTTAAACCAAGCACTAAGTGGATCAGGCGACTACTCTAAGCGCAAGTATAATAGCACCCTATTCCTTTAGCGTCGCAACAAAGCTTTTCATTCATTCATTGTTCCCTAGGTGGTCCAGGATATGGTTGCTTGCATAACAGAAACGGCGCTTCGCATGTGTTATTATTTGGCTATGTTTTTGTAGAACGCTTTATTCTTCCAATAAGCTCTAACAGTGGTATTTATCATTTGAAGTATGGAACGATGCGTTTTCTTCATGCGCAGTAATTCGGTCGCGATCCTTGGTAATTTGCATTCATTTATCTACCTTAAGGCAAGCATCGACCATGGTATGGCACATATCATTACAGTCAGTCTTCTAATTTGTTACGAAGTGAACAACATGTAGATACATTGTATCATCCATATTCTGACGAATATGGTATGCCTTATTTGCGTCAACTAAAATACCCATCATCTTTTTACTAAACGATATGCACCCGATGAATAAGCCAAGTACGTCTTCAATACGTTCATATCAAATACCTGAACCACCACGTCATATGCAAATGCTGCATATTAGGAGTGTGGAAAATCATGCGAGAAGAAGAGAATCAATCGCAGGATACGATGAATGCTAGTGAATTTTGATATTGACAGGATCCGTGTGGTGATTGGACTCATTTGTCAATCATCAACAGACACAGGCGGGCGCGCATTAGCCTACTCCCCTATGATATACGGGAGGTTTAAAAGGGTTAGCCTAGGATATTATCTCTGGGCCATCAGGTTAGAATCATCGTATGGTGTATCATAATATGGATCTGCTGAAGCAATGCACACATGCCCACCAAAAAATAACATTTATGAATCGAAGATAAGTTCCACCTACTTTGTTGTTTATTTATTGCTAAAGACATGGATTTGTATATCCTATGGGGACTGCCAAAAATTTTTTCCCCATAAAGACATATATCAATTTAACAGTGAAACGAGCATTTTGAACTATCAATGTGACCCCTAATTGACTAGTTGGCGATATTGGAGCTGTTGTTCCGCCTCTTTGCCACCAGTATCGTGAATAATGTTTTATTATCGAGTCACTTGCAGGGCACGGGACAATGTTTTGGCGTATCTGCAGGAAAGAGCTCACCGCTAAGACAAAATATTTGATCGCGCAGACTGTTTATCTAAACTACTAAAAACACCATGAAATCTAATAGGTGCGGTATTTAAGCCGTTAATATAGAATGTTCATTTTGTGGTTGGCATTTTTGGTTTATATCATTTATTTACACTTTAACATTGAATGCGGTGAACCAGGCGCACATTCAATGCTATGGATTGATTGGCCCACGGGGTGTAGTCAAATATATCTGGGAAACTCGGTTCAGCACATTACTCAACTAAGAACGTGTAACCATGGCTTTAAATACCACTACAATATTGTTGGTTCACAATCAGACAATAACTAGTCCGTTGCATTGCTCTGAATATGCATAAGTCGCTCAATGTTTAAAAGGAGCTGGGTGCAAATGGATTGAAATGGTAATTCTGTCTCTCGCTCAGATGGGAATAATCTCAAAAATCCTCCATCAGTAACTGCCCAGTAAAATAGGAACCCGATTGCCTCGCTTCTGATTACCAATGCTGCTGGAATACCGACGTTTGAACCTTTTTTCAGTTGTATAGTTCTTTACATTGAAATATGCCAATTTCTCATACGACACTGTAGTGTTCTGGCTACTGCATTTAGCCAGTAACTTACCGATGAGTTCAATCAGTGCGATTCTCCCACAATGCACAGCGTATGCTCACTCTCACCTATTGATCACTAAGTACAATACAAGGCACCAATTTAAGAATAGGCATATGAAAGGATGCGTAACTAGACGCATGAATGGCACAATAGTACGGGCAATATGACGCCTAAATGCACCCATTGTGCGTTAGTGCCACGACCAAAAACGTCCACATTAATGCAAATATATCTGTTGTGGGGAGAGAGGCATTCATATCGACAGGGCCTTGTCGGAACCAAATAGAATTAGTTGGACGCAACGGTTATCCATCCCTGGCCAGAGCATGCAAGCTTTCAATTACCTGACATAATACTTAAAAAATTTCAGTCTCATAGTCGGAAGGCTGCTTAAAGAACAAACATACATTACTATACTTTTAAATTAATTCGATCAGCTGATTTGTCACTTCCAAACTACAGTTTTGTACTGTGCTGATGTGGTTATCATTAAGGCACGATTTATTGGCAGTAAATTAAGCACGACTAAATCTGCTACTATTTAATTACCCCTGCCATGATTACTTAATGGGCTTCACCATATTCAACATCCTCTTTTGATAACGCTCATTTGTTAATAGTTGAAATCCCTAGACAAACGAACATCACGCCACTTAATATAGACATATTGATTAGTTTGTTACTGTTTGTTGGGAATCTGCTCTGATAGTTATTAATGACGCATAACTCATACTAAGCAGCGTTCGAACGATTGATAAGCAACCATTTTTTGCACAACGAGATTGCACGGTACATTAACTGTACCACACATAGCAGAATTAGTGCATAACGAGGATCATGATTAAATTCATCCTCGTGTTCATTAAGCTACGGATGCATAGACTTGGCAAGGTGCAGATAGCATTCTTGGGTACTTCGCGCAATGATTTTGCACAGCAATATATGATCTCTGCCCAACAATTCAGAGTATCGTTGGAGCTTGAAGCGACGGGGCCATTTACATGTGGTCTTCCAACCGTTCAAATGGGGTTAATGTAACCATGCGTGACCGCTTCCTCCTGTTGTTTAAGGATTGAGTTGATGCTATTTGACGTTCCCTACTAAGCTGTCTGTGTTATCATTACCCATTGAACAATGACTGGCCCCACTCTGTCAGCAGCTTTGTATTACGCGATTTCTGAATATGCCAAATCAAATGTCTAAATAAAGCAATTCATCATCATTCATTTACGTATGAATAGTAATGTCATCTGAAAGGAAGGAACATTCTTAAAAAGAATGAGGAATTCGTGAGGCCGGTACAGCATGATTTGTTGAGAAGAAATGATTGTACCTGATGACGATTGATATGGCAATCGCCAAGAGGCACTTTTAATCACTAATGTTAAACGACACGAGTCATATTTAATGACAACACCATCAAAACGAAGTCATGAAGTAATAATAAATAATGTGCGATACGTTTATGTATGGATTATTATTATGTGCCTGTGAATTATGGTTAACCTTATCATAACTTGATTTCAAGCTGCGCACAACTACAACATTGGTCATGGCAGGTACCATGTCGTGAGGTAGTTCCTGATACATATATATATAGGGGCAGTGCTAGTAAGTACACTTTAACCGTGGCATGGAAGCATCTGTGATCCGACAATGCAGGTTAAATCTCATGATATTAAACTTAACCAGGTGACATGAGGTTCTTGGACACCTGTATATGGCGTATGTGGCGCAAATATATCACAGAGAGCATGCAATAGTGGTGCACAGATATACTGGTCAAATAACGCGACCGAATGTGCAACAATAAATATGATGTATCATTCACAGGAGCTAAGTCCCAGTCAAAGGATCACAAATGGTTACAGTCGTGTAAGATGTCGGGCAAGTACAATGCTTTTATTTATATGGTCTGTATTTGTCATAGCACGGTGCTTTGTATATCCTATCCATTCCATGCTCGACCAAGATGGGTAACCATCCTACAATACTCTGCCGTCCTTTGATCGTGTGTCCACAAGTTATCTCTCAATGAGTACAAAAAATTGCCAATTGACGTTGCGTCTGAAATACCATTCAAAACGCTGTACGGGTTATCGCAGTATTCAGACAGAAGGTTCGCTTCAGCTTGAAATAGTGCATAGCTCAAAGACAATTACGAGGTGTGCGGTTTTTGCGAAGTGGTGTAGATTGTCAAATGCTAACTGCTGACAAGGCTGCTATACATGTTCTGTGTGCGGTGCGAGAAGTTTTCTGAACCTATCTTCCAAAGAGAAGATCCCGACTGTATGATATTCACTTAATGCTTCTAGGAAGACGAGAACAAACTACATTGTTCTTGGATAGACCTCAAGTGCACTGGATTATCTCGGGCTCAATACATTCTCCGTATCAAGATCATTGATGCTTGTGTCTAAATATTGACGCACAAACAAATTCTGATCAATCATTAAATTTGATGCATCAGAGTTCCCATATGCGATCAACAGAATCGCTCGAAACCATGAACACTCCCATACACCCCCCCCACCCCCCTCTCACTACGGAGTTGACCTAGGCTATGCATACTGAAACCCTGAGGTTTGAGGAGTATAATGGCTGAAAACGTGGTAATATATTCAACATATTACGCAGTATGATGACGATACATGATATGTATATTGCACTCATAAAGTGTTCCCTTAAGACACTCCAAGTGCGAATGTATTTTACGCCTGACAGCCTCCTGCTTCGCGCATGCCTAGAATGTGGGAAGACTATTAGCAATGCCCTGCTAAATGACTGGTTTAGATTCATAACCTAGAACTTTCTTACCCTATCGTGCATGTTAAAGGGAATAATTGGTGTCTGGCAAGGCAGTATTTTCTGCACAAATTCCCTGCTTGATGTGGGTCTCCTTAGTGACGCATGATACGGCTACAGTGAATGTATATGCTAATTGATCTACCCATTGATCAAGCTTGATCATCGTACCTATACGTTAGTCGGTTGGTGGTGGCGTAGATGTATATAGCTACATCAACATTCATACAAATGTCCATGATAATGCATGAAACTGTCATTATTGCCACAGGGGTCTACCCGTTGGAAGGGTGTCAGCACTAAAGCACCTGTCGCTACGGATAGCAGATGACACCACTGCATAGAACTCTTTTAACCATGTCATTCTTTATTCTCACAACCAGACAAAAGTTGATCCTACAAATGCACCTCAAAAGCGGCATAAGTGTTTTCCCTGATGCATATGATACCAATACCTATATGGAAGAAGGCTCCATTGAAAATAATCGATACGATCAAAAACATTTTTGACAGGTTGAAATGCTTGAAAACTGATTTCGCAGCTGGAGTAGCTTATATAAAAAGGAACTGATCTGTTGGGAGAAATTGTCGAAATAGTTGTCCATTACTTAAAATGTAAACAACTACTTATTTTATACGCAAAATAGCGCGATTCATAAAGCACTCACATATGATATATCAACTATGCCAATGCAAATAAAAATACTCCTTCGTTTGAAGACTTATTACCAAAAGCTGCGCTTCTTTCATTTTGTTTTTCGACAAATCATTCTCACAATATCACGCTCAAGCAGTATCGTTAGGATCAATAACCCTAACTCTATCTATATATCGTGACAGCTTGTTTTACCTTCATAGTTTTGGTATTTGAAAGTAGATTTTTCAATATCTCATCACTGTAAGGATAACTTTCATATTGCAGCCCAAAACATGATATGTTGTTAGATTTTGATGATGATTGCATATGGATTTCCTGCAGACCGCCACATACGACCCAAACATTTAGACGACGATGAACAGACCGAATAAGCTGTCAACAAATAAACTATGATACTCAGTCAACCTAGCATTGTATGAGCAGTAGCAATATTCTGTGAAATATTTAACGATTCTCCCATGTTTTGTTAAAAAAACAGCTTAATATGTGTCCTAAATCGGTTTGTTTAGACATTGTTGCTGCATTTTGATGAAGCGAACATCTGTTGTGTTTCCCTTGCTTAATAGTATCGTACGTGGCAATGTAATTTGATGGATACCACTTACCGTAGTAGCAAAGTTACATGTTGTATAACTGATACAGTATTTATGTACGATTTACTGTGACTAGAGTGATGCATGTTTGCCGGGTTTATTTTGTAGTTATAGTGGCAGGGAAATTGAAGGCGCACAATACTGCTGCTGTTACTGTTTTTTATAGAATATTCTAAGGAAGACCAGGATATCAGAATCCACAACATGTACAGATCTGTCAATGAGCTACACATTGAGGGTGGGTCGCGTTTGGAGAAAATGTAGGATATGCGTTGCTGCTCTGGTAGCAATATTCAGTATTAAACCACATCTTTACCCTACACCGTCACAGCTACACAAGGAGAGCCGAGTTACATTCTATTGTCCGCAGTACATAATGGTGTACTTGTCAAAGACTCATTTAATGTATAATGTTGTGGTTTGTCGGATATTATCATTGAGAAATGCAAGTTTATTACGCTGGTTATTAAGTCTGTAGGATTATTAGCATAGTTCTGTCTATATCATGCATATTGGAGAATGACGCTTAAAAAAATATTAGGCGGTGCTTTGTACATTGATTCATTATGTTACAGGTATGATTACGCTATATCTGATGACAGTAAAACTAAAAACTTAAGGATAAAGCAAACGAACATTTATGATACGAGCATAATATATTATTTTTCCAGGTTCATAAAGCCGCTTCGTTGTGGTACAAAATTGACTGGTTGGATCGTGAATAGCAAGAAACATGCTTTAGACTAGTATATGTTTCTCTTTAAGAGCTTAGATCAAAGGAAATAAACAAATTGTACTTGGCAGCCAAATGCCAAGAAGATGAATATTTATATATGGAGCAATATTCTCGCATGCCTCAGTTAAGTGGTATATTTTTGCAACATACCAGGTGCTGTTTGTAAAGGGAACGCTTACCCCATTTGTTCGTTGCGGCTTGCAATATGCTATTTGAATAAGCATAGAAGAGCAAAGCGGTGGCTTTTGGGGTAAAATATATACCACCAATGTGGTTTTACGCAAACGTCTGCATGGATACTGTTCAGAATGTAGCGATGGAGGATATATCGGTACATAATTATAATGATTATGCACAAGTAATTTTAAAGATATAAGTGATAATGGACGTATTAGAGGAGCCTGCCAAAGTTACTTAACAATGACGTTCGGAAAGACGCTAAAATCTTTCTAATTCTATGCACATCAACAGTACTTAATTAGTCTCAGTTGTTAGTTTGTCATCCATATTCCACAGAATATTCGCCACAACGCACAGGGAATGATGACCAATGTCAATGACGCATTGATGCTTGATGTGATGTTACTGTTATGCTTGTTCTCAGACAATGAGTTTAGCGCTGTTCAATTCACAACAGCAGAGCCATTGAGTCGAAGCTGATTGCGTTTTGGTTATCGGGAGCTCAGATGGAAATTAAGAGCGCCCCTATTTTTTAGCTGTCGATTATGTTACTGTAGCTATTCAAAAACAGTCAAATTACTATGGTTGTTTACAGGTGAAAACATTCTCATCCCCAGCAGAAAAATTCCAGGCAGTTTCTACTGATATTGTAAATGAATATTACAATAACAATACAACCTTCAAACTGTGGATTGTACTACTGCCCAGAAATGTAAGAGTATGTTAGTACCACAGCGCAATAAGAAATGCTATAGCGGACACTTTCTCAGACGATTAATAATAATATTACATAGAAGGTTTGTAAATACTACTATATACAGGGAATATATGGAGATAAAAAAGATTGGAACTCCTAGTGATGCTCTTTTAATCGTTTTAATGAGTATTGGTACAGCGGCGCCGTAAACCAATCAAAGGACTATTTTTTTTTACAAAACACAAATAAAATCATTGTCGACCAGGTTATCGAAGAATCATGCAGTGTATATTCTGGTCATTAATTGAAGTGTAATGCGCATCACACGCTGGCTAGTCAACCCAATGAGTAACATGGCCCAGGCTTTTAAGAGGCCTCTGTGGATTGTGTTTAGGTAGCATTGTTTGTCGTCCCACTTAATAAGTATCGGATGAAATAGTGTTCGAAGGAACTTGTGCCGTCCTGTCCATATAAATGCTGCTTCTGTAGGTAATTTAATTGTTGGTCCCGTCCATCCTAATCCTTCATATACGCCATTATCATCATTAACAGTATTCGGTTGAATCGATAGTATGGTCATGTTCTTGTTTTTCTTTACCTCCAATAATATGCACAGTTCTGAATAGATTGCATTCTCCTGTTCACTGTTTTAATCTTTTGCACATCCAAACCGTATGAGTAAATGATCCTCTGAAGCCGTTTCGCATCTGCTGCGGATTCATCCAGCAACTGAATGCAACTGAATGCAACTGTAATTACCAGTATACACTTTCTCTCTGACGTTGCTACCTGTAAAGGACCCAAGATGTTTATACAAAGTATATCCATTGGTCCACCTACTTCAATATATCCTTATGGTGCATGTTGCTTTTTCAATGATGATCTGTCTGTATGTACTACTGTAGAGGCAAATATAAACAACCGCTAGACTAATCTCAAACTAATCTAGCATGTAGCGACCGTAATGGATCAATGTAATGAGCAAGGTCGAT
This sequence comes from Urechis unicinctus, assembly GCA_034190875.2. Classification (NCBI taxonomy): domain Eukaryota; kingdom Metazoa; phylum Annelida; class Polychaeta; order Xenopneusta; family Urechidae; genus Urechis; species Urechis unicinctus. Next base: position 63,192,425 of record CM067343.1, on the reverse strand, counting down.
GTACAATCGCATAATGGAACCACACTGTTAATGTGTCATACGTAAACAACACAGTGCAGCACGTTTTGTTCAAATCATTGAATCAGAACAATGCTATATTCATATACTACGGTTGAGGTGAAAAACACGAGGATGTACATTAGGCACTACTGTTGGAGCACAATACAGAATTGTGCGGTTCCATTAGGAAATATCATGGATGCTAAAAGAATATTTCATGTCATTTCATCAGAGCAACGACTCAGTGACTTGCACTTATCGTGTCCGTAAAAATGGATTCAGTATTTGTTCTAATGTAAGGGTCGAAATAGTCTTCAAATAGTCTTCTTTTTATAGGCTGAATGTGTAAGTATTGTGATCTACATGTCGTTCTCAGGTACTCATTAGTTCCTCAGTTTTCTTGTAACAGGACCGTGTATTGAGAAACAGATTCAACCTCATTGGTGTAGAAATTTCTAGATGTCCGGAATCAAGATATGCCGACCAAGGCTGCCAGGAACAGAAATGGTTTGGTGCGAAACTCGTCCTTGTGCTTATATGTGCCAAAGAATCACGTTTGGCAAGGGTTGATGACGTTAGCTCAGACAAGGGAAGCCAGCATAAATATTATCGTCATGTGGGCAGGTTAAGAAAAGTTGACAAATCAAGCGAGGAAAGATTGGCATTGTACTGATCATGTTGAGTCGGGCCAGTCTAATTGATTATGTCTTTAAAGAATGATTAAGGCAGGGGTGTTGGAAGAAGAAACAATACAACCATTGCTGTGGCTGCGCAACGGTTCATAGATGATCCGGCATCTTGGATAAAAACAAATATGCAAAACAATTCTTGCTGGTATCGTATTGTTCATTTGTGCAGGTGTTATTGTCTAGTAGATGAAATCTTAAGCACAGATTCATGTCAGCTATGCATATAATAGTTATGTAGAGCCAGTTGTAGTTACGTTTCCGTTGGGTGGCGGGGGTCGGGATTCTCTCCTGTATAAGGGATAGAAGCGAGCCTCCACATGGCAAAATATCTTACAGAACAACCACAAGTGAGTAAAGGGTCCCATCTATTTCGCAGTCTGGAAAATGATCCCATCTGTAAATTGAATCATATATATTAATAAACCTCAATGAAACACATTTCCTTCACGACTTTTCCGACAAGAGATTAGCGAGGCCGTATAATAATGAGCCGGTCAGAGGAAGACACTACTGGTTGTCCGCCTGTGAGTTTAATTCATTTGTCCCGTTGGACAAGTAAATTAAACTATAACCGGCTGACAACCAGCAGTGTCTTCTTCTGACAGGCTCATTTATATACTTGACCGTAAAACAAACCGACCTATTCGTTAACACTGGCGTTAAGAAAACAACACGTCTCTCTTCGTCCCATTACTACTTTTTACCCGCCCACTTACCCAATTGACCAAACCATCCATACAAATCATCACACAGGGGAGGAGGGGAGTGGTAATTACTTACAGGATCGACTTCATAAGCAATCTTATACGCATGACAGACACTAACAAAAATTTATGCAAAGTCTTATTCGTGAAATCATATTATAATTATATTGCATATTGTTTAGAATATTAAGTCGTTACTAACTTACATGCTTTGACTGGAAATTACTATTTACAACAATATATTAATGTAATAGATCTGTTATGATTAATATTGTCGGTTAGACAAGCTATATGTATCAAGTATTGCTTGTCAATGATGTTTGGGCTAAATATGCGCAGTAATGGAGACATTGCCGAGTACAACTAAGAACTCAGTTGAAACCATTATTGTGACTGTTCATTTTATCATGCTGCCACGTGCTGCTGGTGTAATAACACACCAAAAGTGATTGTATTGCATGTATATGATACAGATATGTATCGCTAAATGCTTCTGAAATGGTTTTAACTATTTATCTCAGTGTCTGCATATAATCTGTCGAAATGCATTTCATAACTGTCTGTTGAAGTACCTGAATTCATGGATGATAACCTACATAAATGCTTATATCAAACTGCAAATGATAGAACTAACAATGCGGTTAATGGCATAAAGCATGCTGAACATGTTTCTTAGAGCAGAATTTTTAAAATTATTCTAAAAATATCGACAACCTTAGGTCCTTATCATCGTCCATAATAGGTTTATCTGCATAACCATATATTCTGGGCACTAACGCCATGGGAAATCTACGGCACGGAATGTTATGGAATAATCAACTGAATAATGTTAATAATCAAATCAGCACTTCAAATAAGGAGTACTGTGGACATTTGTGCAATCGCCGAACAAACTAGAACAATGTGACCTATATGCAAAATTCTCCATCAAATAAATAACTAATGATTCATTAAATATATCAAGAAATCTTATCTTATAGTATAATGGATAGTTTATGTCTCGCGTCATTGCATTCACTAAAGTACACAGCGACAGCCAGCATACAGGGTTGTGATTTTAAAAAGTTAATTGCTAGACTATTTTGAAGGCACACGATTGCAATTGCTACTAAAGTTCAGTACGATATAAACTTTTATCATGTCCCAATAAAAATGTGTCCAAGGACGCATCCACCTTAGAAAGCATCGTCAAACGCAGGAAAAGTCACACTCACCCCCAAAAACGGAATATATTCGATGGATAGTTAAGGTGCATTACATCAATAATCATCATAATTCTGTTTTGAAAGGAATTCATCAACAGATTGTCGGGTTTTTTTAGTAATCGTTTAATCCAGACCAATCGGTGATCCCAGCAATTTTTTATGCCCTTATAAAGCCCGATTTCTTAATTGGCCCACGTGATTTACCAACAAAATGTGGCCCATGATAGATGCTGGAAAACATCTGAAGCTGAAAGGGCAAAATTTGAGCTATAATGTCATTGAGTTGATAATCTTTGTGAACTAACATTTCACGTCATGATCATCAGCTGTTCTTTAACATTTGCTTTGCCAGTTACCTATGCTTGCACCATTTACCGATGCGATACAGAAGTGCATGGTTCATTCAAAATTCATAAATTGCAGATAACGGGTCGAAGCATATCCCTAATGTTGGCAATTTGCACCCAAACAGCAGTGACAAAACTCCCGTTCACAGTAAAGTGTGCTCTTTATGACTTCCTCCAGAACTTGCAATTGTAAATATTTGGCACTATCTGCACTCGCGTGGCACTGATTCATTATTGCCTATCAAAAGCTTCCATGAACATGCAAATGTAAACAGATTCACGGGCAAAGCCTAGAGTGTCTTAATACCGTACAAATATTATCCACTAGGCCTTGTTAAACAGAACAACACCCGTAACTGTGCCAGGTTAGGCGCATTTGAGCACAATCGATTCATTGGGAAAATGATGGAAATGTGATACCGGCTTATCATATAATAAATACATGCGCGGACCAGTTAGGTAAACACCAATCGGTAATCGGTAGTTTTTAATCTATAAATATCAGTTGTAGAACAGGCAAAACAAGCACATAAAGCAATAATGTTTGAGCTATCAATCAAGTTGCTGTTGTAAACCTGTCAGAATTGTTACTTTGCTGGACGAACTAACATTGTTAAGTGAGCTATTTATCCTTCACTAAGTTTCTTAGTAAATAGTGAGTCATGAACCGCAGAGGCAATCATTCACTGATTTTCGAAAATGAACTGGGAATAAGCAGGGTAAGCAAGTTGGCGGACGGTGAACATTGTGTCCTTATGGTGTATCACGTGGTTACGGTATTTTGATAATCAGGTGGTCATTTGTTCATGATGCATATTTTCCATTCCTAAACTCTAACATGCGATCATTTAACGATATTCTATTTATACTTTATCCTTAACCATTCTAATTTATTGTGATATTCTTTAGATTCTTGGCTACGTGCATGTATTCATGTTTCAATGAGACAATAATCTAAACATCTATAATTTAAACATTGATATCAACTCAACATCTGCTGCTCCGAATTCGCACAAATAATGTATCGAGATGAAGATGCTTTTTCAACTTAAGTAATATGATAATCATGAAGTTGACCAAGACAAGGTACGGCTTTATAGTGCGGCCAAAAAGCAACATTCGCATTTATCATCGTGTCATGTATAGCTCTCAGATGCCTGTAGCCTAATAGCCCCAAGCACTCACGTTTTTAGCATGTGTAAATATTTCACATACCATGTCAAAAAAAATACCTACTTCATGAGCGCGAATGATTTCTAGTAATGAGTCTATGCCAATATTAACTGATAGTTAAAACATGCTGAATGAAACATAGCTCCATTTAGATCAGATGCTTACTTTGAGAAAAACGATTTTCAGATGGTTCACGAATCAGCATTATTGGTCGTTATGACTATACCAATAACTGCTTTCAACTATTGCTGCTGAAACATTGCATATACCAACTGTAACATGAATTGTCCATATCCACGCAAAAGATTTATTTTTGTAGAAGTATGACGCATGTTACGGCAATTGTCATTCATATGGAGCGCTGACTTATGCACAAAGGAATAACAAATATGGTATTAAATTCATAGGGCTGCCGTTTTGCAATTCACTATTAGTAAGACATGTAACTGAATGCAAACGCAAGTTCACAACAGATCAAGTGCATGAATAAGGCTTGTGATTGCGCAAATGCAGTCCATATCAAAATATCAAAAAGTTATACATTAAAGGCCAATACTAGACCATTTTTGCATCATCACATTAATTATGCAACAATGTTAGGACACTTAGCCTAATTTACCAACCACCTCGCTAGCGCACTACTCATGACCACTCAACCCGAAGCACTCAAAGCCCATATCAATGACCAACGCATGATGCACGAGGATGGTATATACTGGCGCAGCGCAATAGCTCTACCAATTCGCATATCTGCAGCAAACCATTGGTAGTTGGAAAGCAACTCGATTCAGTCCGCACCACTTCCGCTTAACTTAAAAAATACACGGGTACTCACCACAATGTATGAAAACGAAAGTGAGGTTGAACCCCAAAACTATATCGATAAATTAATAGCATTTGTATGTCTCAACTACCGAGGTAAATATTGCAACATCTGTGTAGAACACAAACGCCAGAATCGTTAGTGATCCCATTACTAAAGCCTCGCAAACAGCAGACATTTGTATTTAAGAGTAAAGAGTATACTATGTTACCAAACACCAGACCTGCAATAGTGAATGAATCTATCAGGCAATATAACTGTTGATTCGTCCCGCGCGGCACCAGGACTCCGCGACCTTTCCCATTCATCCCATTTCGCTTCCCGAAGTGCGATCGTACATTCCCATCATATGCCTTTACAAAACTACGTTAGAGTCGATGAATGGTAGCATCAGATGAATGGATGGCTTCCATTACCCCAGTCATGGCGGATTTCGTTCATAGCATACGCAACGTGTTAATGCATCCAGTGGACGGTCTATATTGAAGTGGAGGTAATGGCTAACAGTGGCAGTAGATTTCTTCGGAATTACCCCCTGCGTACGAATGTCAAGGCTTCAGAAACGTGAAAGTATAGTTATTTCTCATCGTGTAGTTATGCTTATTTTATAACAAGCCATCAATGTACATATGTTTATTATTAAGCTTAAGTGTAAGAGACGCCATACAGTGTATTATGTATCCCACGATGTAATATCGCTTCCAGCAGCAGTCAATGGAGACGTAAATGGGCAACAAACAGTAATCAATACAAAATATCATCGATCACTCTATCCTCATGCGCGCAAATGCACTTCGAAATGAAATCTGAATATCGTAAGTCCTGCGCAGGTTAATGCCAAATGAATATTTGGCATAGTTGCATAGCATTCCTTCCGAAGTGTTCAGTATTCACTAAAATACTTGGCACTGTATGGCATCATTGTGTCAATGAACCGCGTAACAATATAGAATGGGTTGGTATGCCAACCCACAACGACCAGATGACTGACCTTCCTTTGAAATATACTTCTATTAGCAATATTAAAAAAGTTAATAACTTCGTTGGGTAGAGGTTTGCTCGCATCAAACATTCAGACAGTGGTCATATCACACAGGCCAGGAGGCTTAAGTTTTTAAGGCAGCAGCTTAAGACCCCTCCGTCTGCCTTTATACAGTTTACGAAGTATGTTGGAAATACTGCACAAACATGGGTGAAGAAGAATCAATCGAAGAACATGATGAATATTATCGCTGTTTGATAAATAACACCGTGCCGACATTTAGCTCCAGGTGTTTAAGTTAAAGAATCCTATTTAGATGCCTAAAACAGTCAATACCGTCTGAACCCACGATCTATGGATGTCTGACAGCTTGACGAGGGTTATGTCCAGTCTGCAGTGTGGTCCGGGCCATCTGATAGTGTTCTTGTTATAATTGTGAATTGATACGAAGCATAAATAAATAAAAGCTTATCAAATGCCGCATTTTCTGAATATCCCAGCAGCTTGCCGCAACTTATCCAGACTGCTGAGTAGCTATAATAAATGGCCAAGAATTGTTCCGTGAAGCATGTTGGGCGCGGTTACTCGGTGTAAATCGTGATCCATGCCCAAATCCCTCCCGTGACTCCACCAAACCTTTACGCCCACTCACCCTATGTTTCGGACAATACTGTGTCGAATGCATGGTAATCAAATGTTATTGGCCATGCAGACGATGGTCTTGCCACTGTTAAGCACATCACCGATCTTTTCGTGACCCAAAATGATTCCCGTCGTTAATCAAATGGTTTTCTTCTACGTTAATTGCATTGCCGTCATCCACACAGTTCCAATCTTGGCCTCGAAGGCGCCGAATTTTTTACTTATGTAAGGTTATTAGCTCACTGAATGACGGGAATGTTAACATTATCACGTTAAATCTGCATTGACATCACAAATGTGCTAAGTACATGCTGAATCATTTTCGATATTCACAGGCAGATAACACTTTATTCTGGCTTTTGTTAATCACCATTACGACACAGCAGCGTCATTGTTCACTCCTACCCTCATCCCTATCAGTCTGCCAATTGCAAGCCCACGTATTGAACGTTGCATTTGTCTTACGCATAGTTGTTGTTTATAAAGCTCGTTTGGTGTTGTTCGTTCAGCAGAGGCACAAGTAGGTTTAAGGTGGGCAAACCTGCAAGATGATCTCGATTATCATCCCAATTTTTTTGTGGTTTCGTATGTCCAAGCACACTTCTCACATCAGACAGCCATCAATCACGAAGACAACTAACACAATCACCATGTAGATGAGGCGTGGTACTCAATCACTGAAGCATACTAGCACTCTCATCCAGCGATGCAATCCATTCAATTACTTCACTGTAATAGAGGTTTCACCTGAGATTGGACTTAGATTTAATGGAATTAATCATCCTGAGCCCTCAAAACGGACATTTATTGTCTTTGTGGCGGTGTACTCTACGCATTCTCAGACTGTTTACAAGATTAATCCTTCATATTACACCCTTGAACAAACTGCTGCCTGCCTATTTGCAACCAGCTCTCTGTGTTGTTTGCCATATGAAGAGGACATAAGCTGGAGAGCTTTACACGTGTTTACCCAAATGGGAATGATAACTTCCGTTTGCTAAGCATCGTTATGCAAGTCATTACTTGCTATTGCTGCTGGGTTGACATATGCATAAGGTTTCAGTCAATTACGAAAGGCAGCAAATCAATTCCGTCTTACCATTACTATAAGCACACCATACTAAAACCTAACTTAAAACATAACATGCATATGCGAAGTTAGTTAGCGTTGTCGACATAGTGACTCAAACTTTGCAGCCGCTTTTATCGCTGCTGCATTGTGGAAGTAAAGCATCACTACAAATACACAATGAAAGGTGAATACTTAAGTCAAAGTGAGCACATTCCTTTCCCTGCTCAATTTTTTCGGTTCACGTGAAGCAGAAGATGTACATGACAGGCTAAAGCCAACAGTGCAGCTACGACCGCCCACGTGGCTTAACTACACCTTTTTCTCATGTTCCATGACTGCACTCATTTCAACAAAGATGCTATTGCCTACTGATTCAGATCTTTATTATAAAATTATGAGTTTGCAATCTATTTGCTTTGAGCCTTACATGCGTCACACAAGGGTTTTATGACTTGCGCATTATGAATTCGAGAACGTCGGCATTCAGGTTAAGATTGATGCACCTATTAAGTGGATAAGTGTTCGTTTTCGTTTTTGTATACCTCTCTGTTTGTAATGGTGTTACAGCGTGTTAACAAAATGCATCGCAGTTGCCTATTTGAACTGACACGATTTAAAGTTATATCACGGAAACCAATCATTTATGCGTTCTCGCCACCAAGAGGCATTTTGAAATTTGGAATCCAGTGATACAAAGTAGTATGCGTCTGACCCTCGATACAATTACAAAGTACTATTAGCTACTTCGCCTTCAGATTTAGTAATCTATGGTCATGTTTGGTTGCAAAATCGATTGTCGCCATTTCTTACTCTGTCTAATGCATGTTCGATTGAATCAACGGGTTTTACTGCCTACTAGATATTGTTGTGTCCATTGAAAAACTTCGACAATCAGCTATCCCAGGTTACGTACAAATGAGAAAAAATGAGTCTCTACAAATGCTGAATAATATTATTCAGATTTGTTAAAAATCGCTTCATTGCAGCCAATCTTACGCAACTCTTCCCATAACATGGGGATTCTTGCCATTATCAGCAAATCGGCTTGTAGTCGTATTTGGTCTATGATGAGAAATACTTGAACCAGAGTATCACCCGTATTTTCCCCTTCGACAAAGGTCGTCTAAACTGTTTCAGATAGTCTATCATTTAGGACATGTAACACGAGATTGCTATTGTGCCTGACCTCAGCATGAATTCTCTCGATGATGATAATATGTGGAATTTACGCAGAACAACGGCAGAATAAATCGACCGCATTGATTAAGTTCACGGCAAAGAGATGTACTGAAACTTACGACCTCTCCGATAATGGCTGACATGCAGTGCACACTGCAGCACAATAAGCATTACCAATAGTAAATGCTCGCTTGTATAGTTGAATTCATTGTTATGGTTGCTATGACACAGATATAACAGTGGGTTCGAGACATATTTACCTGGAATGTATTATGTATCCTATTGAAAATAATAATGCTCTGGGTTATATATCACAAGCGGAAAATCGAGGTATGCTTTACCTAATCGTTACATTTGCCTTAATGATTATCCCATAATTTGTCTGAACAGCAAATTAATGTGAGACCAAACTCTGTTTGTTCAGACATTGATGTTTCACTTAGAGGAAGCAATCAGCTGCTGCACGTTTCCACACGTGCCAGAGTAATTTGATGAGCAGCGTTTCCGGTCTACAGTCTTGTAGTACTATTTATAACGACATGATTTATGAAAGTACGATTCCGCGTTTGTGTTGCAATGGACCGTAAGCATTCCATTAAACAGTAAGTACAGCAGTTAAATGTTTTGCACAAAACGCTGGTCGGGTATAGGGTTTCGTTAATTTTTAAAAAAAACCGGCTGGAATTATGGTGAAGCTGAGGATTTCAGAATCCACAACATGTACGGATCCCCTTAACGAGTTGAACATATATTAGAGAAGGCAGGTTGAGTAGTTATATGTAATATGTTGTGCACTAATTAGTACACCGTACCCCTACTACCTCACACACAGCTAACTGTATAACCATCAAGGCTAGGTAAATCGAGTTACATAACATCATCGGGTTTTAATCAGGCAGAGTTGGCCAACGGGCTTGATACGGTCTAAATAGTATGTGGGAAATATTACGATAAAACCATCAAGAAATGCAAGGTGTTCGACAAGACTGTGCATTGAGCAATATCACACTCATTTAGACATAAAGGCAATACTATTCATTTGGACATAAAGGCCTGGTAGTCGGGGCCATTTATTCTCGTCATTTGCAGTCAAAGGAATTGATATTTCCTGCGCACAATATTTGGAGGTTCCAGAGACCACAAATTGATATTTGTTTTGCACATAGAGGATACCTAGATGTACGTTGAATGAGAGTGCTGACAATTTTTTTATGGAAGTAGTTTTTAAGTACAGCACGTGGCAGTTCTCCAGATTTCAAGACAGGCTACAGAAGGAAGCAATTTGTATAACTTGCAACAAGACCGACGGAAATAAAATATCCCAGGCGTAGATTACAACTGGCCATTGATGAACAGATGTTTATGATAAAGGCTACGAGCAAGAAGTGTCAAGCAGTGATTTTTGTAGCCAACTGCGTGAGATCCGTTACTATAGAAACAAATGAACTTCATTACTAGTGTTCAAATTATCAAGGATTGCGCGAACTCTGAAATCATCTACTAAATCTTGCAAATTGCCAATCTGCCCCACCTGATTGAGTAGTTGTATAGACCATAAATGTATATGACAACTGCTTTTCGACTACTGAGGACCACACTTACCGGTATGTAGTATGCACCGCGAAATGATATCTGATCAGCAGAACCCCTGCTTAGTAAGAACATCATCCTTGATCCTTGAAGGTTTATTGAGCTATTTCAAATGTCGATAAAACTACAATATGGCTTAGCAATAATGTCAAGTAATCAGTCAAGTATTGTGTGCTGTCTTATAGCTACCGATAAAACTGTGTGGCATTTTTATGGGTAGTTTGTAAAGCTGCGACGACCTCTTACTGGTACTTCAGCAGCGCTCAATGTCACAGATGGCTGAACATCACTTGATTTATTGCTTCGCTATATGACCTAGAACAATGTAAGGAGATGATAAATAGTTTATTGTTGGGTGTAAATTTGACAATGGCTACAACAGCATATATACTTCTTTCCCTAAACATTCGCCGATTATCATCGTTATGGTACATGGAGAAATGATACAGCATTGTTGAAACACGAAATGCGATGTATGATCACACATCCTAGTACGCGATCGCTGTCCGAAATTTAAGCATACCATATGCTACAGTAGGACAGAGTGCACCAATTTGGGCATCATTAACGATGCTGGAATTTGTTATATAATCTAACATAAATTGAAAGCCCGAATATCATTGATTGATTCGAACGAAATACAAAGCAACTCTATCTAATGTCGTAATGGTATGTAAATGAACGTTTAATCGGCCCTCCGCGGACAACATGTAATGTATATATATAATGCATGTCTCGGTGTCTTCCACAATAGCAACTACACAATCGCAAGGGGTAATCTGCGTTTGTCGTTGCTTATCATTAACAAACTTCGACTTCCTAAGGTGCAACAAAATTGATAGAACTTATTTACTGTGAATGATCGTATTCATATCTTTGAACCCGGAAACACACATGGTCAAGAACGCATTCTATGGCGAAAAGGCATAAACGTCGATAAATGGCAGTATTCTATACCTTCACTGTGCCGAGTTGTGCTTGCAATGTTAGAAGCCATCGCAAACCTTGCACGGATCGAAACAGTCGGACTCATCTATTGATGTTGTGTTAATGGGTTTTCTATATGGCGATAGTAGGGTAAGATAAATGGTGGCAACGTGTAGATAAAATAGATTCAACGCGCAACCGTAGCCGTAGGCATTAATCAATATGCTTTTGTAACCCAGTCAGAAAAGTTTCTTTCCTCCATGTTCAAGCTTACAGGGAAGATAAGTGCAACCATTTTTCATTGTTTGGCTGCCACCATTTAGACGCAATCCTCAATTTGGAAATGTTTTCTTTTTAATGTAATGCAAAGACCTAAAAGCCTGGTCAATATGGGCATTTACTATTGTCTGGGATCTACCATTCAGACTCATTCAATAGCTATAGAATGGTTTCAATTCTAAGTGATACTGAAAGGCCCCAATTATCGTTATTTGTTATTACGAGCTCAATTTCTATTCTGTTTCGTCTTCTAAGACGTTGCTCAATATTATATAAATGATACAGGCTTTTTAGTGACAACCTAGCGGTAATAGTCTGTGTTATGAAAACAGGTATGGATCGCATTACATATGTATATTCTATGTAACTAGTTTTGTATACAATACCCCAAGAACTAATGAAACATGCGATCATGTATGTGGAAAGACAATTTTGCCCTGAATACGAACAGCACAAACTTTGGCAGATGTAACAAGATCGTTGAATTGTTAAATATGCTTGTCGATTCTTCTGAAAACATTGACATGTTTCAAAGGCTAAGCAGTTTATGCTTCATCTGATTCTAAACAGCAGGTATAAATGAACCAGCAGTAGATACTGGTACCTTGGCTGGTGTCTTAACCAGCGTACCAAGAGTACCAGGCATTCAACGTCAAAACAAAGCTGTTCATTCGTTCACTGTGGCTTTGGTGATGAAGATGCCGGATGTTTGCAAAGCATTACCATCACGTATGGTTGCTAGTTTATGTATCATATTATATAAACATCCATGTTTTCCAACAAGCGCTGACAGTGAAGGATATATTTCATTCAAGGAAGGGTTAAGCAGAGTGCTTTCCGAATGCTAAACTGTTTGGTCGCCTTCTTTGGAAGTTGTGAAGATATTTATCTCCCATATGTGAAGATATTTATCTACCATATGGCAAGCAATTGTTTACCTTACCAATGCGTTTAAAATAAATGTGGTTTCTGTCAGACTAGTATAAGCAGCTACATACCTCTCTCTCATTGCCTCTATAAAAACTACGACGTAATATGCTGGTGTTGATTTATGTTATGCGTGTAACCCAACCATGCTTAAAGAAGGTACAACCATAGGGCAAGGCCAATACTAATAGCTGTGGTAATGTTCATTATTCAGGACCAGGATTCGTTAAGCAAATCAAGCCACACTTCTTCAGCCCAAGAAAACGACATTAGTAAATGCTCTGTATAGAAAATAATACCTTGCTGTTCAATGGCACTAATTATTATAGTTGAAAAATCCTGCATAAATAACTGGAAGACAAAGTCGGCCTCATTTGTCAGCTCTTTTAACAAGGTCGCCATGTTTGGATGTCTGACAGCATGACAAGCGTTATTTCTTAACTTCTCGGCGTCCCATGCCTTTATATTATGTACTTTCTCAAATATATGAGACATCATCCAAGATTGCACTGGCAGCAATGTGTTATTATCAGGATCCTCGTGGTGTTTGGGCAGATCTGTTTCGGTCTCAATCTCATGAATTTGGTAAGGGCAATACAGCATGCCCATCGTGGAACTGATTTTTAAATGTGAAATGTCCTTAAGACTACGAAAAACAATGTATTTATAACGACATGTCATTCTGATGCCTTTTGAACCAACAAGATAAAATGTACCGGACTGTGGTTTAAATTAAATTAAGTTTATTTATTTTGCATTCATGAACCTCGTCGTTTGAATGTTGTCAATGGTTTACTGAATCAAGTATTTTAGATTTGGTCTGAATAGCACAATAATCACAACAAAGTGACCCGACACAACATCTAAGTCGGTTGTCTTCCACAAGCCCAAAGGCCATGACGCCTGTACAGATTCGAGAGATCACCTTGAAATCCCAGTGCCAGTGTAGGGCAGCACGTAGACCTGGACCCAGAGGTTAAATACCCGCACAGCTGGGCTGGGTAAATCCAGTAATTTTGCATCCAGCATTGCGATAGAATCTACGCGCTTGTGAGTGTATCATAAACTTGTGCGAGACTTACAATTCTTCAAAGGGAATAGACTGTGCCAATGAAAAATATTTCCAACAGCACCGCTGGAGTTCTATGCGCAGGCCTATAATCAATCACTTGAACTGTGGGTTGGGGCAACGATGGAACAGTCCATCATGTGTTTGACGGCACAAAGCAGTGAAACTCTCGGATTATAAACCGACTTCGGCAGTTTTGACTGCAGATCACAAGTTTTGGTCTTAGCTTAGATATAGATGCTGCAAATGCAAATGTTTCATATGATGGCATAATATGGGTAGCCAAACGATGGATTCTAAGAATAGCACAGGCGATCGGCCCATCAACTTGTTGACGTTGTAGGCTTGAGCGTAGCTGGATCGGCGATAAAACAACTTCAAACATTCCCAATCGTGTCTACAAGTTCAGTGTCGGGATAATAATGGTGGCCAATTGAACAACCATGACCTTTCTGTTAGTTTGGTCATTGAGTTTATAGAGAGAACAGTACCAACTATGTCAGTAACAACAATTGGTCATAAACAGGCCAGCATCCAATCAGACTTCTCAAACTATGCGAAAAAGACCTGTACATTTTCCAAAAACAGACATAGATGTTGTTAAGTTTGTGATAGCATGACTGATGAGCTCAATATGGAATGCAGTATGATTACGTGAGTATTGGATCCTGTTGGGCGTCCAAATGTTGTCAAAAAGGCTTGCAGGGAAAACCCGATAACGTAAATAGACTGATTTCCATTACTCTGCTTTATACTTGGCGGTTTAGATATGAATACCCCAACAGCACCTAGTAATAACCCTGTGTGGTCCTCCACTTTCTTAAATGTCGCCTGGGCTGACTTTACGAGAACAGCTTTACCTTGAGAAATAAATAAATATCCCACAGCGTGCAAGGATTTTAGTAGGCAGTGCCTCCAAAGGGCAAGTAGATGCTGTTCTAGTTACTGTTGAAGTTTGTCCTAGAGGAGAAGGATCGTTGAAATAGCCAAAAGTTGCCATGCCAATGTCACTCTTATAGACATAAATGGGACAGCTTTTTGGGAATTACTGGAAATATATTAGCCGAGGTTTGGTTGGTCGTTCAGAGTAAAATAATTATGACAGCCGGCATAGAGGGAGACTGTGCTTTGTCAGCAAGATAGCATGCCCAATTGCTAGTATGAAGTCTACTTAAGTAATTGTAAACATACGACAATTTTGTAACCTGCGTTCTATTGACAATTCGTACTACCCGAGAAAAGCATACCAAAACATTTGTGTTTACAAGATTTTCCAGTCATACAAATCTGTGAGTTCGACCATTCTTCCATCATGTGCCTGCATTACAAATGGTGGTATCGATGGCTTCCAATAACCCTGGCGTTTGTGATATCGTTTATAGCAGTTGAATGCCTCTAAATGGGTTATTGGTAGAGTACAGAAGGTTTTGTCTGACAGCGGCGACAGAGGTGAATGCAGTCATGGGGAAGAAAGTTCAGACAATCATGGGCATGTTCACATTAGACTCTACGCTACATTTCTAACATATCAGGTGATTGTCTAGCAATGTATGCCGCAATGAACCACATGATTGCGAAACCATAATCGCAACGGCCAATGTGTGTGATCCACTTATTATCCTTCACTAAATGCAACTTCTCGGGGTGCAGCCAGATTTGATCGATACTATCTATTGTCAGTAAATGTTTAATGTTAAGCAGGTATGCTCGCGCTCATACAGTCATTAACCCTTTCATTTAGGAAATGCATATACTTTACTAAATTAAAATATTCAATACCTTCGCCGTGTCAAGTGTTACTGGCATACACTGGCATACCACTGCAAACCTTAGGCATTGGCATTACGAAATAATACAATCATCACATTTATTAATGTCGTCTGAGTGGGTTTTGTTTGTATATGGCGAGAATTGTGTTTGACTAATGGTTGCAATGTGTAGATAGGTCGATGTACTGCTAAGCCGTATGGAAGGCATCAATCAATTTGCAATTGTGACATAAACATAACTGTTGCCTCGCTAAATGTACAAGCCAGGTAAGTGTGGTAATTATCATCGTTTTGTTTCAGCTATTAAAACACATTATATTGTATGCAAATGTTTCTTTTCAATATAGTGCAAAGGCCTAAAAGTTAAGTGAGGTCATGTACCATCAACTGAGAAGCACAATTTTGACACAATCCGTAGTTTTCGAATGTGATACATTGTTTGTGATGCTGGTTGGGTCTAACTATTGCCATTTAGTATTATGAGATAAATCTATGTTTCTTATTCGTCTACCGTAACGTTCCTTAAGTAAATTCTCTAAACATGATACATTATATAAATGCTGCAGAATGGATTGATTACGTATATAATTCAAGCAATCATCAACCGCACATGGTCAGCGACTGGGCAAAGCGGTGTTAAGCTGGTACTCCTGTCATGCATTCATCTACAAAATGAGGGCATCCGGAGCTTTATGGAATATATGTTATAAGTATCGGAAACGTGCTTATGCAAATACTTTCGTAATAAGCAAGCAGATAATGATAACCACAGCAAATGAAACCATCAGACGAGACAGCCTGTTATTGTTCAGCGCATTCATAATCGTAAAAGAAGTCATTGACACGATTTCACAACATCAGCACGGACAAATCAATTTGGTCCATATATTCTTTCTCAGTCGCTGCTACATTCAGCACGGTATTGTTTTTGTGTTGCTGTTGCTGTGCGATCATATCAACAAATTGTGCTAATGACTGGCTGATAGGTCATTGTTATTGGAATGATGAATCAGCTAAAAGCTATGATCTTAGGCATCAATCTTGAACAACTACAAACTGCATCCATGGCGCATGCTATGTGGGTTCAACAAAATGGGCATTGTCACCTGATTTTCACTCGAAGCACAGGCTGCCAAGAGTCTGACATCACTACTACTGGGATATAGTCTGACATTTTGCATCCACTAACGCCTGATAACGTTATCAGGAGAATAAATGCTAAGTGACAAGTATCTAACACTTGATACACTTATATTGAAATATCAGCCACCTCAGCCACCAGATATGATGTTTCCATGGTCATCCTGATTTTGAAACACTACAATCCCGGAATTTTACCCTCATGGCTTTCCCCTAACGGGAAGTACAGTTAGGTAAATGCTGATGCGTCTGCAAATAGTTCACAAAAGTATCGCTATTTTGGATCATTAAACAGGATTAATATCTGTGAGGATAAATAGCCCCAACTCTTTCTGTATCCTGAAAGATAGATGTTTTAGATGCCTAAAATTACTTAAAGTTAGACTATTATAGCTTATTTAAATACATGCGAAAACTAGTTTGGTATGCATCAGTCGGCAGTTTGAAATAAGCCGTCGTATGTCTTGATAAGGGACCCACTTACAGTCTTTGATCAGTTCTTGGACACCCTGCAAGGAAAGTCTTGAGAATTATCCTACGTAATTGAGTTGATTGGCAATGTTTGCTACTTGGAAGCACACAGCGAAGCTATGAATCGTATTTGAGGAGCTTTCAATTCCACATATGACTGACCTTCCTTGGATATATTGGTTTGGTTAGCAATGTTTAAACGTTTAATCAAGCTTTTCACCAACATTACATGATGTATTTGTCTGGCAAAATATATCCCATTTGAGCTTTGTTAGATAACGACTCTAGAGACGGAGCAGACAGCTGTGGAGAAGATATCAATCCATTTGCTTTTGTAACACTTTTAGAATTGTCGACACACTTGATGGGCAGACCTACAAGCCTGGTAAGTGCAGTCATGTACCATTGTCTGCTTAATACCATTTCGCCAGAATTGTTTTAAAATGATTTCTTTGTAATTGGTGCCAGGGTTCACAATTTATTAACACGAGATAACTTACTTACTAGCTTCAGGAACGCTGCATATAATTGTTTAATACAGCGAGCGATTGCGATTGTAGAGAATAATACAGCTGTTGCGTGTGCTCCATTGTGTAGGAAAAATAAAACCAAGAGGATATTTTTCACTTATCTACTTTAAAATGCACATTTAAATATGTTGCGGTTGATCACTGGATATCGGAGAAAAATGCCACTTATGATGTCTGAGTAGACGTCCATATAGATTTGAGGTTTTTGTAACCTGATTTTCTGGCGGAACCTTTCGTCTTTGAGAGTCGGTGCAATCATATGAATGTCTTCATCAGCCATGATAAAAGATAATAAATCTAGTGGGATGACAATGGATATGATTGCGATGGGGATAATCACTTTGGCCAAGAAGCAAATATTCATATATTTTGTATTAGTGAAACCCACAAGGAAATTGTAGGGTTCACTGCAGTCAACAAATATACGAAACAATGATTAGTTTGTAAGAATTGATAACTAGTGTTCTGATTTGTGTTTAAAAATGGTTGGAAGCGTATGGGTTTATTGAAGAAAATTTTGAGTATATTCCTATGTACTAGGTAAATACCAACTGATGGGTAGTGGTTCTTGATTGAAAACAGAAAACACTTTACTAGATCGTATCAGATGAAAGCAAAGGTACATGCAAATTGTATACATGGCAAATCTCTACCTATGAGGTATAACCGGAAATGTGGTACAAACATAAAAGAAATTTGATAAACCTGTCGTTTATCCACTTAGGTAATGCAATGGCCTTGTCATATTTTCACCATCTATATCCAATATCATGGACATGTAGTATACGCTATGAACAACAGGCTTCGGTAAACATCAATCAGCTTACTATTGCTTACGTCCCTATTGATTGGAGACGCAACCTTACACCGTAACAATGTGCTCCCTTAAACCATGCACAACAGCAGTAAGCATATGTTAAGATTGAAATCGTTATATGATCATTTTTTTTTTACCAGAAGCTTGGTTTTGTTGATCGTTAATGTTTATTTAGCTGGTCTATCATAGCAAACCCGACGGCAAAGTATGTGACCATAAAGCAATCACATTGTAGCGAGTGTCTTAAACCAAGCACTAAGTGTATCAGGCGTATCTAAGCGCAAGCATATTAACACCGTATTACCTCAGCGTCGAAACAAAGCTTTTAATTCATTCATTGTTCCCTCTGTGGTCGAGGATATGGTTGCTTGTATAACAGAAACGGCGCTTCGCAGGTGTTGTTATTTGTCTATGTTTTTGCAGAACGCTTTACTCTTACAACAAGCTCTAACAGTGCACAATGGTATTTATCAATTGAAGGATGGAACGATGAGTTTTCTTCATGCGCAGTAATTTGGTCACGGTTTATGGTGATTTGCATTTCGGAAACGCACACAGACCACAAAGAACATTGCAAGCTGCAACTATGACTTGTAAAGTTGATCCTTTGGCGGTTGTAATTAACTCGTCGCTGAATGCCAGCTCGCATTATGAGCCTCTAATAAACATCATTAACTGGGCAAGCGAGGATGTGTATAATAATTTACAATCGATTGTACTCATGCTAATGTCGTTGGATATTAACACCAATTTAGAAAAAGCATTCAGCGTTAGCCGTTTCTGTCATGACCCTATTAAGTGATAATAGATGGTTCAGAAATCGACTGAATACAGCACTGGATAATGTTACAAAACGTTAATTGTGTAATTATTTGTTTTTGCCTAGTCTATGCAGTTTAACCGTCCGGGTACCTAACTTCCTCCATTTGCAACGAAACTTCTAGACATAAAGAAATAATTGCATTAGCAAAATACAGTGCGTATATTATCTCGAAATATAAGCCAGCATCAATTGCTTGCAAACGAGAAACGCAGTAGCATCCGCTGCTACCATAGTGATTGACGTTTACGAGCAGGCGTTTTTATATTTGGTGCGTCATCATGTACAAAATGTAACACCGACCATTAAGACGAAATCTGGCCCAGATACGGATGTGCATAATGTTTAATCCTAAAACATTAACAGTTTAATATGCTATTTCTATTGTAGACGTATGATATGTAAGAGTTTTAAAAAAGAGGCCATCATACTGGGTTATTATTCCCTTTAACACCAGCATTAGTTGTTTGTAATCACTTTGCCTTTCCAGCCATTCCACTACTGGTAACAATGCCTTCTTATAATTATCAACGTGCACAATGCAGACTGAATGTGCATGGGTGCTGGGCGGAATAAAATCCGTACCTATGGGAGTGATCGTCATTGGGATTCATATGGTTCCCAGATATGTGATACACTTCGCTGCACTGCAAACAGATATTAACAAACAGACCCCCTTCGAGGCTTGATCTTTAACACTCATGCAAGTACAAACATTGTGTTTTAAACTTTTCCAGCACCTGAAGGTGATTCCATACTTCGGTACTTGAATATGAATGATTCGCTTATTTCTTTACGCTCTTATACATGTTCGTTCCTGCATGGCGAATCGTCCGTACACAAGTACACCCACACACCGACTCATATGCATCAATACCATCCACCCCAACCTTTCTTATTAAGTTAGACCCGTTGATACATGCATCGCTCTCGGCAGACACCTCTATTATTCACACCGGACACATAATTGAGATTACCATTGCCTATTAATACCTACAAGTTGATTATAAGAACCATTACATGAATCATATTCCCGTTGTTCTACCTCTTGTACCTGACAACCTCGGTGTGCTCGTGTAGTTAATGTGAGTGCCTATTCACTATCACAACATATTTCGAGTTCAGCGTACCCCTCGTCCCGGCTATGGATTAGCTGAAATACACCATATGGTAACATACCGTGTTAACATACCGTAATATGAAGGGCCTGGCATTTGGATGAGGTCCTTTTGATGCTGCTATGATGCAGTTGCCTCGCAGAACTACGACCAAGCAAAGTAAGAGCAAAACTACGCCTTTGCTGCCTCTGACCCTGAATGCGGATGTATTTAAGTAGAACAATTATACAGCGGAAAAAAGATGGAAGTGTCCCCAGCTTGTGATCAACTCTCCTGTGTACTTTTTAAGGAAAACAATTGCTGACAGACGGAAAAAACTCCTCGATACGCATGAAGATTATCCTTAGAACACCAGAGTTTACAGATTGACGGTGATAAATGTGGCATTTGGCTCGAACTAGTGTGGCCAACAGAATAAAAAATAATTTTTGCCTTATGAGCATAGTACTATAAAAAATAAACAAAACCATGTGGAAGTTTCAACAGTACTTAGCAAGAAAATGATTCGTAGAACTATTTTTAAAAGAACTGATAGATTGTAGTAGATGATACAAAACGAATTGGTCATTAGCTTTTTCTCTCCTCGTCGTTGGAAGACGAAATGCGCTAATATCATTGGTCAATCAAGTGTGATATTCTATGAATATTCCAAATTTTAACTTGATTTCACTTGATTTTCCCGCATATGATTGTGTACAGTGGTGAGTAATTGTGATGCTCGAGATTAATTTTACTGTTGCGTGGACTCCATTGAGTTGATAAATAGTCCATATTTTCACTAAACTACCAAAACAATTGAAGTATGTTGCGGTTGATCACAAGTCTCCGGTAAAACAATGCTTGTAATGATGTCTGAGGTAGACGTCCATAGAATATTGTGGTTTTAAAATAAAACATTCTTGTGGCACTGCTCGTTTATGATAGCCAGTGCATTTATATCAAAGGATAATGTACCTGGTGGTGGGATAACAATCGATATGATTTCGGAATATCAACACAGAATATTGAACAATGATTAGTTTGTACGAATAGGCAATGTTGATTACCTAATGCCATCAACTATGAAATAATTGCCCTAACCCCTACATCCCTACAGAAACTCTGTCAGACATTGCAGTGCACCTCTATATACTTTTGATATATCTAACCTGTCCTGTCACCACTTTTGCAGACGCCAAGGTAATTCTTTATTTGTCGTCAACTTATCTAAAATCCGTCACGATCCCGAAACTACAACTATGTCTGCATCCTGCTGATATCACCGTTCTTCTGATTCGATTCTGGCTTCACTTCAACGCACTTGAAACTTACTACTATGATGTTGCCAGTGTGTAGGTGTGTACACATAAGCGTACTGTTAACATCCCTTGCTTGCCATATCAAAAACCATACTGCATTTACGATAACCAAAGTTGACTTAACGAGGACCCAGCATAGAGCAAACGTCGCTATGCAACCTGTGATGAATTGTGGCGACACAATTTCTACAAGGTTATACGTTAACAACCAAACAATGAGTCATAACATTAGGACAAAAACTCAACAGATTTGATTGATACTGTCCAACACAAACAAGTATATTCAACGTTAGCACTGTCAACATCGTTATTTAACAGCTTTTACAGCACATTACAAAAGTAAAATATTGCCTGCAAAAGGCAATGCAAGGTGAATACTCCAGCATAAGTGCTCTCCGTGAGTTCATAATTCATAAGCAGAGCATATTTCCTTCGCAACTGTATTACACGTTTTCTGTACAGTTTAAGATATACATGACAGCCTTAAGCAATCAGCGCAGCTAAAACAGCTCATGTGGCCTCACTTGAGCATTTCTTCAATGGCGTGATTACACGCATAGCAGCACTGATACCATTGTCTGTTGATCCAGATCTTGACACTAAGAAGATAAGTTTAACGTCTAGTGGCTTTGTGTCATACAGTCGTCACACGCGGGATTTGTGAAGTAAACATTGTGCATTCGACTGTTGTGGACGTCGACAATCAGAGATCTGATTGGTGAAAGAAATTATGCTTCCATTTTTTCATAAGTTTGTGGATACATCTCTGTTACACCTCTGTGTGGAAAATACACATTGTTATTTGGAATAGCGAGGGGTAACAGAACAATAGTTGACTTAACCTGTGAATTGAAAAAGGCACATTGTTCATTCACAGCATTGTTCCCTTTTAAATTGCATGAGTGATGCTAGAAAGCCAATACTGATATGCATTAATATTTTCTATGGGAAATATGTAGCAGAGCGCCCGCACTCATGAGTAATGTTTGCTTCGTCCCAAATCATCCATGAAGTCGGCCGAATGATGACTCAGTGTCATCATAGAAGCTCATGTTGTGTGATTACTTGTATCAAGCAAGGATTGCATTGAGGCTAAATCATTGAACGTGATGCCATTCCCTAATGATTTTATCATGCCGAGCAACATATGGCTCTCCAAACAATAATAACACAGTCAAAAATAAATGCTCAAAAGCCGAATGATGACTCAGTGTCATCATAGAAGCTCATGTTGTATGAGTACGGATTACTTGTATCAAGCAAGGATTGCATTGAGGCTAAATCATTGATTGTGATGCCATTGCTTAATGATTTTATCATGCCGAGCAACATAAGACTCTCCAAACAATAATAACACAGTCAAAAATAAATGCTCAAAAGCTACCAGAGGAGTAATATTGTGCTATAACATAATGTGTATAGTTTATTGCCATTTAGATATATTGTTTGCAGAATATGATGTACAATGTTCTCAGCGAGTAATCGAAAGCATCCAGTAAAAAGTTATGCGTTTACTGACTAATAAGTTGCAATGCATGTAAAAACCTTTGAGGTAAAACTTGTCAAGCAATGTGCAAGACACTGATCCGCTAACATGATGTGACCCAATTAGCTAATGTGATCATTTTTAGTATACAGGCGGCCTAAAGATGGCGCTTTCCAGCCACCTTCACACTCCGGCGGAGTTAGCATTGTTATTCTTCCTATAATGAGTGCATGCATTCAGGGCTATGATGGCATTTATAAATTTAGCTATTTAACCAGTTAGCTAGTGATAGCAGCCAGTTAGCTAGCAAACATCGACAAGCAGCGCATGTTTTGCTGAAGGTGATTGTTTGATGTTGTGTAGTGAATTGATATAAGCATGGCATCGATAGCCCACATTGACTTAGGTTCATGTTACCCTTTATATGTCCACATCAGGTAAACATCAATCACGGAGACATTTAATGGGCTAGTACTGCATTGCCAAGATATTCCATCACCCAAACGAAGGCAATCAGTAGTAGGACCACAATGTCAATGTGACGTATTATTAAATCATACAAGCCTACAAGAACTATTGTCCACTGATGCAATCAATTCAAATGATTTGGCGTGAAGGTAAAACTCTTTAGAATCAATGGAGATTACTTTTGTGGCAATGTACTTTGCACCCAATATGAGCTCCTCATATTGTTTACCAATATACTCGGCATGCAATCCTTTTAATGCGTCGTGTTCAACCATGGGCGGATTAGATGCACATACTTGTTTGACCCCTGGGTATAGAGAAGGACCATGACGTGTTTAAAGACATTAAAGAGCAGTTCATTTTCTCACAAGCTATGCAGGCGCATCAGCAATACCGGATAATATAGGTAGGCTGTTTGTTAAATAATGACCGCTGACCTGTAGAATGCATTAAGCGCAATGAGTTGATTTCACTCAGTTGATTCATTATCAAGAACGACATGTCGCATCAATGATCCAAGAGGGTGGCGCGCATTCTGCGCTGAGCATTTTATTATCCTCGATGCTGCTTCGGATAATCATCTAGTTGTCATTATCGTCATTATCGTAACGGCAATACAACAGCATCGATCCTCCATCGCTGTGTTATTGTTGTGTTCTTATTTCCCAATACAATCTTTAGGGATGAATTTTTTAAGTATATTTTATCCTGGATAGAAGAGGAGAACTAGATGAAAAATCGAGTAAACGTACATTTACTTGCCTCTAATCATTATTCATGCATAAGTAATTCGTCTTGAAATCTCGCAGTAGTTGATAAATTGTCTCAATCAACTGAAATGGCCATTCAGTCGTTGCAGACAAAAACCATTAACGACCAAGCAAGATTTTCTTTAGAAAGAAACGCGATGTATCGATGTCTCTTGGATGTTTATGCTGCTTAACAGTCATAGTTTATAGGTTTTACCAATGGTGAATTCAAACTTGCCACTTATCAGTTAAACCTTTCCTTTATTCTAGCTTGAATATATTTCAGTATATCAATACAATTAGTAGTGACAAAACAGCACATTGGCAATAGGACGATCGCGACTGCTTTAGCCTTACTATGATAGATTGTCTCGTTTTTTCGCAAACATTTGATTCGTAAATTTACCTCATACATTATTCGGGACAAATGTATTGCAAAAGGGATGTGGACGACAACAGCTCTTAATATTTTGGCATTCCAATATTGGTCGATAGAAATCTTTCGCCATTGCTACCTGTCACCGCATTACGGATGAATATGACACAATGCAATAATACTTGTAGCGTATTTACTGCTGTCCTCATAATTTTCCAATGCGCAAAGCGACAACGAGACCTCCATACTTACATCCACGACATCAGAAGCGACTTACAATGAACAAAAGCCCAGTTGTAGTTCGTTTGGTTTTTTGATTGCATATTACGTTGTGGTGAGTCATGCTTATATGGAAATAAAGGTCAATCATTAAGGTACAGTATTATAAGGAGAATAAACAATAACACACTTTACCATAATGTATGTCTGTGAACAAAGCCCAGGGGAACGCAATGATCTTCCGGAACGAAACCCATATTAATCAGACATTCAGATGGTCAGACAAGCCAAGAATCAAAAGTCGCTATAGTTTAATGCAGGATATATTTCATTATTACTGATGTCAATTAACGTGCAACGTTTAATCGTGCCGACTTGGGTCTCACGTTAGACGTTCAACTGTCATGTTTTCAGATCATATGGGTGAAAGTTTTATAAATGGTGGGAATATGTGGTAGCAGAAGCCTCATTACTTATAATACTGCCTTGCTTAGACTCAAGTAATATTCAACATTTATGCCTCGAAGTAAAACAACTCATAAAACAATACACACCATACAGTAGAAAACGATAATCCATCATACTTAGAGAGTGTTACAGTTCTGATGTGGATTTTTTATATAATTCGCATAGTGATATAATGGAACAGATGCTGGACATTGGCAAATAAAAATGCTGCCAATAATTAACTGGTAAACAATAATTATTTATGCTGTCATTCTCTTGGATGATCCCATTTGAACGCTGTTACGATTTATGACTGCACTGCTGAATTCATTATTGGCACATAAAAACATTGCACATTAGCATTGTTTTGCCATTTTGTGATAAAGCATGTCCTGTAAATGGTTTGTCTCACCAGCACGTGGATGGGTAAAAATTTATACTCTGTCGGTAATTTCCGCAACATTAGTTTCCTATGTCGATCGTGTGGTTATCACTCAAGCCGTACACAACATGGTACGAATTGATGAATAACGAATGTCAGAATGAAAAATATGACCATCAGATCCCTTGAATTTAACGTACTAGCTATTTATATTTGGTTTAATTATACCATTTGTGTTAACAGCTTGCAAACCTGTTTCGATGCAACATATCATGATATTAAATGTCTACCATTCCAATGATTAATGAGCAGCACAATATAAATCAATCTTACGTCATAATCTTCACTTAAATACTGATGTGTTTGGCCGAAATCTTTTGCGCTCCTATCACGTCAGATGTTCACATCGTTTGCCAAGATCCTGGGTTCTAGAGCACTATTAAGCTACATTACTTCCCAGATAATAGATTGGCGATGTGTGTCTCGGAGCAATAATCCCAGAGAGTCAGTCTGACATAGTTAGGTAATCAAATAAATAATGTTATGGCAGAAAGTTTATTTGGTAGTTAAATGTATTGCAAAAGAGATGTGGACGACAACAGCTCTTAATATTTTGGCATTCCAATATTGGTCGATATAAATCTTCCGCCATTGCTACCTGTCACCGTATTACGGACGAATATGACCCAATGCAATAATACATGTAGCCTATTTACTGCTGTCATCATAATTTTCCAAGTTGACTTTCACTGTTCCTTGTTGCTGCTAATTATTCATTATGCATATATCCCTTGGTGGCAACATGACGATTAAACGTCTTCATAACTCTTGCTTGTTTGTTTATTGAAGACGCAAACTAAATGTTTGTATAATGTCAAATTATAATTATCTTTGTTTTGCTGAGCATTAACAACGCACATCATGCTTTAGCCATGTACAAGGTTGTATTAAACATACATTTTGCTTAAACTGCTACAACGTTATACTAGCTATCTTTCGATTTGAATTCGGGAAATTGAATACAGAGCAGCAACGGTTTGTCTCCTGTATAATATTAGGTTCTGTATTGGCTGTACATTTGATAATCAATAAAACTGTGCAGCTACGAGCATTACAAATAGATTTCAAAAAGCGTCTTTTGTATTCATATGACATCATGCAATCTGTGTACATTCTATTTTGATGATGAAATGGAATGGCCATGCCATTGAAAGCACTAGTAGAATCTCGAAACTAAGTATTTAGAAGCTGTTATTAGCAAGATTATAATGGAGTAGAAATAAATTACACGATGGTTTCGATCTTCCTGTCGTACTTGAAGTCCGATATAAATAAAATTTGATTCCGGATGCCCACTCGCCTGACGGTTGTTACTAATTTCCGTACATCAAGTATGTTTATTAAGTATGTTTATTAAATGATGGAAGCATGAGGTGTCTATGAGGCAGGGGTTTGCTTAGTATAGTTATCAAATACACCGATGTTCCAGATGTAAGCAGTCGCGCCTGCCTTATATTTACTTTGATTGACAGAACCGAACCATGAACGAAAACAAGAGTGTATATGTATTCATACATATAAGACATGGTCCAAGATACAGTTGTACAAAATGCATAAGTAGAAACTACCTGGATATTCTGGTTTGCCAAGCAACGCGCTATCACCATATACAAATTTACATATGTCAACAATATATAAAGCGAAGCATATATATGAGATGCTCACCATGTGCTATTGACGGTGGCTAAACTGAGTGTTTATGCATACAATTCATTGTAGGGTGGAAGTTAATAACACGCTGGCTCTAATGCGGTATGCATTCAATGGAATACGTGGGTACATCAGCGATGGCCTCGTGAATATATGAGTCCTTAATAGTACTGGTTTTCTTTGCAGTCCAATATTGATCAAATTTCAGCTTTAACAACCATTGCGATATGATCGCGGAAATCCTGCTGTAATGCAGATATAAAGCATGATCTGTTTACAAATGTCCATCTGATATCACGATACGCGCCGTGCTATCAGCATAAACAATAACGAAAGGAAAACCAATTCATTCTTGGAACACAGGGATTGATATTATGGGCATCATTAGTAGACGGTAAATGGAAGTAAGAATTATCGCCTCTGCAGCTACACCATGACGGAGCAATGTGATTTGCATTTGCAAAAGAAGGACTAGTGTTCAGGCGTAGTCGAAGAGCACTCCACATCGTGTCGTGCATGCGTGCTTATGTATTGGTCACTGTCATTTTGCAATCGAAGCAGCATTATTTAATGAATCATTATCCAATGGTTTCAACTCATGATATGATGGCGTTGAACTATTTTGCTGCCTATTGTTGGCTTGTGTTTACTCGCTGCGTTTTTGCCAATGGACACGCAGATAAAACTTTACAATTGCTGGTTGGCTAGTTTCTACCGTGACCTGCCAAGGTAGCTCTCACAACGCGTACCTATTCTCTATCAAAGTCCAATCTAGCACCACATTTTATAATTCATTAGGGATTTTTAGTATTGAGGTAACGAATCGCAAATCATGCGTATGCTTCATACGGTGTAGAGTAGTCAAATTTGTCAATAGTTAATGATATACCGTTTGCTAAATCCGCTGTAAGGCTAACCAGAACGTACCAAAACTTTATAGTTGATTATTTAGGCAGGGTCAATAACATTAATGTCGCAAAATCCATACGTACGATACAGCCAACCAACTTGAATATCAATAAAATAGTGATGAACAATGCAGCCACCACGAATGTATGGACGCATAATGTTTATGGGCTCAGGTTAATGTGCTATTTATGTCATGTGTAATGTTTTCCTCTAAATAAATGTTAATAGAATTACTGTGTCACTAATTGCGGGGCTTAAACGTAATCATTATCAATCGACTGATCATGAGTTGGTCCATTTCCCCATAATAACAAAGATATTGACAGAAATGAGCTACGACAATGTACTATTAGCCCCAACCCAATACTGATCAATGCATCATTATTTTAGGCATCAGC
The DNA here is from genome assembly GCA_034190875.2 of Urechis unicinctus. Lineage (NCBI taxonomy): Eukaryota > Metazoa > Annelida > Polychaeta > Xenopneusta > Urechidae > Urechis > Urechis unicinctus. The sequence goes on along the minus strand of CM067343.1, from coordinate 63,163,710 downwards.
TTGTTTGTCGGAATTCCTAAGACTAACAACAGACTAAGAGCACAGCCAATTTGTTGCAATATATTTCATCCACATCTCAACATTGGCCAAAAACCGAAATGCCATAACTAAGTTGTCAGATGGTTGAAGCGCAACAAAAGACCGTTTTATATGGCGTTTAATTCCCACTAGGTCAAACGATTCTTCGTTAAAAAATTAACTAAGTAAGAGCATAACTAGGTAACAGCCGTCATGATGCCAAAATACTATAAATTAACACCTACAGCAGCTATGCAAATAATTGCAGATATTAAAGCACAACCCAAATACAAAATATATATATATATATATAATATATATATATATATATATATATATATATATATATATATATATATATATATATATATATATATAAGTATATATATATATCTCTATATATATATATATATATATATATATATATATATATATATATATATATATATATATATATATATATATATATATATATATATATATATATCAAATATATATTTCAAATGCTTCATTTGCTGTCATTAGTACTACCATATTTGTGCTGCTGCTTCTATGCAACTAATTGCTGGTATAAGATATCATTGAACTCCATGTTTGGCCGTATGCTGTGCGCTTGATGCTAGAGTGAGAATTTGTCGTCGAAGGGTCATTGATTGTTGCGTTGGTATATAGCGCTCTGTGTTACTTTCGGACGTAAACACAAAAATAACCAGTTTTAGCGAAATATGCCAAGTCGTCTGGTTTACCAATGTTGAAGAGGGAACACCGTCGAAGACACTGAACGGACACAGGTGAGACGCTGGTATCGTTGAACAGAGACAGTGTATAAGATCATTTCCCTTTCGATCATTGTCGGTTTTGACGGCGCTTCATATCAAGTACTTTCATATCAGGTTTAGGCAGAAAGCGTGTAACAATCGACTGCTGTACCCAACCAATCATATATATACTGAGATGTTGTGCACATAAAAATCATTAGCTATGAGTGCTATAATGCAACGCTGTGTGGATTGGTATCGTTCTTGTGATGGAGAGCCGAGAAGTAAATTTTCCAGTTAATGATGCTATTCGATTGATACCATCAACGGTGATATAACGATAATTATATTATATAATGCAACTAATGTACGCACTATACGTTATGATGCTTTGGTTCCGGCGATGGTGCAAAATATAAAGTTGCAACTGGGCTTAACAAATTGGATTCATCAGGAAAGCGTTGGCTTTTTTTGACAAATCTGCAAAAAAATAGCGCTTTGTAAGAAAAACCTATACCGGTTTCCAAAACCAATTAGTGTTAAAATAGGTCATATCATAAGGATAGATGTATCCATTAACTTGACTGAGACTAATTCGCATACAAGTGAGCACCCGGTGCATCTCTTGAATATGACTGCCTATAACACCTATTACTTATACCGCATGCACTTTACTGCCGTTTGGTAGTTCATCATTGGTGAGGGGAAGCAATAAATGCATGCATGGCTGAGTATGCTCTTCAATTTTAATGGGGACTTACGGTCCGGTTGCTCTTGATATAGTTACTTACCAGGACCAAAGGCACACGATTCACGCATTATAGATTTAAGCCAATCGGTCATGTCTATGCCAAATGCTTTTTTGCTTTGTTTAATCGCGTTTCAATGTATATTTTTTTATTTTATATGCTTTCAAATATTGTCTTAGTATGCTGTGTAGGTTAAATTGCACTCCTCTGTACCATAGATTAACATATGTTTTTCTCGTCAATAATGACACATAACGTTTGTAATATTTGTAATTTCCGTGTGCTAAAGCATTCATTAAGTCTCACATGTTCAATATGTCATGAGGACACACGCCTGAACTGCTTAGAAAATGTAAGTAAGCACGATTCAAGTTATGTCGACAGATTAATCAATAACTGGTACTGTGTCCAATGTATGGGGACGATCTTACCTTTCATTAATATTGTCGACGATCAAGAATTTCAAAATATAGTCAATTCGAGATGCCATTGTTTTAATCCTGATACTTTAAACGACTTGAATGACAAATTGTTTGATCCTTTGTATGTAAATTTTGAAACTGCGGGTAATCCACTTAGCAATGTTGATCCCGACTGCAATTTGTATAACGAAATACAAAATACTCCGTGTTGTTATTATGATGGGGATAATGTCAAAGTTTCTGAAAAATTTAAAAGAGCGTCATAGATTTTTTCTTTGATGCATTTCAACATACGTAGTATTTATTCCAAAACATCTTGGTGAGTTCGAGTGTTTCCTGAATTCCCTGAATCATCCGTTTGATATACATGGTTTTTCTGAAACGTGGCTTACTGAAACTAATGCTCAATTGTATGGCTTATGTAATTTCAATGTGGAACATGTCTGTAGACAAGGTAAAATTGGTGGCGGGGTATCGCTGTATATTAATGAATCGATTCAGTATAAAGTAAGAAGTGATTTAAGTAAAGATAATGAATGTATCGAAAGTTTGTTTGTAGAAATACCCCAATGCTCTGGTACGAAACAAAAAAAAAGTTGTCGTTGGTGTGGTTTACAGACCTCCAAATACTAATGTGTCGGATTTTACCGAGTATATTGATGACATACTAGCAAGAGTTAAACAAGAAAAAAGTCTTTGTTATCTCATGGGTGACACAAATATCAACTTATTAAATATTGATGTGCATACTCCAACAGCTGAGTTTCTCGAAACATTGTATTCATTTTCATTTGCTCCATTAATAACAAAACCTACAAGAATTACTACTTTAATCGATAACATATTTTGTAATTTTCATCCAGAAAGGAATGGCGTCTCGGGTATTATTTGTACTGACACAAGCGACCATTTTCTTATTTTCTATATTGAAGTATCCTGTCAGACTGAGGCCATCAGCAAAAAGCAGAGGTTTTACAATGCAAGTAATATTCAGCAGTTCAAAACGGCACTCCTGCAGGTAGATTGGAGTAATATCTTGCATAACGATAACACACAGAAAGCATATACTGATTTCTATAAAATTGTTATAGATCACTTTAATACCCATTTTCCTTTAAAGAATGCAATCTCGGTTTATAAAAACCGAAAGCCGTGCCTAACGGCAGGGTTAAAAACATATATACGAGTAAAAAATAAACTGTATATTAAAAGTTTAAAGTGTCCCACTTTAAGCAATAAAATGTATTTTAAAGCATATAAAAACAAACTTCAAAGTATGATTAAAAGTATGAAAGAGATCATTATGATAGCATGTTATCTATAAACAAGAACAACTTGAGGAAATCATGGACATTGATTAAGGAAGTTATAAACAAAAAGAAGGTCACTAGGTGTCCCGAACAATTTAATATTAATGGAGACCTAATATCAAATAAGAAAACAATTTCAAACAATTTTAATATCTTTTTTGTTAACATTGGACCATGCGTGTCTAAAAATATTCCTTCTACAAATATCGACCCTTAGTCATTTGTGAAGAAATGATGTATTAATTCAATTGTGCTCAATGTTACAAGAGAAAATGAAGTCAGTAATATTATTCTGTCGCTAAAAAACACCAGCCCTGGATGGGATGACTTACCCACAAAGGTTATTAAATCGACATTTGGTGCTTTTTTGACACCATTAGTGCATATTTTAAACCTTTCGTTTAATCATGGAGTTGTTCCCAAGGAACTTAAGTGAGCTAGAGTCGTGCCAATTTTCAAGAGTGGGGGATGATTCATGTATTAAGAACTATCGACCTGTGTCTGTATTGCCAGTCATATCGAAGATTATGGAACGATTAATGTATAATAGACTTATTGATTTTGTTAATAAGCAGAATATTTTGTATGAATGTCAGTTTGGGTTTAGTGAAAATCATGGTGCAAACATGGCTTTAACATATTTAGTGAACAAGATTATTGATGCATATGAAGATGAAAAATTTGTGCTTGGAGTATTTTTATATTTCAGCAAAGCGTTCGATACCATTAATCACGATATTTTGTTGCGAAAACTCGACTGTTATGGTGTTCTAGGTATTGCACTTGAATGGTTTAAAAGTTATTTGACAGATAAGACTCAGTATAAGTCGTATGGTGAAACTCAATCGGAATGCAACAGTATTAAATGTGGTGTCCCTCGTTTTGCTGATGATACTAATATCTTTATTGTAGGTAACGATATTGATAACATGACTCGAAAAATGAATCAAGAGCTTGATAAACTTGGCTCAACACGAACACACTATCTTTGAATGTACAAAAGTCACATTATGTTATTTTTACACCTGGTCGGCATATTATCACCCCAAGTGAAACGCTGTTTGTAAACAACCAGATATTTACGAATGAAAACTGTACTACTTTCCTTGGAGTACGTCTTGATAGAAAATTAAACTGGTCACAACATATCAACCACGTAAAATTAAAAATTGCTAAAAATGTAGGAATCTTATGTAAAGCAAAAAAGTTTTTAAGTTGTCAACGTTATAAACGATGTATTATTCATTTATCTATCCGTACATTTGTTATTGTATTGAAGTATGGGCAAATGCTGCCAAATATTATGACGCTATCTAATGTGTATGAATATTGTGTACTCTTATTTATGTTCAAGTACAATTCAGGTATTTTGCCAAAACCATTGTACATAATGTTTAAAAGAAAGCCTGATACCTACAATGTTATAACTAGGCAACAATTCCTACTATATGTACCCAAATGTAAATCGCAAATAGCTATTAACAGTATTATGTATCAAGGCGTGAAATTGTGGAATGGTATCAGCTATATAATTAAACCATATATGTCGTATTATGCAAGAAAACACATTGTTGAAAAATTGTAATAGTATTAGCAAGATTCTATTATTTCGCTGTTGAATTAACCACACCAAATGTTAAATGATATATGGCACACGCAATATCAATCTTTGTCATTACCATTGTTATATATGGAGTGTTTACAGGTACTACTATGTGAATATGTTTTTCTGTGCACTTACACGCTGTATTATTTGTAAGGATTCATACATCATTAGATGTCTACATCCTTTGCTTGCTTGCCTTATATATGACACAATTTATATGTATGTACTTGTTGATATTGCAAGCAATAAATAATTATTATTATTATTACGATGGCATTTCCAGTTACGTCGTCCAGCAGTGAATATTAAGACGCAATTATAACTGATAACGCGTTTCAACACTGCAATACATGCCAAAAAACGATTGTCTAAACTTATAGATGAAGTTCTGATGCCAGTGTCAGAGGACAGCACACACATTGGCACCATCATTCGCTGCAATGGTATAACCGAGAAGAAGTCAACTACATGAAGTACGGGCATCTATGACTTTTGTCTTATCGGAACACTATCAATCATTTGTTCAGCAGAATACCATGCATGACCCATCGCCAAGATGATGCTACGAGTTTTCAGAGATGACTTATTGAGTGAATTACATGAGCTATGCACATCCTTAAGTCAGTCCCTTGTGACTTAATCTGGCGGCAGCACGCTGTCAATTTATTAGCAGGCTTAAGACTGTCCATGTGGCTTGCCAGGCGATTTTATAGCTATATATGATGGTTTGCGTTGGTAACTATTCAAATCCAGGCAATGCATAGAATACACATATTCTGCTTATCAGGTGTGAATGTCTATCTTATTCTCGGTAACATTGCGTTATTATGCGAGGGTAATGTATAATTAGCGAAATATTTGCATGATGCATTAGTCATATGCATTAGCAGACGGGTATTATTCGTTTGATTAAGTTGTAATTACCGTCAAATTTAAAACCGTTCTCTTGGTAGTTAGCATACAGAGACTGTTAATAAAGATGTGTATATATTCTTCTAATGCAGGTAATATGCAACTTATTCTGCTGTTTCAAAAGGCCATTTAACCTTTAGCATAATTGAATTGGCATTTGAGGCATAACTAACCTGTGTACGGCCGAATGTATTATGTCAATGAATGGCTCAACCAGTGCGGGTTGATGCCGTGAGCAAAGTCGCGAAACCAGACAAGATTTTACCTTCAGTGAGAGAACGTAGAAACCATTGGAAGCCAGTGAAACAATTAAATTGGCGACATGTCGGAGCGCTCACCTGACCGGTCCGGACGTTGAGTTGTCGGTCCATTGACTTTCAATGGCAAGTAATCTCATGTGTCATATCTAACGAAAAAGAAGCGCCGTTAAGGTTTGCTATTCCGAAATTGATTCAAAGTCAAGATAAATTTAGCAAAGCAATAGTGATCGTCTGTGTTTATACAGGAATAATATTCAACTGCATTTATTATCGTATACATTAAGATATGTTCACCAATGAGTAGTTGATCGGTTGCAAGTAGATAAATTATTATTTTTCACAGGCTAGTGAATATCAAGCGATACATTCGATGAATTAGAATAAATAGGAAGTCATATTGTGTTAGTAAGGTAGACGCTAAGTGATCATTGTGTAAGTAATGGTGACGCTTGTTGAACGTGATGTAAGCAATGATGACGCTTAAGAGTAACGCCATTTAGAAGAGAAGCAAAACATTTTACGAAGAAGCACCGTAACGTCATAGAGAAACAGAAGGTCGGATTGGTTTGCGGTTAGGCTCGACACCGTTATTTCTGTTATTGATAAATATGAATAACTTTGGTTTTAGTTTAATTTGATTTCTGATATGCTACCGTCAGAAACCCTTTCTCTAGTTGCACCACATCGTAGTTATATAACAACGCTAGACTGTACCCCGCTGTCTTTCGCATGGTATATTTCCGGGGTCACTCAAGTGAAATATAGAATTAAAGGACGCATAGGCAGTTAAATGCCAATTTATCCCAGTAAAATTATATCATGCCATAGAACGCGTCTCTTGTTCTACTATCTAGCTGCTAATTCGTTGCGCTTTGGTATTTTGTAATGTATTTGGTATCTCATCGGGCAAGGTGTATCGAAATGCTCCGTATATGTGCAGGCTTTGCGAAATATATGTGTGTGGCTATGATTGGAGTTGATGCACATCATTGTATCGAAATGATCCATGTAGAGAGGAACACCACATGTATGGTGACGTTATTGTTTAGCTAATGATCTATGAAAAGGGTACGGAACTATAATCATATGCTGGTTTACATATCCGTTAAGGACGTCTTCAAGCTGACACCTGCTGACAAAATGACGTACAAACATGTGGTTGGTCGAGCGTACAGTGCTAAGTGCTTTGCGCTGCATATTTTATCATTTGCTTCTTATATGGTAGTGAACATGGAAGGTTTTGTTTGTGAATGCAACTCACACTCGAGAAGTGATAATACTATTTCTTTCATCGCAATCTCATAATCCAATGACGTTTACCACATGAATGTCACAGCACATGTCAAGGTAACCTGATCATAACGTACTATACCAAACAAGACCAGACGAATACGATGTATGATAAGTCAGAGTGATGGAATTTGAAGATGCTTTAACGAATGATCGCAGTTGCAATTCGTTGGTTTCTATCATGCGTTCAGGTTATGAGCGATTATGATTGGGCAAAACCACCAATTCAGTACAGCATTATTTGAATATAATGTTATACTCCATTAGTCGGTGAAAAATGGTAATGACTCCCCGTGTCTATGAATAACGAGCACTAATTTCTAATCTGAATATTCATTCATGTAAGTCAGTGACAAAAAAGGACACCACGCTGCTGATAATACAGCGCATTATGCTACGTCTAGCAACTGTCTCTACGTATTTCTACTGCGAATAATACCTCATTTTATCTATGTTAGATTGTTAATGCGAACTTAATTAGCTTAACATTGTGTCTAGCTTGCATTTGCTCTTATATCTAACTATATCTAACAGTGCGGAAATGGTTCATTGGCCGCCCGTACAATGGGTCTAACTTGGACTATATCCATGACGATTATTTCGTTGGCTTTAGCAGATATGAATTCAGTCAATATATAACGGTTAACAGGAAATTGCTGATGCTGTTATACCCTGGGGTATTCGCCACACGTCAACACACTTGATTGATGATGTCACTACGAGTTGTCACCGGATTAATTCTTCATAAATAATCACCTTTTTTCCCGTTATCTGTTTTAGTCACTAATTTAAAGCGGCGATTTATTGGGTCGATTGGTACATAAAACTTGTCCGAATGGCGAAACGGAGCACTGCAAAAGTGAAATTTATCGTATTGTTGGCTGTAGTGATTTACAACATTTGATAACTTACCATCGCCAGGTCTTTTTTGTGCATTCGGATCGATCTTTCCATACAGTAGCTTTGCTAACTGCAAATCACCTTCTTATGCTGCAGATAATGTAGCTAGATATGAAACCGTTGCTGGGCGTAAACAACGGCAGTGTGTTTTTAAAACAATAACGGTGTCAAACCCAGCATCAACAACGGGGTCAAATCCAAAACCAACAACTTGATTTTTCTCACAAAACACAATATGATATATACACCACGAGGTGCACATGAAATACATGCGAGAGATACACGGCTGTATATTTCAGTTGCGTATCTAAGATGGTTCAGTAGATAAATATTGCTTTACTGCTTTAAGTGTATGCCCCATTAATTTCTCGTGCATTCCGTGATAGGATAAAGGCGACTTTGCCAAGCAATAACAGATAAGAAGATAGATAGATAAAAAGATAATTCGCTCTTACACGAGCTCAAGCACTGTAGCAATTACTTGCCGTCCTGGTTTTAAGATACAATGACCGTTTACTTATAGAAATGGCTATATGTTGCTTTGACAGATATCTAGATCAAACTGCAATTTAATGAAAGAAATAGAAATCAAATATATATTGGAGTTATTAGTTATTCTTTGAGCCATTATGTTCGTCAATAACGATTTCTGCTTCACATTTCATTCCAATAATGCGGTCTATCGATAATATTACGCTTCATAGAATTTAATCACGTCGCCCGTTTGGAGCACAAAGGTATCAACAATAATATATACTAGCAAAAACTAAAGCGTGAATGTTAACAGACTTGACCAAAGGGTATTTTTTTATAAATGAATAAACAGGAGAGGAAACGAACGAATAAATAATAATGACGAATAAATAATAATGAGCAGTGATGAAAGGAAAACTCACGCAACAAGGAGAATTACATGGTCACAATCATCTATTCAGTCCGTCGACAACGAAGCGATATTTATTTTATGCCAATCATTACAATGATAACCTTTTTGAACTCTTTGATTTTGACAAAGGGTTGTCTGATGAAAGCTTGGTGCAATATAAATGTTCATCTCAATGTTATTAGAACCTGAGTGCAACTAGCGCAGTTGAAGCTACTAACTCAACATGACATTAGATAACTTGTTATGTTATAATGTCATTATTGTAATATAGCCATACTTGATCTCGCAATAAGTTAATCAATCGTTAGTTCTACTGGTATCTAATACCGGAAAGTTTGTTAAGGTTGATTTAAGCATTCAAACAGCAGTGGGTTTTCGTGAAGCGTATTGCAATATTTAAAGATGATGTATGTGATTCACGCAGCGTTATGAATTTCTGCGAAGACTTCGGAAGACTTCAACACAATACCTAGTAGCTCTCATTTTCTAATAACTACCAGTAACCCAACCACAGCTATGTGCAGAGTCAGATTGCCTCCATATGTCACTAAGAATAGTACAATTAAGATTATAAGTCACTTGTTCACCAAGGCACCACACTGTGACAACCATTCGGACAGCTGACCCCTGCGACTACCTTTCTACATTACACATGTTCCCTGAGGCTAAACGGACGTTCATTTAAACTCTAATTCCCGAGAGTTCCGAATCCGGCCTAATGGGAGCTCCCACATGTCAAATGTTCTATCCTTACTGCAAAATTACCTGTTCAAAAACAATGTGTAACATATATTTGGTTTGTAATGTAATTAAGCAATACAATCCCGGGCACGGTTCTACGTTGCAGTACGTTACCAGTGAACACATCACCGAAATTTCACAATTATTGAACTTAGCATCCAAGTGAATAACAATCGTGGAAATCAGGAATAGGGAATCAAACAATTAGCCCTTTGGAGAAAATACGCCTAGCACAAGCATAATTGAGGTCGCAAGAGGCGCTTAAGATATGGACGTAAGTTCAATTAATTAGGCAGTGCATTATCAGTCGGCTAATTTACCTGTGATATGCACTGAAGTCAACCATGCAACCATACCCGCGATGTTAACAGGAATGAAATTTAAATACTCATTAATAGATAATGGTATGTATATTCTAGGCACCTGCTTGATATGATCTAAGGCAACAACGAATCATCACGCAAAGCAATTTGATCACCTGGCGAGACATATATTCGAGCGTGTACTAACCTTGCCATACCGCTAGAATTCACAATGAGCCGATCAATGTTTGCGAATGCATTGTGCAAATCGGGGTTCGCATTTGGGAATACGGAATTTACAAAGTGCATTGACCTTGTGTGTATAGATTTGCAGTTAAGGATTGGTTACAGAGGTAGCTGCAGTATACTTTAAATTGTAACTGGCATATTCTCATTTTCATGGAGAATATGGATGTTAAAATTCACAATTGACAGACATTCTACCTCGTAACCAGATTATAGGCGCATCATTGCCTGCTAACACATAATAGGTTAGGCTGTGGAAAGTAGTTTACATTCTTGATTGTATGTAGATAAAAGGGCAGTTGTAGTGTAGGGTAGTGCGATATTGTATAAAAATAAGATGGATCTATCACAGATAAAATCATAAGGCAAATGACATGTAATTACCCATAGGATGCTCCACACCTGCACATCAGGGAATTATGGACAAGATCAAAACGTCAATCTGTACAATACAATTCAATCACGAATGTACTGACATCCATTTTGCACGATTAATTATATGCATGGATTGCTATTCTCCAACATTTCCACTCCATCGGGGAGTACTAATGCAGTATAATGCATGCTCTACTTTGCCCGTGTAACTACATCAGTAGATTGCCATGCAACACTGCACCAGGAACATTCGAACCGGAAGAGCCCTCTTTATTTCTTGGATTATCTAATGAACAGCTTAATCAGGCAAACGGGGTTTTAACTTAGCACCAACACATAGACCCAGCACACAGGCACATACCACATGCAATATCATGAATTTATAAATATATGCATAAAACTATACGCATACACACACATACACACACACACACACGCACACACACATAAATATAAATACATAAATATATGTATAAATGTAGATATGTATATTTATATTTCTACATAAAGAGATATATCGACGTAAACATAAATATGCAGATACATCTACGTATATATAGATATTTCTATGTATATACAAATATGTATAAACATATATACATCTGAATATATATATGTGCTCCTAAATGTATATGTATACTTATATATACACATATATATGTATATAAATGTATGCATAAATGTATTCATATATATGTATATTCATATATGCATATATCAATGCAAATATATATTTATACACAATATAAAATACATATTATATATATATATATATATATATATATATATATATATATATATATATATATGTGTGTGTGTGTGTGTGTATATATATATGCATATATATGTATATATGTTTATGTATACTGTATATATGTATATGTATGTATATATATATTTATATATACTGATGTAAATATACTGCAATATCATCCCAAGTAATGGTTTCTCCCTTAGCATCTTAGCTTCCCAAAACTATATCATTTATTGGTAAATGCACGCTTTAAACATTTGTGCTATGACAGCATTCAATTCACATAATCCAACCATTCATAGTACCAGATAATAGAAACAAGATGTGAGAAACAAGTTGTTCAATAGTTTCTGTACAAGTTTTTATTGCTCTCCCTTATGGAGTTTAGACCACCGACTCATAGAGGTTTTTTGCCGAACTTGGCGAAAATGTATTAGGCGTGTCTGGAAGCTCCATCTACAAACGCGTTCCGTATACTTCCATCTTTTGACAGGTCAACAACCAATCATTAAACAATTAATGAAGCGCTATATCATGTTACATGTAAATACATAAGCAATGGTAACAGTGTGTTGTTCTTTGTGAGCAGACTCTGCGCATTTAGTTATTCCACTGTTGCTTGCAATCTGAGAATTGTAATGTCCACCATTGGTATCAGTACTAACGCTATTTTCTCAGCAGAAATCACGCCAATGATATAGTATATATATATATATATATATATATATATATATATATATATATATATATAGATATAGAGATAGATAGATAGATAGATATAGAGATATATATATATAGATATAGATATATATATATATAGAGAGAGATATATATATATATATATAGAGAGAGAGAGAGAGAGAGAGAGAGAGAGAGAGAGAGAGAGAGAGAGAGAGAGATAGAGAGATCAGTACTAGAGCCAAGAGATATATAGATATATAGATATATATCTCTAGAGATAGATATATATATAGATATATCTATCTATATCTATATCTATCTATATCTCTCTCTATATCTCTATATATATATATATATCTATCTATATAGAGAGAGAGAGAGAGAGAGAGAGATATCTAGAGAGAGAGATATATATATATATATACTATATGTTATAGCTATATTTGACTTCTTGATATATATATATATACCGCCTATATAGCTGAAGATACTGCTCGAGATATATATACATATAGCTATAAACAATATGCTGGATATATATTGATGCTGGATTTATAAGAGCACATCACCATTGTTTACGAGCAACGGTTTCAAACATAGCTATATTATCTGCAGCATTAAAAGCTGATTTGCAGTAAGCAAAGCTGTTGTATAGAAAGATCGTCCGAATATACAAGGCAGACCTGGCGATGTTAAGTTATAAAACGTTATATATTACAACAACCGACAGTACTATAAATTCCAGTGCTCCGTTTCGCCATTCGAAAAAGCTTTATTCTTCAAACAACCCAATGCATCGCCGCGTTAACATAGAGTGCAGCAAACCGACACAGTATACACACGCGATTTACTTCTCTTCAATTATTGACCGAAACAGATACTGTGAGGAAAAACTACTGAACGCTGATGCTGCATCAGTCAATTATTTATGAAACATTAATCCGGTGACAACTCGTAGCATCATCATCAATCAAGCGTGCTTACGTGCGGCGAATACACAGCATCAGCAATTACCTATCAACCGTTATTTATTGACCGAATTTATATCTGCTAACGCCAACAAAATGATCTTCATGGATATAACCTAAGATCGAGTAAGGCGGCTCATCTGCTATTTCCGAACTGTTAGATATATTTAGATATAAGAGCAAATGCAAGCTAGACACAATGTTAAGCCAATTAAGTTCGCCTTTACAATTTCCGAACATTTGTCAAATCAGCTATGGTTCTCATGAATTTTATCAACAACCAACGTTATAGAATATTTCTGCTTCGTTATTCTCCACGAATGAACCCAAGAGTGACGACGTTGAAAGTTGAATTTAGATATTATATATAACATATCACATATGCCGCCCACTGCTGTTGATTTGGTCGATGTAGTCAAAACTTAAGTTTCCCCAACACATAGGACAGACAACTGTAATCGCTATCCGTTCCTCTCGAGATCAAGTCAGTATTTGCATAAACATCGTTATTCCTTCCATAAACCTCGAGGGTTATTTAACACAAAGGCGTCGTCGGGAAACTTTATTATTAACACAATGAAATACGGCCGTCCCTGATCATTCGCATTTCGAACATAAATAATATGAGGTTTAATTCGCTGTATAAATACGCATAGACAGTCGACAAGTCGTAATAGAATGCGCTGCATTAGATGCAACGTGGTATTCGGTTTTTTTACAGACTTGCGTGGATGACTATTCAAATTATAAGTGAGATATCGTCTTTCATAGACACGGGGAGTCATGACCGTTTTGTAGCGACAAATGGAGTAAAACATCATACTCAAGTTATGCTGTACTGAATTGGTGGTGCTGCCAAATCATAATCTTCAATAACCTGAACGAATGATATAAACCAGCAAAGTGAAATTGTGGTCATTCGTGAAAGCATTTTCACATTGCACCCCTCTTACATATCATACACCGTATTTATTTGGTTTTGTGCGCTGTTACATTCATGTGGTAAACGTCATTGGTTTATGAGATTGCGATGAAAGAAATAACATTGTCACTTCTCGAGTGAGAGCGGTATTCACATAAACAACCTTCCATATTCACTGCCACATCCGAAGCAAATGATAAAATATACAGCGCAATGCACTTAGCTCTCTACGCTCGACCAACTACATGTTTCTACTTCATTTTGTCAGCGTGTCGTTCTGTATAATTCATCACACGACCGAAAGAAACATCTTACGCTAGATGCATTTTATGGGTCTGCACGCGTAAGCTTGAAGAATTTTCCAACGGATATGTAAACCGCAGCATATGATTATATTTCCATACCTATAAGCAGATAGATATTAGAAAAAGGGACGCGTTAGATGACATAATACATAATACGATGTGGCGCAGCTTAAGAAAGGGGTTGACTTCCCGAAAACGGATATTGACCTCGACGAATCTTGAAGGGATGGTATTTCAATTAAAATATGTAGAATGAGACAACATATGTTACACAACCCTCGTTATTTGCATTAAGGTATTTTTCTTTCTGATGGCAGTAGTAATTTAGTATTGGTTGTTTGTGTTGCCAGGCAATTCGCATGAAATGGATTAGTCAGTGCCACAAATGTCTTCTGAACCTTATCAGTTATTATGATGAGTGTTTGATCCTACCCTGCAGCTATAATCTACGTTACTGACAGACGCGTTAGCAAATCGTGTCATGCGTGGTAGCGCCTTTAAACACAATATCAATCTACTCATTTTTCAATGTACTGCATCATCTGCTTATCTAATGCGTTAAACTGCAACGATAGGTTGTATAACCTGATACAATGTATTGTCTCTTTATGAACATGTCATCCGAGGAGCGTTAGAAGTGCTGTGTTTTGTGTGAGATGAAGAAACGTAAACCTAGGTGTTACATATGTGCGGCATACGCCTTAACAAATAATTTGATTTTGATTTGTTTGATTGCTAGCAAAAAGACACGGTGTCGATTGGCATATGTAATGAAATATGTTCGGTGAGCCTTGCCAGGTGGTTTGAATGCATTCATCGGTGTATAAACTATGCGACGTAGTTTAGCATATTAGTTTATTGCCGTGTTCATTTATTAAAATGTTGAATATCGAAGCTTTTATTCTTAATCACACCGAACAATGAATATACCAGTGCCACTTGGAGAAATAATCTCCTACAATGAGAAGCAGACTTGCTATTGTCGGCTACTGCAGGCTTATTAAGATGCTTTGCCCGGGTTCGATCCTTCTAGTGTTACGCAAGGATACACTTAATTCCTGTAACATGCAGCTAAGTAGTCTCACGCATGCGCAGAGGATTCTACTGACAGGCCAAGAATAATATGGTCTCTGGTTGTGCTAGATGTGGTATGGCTTTGTGTGGGTACGTATATGGCTTTGTTGAATACATGTTCAATGCAGTGCACAACATGCACAAAAATATGGGTCGTGCATTACGTCCAGTATGGCACCAAAGCTCACTCGCTTTATCATGCACATCAATATACAATACCTCATGCAACATTACTATCTAAACGTTAAAGGTTATCCTTGACACATGCAAGAAAATACGATATGCAATAAATATATATGCAAGTCGCTGTAATACATTCCATATCAAATGATGACACACAAGCATGGTATTATTCTTGCTCGTTTGGTTTTCTGTCGTGGTAAAAGGAGCAAAGGGCAAACACAGTTGAGTAAGATAGCTAAGTATAGGGTTTAACGGCACAACAACACTATTGTGTTATATGGCGCGACGAAAAGTGGATTAATATAAAGAGATAAGCTTGACCAGTTTGAACAGGCGCTTTCCTTGATGAATGATTAAAAAAAGAAAATAGACGTGGATGAAGATGAACAGTATAAAGATCCAGACGGCAGTGAGGTAGCAAAAACGTCTGGGCCGAACCCTCTGTTTTAAGCTATGTACAATAAAGCAGATTGTAAATTCTCCTATTTTAGATGACACTGATCATTGAAAACACCTTACGATGATAATGCTTGCGTGGATACATTTGTTTGTGGGGTAGTGGGGGGGGGGGCAGTTTTTTCCAAAATAGATGATGTTATGCTGTTGTATATTGTCATAGCCATCACGTTTTTCAAATTTGAATCACATACGATATTTCCCTACCAACAACAACCACACTTCCTTCTGGCGGTAGTTGAGATACTAGTAAGTATATATGTGTTATATGGCTTAAGTCTACAGACAAAGTGCAATGTCCCGTATCTCATCAGAATTTATCGCTATCTTGTGTCAAATCGTTAACAGGATCTCCAGAAAACTTCACGATACACTATTAAACATTAGCCAGGGGAGAGTCATAGAGTTAGACAATTGGAAACTTTGAGATAAATGCAAAACTTCGTCAGAGCAATAATCTGGTAAAATAGGATACTAGTTGTGAGTCACGGACCAATAAAGTGTACGTCAGCTGATGTATGTATCGTACTTGATATGTAAAACGCACAAGTTGGTTACAGTCATTATCCCACAGTGTGAGTATTCCACGTGATTCATGCTTCTGTTGCCAATCACGGTAACATGACAGGCAACACAATAAAAGACACACAGGGCAAGTCGACGTGGCATTCACATAAAAATGTCAATTAATATAAATTATATAATTTGGTTTTTGTGAAAGTTTCAGCTAGATCGATTCGTATTGTATTTGCTAACGACAGCTGGTCTCACATACTGACGCTGCATCATTGCTCAAAGAGACCATACCGAAAACCCCGGATGATTTGCATAACGCGGTGTTATTCAAAGATCATTCCTTTGGATAAATAAAGCGACCATAATTCCAATTTGTTAAAATTATCGTATTTACACATTGAGGATTAAATCGAGAAAAAACGTTAGATTTGCCCAGACAATACTTTATCAGTAAAAACGCTCGCTCTTGGTTGATATGTTAGAAATATCCACTAATTGCTGTGCGTATTCAAAGAGTTTAGACCTATAGTAAGAGGGCTCGCTTGCGCCTCCTGCCGACAATGTACGTGAACACGCCGCCTGTGTTAGCGCGCTGCTTGCCATCGTGAACTCACATGGTATTTTCTGATTATTTAAGGGATGTGGTTGCCTCGGCCTATCATAAGACTCCATATCTTTCATACAAGGCGTCAGACGCCAAGCACAGTATGATAAATGTTGCTCGTACCTAATTAATGATATCGACCAATGCATAATGTGCTTTGAATCACAATAATTCAATATTCTAAGGGCTGTTACCCAGCGGCTCTACGTGTTAGTTAATAAGCATAGCACAATTAGTGCAACAGATATTAAGCATAAGCGAATGTAAATGTGACCCATAAATGAATGATAAACGATTATTACAGATACTTCCATAATTTTAGGTCGTCCCCAGCCGCATTCACTCTAGTAAATCATGTCGATGAATTAATGATTTCAGTAATAGGCGCTTACATCATGTATTGATAATGCTTGTCATCATTAGCATACATCCTGGGGTGTTATTCAATACTTTCTTCTCTGGTTGTCATAGCTACGGCATCATCAGCGTTGGTCGATAAAAGTGATACAGGTAAGTGGACGTGTGTTACCGCATAACTATCATTGCGTCGTCTTAACCAAATCATCACAGACCAATACCTGAATGCCTTGGTAAGCAATGTGGGATTAAACAAGGGAAGTGCTCATTATTGATATACGGCACATAAAAGACTTCCGGCACTATACGCCATTTTTCATATGTGGAATGTAATCAAAATTGTCAGAAAAGAGTTGTGAATCCGTTAAAAGTTATGTGAACAATTGACATAATTGTCTTTAACAATTGCTATCTTAGAAAAACATGCAAATTTGAAGCGAGGTGGTCTCATTTATGAGAGTACAATTAAATGCAAAGAATGGTTTAGATTATTTACACCTATTGACTAATCTTTCATTAGAAAACCGGATCAATCCAGCCTCATAGATATTTGTCCAAAGTCGGTGGATTATATCCTCGCCTCGGCAACTAGCCACTTTATGTGATCGTATATTGGCCGTAATAATGCAGGTAGGATTGACAGCGATAAAGAAATGTCCATATTCAACCTCAGGTAGGTGGTTTGGTTGATGTGGTTATGGTTTTAGTTAAATTAGGATTTTTCGCCTCTTTCAACAAACTGTGACGGCGATGGATGGGAAAGATTGCGATTCATGAACAGCTCCAATTTAGTGCCACCGCCCACTTGGTACAACCCCTTCCCCATAATCGAGCTGCAAATACCCACGCCGCTAGAACGAAGGTCTACCACAATTCTAGTTATCAACCGGGTCGGGTGCAGCCTCTGTCTGAGATTGGACCGCATTTTAGTGTAGCAATCAGGGTAACCGGTAAGGTTGTAAAATATTGAGGTCAAGCCCACAACTTGTGGGTCGCAAGTTGCTTGATGAGATACATTACATGTGCGATGGCTTCAAAAAGCAGCTTGTAGTCTAATACAGCGTGTAATGCACCCATCGTAACAGGTTTTTATTATAAGCGTGGGTTGCAGTGACTCAAGCAGGTATATGTTTCCTCTATGCAATCCTGGGTGATATGGTTGTCTATCTCTGTTGCTTTAAGTCTGAATTCAATCGATTCGCTGATGTATCATGAAAATCTTATTACTCCTCTCCAAGAGCATGTGTAACAACCCGCGATTTACGCTTATTTCTTTAAACATAAACTTATATCACATTAAGAATAGTTGTTGAACAATCTCAGGTTTTCAATGGGATTGCACGAATAAATGATCTGCTTAAAAGTCAGGGAATACTCTGTGTACAGCTTCACGAATGGAATCAGTGTATCGCATGTCTCATTCGATGGACGTTTTCGGCAAACCCTTTTCAAATTTGAATCACCATTTGTTCCTGCTCGGTAATTTTGTCATTCCCATATAATGCTTTGTGGTATTGCATTGGTTGTCGTAAGTGGTGATATCTGCTACGTGACCCTATCCAGACAGTTTGAATATAATAGAACGCAATTGCTGCCAGACTCGAATCCAAAATTTGCTATATGAATTGATGGTTTGCGTTGTTGTTTGCGTGCCGTTGTGTAAAACATCGTATCTGTAATTGGAAAACCTCTTTTAACAATTGCTTGAATAAAAGACGGTGCGGTATTCGAACTCTATTTTTCTCCACACATGAATTTACTATGATTCAAATGTAAGCATAAATCAACGCACTATTGTACTTAGGGACTAATATCTATCTAATACATGCTGTAATGCGTCCAGTACAAGCGCGGATCTCTGCAGATTTAAGGGGTTGAATTGTGGGCTTAACATTTCACCATTCGGGCAAAATTAGTGGTCTAAGATTCCAGCCGGATTGATACTTCGCACGAATTATTATTCGTTTCTTGTACGTGGTTGTGCAACAGTTAGTTTTTAACCTGTATTATGTACCGCTGCTTAGCATGTTATACTTAAAACCAACATTTGAAATCAGATAGAAATCGTAAACCATCGCTCTTTGCCCAAATTATGCTACTCTAGGATGTATAAAGAACTGACAGTGAAGGAAACAAATGGGATGCAAATGAAGGGAAATTTGTCCTCTGTGTTAAGTACTTGACTTTACAGACATATGTCGCAATAATTGCATTGTTGCAATACTGGGTTCTGATGTGCTGTTGTGGGATATTGTCCGTGCTAGTATCATATTGACATCACAGCACGGCGAAGGGGCTTTGCTGTATAAGTCACTAAATACAACAATGTGAAATCGCACATCGTTATACAGACAGGGCAGATCCCAGCAAGACATGACAATGAGCGTAAGTGCTACGATAAGAAATAGCAGCAGCCAACATCCTATTTGTTCCAACAGCATTACCAGTCCCACAATATGGAGACATAGCACATTTAATATAATGATCCAATTACTTCAAGCTATTGTGCACTACCAGATTGATCATAACGCACAACTAACCCATTTGCTTTAAGCAGTAGCATTTATTGCTGACCAATTTGCATTAATTATTTTCCCCAAGAAGGGATATAAAATATACACGCGGCATAATTGTATAGGACTCGATATTAAAGTTCAGGTTACTAGTTAATCTTAGGTAGCTGAACTCCGGATAGCCCTTATAGATGCACATGTCGACGTGATAGATTCATAACTCATTTACAAGAATGAATGACGAATGTGTCTTATTTATGATGACGTGTGACGTGAACATGTTTGGAGAACAATAACGTGAACAGCAACTTTATCAATATGTGGTTCTATCAAACCCTAAACAATAGATTTAACATCGTATCTCTTTTTATCAATCAACAAGTTTCCCAAAGATGAAGCCACTTTATTAAATACTCTAAGGCGACTCTTTCGGTACTTTCTAATTGCTGTTACATCGCACATGATTGTGTCGTTATCAGATGCCAAATAAGTATCTAACGCAGGACGTTGTTGGTAGCTCCCTGAAAATATACAACCAAGAGCCTCTAAAATACTGAGCTTTCGTATCCTTATTGTATGGATTGATGGGTGCTGTCCCTGATTTAATGCACATAAAACACATTTGATGTATGGAGATACATTTAACATCTTAACCATCGACGGGATTTGTTCAGGCTGAGTAATGAATACATGATTTTGATTAACCATCTTCAACCATGTTCAGATTTGACGCCCATAATTTATGTCCCCATTTAGTATAGAGATGAAACGACCTTTGATTTGACTGTTTAGTTCATTTTACATTTCCGTTACAATGCTGACTCACAACAGTGTCGCAGGATATAGCTAGGCTAAGTTTTTGAAGTAACGGCTTACATATGCTTCGATCTGGAATGTATGAAAGCGATTGCCAAAAGTCCAAATTGGAGGTGAATGATGCTGATTGTTTTTAAACAGAGCAATAGAATCCAAATGATGTGAGATGCTTCAACCAAGGGTATAATTATGCGAGAAAATGCGGATGGCGAATTTTTCTCCACAGTCTTTTGTCGATCATCGTTTGCTGAGATATTGGTAAGCGTTATTCATATTTTACTTGAATCAAAAGGTTTATTAAAATTTGGAAATGAGAGAGGCACTGTACAAACAGATGTAATCATGTTTGTAATGTAGCTCGTTATGAATGCCTAATCATAAACAATGACAATGTTATTGGCATTTTATCTCAATGGGCCGAATATGAGTTAAGACAACACCGAGTATTGTAAATGAAGGATAGATGAAGTGATAGAGTCTGATCTTATCATTTGGTTTTCCGGCTTGTTGATGAGATTTGGTATCCCTTTATCAGCTGGTGATATTGCATCGGATGTATAAGGCGGAGTTCATCACGTCAATGAATTAGTTTTATTCAAATGAGAGAACAAGTCGACGAAGAGGCGAATAGACGTAAACATACCTACCTAATGCGTTACTGAACTTCGTGGTGCAAGCCAGAGCCAACTCAATCATCAAACATTGGTAAACATGTGTGATATGTTGGATACAAGTACAATCGCTAATGGACATATTCTTGTGTTTATTTAATACTTTCGTTAAGGAAGAGCGAGGCAACAATAATCACAGTACAGATACACAAAGCGATTTATTCACCCACGACACGTCGCGTAACGCTATCTCTTCACATTTAATGCTACTCAGCATGAGTCATCGTCAATTTAGCTAACTTTACGGCATCAATAAAGTGAATACAAAGCTGTGACTGACTGACCAAACACTTTCTCATTTCTATTGTGAATACTGTTCCGCACCTATATATATTTAGCAAATGAAGATTAAACGGCGACCGACCAGACCTGCTTTAATATCAAATCTCAAATTTTTTTACTTGTCTTTCAACAAATATATTAGCGTTAAATATATTATCTTCACTATCTACTCAATGCAAATGAGATTGAAGATGCTTTTGACTCTACATATCGAATGCGGTCTTAATCCGAAATACACGACACCCATAAAGGGTAACCTCCTGATCACATAGTTTGTCTGTCCAATAACCAAAGACATTGGAGTTCTTTCATGGAATTCCGCTACCCCAATAGTGCACCTTGTTTATGGCCCGGAATATTTTGATGATTGACCGCAGTTTATGATGTTACTAACGATCCATTCGCCACCACGTCGATTTGCTGTGGATGTAAACTAAGGCCTATAAAATGACAGCAGACCACTATAGGAAACTAAGAACTTATTACCACATCTAAGAAATACCACAATGAATTGATATGATGCAGGTATATTGTAGTAACTATCGACCTTGTATTGGAACGCTGTTATCCATTATTCAAATGTTGCGTTAGTGACGTGCTATTTAATGTGTCATATAATTACTATTGCGCATTAGTGGAACAGGTGTTTGGCGTTAGCCGATCTTAATGAAACCCATGAATATATTATGAACGATAGTTGTTGGTGTGGTCATTCTGTCTGGTAGTAGTTTATGCTTCATAATGCTGTAACGACGTTTGTCGACATCAATATGACTTCAGTACGAGATTTGATTATTGTAGGAATCTTGCAGTAGAGCATAGCCCATCGATGATTTGCCTCAATAGCACTGCTGCCGTGCATTGCAGCGACATAACTGTAACAATTGCTGATTGGTGCATATCCTGATGACGGATCACACTTCGAGGCAAATGTTCGATGGCAGGTTCAGGTTGCGATTGTGCACATTCTACTACTTTCAATGAATGAATGGCGCTTACCATTTTAATTGGCGATTCCGAGCCACATTACCCGAGGATTCGACTAGCAACACTTAGATGATATATATAATGGCTTCAGAAAATAGCCTTTTGCACGTATGGCTTCAATGAATGGCCATGTTAATTACACTTGAAATGTAAACAGTAGTCAGCAAATTGAATACAAGCAAATATAGGTGTATAACTACATATACCTAGCCCCATACCGTGCTATCAAGGCTAAACCAATTACCCTTCATTACATGACATTTTCAATTGCAGATGTATTCGTTTGTAATGTCGAACCTTCGTTACTTCGAGCTACGTGAGGCAGCTTTCGAATATTTACACTGGGTATTTTGACGCGGCTTATAGAGGCCATATTTAAAAGCCTCAATGGCATATTCAAGCTCCATTCCAACCGACACATCAAATAACCATAATTCAAGTGCGGTCAGCTATCAATATCCATCAGGCATGAGCAGCGAATGTTCATTCGAAGCACCATGGCTGTTATGGGCACCAACAAAAACGGCACAGCTCTCGTGCAGTCAACGACTGAGCGCACCTTCATTATCGCAACTGCCACCGTCTGTCCAAACTACGATGTCCAGACAGCATGGTTCGCGTTCCCGTCAGCAGTATATGAACTAACATAAGCACCATGTACATAAATACCTACGCTATGGTGTTGCTCCGACTATACGCAGCAACCGCAATCTGCTTCGGGCAGTATTTCGCAAGGAGACAAATGGTTCCTAAACTATGATCACAGCCTTTTAGACGGGTAATTCTCTAGACTCGGACGGATTAGCTAGTGTAAAGGACAGACATTAATGGTAGTGTTATAGTCTCATTACATTGCCTGTCGATGAGCGTTGGCACGGTTCTGAAACAATTGATTGCTCCTGTCTGCGAATATCGGAATGGATCCCTGCAGTTGCAGTTACTGTAGATCACGGTGCGCGTTTAACAATATATTCGGTTCATTATTCAACACCAATGGGATAATATTTATCTGAAAGGTTTTTTCGTATGTAGAATATAATTGTGCCATTTTAAGCACACAGCTGACCGGCACAATTATAATGCTGGTAGTGCAAACACGCGAATGAGCTTAGCTAGTTTTTGTGTGCTTGTCGACACGTTTAGCTTGAAAAACCGGTCATCACGTTGCGCCTCGGGTCATGTTTACCTTGGTCACTAAGTGTAAGGAAAATTGTGACGTTGATTAAAATTTAGATTCCAAATATGGTGTCATGCATTAGCACGTACAGTAACGTTGGCGGCGATGATATATTGATTGAATGTGCCCGGCGAACGTAGCACAGGCATTCACTGACGTCTCATACAATAGCGCACTGGGTCGGCCATATTTGCAAAAGCTGTATTTGTTCATTATGTGATTAAGTTGAGTGATGTTAACAATAGTAATTTGGTGCTTATGTGGTCGAGCTTGTGTACGAATATCTAGGGCATGAAGACAAATTAGCAGAATCGATATAACATGTACCTTAACGTGTTGTGAAGAACCAGGCAATAGAGATTAATGGGTTAGCTCTCGTGTTAAATGGACCCAGGCGAATGGATAGCACTGTCTCTGACTTATCGATCATCGAAATGAGCTTGATCGGCAATATAGCAATACCATGCGAATGACGGCATAATAAACCACAGGGTGCTTAACTAAAGAGATTCGGGAAAGGTGAGACTGACAAGTGTTTGCTCCCTGTAATAAATTAGTTATTACTGAGCAATCCTTTAATGGGTAAAATAGTGTATATCGCAGCAAATAAATGTGTATGCAAACATTAAAGATTCAACGAGGACGATTATTAATTCTTTTTTAATCAATGTGCATATACGCACCATATGCATTCACAGGCAGGCTTTCTAAAATGAATGATGTCATGCTGTAGTATATTGCCATCACCATCACGTTTTCAAATTTGAATCACATACGATAATGCCCCACCAACAACAACCACTTGTTTCTGACAGTGGTTGAGACACAAATAGGGGAGTCAATCTGTGTTATATAACTTATGGTTAAAGAAAATATGCAATGTCTTGTATTTTAACAGAATTTATTGTCATTGTGTGTAGCAATGTATATTCGACTTCCATAATACAGTATTTCAAATAAGCTAGGAGAGATTCATAAAGTTAGGCAAATGTAGATATGGAGACAATGGAAAATGTAACATGACAGGCAAAACAATAAGAGACGCACAGGGCAAGTCGACATGACATTCACATGAACCGGACAATTAAACACTATATGATTTTCGTTTTACCCTTTGTAAATCGTCGTTCAACTTGGGCAGGTGCTCATTTCAAGCTGGATTCCACTATCGGCATGGTGAAGACGAAATAATGAACGATCATTGGAATAAAAAAATTGGATGCTTCGCATAATAAAGCTGTCAAAGCAATGCAGAGCTTGGAGGCTCATCATCTATGCACACCATGAAATGTATATACATACATATATATATATATATATATATATATATATATATATATATATATATATATATATATATATATAGATAGAGAGATATATATATATATATAGAGATATATATATATATATATATATATAGAGATATAGATATATATATATAGATATCTATATATATATATATATATATATATATATATATATATATATATATATATATATATATATATATATATATATATATATATATATATATATATATATATATACCTATGCGATAACAACGAACGTCCGGCTTGTAGATGGAGACAATATTTGTTCTATAAACCTCTTAATTGCCATACTTCCTGATGGCCGAGGTAAATATACATCAGTCGTTAGTGTTGCCAGGCATTTCTCATTCAATAGAACTATTAAACTTTATTTACAATCAGCACCACAATGTTTTCATAACCCGATGGGATGTTATCATGCATGTTCGATTTTACCCTACAACTGTAATCTACGTCAATTTTGGGCGCTTTAGCAAATCGTATTAAAGTGTAGTCGCGATTTTAAACATCATATCAATCTGATGTAGAGCGTACCACATTTGATAGAGTATATTTATATATGCGAACATTACTTTTGATCATCAATCGTGACAAACACTGATATGGTCTTACTTACACACAAACTGTAGGTTATGGCAGCTTATAATTTGACTTTACATCCATCTCTTACGTAATGTGTTCATTCAAACATATCCCATAACGCCCCGGCAATATCCGCGCTTGCTCAATACATTTAAACCAATTATGTAACACCTTCAAGTTCTGAACTCGTCTTGAATCAATATGCCTATACGCACCGTATTAAATATTAAATGTGTCATATGTATATTCTGCAGCGTCGACAGAAGACACTTTACGTCCCATTCTCTGTTCACAATTGCAATTGATACGACCTTGAAAGGACATTGTAATGTGCGCCCTATTGTCTGTTTTTGTTGAGGCTTGTAGGTCTAGCAAATATTGATTGATGCATTGATTGTCGTGTGGTTTCCGCTGGATGTTCGATAGCTTACAATAGTAACTACCTAGACAATAGTAATCTGGTAATGAATTAAAATACGGTCATTTTCTCGCGTCAGCAGCACAACAATCAG
The DNA here is from genome assembly GCA_034190875.2 of Urechis unicinctus. Classification (NCBI taxonomy): domain Eukaryota; kingdom Metazoa; phylum Annelida; class Polychaeta; order Xenopneusta; family Urechidae; genus Urechis; species Urechis unicinctus. The sequence goes on along the minus strand of CM067343.1, from coordinate 63,137,244 downwards.
AATACGGAGACTGAGTGTGATCTTGACAGCCCAACCCCCGTTTGGGGTCAGCTCCTTCCGTCTGAATGATGAACCGACTCAATGCTTTGCGATGGTACCGTTGTGGCAAACAAGAGTCACAAAACAGCTCTATCCAACATTATTCGAGAACTTTATTGATTAATTAACAAAATACAACTTAAGTGATATTTGTAGGATATACACGATCTACTTCGATATTGCTTACCTGACAGAGCTCTTACCGCCACGCTCCTCCCTCGAATCACAACTTATCTGAAAATAGAATTGCCAGATCCTACACGCTTCTCAAATAGCCTCATCCGGATGAAATCCGATTAAGCACGCTTACGGGATGCGGATAGTAGATTGGTTGCCATTATAACCGGCAGAACTACTTTTCCCATTTCTTGGGTCAATCAATTTTCAACAATAAATCTAGTCGACTTATACCTGAATGCGGTTAAATTGAGATCGCGGGCTTCCATAAAACGGGCATTAAACGAGCATGCAAAACCTTACGGGCTTGGGTTCCAAACTTGTTGTTTGCCTAGAATTTCAGTTAGAGGAAAATAATCCAATCAGAGTCAAACATCCAACCACCGAGGATTATATTAGCAGTACTCAGATGATAATGCCCTGTATCATTTGTTTCCCATCCTCGTTAAACGACACATTTAGGTTGTAGGACATTGTCTTAAACGTTCTCTTTATGCACATGTCATCCGCATAGCATTAGAAGCGCTGTGTTTTATGTGAAACACCGCAACTTGACCGCTCGTGTTCTGGTATGCAAAATCCGCGACGCCATGGTGATAGTGACTGTCTAGGTAGTTAAAAGGACCGCAAGTTTTGATCACAAGGGATAATATTTTGTCACAGATACCACGAACTACACCTTCAATTATTTCACATGAGATGCAGGTGTTGCCGCCACTGCTTAGCGATATTGCAGACCGAAGCATTACGTTTCGTTTACGGATGGGGTATGTTAACTGCTTCGCTGTTGGGGTTTTATATCTGAGTAATGATGAGTCAACGTTCAGCGTGCTAAACTGAGCTTCAATTTTGCAGAGAGACTTTTCTACTCTTAGCCGTTCTATGATACAATGTTAAAAGCGGACTTTTTAAAGTTCACAACATCAAGGGTTGCTGTAAATAAATCTACTGCCTTTATATGTCGACGACATAATTGGAACATAAGTCAGATAAAAGCAAACATTGAATGCTTATTTAATCTATTGCACTTCGTGACGCACATCGTGGTTTAAATCATCATTACTCTTGTCTGGTTTTTGGGATGAAGTTCATGATAACGGAACGTGAATGTAGGAACTACATATATGCGGCATACACCCTGTCAAATGATTTACATTGTTTTGCTTGATTGCTAGCAATATGACATGGTATCGATTGTCACATGTTATGATGTGTATTCGGTGAGTCTTGTGAGATAATTTGTATGTATTCATCTTTGTAAAGCTAGGAGACATGATATAGCACTCAGGTTAATAGCCGTGTCCATTTAATGAAATAGTGAATCCCGAAGCTTCTATTCTTCATCACATCAAGCCATGTATATACCTGGGCAGCTTGGAGAAATAATCTCCTATAATAAAGCCAGACTAATCTGAAACAGCTATTGTTGGATACTACAGGTTTATAAAGTTGCTATGCCCGGGTTTGATCCTATTAGCCTTCTGCAAGAATACAGCGCTCAGTGCCCTTAATCAGCTCAACGCATATGCACAGCAAAGGATTTCTTTTATAATGAGTTAGGACCATAATTGATACTCATGACAAAACGTAATGATAATGAAATGCAAATATAATATGGTCTCTGGTTGTGCAATATATGCTATGGCGTTGTGTGGATAAGTATATAGTTACTGTCATACATTCCGTATCAAGTGCCCACGCATGAGCATGGTATTATGTATGTTCTTTTGAGATTCTGTCATGGTTTAAGGAACCAGGCAAAGAGCATGAGGCAAGCACAGTTGGATGAGGCCGGATGGGATCGAAGCTGTAGCCCCACTGGATTGGTCCATAAACTGTTGTTGGGTCGCTAAGCACAGCCCGTGGTAAGCCAAAAATATTGATGGACCGACAAGATTCGAAGTAACACAAGCAGCCTCAAGATCTACACAGATGCCACATCATCATCAAATGTTCCCCAGGACCATGAGCTCTCAATAAGTGACTTGATAACTGACCACTCATGTGACCAGTGCCAATAGTAAAGTGTCAGCACAAGGCCCAAGTCGACCAGGGTGCTCAAGCAACTCCCAAACAATGCTCGGAAAAACCTCACAGCAGCGCTGGGTCCGGCATCATGAAAGTCAGTATACTTTAGCCGGCCCTCTAAACTTTCACGGTCTAAACGAACGTGAAAAACCAAAGGAGATGGCAACTGCTACTTCCGATCCATCAGTTACATACGGACAGGATCAGAGGAGAAACATTACATCATCCTAGACCGAGTCGTTCAGCTAATGAACACTTACATATACACAAGGCTCAATCAGTACTAGAATCAGAGTGTCGATGTCTATGTAACAGCCTCTGAAATTTCAAGGGATGGTGTATGGGCGACTGACGCAAAGGTCATGGCCAGATCCAGTTTATCAGAAAGTGGCATTACAGCTCATTCCCAAGTTGACCAGTCAATGCAGTGGCTCACATATCCCGCCAGTTTTAGCGTCAAAAGCTTCACAGATAATGCATCATACCTTCAGAATGTGTCGGAGCCTTCTATGTTGTTATCAGTGTTTAGATGTGTGTACTGGATTCAGAGATATGACATATCATTAATTTTATCTTCAGATGATGATTCATTACGTTTGATTAGTTTACATTGAAGCGATTAAGATGATGAATTGTGGGTGTAGGGTTATTTTGTCAATGTGTGAAATAAAACATTGAATAGTGTATCCTTCAACATTATGTATGACGGGGATAAAATATGGTCTAGGTGGGAATAGTTTGGCCCAGGCAAGAATATACCCGGGTATAATCTGGTCTAGGCAAGAATATCCCCGGGTATAATCTGGTCTAGGCAAGAATATCCCCGGGTATAATCTGGTCTAGGCAAGAATATCCCCGGGTATAATCTGGTCTAGGCAAGAATATCCCCGGGTATAATCTGGTCTAGGCAAGAATATCCCCGGGTATAATCTGGCCCAGGCAAGAATATACCCGTCTATAATCTGGCCCAGGCAAGAATATCCCCGGGTATAATCTGGTCTAGGCAAGAATATCCCCGGGTATAATCTGGTCTAGGCCACTTTAACCACGGGTGTAGTCTGAGCAGGGGGTAAATCTTGGCCTGTTACACCGGTCATGTGTTTCACTCGTTAACATTCACACTTCACGACAACTAGCAGTGAGTCCTCTCAGCGTAGCTATAAGCTCTTTGGTTTGATTTCATTACCAACGACACTATTCTTGGGTACATTCGTCACATTATCGAAGGAATGTTCCGTAGTCATTGATGCCCCTTACCCACAGCTATAGCTGATCCGTTGTGCCGCACTGATTAATTAACAAAAACTTAGAAATGAAGTCGACGTTTGCTCAAGCAAATCTGCAACCTAGGAGCGCTCGTTTGGTGATCGCCGAGAGAACCCATGATCTATTTGTACTATTCACCGTTAGCCGATGTCCAACAAGGGCCCATTGAATGACAGAAGACATGCACTGAAGAGATACCATGATAAATGCAATATGTTGTTGGTATTTAGTAAATGGTATCGACTTGTGCATCAAATGCTTTGTAACACAATCATTCAATATACCAACGGTTCTATGTGTAATGTAATTAGCATATCATAATAGTGTAACAGATATTAGGTATTAGCAATCGATTTCATAGAAAAACATGAAAATTTTAAGCGATTTTGGCCTCATTAATTAATTAATGCAGCTTAATGCAAGGAATGGTTTAAATCATTAACACCGTATTGGTCAATCCATCCTCATCGGTATTTTCGATATTAGTCCAATAAGGGTGAATTGTACCCTCGCCTCGGCAACAAGCTTATATATATGATCATAATAAAATAATTGCGTGAATCACGCAAAACAACCAGTGATCAAGTCAAGCTCGTTAGAACATTCACTCAATATTTAGCTGAGTCATATCAATGAACAATCCTTATAAGATTTATCCACGACTTGTCAGTCGGAAATATTGTTCGACAACGAAAACAATACTTCTTCGTTTATGTACAACATGGTTTTCAGTCGGGTGTGTGACATATCCACCAGGGAAGTAGATATTCAGCGAAATATACCTCAGTAATTATTATATATTGATTATTATAATGCAGGTAGTATAGACAGCGACAAAGGGATGTCCTTATCCAACCTTTAGTATGCTATTTGCTTGATGTGCTTATGGTAATAGTCTTATTGGGGTCTTCGTCACTTGCAACATATTGCGAAGGTGATGGATGAGGCTGATTGTGATGATTGGATAGCTCCCCTTAAGTGCCAGCGCCCATTTGATACAACCCCGTCGACAAGATCGGGCTGCGAAACCAAAGCCACTGGCGTTAAAGGGTTGTCCTGTCTCTGAAAGAGATTGCACCCGACCCTAATGCGATGGCTACTAAGGAACAGTCTAATACAGCGTGTAATACACCAATCGCTAATTGCAATCAAGTATATTTCGCACCGATGTAGTCTAGTTTGACCTACCTATCACGGAATGAGTAAATCAAATTGCCGTAATTTACAATCAGCAGCTCATGTTTTCTTTTAGTGAACAAATCTTACAGCTTTGATCAAACCCAACTACGGGCGCGATATCAGTGCACGCAAAATAGCGGCTGTTTGAATAACAACGTCTTACATCTGATGGAAATGTAAACCATCACTCCTCGCCAAAAGAATTCTACTTTATGATTTATAAAGAATCGACAGTGAAGAAAAGCACACATGTCTCTCTCAGGCGACTTCATATACCTGGTTTATGTACCTAACCTAGCAGCGGAAAAGCAGGCATCAATTTCCCAGAATGGCACACAAATTCATCAGCTAAGAAATGTCCGGAAATTGCCAGGTTAGGGCAAGGTCTAGCTCGTGGCTGATGCTATTAGTTAGACGCACTTCAATCACGTTCACTATTTCCTTGGGCGAGTAAGCTAGTCCAGTATAAGGGATTCACGATACGATCTAGTCAATTGTTGGTGACATTTATAAATTCCGGTTATACACATCGTCCGTGTTACCTCCAGCCAAATAAGTGCAAAAAACTATACAGTAAATATTTAATTTTACTTGGTAATATTTCGCCTAATTGCGCTAGATAATAATTCCATTACAATAGGAGTAATGTTTTGCCCTCTCCTCGGTCTTATACAACTACGTATTGGCTGCTGCTTAACCAATACTTCTGTGCGATCGTCTTCCCCTATCGCATCAAAGTGTTATGCTAACATGCTATTTCAGTGTTATATGACGGTTCTCACATCAAATAGGCCTTATGACGCATCGTCGAAATTGACAAAATCGTTTAATAACTGCTTGCATGATTACGGTACTGGCAGATGTTATTTCTAATCGTAGCATGTATGCCTATTATCATGTTTCGCTAGGATTTCTATAACGATGTGCGATTTCATATTGTTGCATTTAGTGACAGTATTACTTATACAACCTACCTTCCACTGTGTTAAAACGCCATTTGAAACGAGCACGGGCAATATACCACAACGATATATCATCAACCAATATTACCACAACGCTATTATCGCGATATCTGTTTGTAAATGCAAGTTCGGACACAGAGGGTAACTGCTCCCGTATATTTGCATCCTATTTGTTCCCTGAGCATTCCCAGTCCCACAATAAAGAGGCATAGCTTATTTTATGTAATAAGGCAATTACTTCAAGCTATTGCGCTATATCAGAATAGCCATATAACACAACTAGGCTATTTGGAGTAAGCTGTGGCGTTAATCGCTGCCCTTGTTGCATTAAGTATTTTCCCAACGGAGTATGTAACATATACACACAGCACAATTTATAGGACTCGATATAAAACTACAGGTTGCTAGGTGCTCGTTGATAATGGAACTCCGAATAGACTTTTTAGATGCACGTGTCGACGTGACAGCATCATTACTCATTCACTATAATGAATGATGATAAACCCCAAGAGGCTACCAGGCAACGAATGTATTCTGCCTTAGACATGTGATGTCTTATAAATGATGATGTGAGGACGTGAATATTCTTGCGGAACAATAACGCAAAGATCAACTATATAATTTTGATATTATACACCAAGTTATCAAGTAAAAAAATCATAATTGTTCATCCACCACTCATGTTCTATTGTTTCCAATAACCGTGCCAATTTAGATTAGCCACTTAATCTGGGCTCTTGTTCCAATTATAGCATTAACAGAAATCATTTTAATGATTGGTTATGATTCTGGGTAGCCCATACCCATTTGAAGCACCATGTCTGTGAATATCTTGTACGGTCGAAGACTAAGTGTACATTGAACTCCTTTGAATAAGGTCACACCATAAATGATCAATGCCGTACGGTGACACATGTTGCACATATTGTAAACTAATGACAGTATGCACAATATATAGATGATGGCATGACAATCCTAACATTGTGACAAATGACTGATTTACATGCCCTTGAAACTTATGGTAACGGGCCACTGTATGTGAGCTCTTTGCCGGTTGCCCAAACGGGTGTGTCATAGGAAGATGATGGCTTAGATCCAACAAATCTGCTACTTCCCTTGTGTATCAATATGCAAGCGCTTTATGGAATTAAGTATCTGTTAAGTGTTTGTGCATGCAACACGAGCAGCTCAATATGTGTAATGAGCATTACTCTCTCAACAAACATGATCACTACCAGCCCTTTGCCATCAACCCTTTTGCCAGTGTTACCCCACGTTACTTAGCCCGTCCAACTACGTGATCACTTGTAAATTGAACATCGATGGACAGAGTGCAGCTCCCTTTTAGTTTTGGACGTTGATCAAGCAATATTGTCCCGCTCGGTTAATCGTGGTATTATTTAATCAGGATACATTGTATGTCCAAGAATTTTTCGAAAATTCAAAAAAATATCTTTCTATGCAATGCGGCAAGTATCCCTAACGAGATCAATTTTCAGATAGCTATATCTAATGAAAGAAGCTGTTTCGTGAACAAAGTAAAAATGGAAAGAGCGAGTAATACATGGAGCCTGTCATTTGATGAATATCATATACTGCAGGCGACAGAAAACATGGGTGTTGTTGATGGCGCAGTTATCATCCACGTCAAAAGCTCCTTTAATTATAGGTTCGAATCCCCGTTGTATATTTATTTAAAACGTGAACAAAAATAAGTCTTGCTTCTTTGAAAATCATTTTGCTCATTGGACTTGTTGCATTCTAATCCTAGTGCCACTTTGAATTGGTAATTATATTATATATTCTAACAAATATACAGGTCTTCAATCTGTAACCATTCCAGCACCATGAAGGGAAGTACAATTTCATGAGTAAAACGTTTGCAGGGAAGATAACACTGCGCGTCAAATCTTGGCACTGAGGTATGGAATTAGATCGAGTGGAAAGTAATAGGTATACTACGATTCATACATCAGTGGCATCATGTTACCGATTTGCTTTTGGAGCAGGCTTTTCGTCAAGTAATCAATTTAATAATAAAGTGACTTGTACAGGATACACAACCACAACGTGCAATAATCAACAACCGCGCAACGAAGACGACCTTTTATGTATGATTATTTAGAAATATAAATAATAAAGCCTTCCGTTGGTTACTCCAGGACGTCTGCGGCACTATATTATGTATATGATAGCAACCATTGTTATTGCTTTGTGGCTGGCAAAGAGAGCTACTCATTTGTACAAGACGGTAATTTGTGAAGGTCATTGTAAAGAAGAAAAACGAAAAATTGGCACGAAATTGTCACACTATGTCAGAGTGTCTAATGAGGGTTACCACCGCAACGCGTTCGTTGCTATTGTACCGCTGCAATGTTTATCGCTCAGACAATTCGGTTGTTAATAGATACATCAGTAGTTAACCGAGTGTCCATAAAACATGTTGCAATATATAGCGTAAGATTTGTGTCGATCATGCCATAGTTGTCGAGTTTTTGGGGTTCTCGCTATCCTTTATTGCTATGTTGTATTGGCAGTCACCTTTAATGTTTTGTATAATTGATAAGATGTTTCCGATAGTTTAGCACTTTTATAGACTGACCAATGTAGGACATCAATTTCATTCAGTTAAAACTTCCCTACCATATCACTCTGTCATAGTGGTATGTCGTAAATTCCATATAATTGATATTATGTATGGCAAAAAGCAAAGCCGATGAAAAGTGTCGCCGCGTTTATGCGTTTCGTACGCGTGACGAGGTGTGATTTCATGAGAAATAAACACAACATCGGGTAATTAATCACACATGCAGGGGAACTGTATTCGCTGCATGACAATTGTCGAACTGGATTTGTTACTGGCTGGATGTTGATAGCGTTTCATGATTTATACTTTCGTTTTGGTGAAACAAGTTTAGTAAAATTTTGGTACTAAGTTTTTAAGCTAAAATGATACCATCATGCAATAGATGCATGTGTCGCACCACAAGATATAGCACACCATGGTAAAAAAACTGTACCGAGTGACTAATAACGAAAGTCTGCCCCGGCTCAGGACTTAATACTATCTAATGGAAGTATACGGATTTTGTGAGATGTAAAACTGGCTTCGAGATTTCCAGTAGCCATTGATTAAGGTTACATATGGCTAGAGCCATGATCATCAATACCTATACTTGAGCGCAACAAGAATTCAATGCATACCCCCGTTCTCATGCTTCTGATCCAGAATTCAGTCATATGCTCCTAAATGCGATTTCAATATTGCTCTTTGCTGCAAACACCAAGAGCTATTAACGTACGTATTCTGACTAATCCGCTTTTGCGGTAATGCTATTTTGCACGAGCTTGCTTTATTCAAACGTCTATCACTGCAGCTTCAAATAATCATAACTTACGCCGTACCAAGGGAATACCTTTATGTTTAAGCATTGTAACCAACGATAAATATTAATAACCGTGCAAATATACTATTTGGCCCAAGTGTTAGAACATAATTACCATTGCAACGACTTAAGAAGCCCATACTTGCAATAAATATGATTAAAAATGATGTTTCAATACGTTATCGCGGTTTTTGCTAATGTTATGTCTCCAAAAGCTCACATGGCCTCGGGTCTAATGTCGAATAAACCATATACTTTATTTGGGCCTTCTACGTACGGATTGAGCGCTTTGGAATGTGAACACAATTTCCCACTTTTGTATTTGAAACGTTCTCCGTCTTCGGCAAGGCTGCCATTTAGTTTTATACGTAACCCGCTTTTTGAAAGCTAAGTCTCTATATCTTTTTTTGCCGTAATAGAGTAATTTAATCAATTGTAGTGTACATATCTTATGCGGACCTGATTTTTAGACAACTGTATACTTTAACAAGGCGTCTTGCAACACTGCTCTCCGGGTTAACGTAGGGAAAGGTCTACTTCAACGAATTGTTATATATATATATATGTCTTCCACCGGCTAGTCTGGACGACCATCAATACGGTATCAACATATTACCTAAACTGATGTTATATCATACTTAAATTCCACAGTGATATGATCAGCCTCAGAAGAGCAGTGTCAGTGAAGAATTTATTAGTGAAAAATTGAAGTATAATATATTTATAACGCCATTGTGACACTTTATTGTGAGTCATTATTCATGGAAAATATGCGCATAATTTTTCAAATATCATATTTGATAAATTACACATATAACATAGTAAAATTACTTGGATAATACTTATTATTTTAAAACATATAACTCGAATAACACATAACATTGAAAAATTAAGCTCAAGGTGAAATATATATATACATATATATATGCATATTTGTATATATATATATAAAAATATATATATAAGTATATATATATATATATATATATATATATATATATATATATATATATATATATATATATATATATATATATATATATATATATATATATATATATATATATATATATATATATATATATAAAACACACACACACTTATAGGTTTGGCCTACTTAGAGTTGGCACAAGCGCCAACAGGATGTCTTCCAACTGCAAGCCTGGACGACCACCAATACGGTTCCAACAATATAACACAAAAAATATTAGCTCTATACAAATATATATATATATATATATATATATATATATATATATATATATATATATATATATATATATATATATATATATATATATATACATGTATTTATATATATATATTTATATTTATATATTATATATATGTGTATATATGTATATTTTTATATATATATGTATATATATGTATGTATGTGTGTATATATGTATATATATATATCTATATCTATATATATATATATATGGCTGTATATATATATGTATATATGTATATATACATATATGTTTATTTATCTATATATAATATATCTATATATATATACAGCTATATCTCTATATCTGTATCTCTATATGTATATATATATCTATAATTATATATATATATATACGTATATAAACACACACACTTATGAATATACACTTATATATGCTATTTATAGATAGCGGCTCGGCGCTCGGAAGCTTGGCATCGAAAACCGAGCGCCTGTGTGTATACATATATATATGTGTGCGTGCATGTGTGTTTGTGTATATATACCCGCTTGGATTGCACGGGGACATCCAGTGCACACTGTCGCTGAGACAAAAAGACAGTATATACACGGACCGAGAAGAGCTGGTAACGCGCACTATTATAAGCTGCCGCTTAGATGTTTTGACATGACCCCTTTGCCAAGTCAATATTGAGCCGACGAAAGTGATAAATGTCACTGGTCGATTACGTAATGTTTAGTCTGTTTTGACATGACCTCCTACCCAAGTCAATACAAACCCAGCCAAGGTCTCTGGTCGATTACGTAAGGTTTGGCCTACTTAAATACGAACTGCTGTTAGCCTGCCGCTAAGCTGCTGCAGTAGAAAACCTTGAAACTAATCGTCCTTTTTACTGTTTTTTGTTACTTTGAATGCTAAAAATACTGTTACAATCATTATCACGAGGCCAAGTTCTAAATACTGACAAAATTTCATGTGCGTAAATACAGCCGTTTCGGAGATATCAGCGAGGAGAGAACTCGTAGCAAAAATCGCGATAAGTATTCTAAAATACATGTCATTATACAAAATACAAAATGTGAAAACAAGTATTTTTTTCGCCTATTCCATGCTACGATAATTGCTTGTTACAACCATATAATTCATATGTTCGTAACTGCAGTAGTTATGGAGGAGATAGTTACAGAAAATGAGGGAAAACATCGACGAAAAATCGACCCTATAAGCCTCCAACACTGCGCATGCGCGTCAAACTGGATCGGCAGTTGTGTCCCAACATGATCTATCATTCCCTAAAATTCCATGTTGATATGTTGAACCGTTTCGGAGAAAAGCCCGAAAAACCTTGACTGGAGAAAAAAAAAAAATTCTGGAAGACATAATAAAGTGGTAATTTTTCTTTAAATGAACTACATGAATCTTCAAGAAGCACCTTTCATGGTGGTGTCCTTGTACTTTTGTACCTTTATGGCTATGCGCATTATTTTGTCAAAATCAGATTATAATTATGGTCTACTAATAGCACACTTTATGTAAATCCTTTGACAAATAAAACATAGTACCCACACAAAGTATGTTCTGATGTACAAACGCGTTTGTGGTGTATATGTAATGATGTCTGCGTACTGCTGTGGGAATAATTAATTTCGTTAAGTAAAGATCGGTAATGTTCGCTTGGAGAGACACAACAGCTTAAGCGCATTCCTTGAGGCTCCAAGTTGCGCGGCTTGGCGTGTGATCCTCGAGTAAGGGTTATAATGTGTTTTGTTATGCGTCATATTCAACTCTGGTTAAATTATATGCACAAAGTTTGTGTCCCCTGGGTATGGAGCAGGGCCAGAGTGAATGCTGACTGTATAGTAACTAAGCACACTGTGGTAGATGTGATTTAACAACACGGGCAAATGTCACGTTTAATGAGCAACGCTGCACATTTAAGATGATATAAATGCATTATGCAGGCAATGTAGATAATATATTCTGCACGATAAACTGTATTTTATCTCGCCTACAGCTGATTTCTGTCTGCCTCACACGATGCATTGAATTATTCAACCTTATTTATGTTTGCGTCATCAATCTGTCGTATAGGAGCCTGGGGGAATATTTCGCCACTTAAGTATAAGAATATGAGAGCTTGGCCTACAACGACAAGCCGGCCCAAACGGCAGATACGGCATCAGGCGATGTGAACACAATCAGAACTCAGAAGTATGATGAGCAGTGAAGTGAAATAATGAGGCCTTTGTGATAAATAATAGGCGTGCACATTAGACGGCGGCACAGCAAAGTAATGTATTAGGAAAAATACGGTATGAAATCCTTTGTTGTAAGAAGTTCAGCAGTTGTGCTTACTGTCCTGTATTGCCTTGCCAAGACATAAATTCGTCAAGTTGTGAAATAACAACGATATATATTGCTTTCGCAGAATGTGGTGCATTCTGTGTTGTTAATTTGTTTGAATTTCTTTACTGTTTGTTTCAAAATATTGTATGCATACTTAATGTCCGTCAAGATACGACTTTTATATCTTCGAGTAGGTATCTAATACTGAACATTGAGCACAAAGCAAGAGTTCATCCTGAGCTGATATTCGCATTTAAATATATTTTGCCTTCGTACATTATGTTTTTTTCCCAACCTTTAGGGATTGAATAAAACCTACTTTTATCCTTTCGGTTCATTGTTTGCAGAATCTCTTGCACTTCACTGTGTTCTTACGCCTTGACGATTTATGACTAATTTATTGGAATTCCATAGCTTCTTCGCAAACATATTAGTACTAGTTATATGAAGTTATTTATCCATCGTTAGATTGCAGCGAAGAGTATAAAGATCTGTGGGCAGAACAGCACGCAATCGCACTCATGTTTTCAGCATGACGCAATTAGTGAGGTGCTCGGTGCTAGCTATGAATGTAAGCAATGTTTCGCTGCTTTGTTTCAACATAAATTATGGTCCAGACATGCATCATCGGATTTGCCAATTATTCCTATTGCGATGACATAGTTCCTAATGCGCAGCATAGCAGTATAAGTATTGGTTCGTCTCATTCTGTCCGGATAGGTCCGATTCAATGTACCACCGACGTTAGTGGGCAATGACCTAGTGTCGTTCACTTACGAGGCTACCACTCAGTCCGTTTGATCGATGCTTTTGCCCAAAACGTCTAATCAACCTAAATGCAAACAGAGAACGTTTCAAAAGTCGCAGATCTATCATTTCTAGCACGTCGGCATAATGGAAAAGCATGCACCTTGTTGCAACGTGACCACTCTTTGACGTATGTTATTGCCATTGTCAAATCGGTAATTCTTCAGCGGGTGGTGTATAAGCCCCTTGCCGTTTTCTATACTTATGTACCATAAATCATGAGTATTGTCATAAAAAAGCCACCGAGACGACGCATAATCATATAATACGCCTGAAACGTACATGGGCGTAGTTTTAAGACATGGACAATGATAGCTCTGCTGCAAGTTTAACTACTCAACCTTAGGTGTTTTATATGCGCGGTCGTTCTATTGAAGCCCAGTCGTATATCTTTTAAAATTGAATAACATTGCATGCAATTTCTTCCGCTTAATTAATGTTGAAGGCATTTATTATGTATTGTCCGAAAGCAATCCCACAAATGTGGCCATGACCTGTAATGTACAACGCATTGAACGCAAATGATACTACCGCTACCAACCCTTTTCCTTCCTCCAGATCACACATTACTTGAATTCTGAGCCTGCATTGGCCTGATTTGCATTATCTTGTGCAACCATGTTATAGATTGTATCCCCAGTAATCAATAGTCCAGACACGCTAGATTCACAGAGAGGCGAAAACAACTATCAAGTTATCGACAGCAGCTCTCAACCAGTTTTGGGCATTCGTCGATCGGTTTTGACCAGATACTTTGTGATGATCCCGTTGTTTTTCGCGAAGTGTGACATTATGTATGTTCGAATATATATCGGGTAATGTCGAGCTTTACCTGTTAATGTTTTCGAAATTTAATCACGACAAGTGATTGGTTGTACATAAGATGTTTATCAGGTGATATATCCCAATAGAAAAGAAAACAATTTCGCGCAGACTACGTTATGTAGATGACCGCCTCATGAATTCTAGTAAATATACTATTAAATATGTTTGTAATCGCATGTATCGTAGGCAATACAGCACCATTGTGTCCGTTGATTCCACGGTTATATCTTTTATTAAAAATTGCCTGTTATAACTGGATGTGGCGAGAGAAATTAGGAATTTTTCATCCTGTGTTTTCATTGGCTGAGCTCACAATGTAACACTGGTATCTTCAATTAAGTGCGCTTGTATGTGTAAGAAGAAAAATCAATTTCAGAGTTGAGTGGCGAATATGTCAGGGACGAAGTAATGAGTCTGTCTAATAAAATTAAATCAACGCTTCGCATTATCACATGATGCTCCAGTGAATACATCACCATTTGAGGGGAAGTAGGTCTCAAGTAAGGTTGTGTGCAGCTAGCACCATGATTACATGTCATATCGTAAATTTACAAAGTCAATCCCAAGATCCAATGCTCCTAAGTCAAGTTTACGTCTTACCGTTCATGTTCGAATCAAATATTTTATAGCCACGCTGAGAGGGTTCGCTCAATCCTTAGCACGAGAACAAATGTGAAGACGCCACCTGTGTCGAAGCATCCCTTTAAGCCGCGTGAAATTCTCTGATTAATTCAGAGCAGTTGAAGCCTCGACCAATCAGTTGACTCCATGTCTTTAAAATAGACATAACCCGAGACGTCGGTTCAACAATCCCACGTGCTTTGGATGATTTCGTGGTTTCTTCGCCTGTTGCATATTTCATGTTATTTCATAATCCCGACTCTGTGCTTCAGATATCCCTTGCAAGACAACATATGTCTACTCCTGGCCAGATCCCTCGCCTTTGACCACCTACAGTGCGGACATTACAGATCAAGGAGAGTAAAAGGCGCAGAAGCTGTGAGAGGCGAACTGTTTTAGAAAAGTTTACCCGGGTAATGGATCAAGTTGTCATTTACTTCGAATCAGAATTGTTATTTTCGGTATTTTTAAACCTGTGTGTGAGTTTTGGCTGTAGAAAGTCTCTGCAAAATGCCATTTCCATCCTGTCTTCAATTGCAATGACGCCAACCCAGTATTCCCATGTGTTTCGATTTATCTTACGGTAGCGCTACTTAACGATTGCAATTATACGATTGTATTATAATTAGGGAGGCGATCACAACAGAGCCACTTGAAGTGAATTGACTAAACTGAGATAAAATAATGATTGTACAATCGTTATTATACAAATGACTAATCTAACGTGTTTTTTGCAACAAGCTGCTGCCAGAAATAAGAATAGGTCAATTTGGTCATGCGTGTTGCGAATTGTAGTTCGAATATGTCCCATTCTCTTAGGCTTACCTTTTAACTACTGCGTATAAGAAACGAAATATGGATTAAAATCAGTTCGGATATCAATGCCTTGATAGCAGACTAGTATATCTTGATGAAACGAAACGCATTGCTTTTCGTTTATGTGCATAGTGTAGGTGTTTTGCCTAATTCACTAGGCGATGGGATACGAATTCAGAGCTTGGAATAGCTCTACTGATTTGGTGCGCTTTGATCCTTTTTTTGAACGTCTCGAGCAAAGAAACCAAATATATTCCTGACACATCCCTGCAGGGCAAACGCCGTGTTTTTTATTGCAACGCGAAGCACTCTGCCAATTAAAAGGTCTAGAAACATTGATCTGGCCATATATTCACCTTATCGCATTGGAGCAGATAGTCAGGTCAACTGTTAATTAGTTTCGTTAAGACATGCAGCGAACAGCGTGCGATTCGGATAGCTGTACCCTTTGAGTTTTGTAAGAAGTGGCCTATTCTTTTAATGCTGGGGTGATATCTCGCGATAAAGCACTTTCTGTATATGGTTTGTCTCATTAGTACGGGGACGGCTAACAATTGATACTTGCATCTCTGTCGAATATTGCTTTTGTTGGCATTTCAATATTGGTCGACAGACATTAATAGTAACACCGGCATTCCATGTTTTTGAAATGCCATTTTATATTTAGATTAAGTCCTTAAACCACTCTCGCCCTTCATTGTCATGGCTCATTATTCATTATACCCTGATGAGTGAACGTGCAGCCAATACTTAGTGGTTTCATCATTGTTTTGTTTTGTCGTGCATTAACAACGCACATTACACTTTAGCCATATACTAAGGTGTATTGACCATAAATACGGCTCACGCTGCTGCGATGTTTTATCAGCTACAGAGCAGTAAAGTTGTAACCGCTTTGTCCGCAGTTGAATAATCTGTTGTATATAAACTTAACATGTGCTACTCAACCAATCTGGGTTGGTTGAATAAAGCTGCCGATACTTTTGACAAATACACACAATGCTGACCGCGCCGAACATTAAATATTGATTTCAAAAGTACATCGTACGAATAAGAATACAGATAACATATTACAATCTTTGTACATTCCATTGTGATCATCAAATAGAATGGCCATGCTATTGAGAGCACTACTGTATTGTCGAAAATTGGTATTTATAAGCTATTATCAGCAGGCTCCTACTGGAACAAACATACAGTAGACGATGGTTTTAATCTGCCTATCGTACTGATAAGTAGATCGAAACCATAAAGGATAGCAAAACTTATGGGAGCAAGCATTGCCCACCGCAAATATAACGGACGGAACCATGTAGCTCGTTCGAACACAAGCTGCAAGAAAGAAATAGCCCTTGCAATGCCCCTGCTAGACAATACAGTGTAGAAATACGATTACAGTTGCCCTCTCCCTTAAAAGGTTGTTAGTAATTTCCGTACATCGAGTGAGTTTTCAATATGGTGGAAGCAGGAGGTGTTTTTTTTATTCACCACGCCGGTTGTCTTTAATGCAGGGGTTTGCTTTATATAGTACAAAAGCAAACCAATGTTTCAGATATGCTTAACCACGCTTGCCGCTTAATTTACTTTGATTGATTAAGCAGAACCATCGAAACAACCATGAGTTATGACGTATTCATATTGCCATGGGCCACAGACACATCTGACAAAATGATTACGTGGAAAAATACCTGGATATTCTGTTTTTCTAAAACTTTATATATGCTAATAATATATCATGGGGATCATAAATATGAGTAATTGGGAGTGGTTTCACAGAAGAGTGTTTGTGTATACTATTAACTGTAGCGTAGGAATTATAACATGACGCAATTATTCGAATTGTGGTAAAGCAGCGATGTGAAAATGTAAGCCTTTCATAGTGATGTTTTGGTGCTGCCCAACATTGATCAAATTCAACAGATCTAACGCTTGACTGCAGAACAACCATATGACGCTCACCGCCATGATCAGGTTTCATTCCTAGATGTAGATCAATAAAAAAATTGCTAGGCGCCCATTTTTCGACTATGCGTTAATGAGCGGTATCCTGGATGCCTGAATGACACAATGGCCTGAGTATTGAGATGCCTAACTGAAATCACGATATGCTCCGTGCTTGAAGCAAATAAGTAACAAAAAAGGGAAATCAATTCATTGTTGGGACAAAGGGATAGACATTATAGGCATCATTAGCAGACGGGAAAACGGAAGTAAGAATTGCCGCGTCAACAGCTAAACCATGGCGTAGCAATGCAATTTGCATTAGAAGAATTGGTGTACAAACGGAGACGAATGGCATTCTTATGGTCCACATTGTGTCGTGTCAGTAGCTAGAGGCATGCGCGCTAATGTATTGGTCACTGTCATTTTCGATAAAAGCAGCATTATTTATGAACCACTATCCGATGGCTTCAATTCATGATATGATGGCGTTATGTCATTGCTGCATATTGTTTAATGTTGTTTACTCGTTCGCATTTGCCAATTGATAAGCAAACATGATATTGCACCTTGTGGCTGGCTGACCTACCCAGGTAGCTCTCACAACACGCACCAAACAATTTACAACAGAAATATATACGCTAGAATATAATGCGGTGCATCAGTTAATTGTCAGCCTCTTTATTATTTTACCACTACTTGCCTTTATGCAAGATACAGCATCTACTTTATATGCAGCATCCGGGCGATTGTTGAGAAGAGTGAATTAAACGCTGCATACCCCACTGGATTACTGAACAGATTTGATGATGTATGATCGATATACAAGAGAAATCCTGATATTAGGCACTCTGATCTCTCACTCCACAGCTGAATGCACGATAACATCATATTTACAATCATAGGCCACACTTTACAATTAATTAGAGAGCTTGTTTATCGCAGTAGCAATTCACGGATTATGCGTAGGCTTAGTTACTTACATGCACCATCTGTTTATGTAAGATGCTGAAGCGACACTAGTTTATTGCACTATGTTGCATACTGTATCTATGACAATTTCCATATTGCAACATAGACCCAATACCAATAAACCAGAGTAAACTTATTTAATTAAGGCTTAGATGATAAAACTGTTACTTGTCAAATGGTGTTAGATGGTAGAAGCTTAACCAACAACCGCGATATATGGTTTTGATCTCCCCCCTGCCTCAAAGGATTGAGTGTTTGGTAGAGAGTCTCTGCGATGCCAGAATAATAGAAACACATTGATTAATACCTACTGCTAATAATGCCTGTTTTGAAATCTAAATATATATATATCGAATGGCAATCCGCTAACTGTCATTTTTCAATCATATTTTTCAACACTGTTGTGGAGAAGATAAGTAAGATTGGTATGCACCAACAATGCGGTAGGCCAAAATATTTAATAACACAGTTCACCTTATGCTCGCATAAGAATTCGACGTCGAAGGGTCATTGATTGTTGCATGGGAATATAGCGCTCTGTGTTGCCTTCGGACGTAAACACAAAAATAAAATTTGAAGCGTAGCCGAAAGACGTAAATCTGCCTGGTTTCCCAGCACCAAGAGGCAACTCTTTTGAAGACACTGATAGAACACAGGTGTGTTGCCGGTATCATTAAACAGATACAGTCTGCGATGTTCTTTTTCATTTCGGATCATAATCTATAAGACTATTTCCCTTTTCGATTATTATCTGTTTTGACGGTGCTTTATATCCGGTACTTTCAGACAGAAATTGTGTAACAACCTGAACCTAACAAATCATTAACTCCATATATGGGATGTTGGGCACAGATGAATCAATAGCAATGAGTGTTTCTTATCTCGAATATGACTACCTATAACACAGATCATCTACAGAGCTGCACTTTACAACCTTAAGGTATCTCATTATTGATGAGGGGAAGCTATAGCTGTATGCATGGTAGCATGCTATTCATTAGTGATAGGAACTTGCGCTTCGGTTGTGCTTAATGCAGTGTAGCTAACCGAGTAGATGAGCATGAAGCACCCAGCTGCATTATGCACTGGGTTGGAGTAGGAGGAGTAGGGTGTAAACTATAAAACACTATAATTGATCGTAGAAATTCGGCACAATTTACTGTGTGACCATCGAGAGTCCTGCGTTTGCTGGGCGATTTGAACGAATTTTACGAATATTGTCATTTTTCGAAATTATATACTAAGATGGATAAAGTTGCGTTCAGCTCAAATAATTCATCATTTGTATAGATACATTGCCTCATTATCAGGCCCACAGAATTATTTTGTATTTACTTTAGGCTGTCGTTTTTACTGACTATCGCTCTTATCTAAAATGCATTATATGTTTAAGCACTAGCGAAATGTATGTGTGTACGATTGGAATTCATGCACATCACTGTATCGAAATGGTCCATGTAGAGAGGACCACAAGATGTATAATGGCGTAAATGTTTAGCTAATGATCTATGAAGACCAACGTATAGAAGTTTTATCATATGCTGTGACTGCTCAAGGTTTACATATCTTTTGAGAAGGGCCCATAAAATGCATCTTGCGTACGAAGTTTCGTTCGGTCGGGTGATGAATTATATAGAACGACACGCTGACTAAATGACCATTTATTTGTGAGTGGTCGAGCGTACTGTGCTAAGTGCGTGGAGCTGCATATTTTATCATTTGCTTCAAATAAGGTTAGCTTCGGATATGGCAGTGAATATGGAAGGATATTTGTTGTGAATGAGCCTCTCACCCGAGAAGTGACAATGCTATTTGATGTTATGAACGTGTATTATTGGGTAATACAAACAATTTATTGCAGAATTACTTGAGTATGATGTTTCCTTCCATTTGTCGGTACAGCAAGATAATGGCTCCCTGTGTTATTTAACGACTAGCATTCACTGCTACTTTCATACTAAAGCGACTTATACAGGAGCTGAGAAACTACGAAATGACTCGTCTATCCACGGAATTGATATATTCATCCCCGCAAGTCTCTAAATACAAACAGATACAACTTTGCTTCTAATGCAGCGCATTATGATAAGAATATATCTTGTTGACTGTCTCTGTAAGCAAATAAAATCTTAAGAGCGCTCGCGGCTTTGGGAAGTAATAACGGTGTAGATAGTGAGAGTCAATAGATATCACTTGGAATGGATTAATGGCAGTACAAATCGATGACAGTTGTCTACCGAATTTGTTGTGGAGAACATCGACCCAATCAACTGCAGAGGACGGGCACATGTGTTATGTTGTCTATGTTCCACTAATATACAGGTTTATAAGTTCATTAATATATACAAGGCGGGGTAATTCAATAATCACACGATAGGAGATACACTGACTCTTTATTGATGATGAACATCATTTTATATGGTAATTATGTTTAAGAAACCTGCTTGGCTTTACATTGTTTTCTAGCGTGGATATGTTTAAATATATGAATGTGATAAGCGGCGGGAGATTATATTGGCCGCCAGGACATGGCTTCAGCTTGGATTATATTAATGTAGAAGAGAATTGCTGCGATTATCAAGGTACAGTTATAAAAAAGTCATCAAGCAATATATATATATATTATATATATAAATTTGCAGATTGGCTCGTCTTTAGGTATATATATCATTCTAAACATATAGAATGCTGGGCTATCACAAAAAACGGATATATCACACGCAACGTAAATAACCGGTTAACTCGATCTTCGCAAAATGCCAATATATGTATTAGCATTATTGGTCCGTGCATCGATTCGCTGCGGTGGTGCAGAATGGTCCATTGGCAAACATCCAAGAGAGACTTTGTCAAATACGTTTATGCAATAAAGTGATACTATGAACAAGCGATAAACAAGTGATCTTGGGAACGAGTTTAGACTGGTGCATCCTGTGTTGTCAAGTAATCATATATTTTGCTAATCAAAAGTTATTAACAAAAAGCTTATAGCTAAAAGGCCTCTTTCGCGCACCGCCCGCGAACATATGTGAAAATGCCACTTATAAGCACTGTAGTGCTTTGTCATAGCGACTCTTAAAACCACATGAATTTTGTGATAAATTCGTGGGTGTTGTCGCCTCGACCAATCTAAAGACGCCATATCTTGAATTTTCGCCAAGATTCGAGAACTATCATCGACCGTCTCATGTGCTTTTCTTGACTTCATGGTAGATTCACCTGATGGCGTGCGCGAACCCTAATAGCTATCCGTATTACCTTGAGGTTCGGTGTGTTATATCATTGGTATGCTGCAGATGCGGAAAGGCCACTTGGCGTAAGCAGATTTAAATGTGGTCAATAAATAACGGCTAACCGGTAATTGCTGATGCTGCCACTCGCCACAAGTAAACAATCTTGATTGATTATACTGCTACGAGATGTCACTGGATTAATGTTTTCATTAATGGCATATAGATTTTTACAAACAGTTGATTGATGCAGCATGAACTCTCAGTGTTTTTTTGTCTTCACATTATTAGTTTTACCTGCTCATTGAAGAAAAGTTATTCGCGTATGTCGACCATATTGCTTAGCAGCACTATCATTGCGGTGATGTATTGAGTCAATTTATGAATAAAAGCTAAACGAAGCATTACAAAAATAGAATTAATCGTACTGGCGATTGTGGTGATATATTACGGTTATAAATATTTAGATCGATTTTTCAATACAGTAGCATTACTAACTGCAAATCAGTTTTTATTGCGGCTAAGATTAAAACCGTTGCTAGGTGCAAACAATCTAGCATTGTTGCTTAAACGCATCGCTCTCCAACCTGAGACAAGTGAGTTTATGTCCTCCTTATGTGTTTTGTTGAGATTTTGCGCCTCATGTAAATATGTTTTTCGCATTTTGCACGAAAACATTATTAGTCATCGAGAAACCAAACGAATATCTGCGGTTGTTAAAAATTCTAAGCATTAAAACTACAGAATCTGCTACTAAGTATTACTTGTTCCAATGCTGTTATTACAAATTTCAATCCAGCTGGTAAAGCTCTGTCGATGTGAGATGCAATGGCCGTAACCATTACTTGATTAAATTTCAAAAACCTCCATGCATATATATATATATATATATATATATATATATATATATATAGATATATATATATATAGAGATATATATATATATATATATATTATATATATAAATATATATATATATAATATAATATATATATATATATATACAACTGTCGCAAGTATCGCAAATATTGCTATATATATGTATATATATATATATATATATATATATATATATATATATATATATATATATACATATATATATATAACTGTCGCAAGTATCGCAAATATGCAAGTATATATATATATATATATATATATATATATATATATATATATATATATATATATATATATATATATAATATAAATAAATATATATATAGTACACGGCCAGAAATATGGAGTTCGGATTGCACCTCTGAAGATGTGCGAGCTAACCTGGCCTCGCTCGACGATGGAAAACGCTTCTTTTTACAACGAAATAAACACTGTATGAGCTGCTAGCTTCCTTCTATCCTGGCACCAAAGTATTCTTCTTGTTTTCTTGTCGGCAGTTGATGAATCAATTTTCTTGATCGGTCTGATTTTCGTCCTGAAACGCCTCCAATCGTCTCCTTTTTTTTTGACCCGATTGAGTCCCGACCAATTGACCATGGCGTGGGGACGAATCCCGGGCGTTCCTCGCACGATCGACAAGTATGCGAAAGTACGTGCAGGTACACGGCAAAGGCCCGGTAGAGACCCGCTTCTCGCGCCCATGTGCGCAATCTTCGCGCGTTGTTCGGACCGACAGAGGCAGAGCGTGGCCGAAAACGGGCGATCCTGGCTCGAGAGAAGACGTTTTCAGGTACTCTGCGGCCGATGTCCGCCGTTCACCCACCGTTCTTTGCGCGAAAGTGGCCGAATGTAGGCGTATGTTGACGCAGGAAGTCGCAGGAAGCCGAACATAAACAGTCTTCGGACGATTTAAACGATCTACGGACGGTATTCGGCCGACCAAATTTGCCTAGATCGTCCAGAGATCGGTGTTTTTGGCGCCCGACTATATAAATCGAGCCACATCGAATATGTTCCAGGGTTGGTGTGCTCTCTGGATGGGTGACGACAGAAGGCTACACTACGGCCACTTCAATTAACTGATGCAAGAGATGAGGGTCGGTGATTCTGCTGCTTTCCGAAACTTTCTGCAAATGCCTCCAGTCATGTTTGATGAGATGCTGGCTCTGATTGGTTCCACGTATACAGAAGATGGACAGCAACTACAGTGCACTCCGCCGAAACTACGCACGACCCTCGGTAGAGAGCGGCAGGGGCTATACGAAAGCTCCAGAGGGCGGGCGAGACAAGGGGACCCTCGGACGACCAAGACGACCACGGGCCGACGGTTTTTGATCAGCTACTGTTTTTCAACATCTTTAAAAACAGTAGCCGATTACTTTTTTGGCACCCGATTCTCAGAGGACTGAGGCGATCGCGCCAGATCTTCCCCCGAAGGTATAGGGTAGTACTCGACAGTGCTCGCAGGTTCTCGACTATTTTTGCAAAACAATTAGGCCGATCGACCAAAAAAAGGATCGGGTACTATCGGGACCAAAACAATCCTTGGTGAAATGGCCCCTTTAAGGAACGAAACTTCGTTCCAGAATGCGAGTTGGTAAAAAGCAATCGCGATGTATCTTGCTTCGCAGGCGTCGTGTGTTGCGCTATTGACCAGTGAACTAGTTTCAAGTGAAGACCACTGTGTTTAAGCTCTGTATCACTACATTATTTACTCTTTCTACAGCCAATTCGCAAACGGTATATCAGTAACTACTGACAAATTTGACTACTCTACACCGTACGAACCATACGCATGATTTGTGATTCGTTACATCACTAATATAAATCTCTAATGAATTATAAAATTTGGTGTTTGATTGGACTTTGATAGAAAATGGGTACGGGTTGTGAGGGCTACCTGGGCAGGTCATGCCAGCCGACAACTGCAAAGTCATATGTGCCTGTCCATTTGCAAATACGAAGCGAGTAAACGCAATCCAACAATATACCGCAAAATACTTCGAGTTGAAGCCATTCGATAATGGTTCATAAGTGATGCTGCTTCGATTGCAAAATGACAATGACCAATACATTTGCACGCATGCCTCTAGCTACTGACACGACACGATATGGAGTGCTCTTCGTCTACGCCTGAACACTAGTCCTTCTTTAGCAAATGCAAATCACATTGCTCCGTGACGGTTTTGCTATTGACGCGATAATTCCCGACTGCTAATGATGCCCTTAATGTCGATCCCTCTGTTCCAACAATCAATTGGTTTCCCATTCGTTATTTTATTTGCTGATAACACGGCGCGTGTCGCAATATCAGTCAGGCATTTGCTATCAGATCATGCTGTATATCTGCATTGCAGCAGCATTTCTGCGATCATATTGTTAAGGTTGTTAAAGCTGAATCTGATCAATATTTGACGGCAAAAATAAATTAGTATATGAAAGGCTCACATACAACGCCATTGCTGCTGTAACAATACCTTCCGCATTAGAACCATCGCGTTATTTCATAACTTCCACCCTACAGTGAATTGTATACAAAAGCACTCTGTTAAGCCACTGCCAATAACTTAGGGTGAGCATCTTATATATATTATTGACACAAAGTAAAGTTCTCTATGGCGATAGTGCCTCGCTCGGCGAACCAGAATATCTAGGTAGTTACCACCTTAGCATTTTGTACAGTTGTTTCTTGGACCGATGTCTCCTATGCTTGAATATATATATAAACTCTTGTATTCATTTACGGTTCTGTTTTTCCAATCAAAGTCAATTTAAAGGCAAGCACAACTGTTTTCATCTGAAACATTAGCGCATTTGAAAACTATATTAAGCAAACCCCTGCCTTATAGATCACCGGCGTGATCCCTTTTGCAATACATTTTACTACCAAATAAATCTTCTCTGATAAGATTATTTGTTTGATTACCTATATCAGACTGACTATCTGGGCTTATTGCTCTGAGGCACACAACGTCAATCTATTATCTGAGAAGTAACTGTAGCTTGATAGAGCCCTAGAGCCCAGGATCTTGGCAAATTATGTAAACGTAATAGGAGCGGAAAATATTTCGACCAAAACCCATCAGTATTCAATTTAAGGTCATTACGTAAGATTGATTGATATTGTGCAGCTCACTAATCTTTGTAGTGGTAGACATTTAATATCATGGTATGTTGTATTGAAAAAGGTTTGTAAGCTGTGAACGAAAATGGTCAAATTAAACAAAATATAAATAGCTAGTTCACTTAATTCCAGTTAGCTGATGGTCAAATTCTTCATTCTGACATACGTTATTTATCAATTGGTACCATGTTGTGTACAGCTTGTGTGATAACCACATGATTGACGCAGGAAACTAATGTTGCGGAAGTTACAGACAGTGTATACATTTTTACCCATCCACGTGCCAGTAAGATACACCATTTACAGGACATGCTTTATCACGAAATCTCAAAACAATGCTAATGTGCAAGGTTTTATGTGCCAATAATGGATTCAGCAATGCAGTCATAAATCGTAACAGCGTTCAAATGGGATCATCCACGTGAATGACAGCATCAATAATTGTTGTTTACCAGTTATTTATTGGGAGCTGATTTACTTATCTGCTAATGTCCAGTATCTGTTACACTATTGCTCTATGCGAATTATATAACACAATCCACATTTGAACTGTAAAACTCTCTTAATATGATGGATTATTGCGTCACTGCGCAGGGGATGTGCAGATGGATATCATTTTCAATGTTCCAGCATACATTTTTAATTATATCGGTTTCGTAAATAAGCATATATAGCGAGGTCTGTTGCACATTGTCGGTATCAAACAAACGTTCGTTACCCATTGCAGCGAACGTAGACGCATGACGTGGAATGTATTTGATTTGTCAGTTGGAGAACTTTAAAAAAAAATCCAAGCGCAGCGAATCAGTTGATTTATTCCAAGCTCTGAATTCGTATCCCATCGCCTAGTAAATAAAACTTTAGTCCAACACAAAGCAGATAAAAGATTCGTGACTGAGCTTTAATAAAACTACCGCACATATCAAACCCTTGGAGTTAAGTATTTAAAATGTGCAGCAGAGCTACCATAACCCACGTCTTAGCACTCGACGCAGACTGTAGCAGTAACGCACGTATATGCATTGTATCTGTGGAAGACTTTTCGCTGTCTATTGGAGTGACAAAATCATATCGATGTATCGGTAGTTACACCCTCAAAGGTGCATGCGTTCTGTCTGAGTACTTTTCAAATATTTCAGACTTAGATCACTATTCTATTGCTCCATAGTATGAAGACTGGGTGGTCTTCGACAGTTAAGTGCTTAGCAAAGGCCTACAAAAATTGTTCTATCTTTTGATTCGCCATGAATTATTTTTACATATTACACTATGAGCGTATTGAAAATCATTGGTAACACTCGTTCATTTATCATTGAATAGAGGTGAGTATAAATAAATCTATCCAAGTTGAATGGTACTAATGTTGGTTAAGTCCTGCTCACTTGCAGTATATTCAAAGAGTTTATAGATTCGCTGAGAGCGCTCGATCGAGTCTTCTGCCCGAGGACATATAAGAAAACGCCATCTGTTTGCCAAAGCGTTATTGTCATATCATCTTGTCATGGCGTCTCTTAAAACCACGTAAAATTATCGGTTTATTTTGGAGATGTAGTTGCCTCGACGACTCAGATGACTCAATATCCTTAACAGCCGCCGAGTCCCGATACGTTGGATCAACAGTCCTATGTGCTTCTGTTGATTTCATGGTATCGTCACCTGATGTCGGGGGTGACTTTTGTTTGATTTCGTAATCGTCACGCAGCTTAGCGTAGCTATGAATTCTTCGCTCGAGACCTTCACATCGCCCTGACATGCCAAAATCGTTAATGTCGACCCCAGGCCAGTTTTCTCGCTTCAGCCAGTTATTGACAATCTAAAATACATCAAGAGTGCGGACATGAAAGATCGAGGATCGTAAACTGCGCGGACGCTGTTAGACGCGAACTGTTTTCGAGACCGGGTAATTTATCAAGTTTACATTTATCAAATAGTGTAATTCCTATTTTCCCCGTCTCATTAATCGCAGCAACGTCAGCACAGTATTTCCATGTGTTTTGTTTGTGTCACGGCAGCGCCACCTTACGATTGCAATGTATTATAATAAGGGAAGCGATCACTCGAAGTGTGCCATCTAAGCGTAGCTATAAAACCTTCGGTATATTCTTCGTCGAATATCATGACAACATATTCATGATAATTGAACTTATATAACACAATGGTCACAGGTCAAGTGCTCTCATGACTTCAACGTGGTTAAGCTAAAATCACTATAATAGCGTGCGCTCGAAAGGCGTGAATATCTTCATTGTCACCAACAAACTTTGTATATCTTACTCGAATTAATATTTATACTATATGATATGTTGTGATGTCTCGTTGTCACCAACAAACTCATTGTCACCAACAAATATCTTACTCGAATTAAAAACTGTATGAAATGTTGTTGTTGTTCATCATTCATTCATTCATTCACCTACCACATGTGATAGAAATCAAATAAATTCAACATTTTGTAAAGAGTCATAGGGTTAGATATATACACTGCTCGTAAGTTTACTTCCATAGTACACAACTTGTTGGACGTAAAGTGGCTGCAACCATCGCTTTGGTATGGTCCTTATCGATTCTCTAACATCGGTATATAATGGGCCTTCTTAAACGTCCTTAATATGCTGCATAGCTTTCTTAAAGAACGCCATTCACCTATTTCAGGGCGTATTGATTTTCAATTAACCTTTAACCATAGCGAACCGATCATGGAATCAAACGTGAAATGAACACATAGCCTTAGACCTCACTGACTGAAAATTCCAAAAGCGTTCTGAGAGACTGAAATGATGCATTTCTTCACCCCTGTCATGCTTTTCAAAATCCGAATCGAGCCACATTTATTTTGTGTATAACAACAACTGTTCTCTATGCCTTAGGGGCTTGTTGTGTGTCTGTATGAGCTATAATGTCGCACTGAGATGTATTGTCTGAATGTTTGATAGTTGCTATCTAGGCGAAATTGTGATTTCCAGCAAGATGGCTTCCATTTAGGAAAAACGGTCAGGTAATCGAATGTTCTTCCTTACAAATATATGGCTGTTATTATTACTTGTCAACTTCAATATGAACGCCATATCAACTTGTCCTGTATGTTTTTTTCGTTTATTTACATGATTTGTAGAAATAATCCCAGAGGCTCTAACACAACGACTTGGTTACAAAAACATAAATCAGGTTGAATACTTCGATGCACTGTGAGGGACAGACAGCAATCACTTGTGAGCGAGATAAAATACTGTTTAACACGCCGAAAATATAATAAACATTGCCTGCATAATGCATTTATATAATCTTTAATGTGCAACTTTACTCAATAAACGTGCCATTTGTCCGTAATGTTATATCGCATCCCGATATTTTACTGTAATGGTTCAATGCAAAGTTTCAATTTGTTGCATGCTGTAGTCCTGAGGGCAGATCAAGAGCTGTACTTAGCCAAGTAAGTTGTAGACTCCGCATGGACAAAGATAGACAAAGCTAACCCTAATACAGCTAAGGTGTATGTGAACCATGGCCGAGAGCATTCCATTATCATCATCCCACTCCCACAGTACGTTTTAATCGTTATTGACATAAGTAGAAGCAAACATTCTCGAAGCTAATTCAAAAGAAAAATAGGTGTGTTTAAGGGCTTGAGATTAGTAAGATTAAACCCAGACCGAGCCACTTCACATGCTCGCTGTGGCCGATAATTGTATTTTCTGGTTAGTCTGGACAACATATGGGAAGATAACTGCTTTCTTTTGGGCGGCTGGGGTATGAGCCAGGCGTGCCGTAACTGAACATGTGACATGTGTGCCAATGTGCATTATATGTATTCAATGTAGTATGTATTCGTCTGAACAGTGAGGGCTGTAAAGATTACAGCGAGGTTTTAGACAAGTCTTGACAACACGTAATGTTTGGTACAGCTGCAAATGCAAATAAACTTTTGCATGGTCATCTGGACCAAAACCGTATTCCTAAACTTTATACAAAAATAGCTCTCAGGTAGCATACTGCCCACTTCATTAATTTCATGTGTCCATGTGACATAAATTGTTCCTTTTTTTACCTGACTGTTGTACAGTTATCACTGTTAAAATGATAAACATTATACGATTTCCTTATCGACATTTCACATCCTACCGTTATCTGGTCCGAATTCATCGTCACCATCAGTACTGCAGTGTTATTTCATTGTCTTGGTTTTGTAGGAAATTTGTTATGGAGTCGCTCAGTAATAATCACTGCTTATAGAATTACTCTATGTAGAGATGATAAAATGTGCCGACTTAAGACATATAACTATAAATTCGAATTTTACATCTAAGCGTGCCTCGAATTAGGCATCCATCAATTTCAACATAGGTAAACATCAGAATCGTCATTTGTTATGCTTTATTACATTTCATAGATCTCAAATTATTTATCCTGCAAAACCCTGCCGGGATTATTTTGTAACTAATAAGTGTCGCTGATATAATTCCCTGATTGCAGCCCATAGCATGAAGATAACTAGCATTATCGTTTTCCACTTTATTTGTTTTTTTGTGAGGCGTATATGTTTCATTCCGGGAGATCACTGCGTTCCAAACATAAAGGTCAGGTGGGAAATTGCTTAGTCACCTTATTACACAGTACCTTGATGATTTATTTTAGTATAAGCACGACATACCTCAAGGTATTATGCAATCAACCAACAAACAAACTACAATGTTGGTTTAGCTCATTGTAAGTCGCTTCTGCTTTCCACATGTCGACTGAGATGCTTTTCCTTTTAACCAATCCTTTTACTCAACTTGTCTCTGTATTCTGCTGGTGGCCAGATTATATGGTATTTGCAAACAGGGCCGTCGCACCGACCTCATTCTATTTATTCTGCTACTGTAATCGCTATTGAGAGTGAAAAAAAAAACCATAAATCGTCAATTGGTGGTTGTTGTGTACAAAGCCACTAGAGGGAAGTATAGTTCAACACAGCTACTAAAGACAACAAACCCAAAGAGGCCACTCAACTTGACAGCTAATCCATTACTCGATAACAAACCCATATATGTCGGCAACTGAATGCTGGGGCATACTGCAGTAGATTTTACCGAGCTAACCATGTTTAATGGGAATCTTGAGCCTGGTACGCTTCGCTTTCTAAGGTTGTTACGTTGTTGAATTAATTCAGTCGTGAACAACGAATGGGAAATCTAATGATCTGTAGAATGCGTTTGCTCCTGATCATCTGAGTACTCGATGTAGACTGGAACATACAGACACGTATGGACTGTCAGAAGGACCTTGATAAGTAAGAACCTATAAAGAATCTGAATCGTCAATCGCGTGGTGTGTGTAACAATATAATTTTTATTATCTATGAACGCTCTAAACATCTCGAGTAGTGTATGACAAAAACCAAGCATCAGCCATTCATGATAATGTGATAGCATCGTATTGGTGGATGGCTATTCGCTCAATCATATGCGCTGGTCTGCATTTCCGATTGACATAGAATGTATGGTCACAGCCGCTTCACATGCTAAGCTGCAAAGTAAAGTATACCTTTTAGCAATATTTGTTCAAAGCACTATTAAGCACAACTTTCGACTGAAAGTGGAATGCTGACCTGAATAGCTTTGATATTGGCCTCGAAATGTTTTCGGGGATGCAAGTATAAAGGTCTCGTTGTCGCTTCGCGCATGCCATTCGAAGCGGTTATAAAATCAGCCTAAATTGAATACCCTGTTCTAAAAATAATCAATGTGTCGCTGACTGAGCAGGCGGGAAAAGAATCACCGAAAAGTGTGTGTATGGCCTACTAAAGTACGATACCATCAAAATTTTGGCTTAACGCAACTAATCGTGTTAATATCAGCAATTCTTGGTCTTTCACCATTGATCAAACTTATAAGTCATGACTATAGATAAGCAGCATCAACATCCACTAGACATTGTTACACCGCGTTTCTTTCTGCTTTGTTGCTAATGGTTCTTATCTGCAACGACTGAATGGCCATTTCAGTTGAGACAATTCATCGACTACTTAAAGTTTTTGAGACGCATTAGGTGTTCATAATTAATGATTAGAGGCAAGTAAAGTCACATTTATCCGTGTCTTCATCTAGTTCTCCTCTTCTACTCACTAAAAGTATTTCTGCGATAAAGATATGTGAAAAGCATGAGAAAAAAGCGTTAGTGCTGGGGTTCCTTATTTCCGATTGTAGAAAACGAATTGCTAACGTGCAAAGAATTTCAAATGTAGCGCCTTGCTAAATTGTAGCAAATGATCCTTGTCTCATGGGTTAAAATCATCGATTGCAAATTCTACAGATCAGCGGGCCTTATCTAACGAGTAGCCTAGCTATATCTTCAGATATTACTTATGCGCCTGCATAGCTAGGGAGAAAATGAACTGCTCATTGATGTCGAGAAACATATCGTGTTCCTGCTCTATACCTTGGGGACAAACAATTATGTGCATCTTATCCGACCATGGTTGAACACGACGCATTAAAAAGATATATTTACAACACACATTCAAGGATTACACGCTTAAAGACGCGCACCTAAGTGCCTTAGATGTGGCGCTTCAGATGCTTTCTCTCTCCAACCGAACCTTGCACATAATGAATTACTGAAATGCACTATTTCCAGGGGGTACAGACATCATTACAAATATTATGAAAGATTTGTAACTCTAGTGCATACTTTGCATGGCTATATATGTTTTTGGCACACTAACGTGCATAGTCAAGCAGACAAATAATGATTCCTGTTGATTATTTGAATAAATACCACTTAATTTAACTTATTAACTAGCTCATAATACAAGAATATTGATAACAAGGTAATGTTTACCTCATTTTATCCCAATAACTATCCAAATACCGCAATATAACGCATGTTTAAAAGCATGTCGATAATCATGCACAAACGTTATCGTGAAAAATTATGAGCGGAATTGAATTGGCATTCCATGTGCATAAGTTAATAATGAAACTTAGTTGCCATCGTGAAAGGACAAACAGCTGTAGACAACTGAAGCGTTAGTAAATAGGCCGGCGAGTGCTTGAGTGTATCGAAGGCAGTATAGGTTAGGCATGGCTACATTGTTGCTGACTTTTGGCATCTTAGCTTCATGGATCATGCATCCTCACAAATGACTACTAAAACTGTCAGGTTAGCATTTATGCACCATAGGCTCTTCGAAACTCCGTCATCAACAAGTTACTTGCAAAACCATATTTCCTTACCTATTTATATATATATATATATATATATATATATATATATATATATATATATATATATATATATATATATATATATATATATATATATATATATATATATATATATATATATATATATATATATATATATATATATATATATATATATATATATATATATATATATATATATATATCTATATATATATATATATCTATATATATATATATATATATATATGTAAATAATGGTAAAAGTACCTCGTCTGTTAATCGTCCTGATGTTACACGTGATATTTCCCTGGTGAGCTCTATCTATTCGAGAGGGGTTTTTCTTTGTTTGGGCGTGTGGTATTAACCACATTGCTCACTTACTTTTAGGTATTACCCTCAAACGTAGATTATGTCAAACCCACATATTGCGGCACTGACAAGGCTGTCAGATTATTGGAATACAAATAAATTGTAAGGTTTCTTCTACCTGATGTAATTGGAAATACATATTGCACATATTGGGTTATAACTGGTTGTTAAAACAAATTGTCAGTTACAGCACACTGAACTTGTAAGGGGAGTGCATCAATATTTATTGTGGCAGTTTAGGAAATATCGGTTGAAATAACATCAAGATATTGGCGTTCATTTACTGCTGTCCGAGCTGTGTAAAATCGAACATCGCAATAGATATAGAAGAGATCAAGCCAGAACAGGACACCCGACAAATAAAGTACGCTACACTACGCTATTCGGCAAAGCGCCAACAAAACTTACATGACACCAATATGCCAATGCGACCAATGAACAGTTGACCTGGGCATATATTTCAATTCAATGGTAAACATATATTGTAATACCAATGACGGGGAACATTTGCCAAGCAGAGTGCTTCACATTGCAACGCTATTATTTGGGGTAGGATGTGCGCACAATACATGCGATTTGTTCGTCCTAGGAGATGAGCAAAAGCATTCCGGAATGCCAACGTGAAACGACCCAGCCGAACTATTTCATGCTCAATTTGCAGCGAATCGCTTTGTACTTTATGATATGCTCCAACAAAATCCACAAAGCAGGAAATGCAAGATGCGTTGTCTATCACCAAGAGATGTTATCTAGACTAAATAGACTTTGAACTGCGCTTAACCCGTATGTAGCAGGTTCCAATAAGGTATATGGCTTATTCGTATTGATATATGATCTATATTCATATATATATTGCCTGCATGTGCTTCTTAAGGAGTTACAATGGTATTGACATTTTAACACTGGGGCCAAATAGTATATCTGCACGGTTATTGATATTGATCATTAAGTTACAATAGCTTCGAACAAAGTGGATGATGATTTGAAGCTACAACGATAGGCGTTTGAAAACGCCAGCTCGTGCTAAATTGCTTGAACGACACATACAATGATCGGTTGTGTAAGAGACTTAAACCATTTGTATTGCTAATGAATGTGTTTTTAGGAAATTAAGTACCCGAATATCGCCATGGAATTTTAAACGGATTAGTCAGAATACGTATGTTAGCTCTCGATGATTGCAGCAGAGCCCACTTTTGAAATAGCAAAAAATGCCCATTGCATTCAGGACCATATGACTAAACTCTGAGAAAACTGGGTACTGATGATCATGGTGCTAGCTTTAGATAACCTAAATCAAAACCCACTGGACGCCTCCTTCAATCGTGATGATAAAGCCATGCGCTGATGTTGCAACTCACCAAATCCGTACACTTTCACTAAATAGGTTTGTCCATTCGTCCTTAGAAAACATGAGACTTGCGTTATTTGTCACTCGATACCTGTCACTCCCTTTTGTGTGCTAGCAGAGCGACAACTTTATCAATTGAACGATGGCATCATTGTAGCTAGAACACATAGTATTACAATTATTACTTCACTCATTTGTGTCGGGGATTGTTTAGGGTACTTCCAAAAAACCATAAAGCACTCGCAACATCTAGGCAATGATATCCTCAGTGGGATACAGTTCCCTTGTTCGATTGACTGTCCGATGCCGTGTTTATTTCTCTCGGACCAAGCGCTTAAAACACTCTAGCACTATTCATCGGCTCTGTATTTTGCCATATATGCCTATCAATTATATTCCCTAATGTCTCGAAAGGAATTTATGACATACTTATCTGACAGAATGATATTGTAGTTAGTATTTATTGAATAAAATTGATGTCATGCAAAATTATGATCGGACAATAAAAGTGCTACACTAGGAAAAAACCTCGATCAATCATACAAAACCTTAGCAGCAATTGCAAATACTACCTAGCAATAAAGGATAGCGAGAACCCCGAAATTCGACAACTGTGGCATGTTAGACAAAACATTGTGCCATATAGTGCAACATGTTTAATGGTTAATCATGAAAACAATAATTTATCTACAGAGTTATCAAAAAACCTATTAGTAACAACCGAATGCATCTGGGCGTCAAACATTGCAAGAAACAGTAGAATTAAACGTTTGCGGTGATAACGTTCATTAGACACTGTATGACCATCTCTTTACCAGCCACGAAGCAACAACTATGGTTGCTACCAAATATATACTTAAGTACCGCGTACGCCCCACATAGACCAACTGAAAGCATAGTTGTATGAACCTCTGCATACCCATACATAAAATGATATCTTCATCTAGCGGTTGTTGCCTATAATACTTTGTGGCTTTGTATGCCACTTCAATATGGAATTAATTACTTGACGAAAAGCTCCCGAAGGAAATCGATTAAATTTGGCCTCGTTCTTGCAAAACCGTGTTTACTTTGTTCACGAGACAGCTGCTGTCATACGGTATTGTAGTGTGAAAATTTGTTTTTTATTTGGATATAACTGAACAAATCACTACCTTTACTAAATCAACATATTCCACAAACACTAACTAGAAAAAGGGATATTTGCCATATTCCATGGAAACAGCTAATGTTCTTCTTACGTTTTCGATGAATCCTTGGACATACGACGTATCCTCAAATAGATAAAACAGCGATTCACCGAGCACGACAATATAGCTTGATGAAAGTGCAAAATTAAAAGGGTACTGCACTCTGTCATTGAACGTCGCGTGACTTGTCTATCAATGTTCAGTTATACGACTGATCACGTAGCTGGACGGGCTAAGTAACTTGGGACAACACTGACACAGCAGTCGCGGTCTGGATGATGGCAAAGGGCTATCAATAGCAAAATCACTCATGTTATATGTATCCGGGCACAGGCAGTGCACGTGTTCGTGAGATTAATTAATCAATGCCATTTATGTATATTGAGCTGCTGGTGTTGCAAGCACTAAAACACAATGGCTTAACAGGTACTAGATTCCATAAAAGGCTACACATGGTCTTATTACACAATTTTGTTGGACCACAGCTACCATAGTCTATGACGCTCACATTTGGGCGACTGTCAGGTAAATATCAAGGGCAAGTAAATCAATTATTCCTCACAATGATAGAATCGTTCTACTATGAATTGTCACCTTTAAGAAATTGCATTGTAAATTCCATATGCTTTTACTTGAGCCTGTCTATAGCATAAATCTGTTTTTATCGCGGACGCACAATCGCCTCTGGTCAGCTAAAGCCATACATATAATTTATGCGTAATTGATTTAACCCTATGACCTTGCAAACGATAGGTTAGACGTCTTACTACCATCAATTTTGAGTTAGCTCGCATATGAGCTTTCGGTTAATGCAGTTACTTACATTTTATGAAATAATTGTATTTTGGAATATATGGCGGCTGGTCGTAAGTTCGACAAATTGTTGGCAAAAGGGACACTAGTTATGCCACATCAAAGCGTGATTCGAGCTAATGATGAGTCACCTGTGAAGGTCACGTGATTGACATACATAATTTTAGATGAAAACACGGGAAATGATTTATGCGATTACTATTCAAGCAAGCATTGTCCTAGACATATTTCAAAAGCTTAGTTGATAAAGAGATCTCAATTTTCAAAATGTTTTGTTGCCCTCTAAAAAATAATTACACAATATGTGTCAATTGTTCAGAATTATATGTGACAGTGACATACTTTTTTTTTTCTTAATTCGAAATAGAATCGTGGTATTTGTACAGAAATAAAATCAGATATGAGTTAATTTAAGGTAGAGACTATAAACAACCTGCATCCAGCCTTTTTTTATAGTTATACGTAATGTGCTTGCGGTGTCTTCAATGTTTGGATGCTGTTTTATTCGTTTCCCAAGTGTGCATTATTTTAACCCCAAGCTTATAAGATTGTCGATAAGCCAACGGCATTAAGCTGGGGCCGTTCAACAGGAGAGCAAATACATTAATATACATTGCCTGGGCTGCAGAACTAAAATTAACACTGCTCTCCGCAACACATCAGAATATATGTTACATCGAATCTGCTTATTTACCTTCCTTTCCTAGATATATATTATACTAGGGATTTAAGAAGGCTCTATCACATAAACACAAAATAGCTATCACGAGCATCATTCAACTATATCACAGATGAACAGATATAGCTCTTCTGGATATTGTAGCATTTATCATAATATGGCCGACACATTGTGACGTTGTATGAGACGTGAATGTATTTCTGACTCATGTGCTACGTTTGTAAGGCGCACATTGAATCAATATATCATCCCGAGAACATAACTGTACCTGTTCATACATGGCACAAGAATTAAAAGCTATATCTTGCCAAGGCAATTATTTTCTTTACACTTAGTCACTACGGTTAACATGACCCCGGCGTGATGATCCGTATTTCATGCTTATCGAGTCGACAGGCAGACGAGGCTAAGCTAATTTCGAGAATTAACAATAATTATTCTACTTGTACTACTGCGCGACTAAAATAGCATAATAATATTTTGCGTAAGAATATGTCTTCCGCAGAATGCTCCGCCGTCTGATTTAAGAGAATTACCCGTTTATATAGCTGTGATTATATTTTAAGGGCCATTGGTTCCTTTGCAATATGCTTTTCCCTATGAAGTATTGTACATTGCTTGAATTGGTTATGCTCTTCTGTGAAGAAGAACCTAATGTTGCTGAATATGATGTGAGCAAGACCATAGCGTAGATGATGCTTATGTTAGTTCCTGCACTAGTGACAGGAACGCGATTCGTTATGCATGCATCCACGGAATGCATTTCATGGTTGATTACAAATCAACCACATTTACAGTAAAATAAACTATTCAGCTTTGGATTGACCGTAAAATAGAGCTTGAATATGCCTTCGAGGCTTCTAATATGGCCTTCATCACGTCCATATTCCCAGTGATAATATTTGAGAGCTGCTGCCGTACATAATTGGAGATGTTAGCAACATTCCACATAAAGCACGATTTATCTTCGACAATGAAAAATAATACAACTGCAATTAAATACGTCATGTAACGAAAGGTTATTTTATTAGCCCTGATAGATATGACACATTGGAACTACTGTTTACCTACATCATATCAAATAAATAAGCTGTTTCTTAGAAATGATAAAGTGGTAATAAATCGTTCTTAGTCTCCTATAGTTTTCTGCTATTATTTTATGAGACTAAGTTTGCAGGCCATCTCAGTCGGTAACCAAAATACACTCTTGAGGTAGCGGAATGTCGGGAATGTCGTTAGTTAGTGGACAGACATATTATATGCCTTATCTTACCCTACGATATCTTTTGTAGATATACAGAGAGTGCTTTCGCCAAAATCTCTGTAGCGATTCTAAAAGGTGTTAAGCTATTACAGGCAGTGTGATTGCAATATGCCCAGCGTTTTCGCCAATAAGTAGCTGTACTTGTTCTCAGTCACCAAAGCCACCCATGGCCATAATATTAAGTGGCTAGGGTATAAAGTGGATATAAGTCATTGCGTACTAGTTTGCTCTGCACTGATTTTAAAACAGTAAACGTGTTCAATTTATACCTTGCAGGCAAAGCTAATTCAATATAATATCAGGCAATTATCTGATTCCACCAGCTTTAATTCATTCCATTGACCTAACCTTATTTTGGGTAGCACATGCAAGGATGATGGACGTGAATAATATATAAACACACACACACACACACACACACACACACACACACACACACACACACACACACACACACACACACACACACACACACACACACACACACACACACACACACACACACACACACACACACACACACACACACACACACACACACACACACACACACACACACACACACACACACACACACACACACACACACACACACACACCAAACCCTACCATGGATCGGGCTAATGACTTTTTTCGAATGATGAATCGCTGCACCCTCCTTTATAAATTGCGCCGCAGATCTTGTTATAGGGATAATACGGCTTCGAGGAGAATGATGGATGACTGTAATCCACATAACTGCCATGGTTTTTATCATTTAATGAATTGTGTTCGCTTTAATGGTCTAATATAATGATTTCTGAATACCACAACCACGTTTTTTAAATACATCCGGGGGTTTTCGGTATGGTCTCTTTGAGCCATGTTTTCGCGTCGAAAATCCTTGAGTCAATATTTGAGAGTTGCTTTCGTAAGTAAATAGCAATACGAATCGAGCTAGCTGAAAGTTACACATAAAACAAATTATATAATTACTATTAATTGACATTTTTATGGTACATCGACTTGCCATGGGCGTCTTCTATTAAGTTGCCTGTCATGTAAACATGATTGGCAGCAGCA
Organism: Urechis unicinctus; assembly: GCA_034190875.2. Lineage (NCBI taxonomy): Eukaryota > Metazoa > Annelida > Polychaeta > Xenopneusta > Urechidae > Urechis > Urechis unicinctus. The sequence goes on along the minus strand of CM067343.1, from coordinate 63,097,514 downwards.
GCATAAATCACGTGGAATATTCACACTGTGGGATAATGGCAGCGGCCAACAAACTCCCCACTGTAGATCCAGGGGTAGAATATGCTCACTATATCCTCTAGCGATCAATAAGGGGCTACCAGTTTGCAGTGGGTTGCTACTCGTGTCAGTAGACAATCGGGTGCTTGGGGTTGAGCGGAGAGGTTCTTGTGAGGGTTTAATTTGCAGGACACTACTTTGGCCCAGATACCACCTAGAAGACGGCTGGAATGAACCGGTCCAGCCAATGGATAGGCTGTCACATGCCATAAAATAATAGTTTGTATCTTTATATTATTCATCTTTATGCACGACCATTTCCCACTTTTCTTTATTTATCCTATAAGGCGGCTGCTCAATCAGGTCAATCTTATCTCTTTGTATTCATCCCATTTCGAGGCGCCATATAACACATTAGAGTTAGTGTGCCGTTAAACTTACTTACCTTACTTTGCTTGTCTCTTGCTCTTCTCCTGGTTCCTTAGAAACACAAATGAACAAGCATATTACCATGCTTTTGCGTAAGCATTTGATACAGAAGGTTTTACAGTGACTTGCATATCGTGATGCCTTTCTTGTGTCATTGGATAATTCCTAACGTTTAGAAAGCCACTCTGGTATTATATATTAATGTACTATAAAAGGTCGAGGGGTACTTTGCGAGCTTTTGTGCCTCACAGAAGGTAAATAGTGTGACAGTATCACACATTTACTGCAAGCTTGTGCGAAATTTTGACAATAGATTACCAGCTATCTTGGTAGATAACAGGGAAAGAGTGTCTAAAACGAAATTTACACCTGCGCAGTTTACATTGCAGGCTTGGCTGCGTGCCGAGTATCACCTATCCATTCCAAGATTGCCGTAGAAAACCTGAGTATCAACATTTCATTTACACGAATCCGATCATCACATCCACATATTTCAGCAACGTGTAACATAAATGCATTTTAAGCATGGGTTTGAATGAAACCAACCTTATGAAATGTGAAATGGAAAACGCAATATATATTATTTATTTCATCATAAAAATATGACATATAGTCATACAAATATTACAATATAGTAAAGTCAATCAGTCATACAATACAATGTCTATACAATCATTTTACATCGTGATAATCATAATATATATTCTTAATTGATAAGAGAACATCAGATAGAATCGTGTTTGCATAATCAGGTTGCTCAGTACAAAGAAGACTAATTATGTTCGCCAGATTGGAACGATCCACCCCGACCGTAACATGATGCATTCTTACGAATTCCCGAATGGCAGTAGCTGTGACCATGTCAATGGCATCATTAGCACCTGGAATATTCAGGGACCCATATCCTATTGTATGGCGTGACCATGAAAAGTGGTCAGCAATGTGACTAATCGTATTAGATACGGCTGAGCCGCTGCCAGCTAGGGCTAGACAGCCACTTAATCTATATAAAACGTTTGTAGATGAGAGGGCAGCACGCACAAAAGAAAGAGATCTTGCTAATAGCTGGGATTCAATGCCTCTGTCATCACAGATCCCGGGAAGTAAGTTGAAGTGGGTGATGTTAGGGATCCCCCAGACCAGTCGCACACACTTGCGCCAAGATGTGAAAAATTCATCAACAAAGCGACTATCAAAGTTTGTATCGAACCTCCGGAGGGCAGAAATGAAAACGTGACAACAATACATTGGTCCGACTTTGTATATCAGTGGCAGACCGATGTATTGTTGCAGACTTAGAGTTAGTGGACATGAGATTACCTAGGTGAAAGCACTCTCTGATAAAGGGACATTGGTACCACAAAAGTCAATAGAACCCCCAGCCCGCGTCCGACCTCGAGCAGAGTACAAGAGGTACTAAGACTTAGCTTCATTGAACTTGAGACTCAGACTCACCGCGCACTCAGCTGCGAGATCCAGCATACGGGAAAGGGCAGACTTACATGGTGCCAAAAGAATTATATCGTCAGCATATGACAGTGCACCTGCAAACAAATGGTCAAAATGGCAGCCCACTCCAGAATTTTGAAGAGCGAATAGCAATTGTTCCGCGTAAATGGAAAATAGAACAGGAGATAGAATGCCCCCCTGTCTCACACCATTACTTAAAGCAAATGGCTCAGACAAGGTGACATTCCATCTAACATGGGCAGTCTGACAAACATGTAAATGTAAGAGTAAACGACTAACGAGTGGGCAAAGGCCCCTACTTAGCAGTTCAGAAAAAAGCGTGGTATAGCTAACACAATCAAATGCTTTGCTAGCATCTAAGAGCATGACATGCACGTCATTGTCTGCATTTAAATAATGCTGGATGACTTCACCTGCAACAAACGTACAAGCCGAGGTCGATAGCTCCTTCTTGTACCCAAATTGCAAGTCAGAGGTCGAGAGCTTATGTCGATGTGTTTCGAGTATTGTCAGCTCAAAGAGTTTACTAAAAGGGCTATTGAGCGCTATCCCTCGGTAGTTTGAAGAGCCATTTAATGACTTCTTCAAATTCTTCGGGATAGGCACGATAATCGCATTTAGCAAAGATCTAGAGGCAGTGCCATGACGTAACATGGTGGAAAAAAGCAAGGCAATATGAACAAAAAATTCATCACATGTGTTTAGTAAGTGATCAGTGGTTAGCGTTCCATCACATTTACCAGGTTTTAGTAATTTCAGGGCTCTCCGGACGTCCGATACAGAAATAGTATGAGAACAATAGCAGTTCGAGGAACAACACTCAGTCTCAATTTTGTCACAGACCTCAGACTCCAGACGGTCCATTTCGTCCCTATCGAAGGATACATTATTATAAAGATTCTCCCATTTCCCGCTTAATGCGTCTGCTATGGGGCCGTCTCCCGTTTTACCGTCAACCGTGGAAGGGCTTGGTTTCCGTATACTATTAAGTTTCTTAGCCTCTACCCAGAAATCCCTCGAACTGCTATTGTTCAAAGAATCTGCCATTTGACAGCGGTCAATGTGTGTCTATCCCGTTTTACTTTTCTATGGGCGTGTTTGTACTGACCCCTGGTGTGGCGACGAATCTGGGACACCCATCCTGTCTTTGGACGCCCACACTGGACCCAAATTGAATGCCAAAACAAGGATGCATCACGGTACGGACGGACGTGATCGCTCCAATCTAGTATTCTAGTTCCAGCTGGCTTAGTTTTTGGTACGGATCGTAGTCCCTCATCAACTTATAATGATTCGAGCTGATTACAATAATTACTAATGTCATCAGAATGTAATGTACAATGACAATCTGAACAAAGAATAGCATCGATAGGGACAGTAATAGATAGTAAGCGATTTCGAATCCTACTACGATATGTATCAATAGAACTATCGGTAGCCTCCCGCCAGTACAATCGAGTGATTGGGCGTGAAGGGGCGACTAGCTGAACTTTGGAAATCGGAATCAAAAGCGAAAAGGAACAAAGGCTCATGGTCAGAAGTGTTGTCGCCATCATGTCGAACAAAGTAATTGGATACAGTGCCGAACAAGTTTTGACTGACGAAAAAATGATCAATGATAGATCTTTCACCATTGATGTGGCTATCAGATGTGTAGTCAACATTTTAATCGGGTTCATGGAAATCATTATCATACATAAAATTCCGTTAGTGATCGAGTATGAAGAGAACCTAATCGGGACAAATCAGTGTTCATATCACCACCTTGAGTTGACGCTAAAAGACTACAAGACGCTAAAACTTCATCGTAGCACAACATATTTTCAAGACAATGGTTCGTATCAGTGGGCATATAAATGTTACAAAGTAATACACTCATATCTGCCGTTTCCACGATCACCGCACACAATCTACGATTGCCAGATTCAATGGGAGTGATACTGCATTGGAGATTAGAATTCCAAAGTATAGAGCAACCGCCATGTGGTCTACCCTCCAAAAGAGTGGTGCTGTCTCTGGCTGATACACCATGACAACAGACATTTGGCAATTTAGAGGCGAAAATACCTAAGTTTGCATCAATGAGCCAATGCTCCTGAATAAAAACGAAATCAGCAGTGCTACACAACTTTCCTATGTACTCAACCTTGTCCGGTCCAAGACCATGGGAATTGTAAGAGACAATGTTAAACATGATTACAAAATAGAAATAAACAGATTACCGCCATGTGGGTTCTTTGTCGGTGTCACCACCGAGTTATCTTACATGCTGTGCATATGCATTGCATTAAGTATGTAATCATAAAAACTATATACTTACCCACACAAAGCCATATCATATCTTTCACAACTAGGCAGCATATTATTCTTAGCCTGTTGCATTTCATTATCGATAACTTTTGTGATCAGTAAAACTAATGGCCGTAACTGATTGCAAGAGAAATCAGTAGAATCCTCTGCGCATGCGTTGGACTACTTAAGGGAACTAAGTGTATCCTTGCGTATGACTAGAAAGATCAAACCCAGGCAAAGCATCTCAATAAACCTGCAGAAGCCGACAATAGCTAGTCTGCTTCTCATTTTGGGAAAATATTTCTCCAATTGGCACTGTTATATACATCGTTCGACGTGATTAAGAATAGAAGCTTCGGGAATCAACATTTCAATAAATGAACACGGCAATAAACTAGGATTCTAAACTACGTCTCCTAGTTTATACACAGATGAATACATTCAAATTTCCTCGCAAGGCGCTACGAAAATATATCATAACATATATATATAGTGTTTATTTCGTACATATCAACGAACAGATCTGTGAAGAATCAGTGCAAGAAAGAAATGAAGATTAACATCGTAACGTGCAAATTGTGGACAGGGGCAGGGGTAAGAACAGAAATATGACAATCGACACAGTTTCTTATTGCTAGCAATTAAACAAATCAAAATCAAATTATTTGTTAAGGTGTATGTCGCTTATATGTAACAGCTAGGTTTCCGTTCCTTCATCAAAAGCAACATTAAAAAGACCACATAAGGGTGATGATGATTTAAACGATGATATGCGTCACAATGCGCAACAGATGAATTGAGTATGCAATAAGTTTATTTAGTTCTGACTCATGAAAAAAGTTCAAATTATTGCAACTTCAATTTATTAACTTACCGCAGCCCATGCTATAATGAAATGAAATAGTCCGCTTCAAAAAGTGTTCTATGGAATGGCTAGAAGTAAAAAATCTTCTCCGCACAAGATTTAAGCTTCGTTTAGTATGCTTAACGTTAATTCGGTGTTACTCAGATATAGACTAAACGGAATATGGCTATTAAGTACAAAGACTACAACGGAATGGATGACATACGCAGGTTTTAATCGGCGCTGAACGCTACGTTCTGCGACGTCGCAATGCCCCGACAAGTAACACATGCGTCTTATGTAGCATCGCAAGTAATGGTTACGGCCTTAGCATCTCACTTCGACAGAGCTTTACCAGCTGTATTGAATTTTCCTAATGCTCACTCTTAATGTTTGTTATAACAGCACTGAAACAAGTAATACTAAGTTTTATGCTTAGAATTTGCAACAACTGCAGCTATTCGTTTGACTTCGTGATGACTCATAATGGTTTCTTGCAAAATGCGAAAAACACATTTAGCTGAGGCAAAAAATCTCGACTTAACACTTAAGGGGTATATTATTTCACTAGTCTCTCATTCTTTACCGCCAGGCTGGAGAAAGGTGTTACTAAGCAAAGATGATAGATTGTTTACCTAGCAACGGTTTTAAACGTAGCAGCATTAAAAGCTGATTGGCAGTTATTAATGCTACTGTTTAGAAAAATCGATCCTAATATACCCAGAAGACCAGTCGATGACATTTATATAACGTGAGATATCAACACATTGCGCAGTGCGATATGCTAGTTTTGTAATGCTCCGTTTCGCCATTCGGATATGTTTTATTCGTCAATCGACCCAATATATAAAATGGTGCTGATTACCCACATGATCGACATACGCGAATAACTTCCCTTCAATGAGCGACTAAAACTAATCATGTGAAAAAAAAAAACACTGAGATGTCATGCTGCATCAATCAACTGTTTGTAAAATTCTATGTGCTATTTTTCACACCATTAATCCAGTGACATCTCGTAGCAGTATAATCAACCAAGATTGTTTACTTGTGGCGAGTGGCAGCATCAGCAATTACCTGTTAGCCGTTATTTATTGGCCACATTTATATCTGCTAACGCCAAGCGCCCTCTCCACAACTGCGGTATGCCAATGAAATAACACACCGAACCTCAAGGTTGTAACGAATAGCTAATGGGGTTCGCGCCAGCCATCAGGTGAATCTACCATGATTTCAACGAAAGCACATGAGACGGTCGATAATACCTCTCGAATCTAGGCGTGTTTTAAAGATATGGAGTCTTTAGATTGGTCAAGGCGACAGCCCCCACGAATTTATCAGAAAAATTATATGTGGTTTTAAGAGTCGCTATGACAAAGCATATGACAAAGTGCTTATAAGTGGCATTTCCACATATTTATGGCGTCTTTCTGCGAAGATCAAGTGGTGTGGCAATATGATATTTGTGAGCAGGGGGGGGGGGGGGCATACTTCAAAGGCTGCGTATGATCACGTATCAGGGTTTTTTTTATCAGCCCAGCATTTTATAGATGTTTAAAATGATGCTGTACACTCAGTAACTTCAAGACGAAGATATCTGCAAATTTATCTGCACCAAATATTAATGATGAAAATTGATAAATGTTTTCTTTACAAACTGTACCTTGATGATAGAAGCAATTATCTTCTACATAAATTTAATCCAAGCTGAAGCCATTGTCCTGGCGGCCAATATGACATCTTCCCGCCGCCTATCACATTCAGATATTAAAACATATCCAAAACAATGTAAAGCCAATCAGGTTTTTTTATACATAATTACCGTAAAATGATGTTCATCATCAATAAAGAGTCAGTGTTTTGCCTCGTGTGATTATTGAATAACTCCGCCTTGTTATTCGCTATGAATGAACCCTAAAACCTGTGTCGGTATTAGTGGAACATAGACATTATATACATATTAACACATGTGTCTGTCCACTGCAGTTAATTGGGTGGATGTTCTCCCCAACACATTGGGTAGACAACTGTAATCGTTTTGTACCTTCCATTAATCCTGGTGAAATCAAGTGACTATTAGCATCAACACAGTTTTTACTTCCCAAAGCTGCGAGCGCTCTTAAGCTTTTATTCGCTAAAGAGGCAGTCAACAAGATATAGTCTTATAATAATGCGCTGCATTAGAAGCAAAGTTGTATCTGTTTGTATTGAGAGCGTTATGGGGAGGAATTTATCGATTCCGCGGATACACGAGTCATTTCTCAGCTCCTGTATAGGTCGCTTTAGTATGAAAGTAGCAATGAGTCGTTTAATAACACAAGGAGCCATTATCGTGCTGTACCGACAAATGGAAGAAAACATCATACTCAAGTAATTCTGCAATAAATTGTTTGTATTGCCCATTAATACACGTTCATAACCTCAAATAGCATTAACTTCTGGATGAGAGGCTCATTCACAACAAATACTCTTCAATATTCACTGCCATGTCCGAAGCAAAACTTATTTGAAGCAAATGATAAAATATGCAGCGCGACGCACCTAGCACAGTATGCTCGACCACTTACTCGTTAACGCTTCATTTAGTCAGCGTGTCGTTCTATATAATTCATCACCCGAGCGAACGAAACTTCGTACGCTAGATACATTCATGGGACACCATGCTTCACCTTGAAGCCCTTCTCAAAAGATATTTTAAAATTGAACTGACACAGCAAATGATAAAAGTTATATACACAGGTTGTCATATATTATTAGCTAAACATTACCGACACCATACATGTGGTCCTCATCTAGACGAACCATTTCGATACAATGATGTGCATGCATACCAATCGTAGACACATACATTTCTCAAAGCCTGTACATTTCGCACATATATTTGATATAGCGCTTAAGCATATAGTGCTGATTAGATAAGCGCGATTGTCAGTAAATACGACAGCCCAAAGTAAATACAAAAGCATTAGGCGGGTCTGATGATGAGGCGATGTATCTATACAAATGATGAATTATTTGAGCTGAACGCAACGTGATACATCTTAGTATATAACTTGGCAAATTACAATATTCGTAAAATTCGTTCAAATCGCCCAATAAACACAGGACTCTCGATGGTCACACAGTAAATTGCGCTGAATTTCTACGATCAATTATAGCGTTTTATAGTTTACACCCTACTCCCCCTACTCCAACCCAGTGCATAATGCAGCTGGGTGCTTCATGCTCACCTACTCGGTTAGCTACACTGCACTACGAACAATCGAAGCGCAAGTCCATATCACTAATGAATAGCATGCTAAACCATGCATACAGCTATAGCTTCCCCTCACTAATAATAAAGTACCTTAAGGTTGTAAAGTGTAAGCTCTGTAGGTGATCTGTGTTATAGGTAGTCATATTGAAGACAAGGAACACTCATTGCTATTGATTTATCTGTGCGTCAAAACAGATAATAATCGAAAATAGTATTGTAGCTTTTGATCACAAATGAAAAAGAGCTTCGTAAACTGTCTCTGTTCAATGATACCGGTAACACACCTGTGTTCTATCAATGTCTTCAAAAGTGTTTCCTCATGAAGCTGGGAAACCAGGCAGATTTAGTTCTTTCGGCAATGCCTCAAATTTTATTTTTGTGTTTACATCCGAAGGCAACACAGAGCGCTATATTCCCATGCAACAATCAATGACCCTTCGACGTCGAATTCTTATGCGAACATCAGGTGAAATGTTTTATCAAATTTTTTGGCCTACCGCATTATTGATGTTGAGTACCAATCTCACTTACCTTGCCTACACCAGTGTTGAAAAATATGATTAAAAAATTACAGTAAGCGAAATTTCCATTTGATGTTTATATATAGTCAGATTTTAAAACTGCATTATTAGCAGCAGGTATGAATCAATGTGTTTCTATTATTCTGGCATCGTAGAGGCTCTCACCCAATCATTCCAGTGAGTTTGTAACAAACTATCCTTGGAGGCAGTGGAAAGATCAAAACCGTACACCGTGGTTGTTGGTTGAGCTTCTACCATCTAACACTATTTGACAGGTAACAGTTTTATCATCCATGCCTTAACTAAATACGTCAACTCTGGTATATTAGTATTGGGTCAATGTTGCAATATGAACATTGCCATAGATACAGTATGCAAAACAGTGCAATAAATTGGGTCCGAGTTCTAGTGATGGCTTCAGCATCTTACATCAACATATGGTTCATGGAAGTAACTAAGTCTAAGCATGACTTGTGAATTGTTACTGCGATAAACAAACACTCTTATTAATTATAAAGTGTGGCCTATGATTGTAAAATATGTTTTCATCCATACGGATTATAAAATATGATGTTATTGTGCATTCAGCTGTGGAGTGAGAGATCAGAGTAACTAATATCGTGATTTCTTTTGCATTTCGATCATATATGATCAAATGTGATCAGAAATGCAGCGGGGTATGCAGCGTCTAATTCACTCTTCGCAACATTCGTCCGGGTGCTGCATATAAAGCAGATGCATAGTTACCCACCGTGCCTTGCATTAAGGCAAGTAGTGGTAGAATAATATAGAGGCTGACAATTAACTGATGCACCGCATTATATTCTAGCGTATATATTTCTGTTGTTAATTATTTGGTGCGTGTTGTGAAAGGTACCTGGGTAGGTCAGCCAGCCACAAGCTATAATATCACATTGACTTGTCAATTGGCAAATACGAACGAGTAGACAACATTCAACAATATGCAGCAATGACATAACGCAACCATATCATGAATTGAAGCCATCGGATAATGGTTCATGAATGATACTGCTTTTATCGCAAAATGACAGTGACCAATACAGTAGCACGCATGCCTCTAGCTACTGACAGGACACGATATGGAGTGCTCTTTGTCTACGCCTGAACACTAGTCCCTCATTAGCAAATGCAAATCGCATTGCTCCGTCATGGTTTAGCTGTTGACGCGACAATTCTTACTTCCGTCTCCCGTCTGCTAATGATGCCAATAATGTCTATCCCTTTGTCCCAACAATGAATTGATTTCCCTTTTTGTTATTTATGTGCCTCTAGCACGGAGCATATCGTGATTTCAGTTAGGCATCTCAATACTCAGGGCATTGTGCCATTCAGGCATCCAGGATACCGTCCATTAACCGAAGTTGAAAAATGGGCGCCTAGCAATTTGTATATTGATCGACATCTGGAACCGAAGTCTGATCATGGCGGTGAGCGTAATATGGTCGTTCTGCAGTCAAGCGCTAGATATGTGGAATTTGATCAATGTTGGACAGCACAAAAGCATTTCATTGAAAGGCTAACATTAAATATATCGCTGCTGTACCAAAATTCTAATAATTGCGTCATTTTATAATTTCTACACTTCAATGAATAGTAAACACAAGCACTCTTCTGTAAAACCACTCCCAATTACTCATATTTATAATCCCCTGATATATTTTTGGCATATATAAAGTTTTAGAAAAACAGAATATCAAGGTATTTTCCGCGTAATCATATTGTACAGATGTGTCTGTGGCCCATGGCAATATGAATACGTCAAAACTCATGATTGTTTTGATGGTTCTGCTTAATCTATCAAAGTAAATTAAGCGGCAAGCGTGGTTATGCATATCTAAAACATTGGTGTGCTTTTACACTGTATAAAGTAGGCCCTGCCTTAAAGACAACCGGTGTGGTGAATAAAACACTTCCTGCTTCCGCCATATTGAAAACTTACTTCTCGATGTACGGAAATTACTAACAACCTTTTAAGGGAGAGGGCAACTGGAATCGTATTTCTACACTACATTGTCAAGCTGGGGCATTGCAAGGGCTATTTCTTTCTTGGGTAATTGCTCCAAAGAACATAACGTCAATCCATGTAACCAACAAGTTAATGTACCTTGATAGTGCCATAAAACCCAGGATCCTGGCAACTGATGCAAACATCTAGCGTAATAGGTGCGCAAACGATTTAGACAAAACATTATCAGTATTTAAGTGAAGATTCTGACCTACGAATTGTGTATATAAACAGTACAACAGACCACGGTCAGCTTGGTTGCTGCAAGATAAATATCACGGCAACAAATAGACGTTCGCTTAGTTCTGGTTCTCTAAAGGTCAAATTCCTCATTATGGCATTGTTTGTTTATCAAAAGGTCTATTTCAATAGTTAAGAAATTTCATGATCACTTGATCGACACAGGAAAGCAATATTGAGGAAATGACAGACAAAGATGCAAGTATCAATTGTTAGCCGACCCCGTACCAATTAGACAAACCATGTACAGGAAGTGCTTTGTCACAAGATTTCAAATACAATGCTTATAGTCTCACGTTAATATCACGAAGGAAACACCCAAGCATTGAAAGAATAGGGCACTTCTTACAAGACTTACATGACACAGCTATCCGCATCGCATGCTGTTCACTGAATGTCCAAACGAAACTAATTAACAGTTGACCTGACTATCTGCTCCAATGCGATAAGGTGGATATATGGCCAGATCAATGTTTCGAGACCTTCGCGTTGCAATAAATACTCGGCGCTTGCCCTGTAGGGATGTGTCAGGAATATATTTGGTTTCTTTGCTCGAGACGTTTAAAAAAAGATCAAAGCGCACCGAATCAGTAGAGCTATTCCAAGCTCTGAATTCGTATCCCATCGCCTAGTGAGTAAGGCAAAGCTCCCAAACTATGCAGATAAAAATAAAGCAATGAGTTTCTGTTCATCAAGACATACTAGTCTGCAATTAAGGCATTGATGTCCGAACTGATTTTAATCCATATTTTGTTTCATGAAATATACCGTCGTCAACAGGCGACGAAACCATGAAATCAACAAAAGCACGTGGGATTGTTGATTCGACATCTCTGCTTCAACTGCGCAGAATTAATCAGAGAATTTCACGCGGCTTATAGGGATGCTTCGACAAAGCCACATACGGCGGTTCACAGGTGGCGTCTTCACATTTGTTCTCGTTCTTAGGATCTAGTGAACCCTCTTCGCGTGGCTATGAACTCTCTTTGATTCTATCATGAACCGTGCGACGTAAACTTGATTTAGGAGCATTGGATCTTGGGATTTACATAATTGATTTACGATGGGATATGGGATTTACATAATAAATATAAGATAGAACATATGATCACGGTGCTAGCTGTGCACAGCTTTACATGAGACCTACCATGATTTTCTCTCAAGTGGTGAAGTATTCCCGGGAGCATCATGTGATAATGCGAAGCGTTGATTAAATCGAGGTGGTATAATGCCCTCATAGTCAGTATAATTTCAGTAGACGGACATATTTGCCACTCAACTCAGAAATTGATTCAATACATACAAGCGCACTTAATTGAAGATACAAGTGTTACATAGTGATCTCAGCCAATGAGCACACAGGTTGATAAATTCCGAATTATCTCTCGCCACATCCAGTTATAAAAGGCAATTTTTAATAAAAGATATAAACGTGGCATAAAGGTTCTGTATCGCCTACAGTACATGCAATTATAACCATACTTGCTAGCATATTTACTAGCATTCATGAAGCGGTCATCTACATAACGTAGTCTGCGCGAAATTGTTTTCTTTTTCTATTGAGATATAACAACACGTACAGCTAAGCAACATATTATGTAACAACTATTCACTGCCTCGAAGAAAACGAGTGATTGTCATATCATTATAATTTCATATAAACAGCTTAGAATCTTCCGTAAAGCTCGAAATTAACAGGTAAATATTCGAACATACATATTGTCACACTTCGCGAAAAACAACGAGATCAGCATATAGTATCTGGTCAAAACCGATCGACGAATGCCCAAAACTGGTTGAGAGCTGCTGTCGATAACTTGATAGTTGTTTTCGCCTATCTGTGAATCTAGCGTGTCTGGACTATTGATTACTGGGGACACAATCTATAAAGTGGTCGCATAGATAATGCAAATCAGGACAATGCAGGCTCAGAATTCATGTAATGTGTGATCTGGAGGAAGGCAAAGGGTTGGTAACGGTAGTATCATTTGCATTCAATGCGTTGTCTATGACAGGCCATGGCTATATTTGCGGGAAATCATATGGGCTTATGGGTCGTCCTGGTTGCGTTTTATAAAAAAACTGGAATGTTAAAAAACCTACGGTTTTGTACCCATTATTTATGGCACATAAATATAGACAACAGCAAGGGTCTTATAAACAACTCGCTGTGAAATTACCGATTTGACAAGGGCTATAACATACACCAAAGAGTGGTCACATTGCAACAAGATGCATGCTTTTCCATTATGCCGACGTGCTAGAGATGATAGATCTGCGACTTTTGAAACGTTCTCTGTTTGCATTTAGGTTGATTAGACGTTTTGGGCATAATCATCGATCAAACGGACTGAGTGGTAGCCTCGTAAGTGAACGACACTAGGTCATTGCCCACTAACGTCGGTGGTACATTGAATCGGACCTATCCGGACAGAATGTGACGAACCAATACTTATACTGTTATGCTGCGCATTAGGAACTATGTCATCGCAATGGAAATAATTGGCAAATCCGATGATGCATGTCTGGACCATAATTTATGTTGAGACAAAGCAGCGAAACATTGCTTACATTCCTAGCTAGCACCGAGCACCGCACTAATTGCGTCATGCTTAAAGCATGAGTGCGATTGCTTTCTGTTCTGCCCACAGATCTTTATACCCTTAGCAGCAATCTAACGATAGATAAATAACTGCATATCACAAGTACTTATTTGTTTGCGACATAGTTATGGAATTCCGATAAATTAGTCATAAACCACATGTTAATCGTCATGGCGAACGTGAAGTACAATAGATTCTGCAAACAATGACCCGAATGGACAAAACTATGTTTTATTCAATCCCTAGTAGCTCGGTGTTCTGATTGTGTTCACATCGCCTGATGCCGTATCTACCGTTTGGGTCGGCTTGTTGTGGTAAGCCAAGTTCTCATATTCTGATACTTAAGAGGCGAAATATTCCCCGAGGCTCCTATATAACAGATTGATCACGCAAACATAAATCAGGTTGAATACTTTGATGCATCATGCGTGGCAGGCAGCAATCACTTGTGGGCGAGATAAAATACTGTTTATCGTGCAGAATATATTATCTACATCGTCAGAATAATGCATTTATATTATCTTAAATGTGCAGCGTTGCTCAATAAACGTGACATTTCCCGTGTTGTCTAATCACATATATAACACTGTGCTATTTTACTATACTGACAGCATTCATTTCACGCGGGTTTCAACGCTGGCAGTGTTCATGGTTGACTATCATCGGAAAAATAGACACAATGAGTTACTTTTATCATCATTTTGTACTGGATACGGAATTACCAGGTGGATGATCGGCACATGCATGCACATAATGCTTTTGGAATAAGCGTAGATAATAGTGATGGATCCCAACAAATGTATTATCTCTGCAGATATAGATGGATTGGAACTGTGATAATCTTGATGCTTGATGCAGTTAGCAGGGGAAAGTCAAGGTAATTTACGCGGGATATTTGGGATGATAATAAACGCCAACGTTGTAATTTCCCTTGAATAATTGACAGTTAAGTGGAAATTTTTATCGAAGCAAACGAAAAGCCACAGTCAATTATCTGTTTTAAACTGTTAGCATTTATACGTTGCTTCGGTAACGACAGACGCAAAACTGGTACCCTCAGCGGTATAAGATGTAAGTTATGCTAACCAATTTACATACAACGTGTATGTTAACCATGGCATTGAGCGTTTCATAATAATCATCCCGCTCCCACAGTATATATTAACCGTTTTTGACATAGGTAGAAGCGAACATATACTTTTATTTCCTTGTAATAGGCCCCCGTAGCTAATTCAAAAAGAAACTAAGTGTGTTTCAGGGCTAGAGACTTGTAATATAGAACCCATACCGAACCACTCCACCACAAACATACTGCGGCCGATAATAGTATTATCTGGTTGGTCTGGACTTCATATAGGAAGATTTTTGTATATTTTCCTTTGGGTGGCTGTGATATGAACTTTAACCAGTTGTGCGTGTGATCATTGATTTAAACTTTTGTGACATGTGTGCGCAGGTGTATTACATGAATTTAATGCAGTATATATTCGTCTGAAAAGTGAGGGCTGTAAATATTACAGCAATGTTTTGGACAAACCTCGAATTTTAACAAAAACATTTTGTATAGTTGCAAGCATAAATGAAATTAGTCATGGTCATTTGGACCAACGGCGTATTTAACAAAAAAAGGTTATGCCATTTCCATCTTAAATATGTTGTGCCCATGTGTTATATATTTTTTACCGCTTCAGAGTGACTGTTGTTTACTAATCGTTGTTCATCTTTTTTGTCGAATATTTGCTGTGGAGATGCGCAGTAAGTCATATATCCCGAAAAAACTTAAACGAATTGTCTAAGGACCCCGACCGATAAGTGTCACTGATGTAATGCTCTGATCGCAGCCCATAAACTACTCTTTCAGGTTTATTGACTTTTCAGCATATTAAGCATAAGTAATGAGGCTTCTGATACGACATATACTATCACACATATAACCCGACCATATGTATAACGTAAAGCTCAAGTCAGATTGATTAAATGCAGTACGTTAATTGACATATGTCCTGTGTGGCTCACAGCCATACATACCAGAAGTGTGAAATTGCTTATTATCCATATTTTATAGTACAGTTTCCGTATAAGCATGACTCATCACAAGATAATATGCAATCAAATGAACAATCAAACTACAATCGTGCTTTAGATCATTGCAAGTCGCTTCTGTTTTGCATTCATGTCTACTGGTTTATTAACTGAGGTGCTATTTCTTTCAACAATGCTTTAACTCAACTAATTTTGAATTAATGATTATCGATGACTTCACACCTGGAAAGCAATGCAGTTATATTTACCAATCCCTGTAATCTGATTGTGGTCGCATTATGTATTTGACTTTAGTCACACCAACCTCATTTGCCATATTCTGATACTGTAACCGATATGGTGGGAAACAACAAGAAACCCAACGATGCCACTGAACATTACAGCCTACCCATATTCAATAACAAACTGAATGCTGGAACGAATATTCGTCGATTTGACCAAGCTTACAGTGTTTAATGGGAACCTCGGGTCTGGTCCGCTCCGGTTCTAGGGTCGTTTCGTGGTTAATTAATTCAGTAGTGAACAATGAATGGGAAATCTCATGATCTACAGAATGCGTGTGTTCACCTCCAGTAGTGTATGACGAAAACCAGACGAATGCCTTTCATGTGAATATCATATCATCGTATCGATAAATGGCGATTCGCTCGATCATACGCGCTAATCTGCACTACGGATCGACTTCGATTTATTGTTGCAGCTATTCAAATTCCTAGCTAATACATACAATTCTGCAGATAACAGAAGCGCTATGAAAGGATCAATTCCATTGTTAAACACCAGTGCAAAGCTTTTGTATTATTTCCGCTTGATACATACCGATTCGTGAAATATGCAGACGGTGGCAATTCATGCACTGTGATATAGTGGAACACTATTCCACCAGCGTGGCTTCGGTCGCGTTCGCTGTCAACTATATCTATTAGTAATAATTGTATGCACCAATATTAAACACATCTTTTGACAGAACGTGCAACGCTGGTTTGAATGACTATGCCAGAGATGTTTAGAGAGATATTTACGATATATATATATATATAGATATATATATATATATATATATATATATATATATATATATATATATATATATATCTATCTATATCCTCTCTATATATATATATATATATCTATATCTCTATCTACTATATATATGTATCATATATATATATATCTAGATATATATATATATATATCTATCTATATATATATGTATATATATATATATACATATATATATATATATATATGTCTTTCTCTATTATATAGATATATATATATATATATATATAGATATATAGGTATATATATATAGAGATATGTATAGATCTCTCCCTCTCTATATATATATCTCTCTATCTATATCTCTATATCTCTCTCTCTCTCTCTCTCTCTCTCTCTCTATATATCTAGGGAGATCTCTGATATATATATATCTCTCATCTAGATATATATCTATCTATATATATATATATCTCTATATATCTATATATATATATATATATATCTCTCTATCTCTATCTCTATCTCTATCTCTATATCTATATCTCTATCTCTCTCTCTCTTATATATCGTTATCTCAGCCCTGTTTTTGCGAGCTCTGAGCAGGATTTTTTAAATATATTTAAGCCTATATTTCCTCATAATTGACGAGGTAAATATGCGAATTGCACGTTCCGAAAATAACGAAATCATTCGCCATAGAAACGCCAAAGCAAGCTCGATTGTCTTAGTGGTCAATGTACTGTGTTTGCACAACTGGTCAAACTTATAAACACGTATATTGCTAAGCAGCATCAGCATGCAAGAGCTTGAGTCAATCTGCTTTGTCATTAATTGTCCTTGTCTGCAACGACCTATTTATACTGATTCGGACAACACATCGACTAGTACGAGTTTCCAAGAGGCATTATGTAGGAATGAGCTATGATTAAAGGCACGTCGAAGTACATTTACCGTTTTGTCACCTATCTCTCTTCTACTACTCATGATGATATTTAGTTATATGATCGACTTAATATTGATGCTATGCAAGTTTTCATGAAAAGCAAAGAAACATATTGAAGTGCTTGGTTCTTCTTATTTCTGAATGTAGCAAACGTATTACTAACGCCCGAAAAAATTAGAATGTAGCGCTATGCAAAATTACTACAAATGATCATTTCCGAAAGTCTTGTGGGGTTTATCTATCGATTACGGATTCTTACTGGTATGAAATTGTATTCTCTAGATCTAACTTTGTGGTAAAATGCACTATCGGCTTATACAATCAAACTGCAAACGTCACTTTGATAGTGTCAGTTTGGTCACATCGATGTGTTTGTGCTACTCAATATAAATCAAGCTTTGATATCTGGACTTAAAAGTCACTGTTGGTAATCATACTCAGTGCATTATCATTTGATGACCCATCAACACACTATGAAAGTCTTCGTGACAGATTGTACAGGGAAATTATACTACTTTCAGGTATTGCCTTATAACGTACATGAAGTCAAACCCACATATCGGTCAGATCAATGGAACAAAAATAAGTTTTCCTCTTCATGACGTTATCGGTAACAGTCAAAATAGAAGTGTTCGTACTGGGTTAGAAGTGTTTGTTATAACAAATTGTCATTTACAGCACATTGAACTAAGTTAGGGGGGTAAATAAATGCTGGTAGCAGCAGTCGACAAAATATCCGTTGGCAATACATAAGGCCATCGCTATCGGTATAGAATTACATTAATTGAGAGGTGCTTCTATTTCTTGTGTCATTATTTTGGACATGGACCTTAATGTTTGTTGCGTCTTATGTTACGTCGTTAAGTGTTTCTGATTCTCTGTTGACGTTCCGACAATATTTTTTTAATCTTTGATTTTTTCGGATGTTACTGTAACACTACGCCCGTTTGGTAATGCACCAACAATACTAACATGACACCAAATGGCCCAACGCGACTAATGAACAGTTGACCAGGACATCTGTTGCAACACAAACACGCTGTTACATGGGGATGAATGTGCTCGGAATATATATAGTTTGTTTGCCCCAAGAGCTAAACAAAAGCCTTCCGGAATGCCAACGCGCAACGACCCAATCAAACTATTTCATGCTCAATTTGCAGCTAATCGCTTTGCTTTGAACTGCATGATATGTATCTAAATTCGTTGAAGTAGACCTTTCCCTTCGTGAACCCAGAGAGCAGTGTTGCAAGACGCCTTGTTAAAGTATACAGTTGTCTAACTAAGCCGCGGCAAAGAAAGATATAGAGACTTAGCTTTCAAAAAGCGGGTTACGTATAAAACTAAATGGCAGCCTTGCCGAAGACGGAGAACGTTTGAAATACAAAAGTGGGAAATTGTATTCACATTCCAATGCGCTCAATCCGTACGTAGAAGGCCAAATAAAGTATATGGTTTATTCGACATTAGACCCGAGGCCATGTGAGCTTTTGGAGACATAACATTAGCGCAGACTAATGGACAGTTGACCTGGACATCTGTTTCAATGCGATAAGACAGATAAATTGAAATATCAATGTTCCGAAAGTGCTTCACATTGCAACGCAAACACGCTGTTACTTGGAGATGAATGTGCTCGGCATATATGTAGTTTGTTTGCCCCAAGAGCTAAACAAAACCTTTCGGGAATATAAACTCGCACTGACCCAATAAAACTAGTTCATACTCAATTTGCAGTTAATCGCTTGGGCCTTAGGCTATCAGAGAAAATAAAAGATGCGTTACCTACCACCAAGAGATATTATTTGAACCCAATAGGCCTTGAACTGCGTGATATGTATCTAAATTCGCTGAAGTACATCTTTCACTTCGTAAACCTGGAGAACAGTGTTTGGAAGACGTCTTGTAAATGTATACAGTTGTCTAATTACGCTGCGGCACAGAAAGATATGGAGACCTAGCTATCAAAACGCAGGTTACGTATACAACTAAATGGCAGCATTGCCGAGACGGAGAACGTTTCAATACAAAACGAGGAAAATTTTACTCACATTCTAATGCGCACAATCCGTACGTAAAACATTACCGTAAAAGCGGATTAGTCAGTATACGTTTAATGGTTTTCGGTGTTTGCAGCAAATAGCAATATTGAAATCGTAAAATTGCCTGATGCATTTAGGAGCATATGACTAAATTCTGGGTCAGAAGCATGAGAACGGGGGTTCGCATTGAATTTTTGTTGCGCTCAAGTATAGGTATTGATGATCATGGCTTTAGCAATATGTAACCCTAATCAATGGCTGCTGGAAATCTCCAAGTCAGTATTACATCTAAAAAAATCCGTATGCTTCCATTAGATAGTATTATGTCCTTGAGTACCATGAGCCAAGCCAGGCTTACGTTATTAGTCACTCGATACAGTCTTATACCTTAGTGTGCTATATCTTGTGGTACGACACAAGCATCAATTACATGATGGTATCATTGTAGCTTAAACACATAGTTCGACAATCTTACTTAACTTGCTTCCACAAAACGAAAGTATAAATCATAAAACGCTCGCAACATCCCGCCAGTGATATATCCAGTACGACAATCGTCATGCAGTGAATACAGTTCCCCTATATGTGTGATTATTTACCCGATGCTGTGTTTATTTCCCATAGAAACACACCCCATCATGTGTACGAAACGCATAAACGCGGCGACACTTTTCATCGGATTTGCTTTTTGCCATACATCGTATCAATTATATTCCGCAAGGAATTTACGACATACCACTATGACAGAGTGATGTGGTATGGAAGTCCTAACTGAATGAAATTGATGTCCTACAAAACATTGGTCAGTTTATAAAAGTGCTCAACAAGCGAAACATGTAATCAATCATACAAAACATTTACGGTGACAGCCAATACTAGCTAGCAATAAAGGATAACGAGAACCCCGAAAAACTCGACAACTATAGTATGATAGGCACACTGAGCGATACACATTGCGACTATACAATAGTATCGAACGCGTTGCGGTGATAACCCTCATTAGACACTCTGACATTGTGTGACAATATCGTGCCAGTTTGTTGTTTTTATTCTCTACAATGACCTTCACAAATAACCGTCTTGTACAAATGACTAGCTTTCTTTGCAAGCCATGAAACAATAAATATGGTTGGTATCAAATATATAATATAGCGCCGCAGACGTCATGGAACAACCAACTGAAGGCTGAGTTTAATATATTTCTACATAATCATACATAAAAGGTCGTCTTCGTGGCGCGGTTGTTGATTATTGCACTCAATGGTTGTGTATGCTGTAAACGTCTCTTAAGTCGTGAATTGATTACTTGACGAAAAGCATGTTCCAAAAGCAGATCGGTAACATGTTGTACTGATGTATGAATCGTGTTAGACCTATTACCTACCACCCGATCTAATTCCATACCTCACTGCAAAGATGAGACGCGCAGTGTTATCTTGCCTGCAAACGTTTTGCTCATGCAATTGGTTTGCCCTTGATGGTGCTGGGTGGTTACAGATTGAAGACCGTTACATTTGTTAGAATATATAATATAATTGCCAGCTCAAAGTGTTACGGTGTGTAAAGCGCCACTAGGATTGGAATGCAACTTAATAATACCACGATTAACCTAGCGGGACAATTCTGCTTGATCAATGTGCAAGACGAAAAGGGAGCTGCACTCTGTCAGTGAACGTAGCGTGTATTGTCTATCGATGTTCAGTTATACAAGTGGTCACGTAGTTGGACTGGCTAAGTAACTTGGAACAGCACTGACACAATGGATGATGGTTAAAGGCTGGCAGTGATCGTGTTTGTGAGATTGATAAATCAAGGCTTATTGTACATATTGAGCTGCTCGTGTTGCACGCACAAACACAGAATGGCTTAACAGATACTTGATTCAATAAAACGCTTGCATATTCATACACAAGGGAAGTAGCAGTTTTGTTGGATCAAAGCTATCATCTTCCTATGACACACCCTTTTGGGCAACCGGCAGATAGCTCACATACAGTGGCCCGTTACCATAAGTTTCAAGGGCATGTAATTCAGTCATTTGTCACAATGATGGGATTGTGATACTGTGAGCTGCCACCTTTAATACGTTCTGTTGTTCATTCAATTTGCGTTTACTTGAAAAGACTTTTTGAATGTGCTTTTAGCATCAATCTTTTGATATCGATGATGTAGACCACTTGAGTTGTTGCCGCACGAGTATTAGCATCTGGGTTATATACAAAATGTCACATGTTCTATGCTCTTTCGTGGCAGGTATACCAACGTTAAGGTAATATTCGCCAAACAAGCTAATGCATGTCTAGATCATATGATATGGTCTAGACTACAATGGCTCTTTTCCATACTTCTTTGTTAGACCACGACACTGCACCAAAGGCGCTAATACCTCTTCTCCTTCCATCCCCATTAACAGCATGGCTCTCAGAGGTAATTGCAGTTCTAATTCGATTGCAGTTTCTACATTGAATTCACACAACCGTGTCAGCTATCACCCGCATGTCGTTGGGGTGACGGAGTACAATGCTGTGCAATCGATTTTGCAGGCCAGATGATATTCAACTGCTGTATACTGATAGCTCAGCATCCGTTGGATATCTTCTAAATAACAGAAGCCCAAGCTATGCAGGAGCATAGGCGCCATATAACACATAAGGGTTGGTGTGCCGTTAAACCCTGTACTTACTTTGCATGAGCAGTCATTACCATTGCAATGATGTGTTGACCCTGGTGGATATAAAAGCGCGGCTAAGTAAAAAAGAAAAAAAAATGTTTAATTGTTGTGCTCCAGGTTAAGCACGACGCACAATAGTCCATGGTCTGCAATATCCATTAAGTCTTATTACTAAATGACTTGCAAACGGTAGGTTAGAAGTCTTACTACAATTTGTTTTGATACCTCGCATATATAGTTTGAATAAGCTGTCTCTTGATGCAGACACCTGTATTTTATGAAACAATTACATCTTTTAGCAATGGCACAAACACCAATGCGGCGCGTGGCTTTAAAGTGACATTAGAGACATTAGAGCTAATGATGAGTCAACCACGTAGTTGACAAACATGGATAAAGATTAAAAGAAAATCAAAGCGAGCATTGTCCTTAGCATATTCAAGAAGCTTAGTTGATAAAGATATTTACATTTTCAAGCACAATAACATCGCAACTGGTAAACAATTAAGATTACGATTATGAAGATTAAGACAGTTGCTTGAATATCATGCTTTAGTTTTATGCTCCAAAAACAAAACGCTCTAAATGTTGCTGAACTATACGTGACAGCAACATACGGTATCTTATGTACAAACACAAGCGTGATGGCTGCAAAGTAAGTAAATCTAATCAGAAAGCTATCAACTATATATTGTGCATACTATCATTAGTTTACAATATGTGCAACATGTGTCACCGTACGGCATTGATCATTTATGGTGTGACCTTATTCAAAGGAGTTTAAGGTGCACTAAGTCTTCGACCGTACAAGATATTCACAGACATGGTGCTTCAAATGGGTATGGGCTACCCAGCAGAATCATAACCAATCACTAAAAAGGCTTTCTGCTACTATTATATTTGAAACAGCTGTAGCATCAAACACAAGCTCGGGCTTGATTATACAGGTCTCTTTAACAGAATGAACATGTATCATTCTGGGGAATTGTTGCTTTTCTGTCAGAAGATATGTTAGCAAAATAGGCCACCTATAAGACTAAATGATGAATTGAAATTGTCCGATATATCTTCATGTAGTATCTATATACAATATGTCACGCAGCGATATGCAATCGAATATGACTAAAGCTGACCGTTTTGATATTCATAAAGTTACAATGAGTTATAACGCATGTGATTTGGAAACACACATCGCTTGATTCTTAGGCTTTAATCATTGACGTCGCATGAATAATGGCTACCAAAACTTTCGACTACGGTCTGATAGACATTGATTGCTGACCGCAATGTACAACACCTCTCTGTATCCTTGTATTATTGTGAAGGGTAGCCTTTGAAACTTCTAGTTCGTCACGTCCATATACCGACCGTCATCAGTAAATCCGCAGCAAGCACGATTGGCAAAGGTTCGACTGTGCAAAAAAATACAACTGCAATTCATTATGTCATGTAATGAAGGGTGGTAGCGATATAACGAGGGGCTGTGCTGATCCAAGAAAACCTTGCAACCTTATAGTGGCTGACAGGAAAATGCGAACTGTTATCGAGTCAGTTTGTTGGGAGGGTATACAGTCATGGCCATAATTGTAGCGAATCGCAATGTACAAAATGTTTGCGTTGTTTTTCGTAAAGCAAAGATGCATTCGGATTGCAATAGCTTTAGAATAATTGAGAGCTTTCAATATAGACGATAACATCGGAACGCTTAACATGCTTAAATGTTCCTTTCTGACTCCAGTGTAACTGCTTGCGAAGTCAGGTAGACCAGTTCATAAATATGTTCTTTAAATGTGCTACCTGGGTCATACTCTTCTGTATATAGGTCTAATATGCCCGTGTGATTTGTATATGTGCTGTCAATATAATACACATTTACAACATCAGATAACATTTGTTCAATCATCCATGCTTGAAATCTGTACTGAATTGCTGACTATTTGTTCTGTATATATCAAAACATCAACCGTTTAATAAAACTTAGCAGTTATCGGGTTGCCCCCGAATCGGAAAACACAATGACATCATTAGCTTTAATTTACAAAACCCTTGGTGTTTTCTCATTCGTATTAGGATCACTGAGATAAACTGCCCTTCATATTGGCATCGCGTAAAAAGACAGCATATTTAGGATCATGAAATATTAATCGCAATATAAATATGCACGGGCATGCATAACGAGCTGCATTAAAAACATAATTTCATCTGTTTGTGCAATGCCTCTCTCATTTTCGAATTTCATAAAAACTTTAAACGATCCTCAACAAAAGAGAGTGAAGTATAACTCGCCATTGGTTCTTACATACAATAAACATCATTCACCTGAGATTCAAACGCTTTGCAATTGCGATCATACATTCCCGAGCATATGTCAACCATCAAATACTTTCAAACAACCAGCCTAGCTGTATCCTGCGACATTGCTGTGCAATCTTTTATGAGTCTGCATTTTAAAGGAAAAATAGAATGAGCACAAAATCAAAGGTGGTTTTCTGCTCTATACTCAATGGGGACTTATTTATAAACGTCACATCTGAACATGGTTGAAGATGTTTAGTCAAAATTTATATATTCATAACTTAACCTGAGAGAATCCCGTAGATGGTTGAGATGGTAAGTGTCGCTTCAAGCTGATACTGCAAGTCATACATAAAATGGTGTTTTGTGCGCATTAAATCAGCGGCAGCACACATCAATCACTACAACTAGGACACAAAAGCTCAGTGTTTTTAGTGTTCTTTGCTGTTTATATCCAAGCAGCTGGCACCCGTGTACTGCGTGGGGAATTTACTCGGCATCCGATGATAATGACGCCATTTTGTGCGTAGTTATAAGAATCGGAGGTACCAAGAGCCCAGATTGAGTGGCTAATCTAAATTGGCACCATTATTTGAAAAAATAGAACCTGAGTGGTTGATCAAAAATACTTTTTTTTTTTGCCTTGATAATATCAAAATTATATAGTTGATCTTTGCGTTATTGTTCCGCAAGAATATTCACGTCACCACATCATCATTTATAAGACATCACATGTCTAAGGCAGAATACATTCGTTGCCTGGTAGCCTCTTGGGGTTTTGCATCATTCATTATAGTGAATGAGTAATGATGCTGTCACGTCGACACGTGCATCTAAAAAGACTATCCGGAGATCCATTATCAACGAGCACCTAGCAACCTGTAGTTTTATATCGAGTCCTATATATTGTGCTGTTTGTATATGTTACGTACTTCGTTGGGAAAATACTTTATGCAACCAGGTCAGCGATAAACGCCACAGCTTACTCCAAATAGCCTAGTTGTGTTATATGGCTATTCTGATATAGCGCAATAGCTTGAAGTAATTGCCTTATTACATAAAATACGCTATGCCTCTTTATTGTGAGACTGGGAATGCTCAGGGAACAAATAGGATGCACATAAACGGGAAAGTAACCCTCTGTGTCAGGAACTTGCATTTACAAACAGATGTCGCGATAATAGCGTTGTGGTAATATTGGTTGATGATATATCGTTGTGGTATATTGCCCATGCTCGTTTCAAACTGGCGTTTTAACACAGTGGAAGGTAGATTGTATAAGTAATACTGTCACTAAATGCAACAATATGAAATCGCACATCGTTATAGAAATCCTAGCGAAACATGATAATAGGCATACGTGCTACGATTAGAAATAACACCCACCAGTACCGTAATCATGCAAACAGTTATTACACGATGCGTCATAAGGCCTATTTGATGTGAGAACCGTCATATAACATTGGAATAGCACGCTAGCATAACACTTTGTTGCGAAAGAAGAAGACGATCGCACAGGAGTATTGATTAAGCAGCGGTCAATACGCGGTTGTATAAGACAGAGGAGGGTGCAAAACATTGCACCCAGTGTAATGGAATTAATATCTAGCCCAATTAGGCGAAATAATAACCAAGCAAAATTAAATATTTCCTGTATAGATTTTGCACTTATTTGACTGGAAGTAACAATGAAGATGTGTAAAACTGGAATTTATAACTGTCACCAACAATTGACTAGGAAGTTTGGGGAATTAAAGCAAGTCTTTATTAGACCTCCGCTGAGTATTCCTTATACTAGGTCAGCGTATTCGCCCAAGGAAATGTGCACGTGATTTAAGTGCGTCTAACTAATAGCATCAGCCACGAGCTAGACCATTCCCTGACCTGGCAACTTCCGGACATTTCTTACTTGATGAATTTGTGTGCCATTCTAGGAAATTGATGCCTTCTCCTCAGCTGCTAGGTAAGGTATATAAACCAGGTATATAAAGTCGCCTGAAATAGTGCTTTTCTTCACTGTCGTTTCTTTGTAAATCATAAAGTAGAATTATTTTGGCGAGCAGGGATGGTTTACATTTCTATCAGATTTAAGACGTTGGTTTTAAGTCTTATAAGCAGAGCAGCAGCGTAATATCTTACCACACAAAACTGACTATTTCACGACCATATACAAGATACGAATCAGAATTCGTGCGAAATAACAATATGGCTGAAACACTCCTTAGCCGCGGGTGTAGTGGGAGACATATATTAACCACAATGTACAACAATGCGTAGCTTTTTGCCTACAATTGAATTATGGTAATTTCATGTATTGAGAAGACTATAACTCGAACACCACACCGTACTTCATCTTCGCAATGGTTACAATAGGCCTTCCAGTTGTTGTAATTTTCTAATTACAGATACGACAATGGCATGAAAAAGATTAATTATTCAAACCAATTGTACAATCAATTGATATAGCATATGCCTGATCCGTGTCTAGCAAAAATTACATTTTGTTTTATTCAAACTCTCTCGATTGGATTACGTTGCAAATATCACTACATACGACAACTAATGCAATACCATACTGCACTAAGAATTAAGCAAATAAATATCAAGTGACTTTGTTAGCGCATGCTTTATTTTTATAACCCTAACCCATAATTAGGGATGCGATCAGTTACAGAGTAAGAGCAAATGGGGAATAGCTAAGAATGGTTTGCTGAGAACGTCCATCCGACCAGACATGCTATGCACTGGATCCATACGCGCAAACGTACGTAGGGTATTCCCTAAGTTTTAAAAGGAAGATTTATTCGTGAGAACCTGAGATTGTTCAACAATTTGTCAAAATGTGAAATAAGGCCGTTTAGCCTTAAGAAAATGTTTAATCGAGGGTTTTTACACATGCTCTGTCAGAGACGTAATCAGATCTTCATGGCTTGATACGAATCGATTGCATTCAGACATGAAGCCACGACGATAGACAGCCATATCTTCCGGGAGTGCACTGAAGGAACTTTATACCCATCCGAATCATGATAAACTGTCGAACTAACAAATCAATAATTCATGCGAGATTGTTATTTAAACAGCCGCCATTTTGCGTGCACTGATATCGCGCCTTGATCAAAGCTGTAAGATTTGTTCACCAAAAGGAAACATGGGCTGCTGATTTTAAATTACGGCAATTTGATTTACTCATTCCGTTATAGGTAAAGCAAACTAGTAAAAATAATTGCAAAATATACTTGATTGACATAGGCGATTGGGTGTATTACATGCTGTATAAGACTGCTTCTTAGTAGCCATCACTTTAGGGTCGGGTGCAATCCCTTTCAGAGACGGGACAATCATTTAATGCCAGTGGCTTGGGTTTCGCAGCCCGGGCTTGACGACGAGGTTGTACTAAATGGGCGCTGGCACTTAATGGGAGCTATCCAATCATCACAATCAGCCTCATCCATCACCGTCGCAATATGTTGCAAGTGACGAAGACCCCAATACAACTATTGACCTTAACCGCATCAAACAAATAGCATACTAAAGGTTGGATATGGATATCCCTTTATCGCTGTCTATACTAACTGCATTATAACAGCCAATATATGATAAGTCAGGGGTGCTGAATAGTGTGATATGTGTTGCTGCGCCTAATCATATTTCTAAATATTACACATATATATCACAGACCGCAGGGATATATTGCTGAGGTATATTTCGCTGAATATCTACTACCTGGTGGATATGTCACACACCCGACTGAAAACCAAGTTGTAGATAAACTTAGATGTATCTTGGTTGCCTTTGTCGAACACTATTTCCGACTGAAAAGTCGTGTATAAATCTTATAAGGATTGTCAATTGATAAACCAAATATTGATTGAATGTTCTAACGTGCTTTATATGATCACTGGTTGCTTTTCATGATATTCCCAATTATTCTATTACGATCCACATAGTAGCTCGTTGCCGAGGCGAGGATATAATTCACCTTTATTGATAATACCGATGAGGATGGATTGACTGTGTTGTCTAATGGCAGATTTGTTAATACGTAGGTTATAAAGATTAAAACCATTCTTTGCATTTATATATTATATATATTTACATAAATTATAAAGCGCTCTATCCTTATCCTTGACAGCTCTAATGCGCTGATACATTAAGCTGTTAAATTTTACAATAAAAATAATAAACAGACTATTAGCATATTAAAGAAAACAACATTATATCTATTTAGCTGCATCAATTAATAAATGAGGCCAACCTCGCTCCAAATTCACATGTTTTTCGATGATAGCTGCCCAAACTGCACAGCTCTTTTGTGGATATTTTAATTGTGCTCCATATTTGGGAAATGGCGTACATCACCGGAAGTCCGTTATGTGACTTATATCAATAGTCAACACTGCCCTTCTTGATCCCATATTGGTAATCAAAGCATTCAGGTATTTACTCTGTGTTGATGTGGATAACAAGACTCGATTGTCGTTTTGCGGAAACAACAGGCCACTTACCGATATCAATTTGATCGATCCACGCAGATAATGTCGTATCTATGACCACCAGTGAGGAGAGTATTGAAAAAGCCGCCTGGCTCTGTGCTAATGATTAAAAGTATTGACCGTTTGTACTTCATATGTAATCATAGAGCATTATCTATGAATGAAGTAATCGCCTATTACTAAAATCATTCATTCATCGACATAACTGACTAAGGTGATTGCAACAGGTGAAGACCTGAAATTATGGAAGCATCTTTAATAATCGTTCATCAGTCATTTATGGGTCACATGGATATTTGCTAATACCTAATATCTGATACACTATTATGATATGCTAATTACATTACACATAGAACCGTTGGTATATTGAATGATTGTGTTACAAAGCATTTGATGCACAAGTCGATACCATTTACTAAATACCAACAACATATTGTATTTATCATGGTATCTTTTCAGTGCATTTACGAACTTGTGCATGTCTTCTGTCATTCAATGGGCCCTTGTTGGACATCGGCTAACGGTGAATAGTACAAATAGATCATGAGTTCTCTCGGCGATCACCAAACGAGCGCTCCTAGGTTGCAGATTTGCTTGAGCAAACGTCGACTTCATTTCTAAGTTTTTTTTAATTAATCAGTGCGGCACAATGGATCAGCTATGGTTGTGGGTAAGGGGCATCAATGATTACGGAACACTGTGACGAATATACCCAAGAAAAGTGTCGCTGGTTATGGTTGTTCGAAATCATACCAAAGAGCTTATAGCTACGCTAAGAGGACTCACTGCTAGTAGTCGTGAAGTGTGAATGATAACAAGTGAAACACATGACCGGTGTAACAGGCCAAGATAACCCCCCCCCCCCTGCTCAGACTACACCCGTGGTTATATTCTTGCCTAGGCCAGATTATAGACGGGTATATTCTTGCCTGGGCCAAACTATTCCCCTAAGCCAGATTTTGCCCCCGGTCATACATAATGTTTAAGGATACAGTATTCAATGTTTTATTTCACACATTGACGAAAGAACCCTACACCCACAGTTCATCATTTTAATCGCTTCAATGTAAACTTATCAACGTAATGAATCATCATCTGAATTATTATTATTTTTATTATGCGTCATAACTCTCAATCCATTGCATACATGTAAACACTAATAACAATGAAGTGCTCCGACGCATTCTGAACGTATGATGCATTATCTGTGAAGTTTTTGATGCTAAGACTGGCGGGATATATTAACCACTGCATTGACTGGTCAACTTTGGTATAAGCTGTAATGTTACTTTCTATTACACTTGATGTGGCCATGCACTCGGCATTAGTCGCCCATACAACATCACATTTCAGAGGCTGTTACATGGACATCGACACTCTGGTTCTAGTATTGGTTCGTGTGGATGTAAGTGTTCATTAGCTGAACGACTCTGCTAGAATGATGTCATGTTTCTCCTCTGATCCTGACAGTATGTAACTGATGGATCGGAAGTAGTAGTTGCCATCTCCTTTGGTTTTTCACGTTCGTTTAGACCGTGAAAGTTTAGATGGTCGGCCAAAGTATACTGACTTTGATGATGCCAGACCAAGCGCTGCTGTGGGGGTTTTCCGAGCATTGTTCGGGAGTGGCTTGAACACCCTGGTCGACTTGGGCTCTGTGCTGACACTCTGCTGTCGGCACTGATCACAGGGGTGGTCAGTTATCAAGTCACTGATTGAGACCTCATGGTTCTGGGGAACATCTAATAATGATGTGGCATCTGTGAAGATCTTGAGGTTGCTTGTGTTACTTCTAATCTTGTCGGTCTATGTATTTTGTTTAGCTTGACACGGCTCTTGCTGAGTGACCCAACAACAGTTTATGGACCAATCCAGTGGGGCTCCAGCTTCGATCCCATCCGGCCTCATCCAACTGTGCTTGCCTCTTGCTCTTCGCCTGGTTCTTAAACCATGGCAGAAGCTCAAAAGAACATACATAATGCCATGCTCATGCATGATCACTTGTTACGGAATGTATGACAGTAACTATATACTTACCCACACAACGCCATAGCATATATTGCACAGCCAGAGACCATATTATTTTTGTCCTGTTGCATTTCATTATCATTACGTTTTGTCATGAGTAACAATAATGGTCCTAACTCATTATAAAAGAAATCCTATGCTGTGCATATGCGTTGAGCTGATTAAGGGCACTGAGCGCTGTATTCTTACGGAAGGTTAATAGGATCAAACCCGGGCATAGCATCTCTATAAACCTGAAGTAACCAACAATAGCTGTTTCGGATTAATGTGGCTTTTATTTTAGGAGATTATTTCTCCAAGCGGCCCAGGTATATAAATCCTTCGATGAGATGAAGATGAGAAGCTTCGGGATTCAACATTTCATTAAATGGACACGGCTATTAACTTAAGTGCTAGATAATGTCACTTAGCTTTACAAAGATGAATACATACAAATTACCTGGCAAGACTCACGAAAAACATCATAACATATGACAATCGATACCATGTCATATTGCTAGCAATCAAGCAAAACATGGTGTATGTTCCTACATTCACGTTCCGTTATTATGAACTTCATCCCAAAAACCAGACAAGAGTAATGATGATTTCAACGTCGATGTGCGTCATGAAGTGCAATAAATTAAATGAGCATGCAATAGATTCAATGAGTTTTTGGATCTGACTTATTTCAATTTGATTTATTGTTGAAAATTAATAGACCCATGAAATGGGAAAAGTAGTTCTGCTGGTTATCATGGCAACCAAGCTACTATCCGCATCCCGTAAGCGTGCATAATTGGATCATAATCGGATGAGGCTATCTGAGAAGCGTGTAGGATCTGGTAATTCTATTTTCAGATAAGCTGTGATTCGAGGGAGGAGCGTGGCGGTAAGAGCTCTGTCAGGGAAACAATATCGAAGTAGATCGTGTATATCCTACAAATATCACTTAAGTTGTATATTTTGTTAATTGCTCGATAAAGTTCGCGAATAATGTTGAATAGTGCTGCTTTTATTGTTTGTCACAACGGTACCATCGCAAAGCATTGAGTCGGTTCAGCATTCAGACGGAATGAGCTGACCCCAAACGGGGGTCGGGCTGTCATGATCAAAACTCAGTCTCCGTATTCTGATTGTTTTACTGCTAACGCGGGAAAATGACCGTATTCTAATTCATTACCAGATTACTATTGTGCATTGATACCAATGAGAAATTTAGGTAAACAAAGCTATCGAACATCCAGCGGAAACCACACGACAATCAATGAATCAATCAATATTTGCTAGACCTACAAGCCGCAACAAAAACAGACATTAGGGCGCACATTACAATGTCCTTTCAAGGTCGTATCAATTGCAATTGTGAACAGAGAATGGGACGTAAAGTGTCGTCTGTCGACGCTGCAGAATGTACATATGACACATTTAATATTTAATACGGTGTGTATAAGCATATTGATTCAAGAAGAGTTTAGAAATTAAAGGTGTTTCATAATTGGTTTAAATGTATTGAACAAGCGCGGATATTGCAGGGGCGTTATGAGCACATTACGTAATAGATGGATATAAAATGCGATTATAAGCTGTCATTACCTACAGTTTGTGTGTAAGGAGGACCATATCAGTGTTTGTCACTATTGATGATCAAAAGTAATGTGCGCATATATAAATATACTCTATAGGCGCGACAACACTTCACACGATTTGCTAACGTGCCCAACAGTGACGCAGATTACAACTGCAGGATAAAATCGAACACGCATGATAACATCCCATGGGGTTTAGAAAACAATGTGGTGCTGACTGTAAATAACAGGAGTTTGATAGTTCTATTGAATGAGAAATGCCTGGCAACACTAACGACTGATGTATATTTACCTGGGCCATCAGGAAAAATGCCAATTAAGAGGTTTATAGAACAAATACTGTTTCCATCTACAAGCCGGAATTTCGTTGTTATCGCATAGGTGATGAAGTACTTTAAGCAATCGACATGTTTTAATTGAAATAAAATCCCCTCAGGGTTCGCCAAGGGCAATATATTTGTCATTATGTGCTGCAACGCTTGCTCATATGTTCACATATGTGATATGTATACCAGCATTAATAAGCATGATTTCTCAACCTGTACCCATGATAAAAGGAAGCAACGTCAGCTCCTTCCATATCACATGGGCATAGAGGTGTACACCTAGGCCTCGGGTTAGATTGATGCGAGTCCCGGTGGCGGCTACATGCTGCTCTCAGCGATAAGCAAATGTTGGCTGTTAATGCACACTTGGGACCAAGATAAAGGGAAGCATTTAGCCCCCACAATGTCGAACCCACGTAGGATGGCAAAGAAAACCTTTCCTGGTGTTGCTAATTTCGAGTATGCCGCACAGCAGGGATTTGTCTTAGCATAAATATAATTGATCTGCACTATGCTTCATGCATTCAAGATAAGGAGATAGTTTGATTGATTACTCAAAACTCCGTGTTAAGTATATGATTTAAAGAATTTGATCTATTTGAAATATTGAAACATCTAAGTGTCATCTGTATGTGTTTCATTTCGATGTTATTGATAATACTGGTTGATTACAATATTGAACAACACATGCGTAAAATTTGCATGCATCAATTTTACGCGAAACAATGTCTCACATGTGTTGAAAAATACTCACACAGAAGAACACCATGAGTGGATTTCCCTCTGACTGAGTACATTCTCAATTACAAGGCAATAGATTTAATCGAATAGTTTCAGTTTTACACATGAAATAGACAATATATGTCGTTAAGCGTCGTTGAATCATGGTTATGAAATGTCAAATTATACAAATGATAACTTGAATAGTTACTTTTATTACGAATTGATATCGATGACAAAGTAATAATTGATCAGCTTGTACAGAATGAAAAGTGAAATGCAGAAGAGGAAAAAACATTCTCATATATATATATATATATATATATATATATATATATATATATATATATATATATATATATATATATATATATATATATATATATATACATATATTTATATATATATAATTATATATATATAAATTTGCATTAATATATATATGTGATATATATATGTAGATGTATATACATGTATATATACATACATATATATATATATATATATATATATATACATGATATATATATATAAATATATACATATATATATATATATATAAATATAGATAGATATATATATATATATATATATATATATATATATATATATATATGATATATATATATATATATATATATATATATATATATATATATATATATATATATATATATATATATATATATATATATATATATACATTTCGTGGTGTGCATAGCTGATAAGCCCGCAAGCGCCGCATTGCGTTGACAGCATTATTATGCGAAGCATCCAATTTTTTTGTTCCAATGATAGTTCATTATTTCTTTTTCAACATGCCGAAGGTGGAATTTAACTTGAAATGAGCACCTGCCCAAGTTGAACCCACGGTTTACAAAGGGTAAAACGAAAATAATATAGTTTCTTTTAATTATCCGATTCATGTGAATGTCATGTCGACTTGCCCTGTGCGTCTCTTATTGTGTTGCCTGTCATGTTATATTTTCCATTGTCTCCAAGTCTACAGTTGCCTAACTTTATGAATCTCTCCTAGCTTATTTGCAATACTTTATTATGAAAGTCCAATATACAATGCTACACACAATGACAATAAATTCTGCTAAAATACAAGAAATTGCATATTGTCTGTAACTATAATTTATGTAACACAGATTGACTTACCTGTTTGTGTCTCAACTACTGTCAGAAACAAGTGGTTGTTGTGGTAGGGCATTATCGTATGTGATTCGAATTTGAAAACGTGATGGTGATGGCAATATACTACAGCATGACATCATTTATTTTAGAAAGCCTGCCTGTGAATGTTTTTTTTATGCAATAATAGCATTTCCGGATTAGTCTGGCTTTCATTTATATAAATTATTTCTCCATGTAGCTCTGGAGATACAAGATCTTATACGATGACGAATTGAAGATTCTGGATGCAACATTTCAATAAGTGCTAAATTATGTCTCCTTTTGCATTCAAATCATTTTGTGAAGCTCATCCAACATACAACATAACAAATGGCAATCAATACCAGGTCATATTGCTGGCAATCAAGTAGATCCCTGTATTTCACAGTCTCTATACGGAATATTGCAATAAAGTAAAACGACTAGAGGGAAACGGATGACAAATGCCGCTCGAAATGACAGAGATTGCTGTTCTGCTTACATGGGAAAATGACCGAATAATAATTCATTGCCAGATTTCTATTGTGTACTTATCCTATTGAGACATTCAGGTAAACAAAGCTATCGACTTTCACCCAACGGAAGCCACTTAATACGACAATCTATGTATTAATCAATATTGTCTGGGCCTACTAGTCCCAACAAAACACACACCATTGCCTTCCAAGACATTGTGGCGCCCGGCGCACAATCCAATTTACAAACTAAGGTCGTTTCAAGGTCGCATCAATTCAATTGTTAACAGAGAATTGGACATAAGATATTGTTCTTAGACGCTACAGAATATGCATATGGTGCGTATATGCACATTGATTCAAAAAGAATTAATAACTTTACGGTATTGCAAAATTGGTGTACACTTATCGAAAAGTATCAACAACACGGATAGTGCAAAGTGATCAAACAGGGGCGCTATGGAATATTTATGGCTTGACACATTACGTAATATATGATATGCTACCATTAACTCAATTTAATGTATAAGTAAGGTCATAAATGTTTTATCGACTTGGATCATGAAAAGTAATGGTCACATTAGTAGATCAGCATCTCCTCTATCAAATGTAGAAGATTATATTTCAGATTGATATGGTGTTTAAAGGAGCCATCACACTTTACATGATTTTCCAACGTGCCCAGCAGTGACGTAGATTACAGATGCAGGGTAGGATCCAACACGCATGCAAAATGTCGTTAAAACATTGGTGCGCTGAATACAAATTATAGTGGTTTTATGGATCAATGTATTGAGAATTGAATGGCAACACCAACGAACATTTACTCATGTTGTCAAATATTTGCTATATACTACCATTTATAAGCATGGCTGCTCAACGTTTACCGTGATTTATGGCGTAAATGGTTCATTTTAGCTGCATCAGCTCATGCGATATCAGATATCAGTGTGCACCTATGCTGTCTCGGGATAGATGGAATTGATCTCTGGCGGCTACGTGCCGCTCTCAGCAATAATGGCTTTTAATGCACACATGGGGCCATGATAAAGGAAATGCAGAGCTTCGGTAAGGAATTTACAATATTCAATGTCTCCTGTTCAATGCTCTGTAGACTAAACCTGCTAGCTATTTGATTAATAGTAACGGTTTGGTCGTAAATCATGGCAGTATTACGATTGACAATATTCCTAACATATCCTGTATTGCTACATTAGTATTACTAAAACACATAATTGGCTGACAGCCGATACATTATTGTTTTTACTATTAAGACTGTTGCAAAAATGGAAATTCATATATCGCAACAACATTATTTGTTCCTTTGGAGATGGCCTACCATCTATAAAAGGAACATACAATGACCTTGTTCTAGTCGTTTGGAGTTTCTATATATGGCGGATACATTTGTGCCATATGAAACTCAACCGAACACAGACTCAGAAAAAGGGATATTTGCTAAACTCCATGGAAATAGCAATATTCTTCTTTAGTTTTGGCATAATCCTTAGATATACGACGAATCCTTGCATTAATAATACCATTATTCACTGAGCAGCACTATACTGCGTGACGAATGTGAAAAATAAAAGTGTACTGCTCTCTGTCAGTAACTGGGGACAACACGGACACAGCACCCTCGTGGTCTGGATGATGGCAGAGGGCTATTAATGGTAAAATCACTCATGTTTAATGCATCCGGGCACAGACAGTGATTGTGGTTGTGAGATTGATTAATCAATGCACTCCCGTTATCGTACGTTTCAAGGGCATGTCAATCAACTATTCCCCACAATGCCAAAACTTTACAAACATTGTACAGTACTTTCCATTTTCGTTTTGAACGTGCTTTTAGCATCAATCTGTTCACATCGCTGACGCGGACTGCTTGAGTAGCTGCCACTTGAGTATTTGCTCCGGGGTCTAATACACACACAAAACAAGCTGACACATGTCGTTCAAAACTACAATGTATTTGTTCCATACTTCTTTACTAGACCTAGACCCTACACCCAAAGTGACAGCCTTTCGGCACTGTGATCTACAGGCAGGTGTCGACTAATTAAACATCCGAGTTGCAAATAGCCCTCTTCCTTCCATTCCATTGATCGGTTAAGCTCTCAGAGGTAATTGCAGTTCTAAATCGATTGCGGTTTCTACATTGAATTCACACAACATTATCAACTATCACTTGCATATCGTTAGGGCGGCGTAGCAGAGTGCTGTACATCAGTTCAGCAGACCAGCAGGGGAAGCTTTATAGTTACAGCTCAGGATCCGTTTTATATCTTCTAGATAACCATACCATGCATAAGCAATCATTACTATTGCAATGACGTGTAGATCCTGGATAAAATACAAGCGTTTATTCGTACATGTATGACCAGCATAGAAATATTTTACCCATTCAAAGATTTAAAGTAACTGCAACTGCAGGGATCTAATTCGATATGTGCAGACAGGAGCAATCCATTGTTTCAGAACCGTGCCAACGTTCATCGATAGGCAATGTAATAAACTATAACACCAGGATTAATGTCTGTCCTTTACACTTGATACGATTCTAGAGAATTACCTTTTTAAATGGCTGTAAATATATTTTAGGAACCATTTGTTTCCTTGTGAAATACTGCCCGAAGCAGATTGAGGTTGGTGCGTATGGTCTGAGCAAGACCATAGCGTAAGTATTTCTGTACATAGGGCTTATATTAGTTCATATACTGCTGACGGGAACGCGAACCATGCTGTCTGGACATCGTTGTTTGGACGGACGGTGGCAGTTGCGACAATGAAGGTGCACTTAGTCGTTGACTATACGAGAGCTGTGCCCTTTTTGTTGGTGCCAATAACAGCCATGGTGCTTCGAATGAACATTGGCTCCTCATGTCTGAAGGATATTGATAGCTGAACGCAATGTACAGCAATGATTTCTATTTTGTCAGCACTTTAATCATGGTTATTTGATGTGTCGGTTACAATGGCGCTTGAATATGCCATTGAGGCTTCTAAATATGGCATCTATAAGCCGCGTTAAAATACCCAGTGTAAATATTCAAGAACTGCTGCCTCACACAAATCGCATGCAAGTTATGTGGCTGTTATGCCCGGCAGCGGTGCTATTGCGGCAAATCATCGGTGGGCTATGCTCCACTGCGAGATTCCTACAATAATCAAATCTCGTACTGAAGGCATATTGATGTCGACAAACGTCGTAACAGCATTATGAAGCATAAACTACTACCAGACAGAATGACCACACCAACAATTATCGTTCATAATATATTCATGGGTTTCATTAAGATCTGCTAACGCCAAACACCTGTTCCACTAATGCGCAATAGTAATTATATGACGCATTGAATAGCACGTCACTAACGCAACATTTGAATAATGGATAACAGCATCACAATACAAGGTCGATAGTTACTACAATATACCTGCATCATATCAATTCATTGTGGTATTTCTTAGAAGTGGTAATGAGTGCTTCGTTTCCTATCGTTGTCTGCTGTCATTATATTGGTCTTAGTTCACATCCACAGCAAATCGACGTGGTGGCGAACGGAATGTTAGCTACATAATTAACTTCGGTAAATAGTTAGTTAGTTTAGCGGAACTCCATGAAAGAACTTCAATGTAATTGGTTATTTGACAGACAAAATATGTGATCAAATCCCATAGATGGTTGAGATGATTAATGTCTCTCCATACATCAAAATGTGTTTTATGTGCATTAAATCGGTGGTAGAACACATCAATCCATACCATAAGGATACGAAAGCTCAGTATTTAAGGGTTTTTGTGTTGTATATGTCCAGCAAGCTGCCAACAACGTCCTGCGTTTGAAACTTAGTTCGCATCTGATAACGACTCAATCATGTGCGATGTAACAGCAATTAGAAAGTACCGAAAGAGTCGCCTTAGAGGATTTAATAAAGTGGCTTCATCTTTGGGAAACTTGTTGATTGATAAAAAGAAATACGATGTTAAATCTATTGTTTAGGGTATGATAGAACCACATATTGATTAAGTTGATGTTCACGCTATTGTTCTCCAAACATGTTCACGTCACACGTCATCATAAATAAGACACATTCGTCATTGGCTGATTGCATCATTCATTCTTGTAAATGAGTCTATCACGTCGACATGTACATCTATACGGGCTATCCAGAGTTCAGCTACCTAAGATGAACTAGTAACCTGAACTTCAATATAGAGTCCTATACAATTATGCCGTGTGTATATTTCAAATCCCCTCTTGGAAAAAATAATTAATGCAAATTGGTCAGCGATAAATGCTACCGGTTAAAGCAAATGTGTTAGTTGTGCGTTATGACTAATCTGGTATTGCACAATACGATATGTCTCCATATTGTGGGACTGGTAATGCTGTTGGAACAGATTGGATGTTGACAGCTGCTATTTCTTATCGTAGCACTTACGCTCATTGTCATGTCTTGCTGGGATCTGCCCTGTCTGTATAACGATGTGCGATTTCACATTGTTGTATTTAGTGACTTATACAACAATGACCCCTCGCCGTGCTATATTGTCAATATGATACTAGCACGGACAATATCCCACAACAGCACATCATCACCCAGTATTGCCACAATGCAATTATTGCGAGATATGTCTGTAGATACAAGTACTTAACACAGAGGACAATTTACCCTTTATTTGCATCCCATTTGTTTCCTTCACTGCCAATTCTTTATACATCATAAAGTAGCTAAATTTGGGCAAAGAGCGATGGTTTACGATTCCCATCCAATTTCAAATGTTGATTTAAAGTATAACATGCTAAGCAGCGGTACTATCTAGCCACACAACACAGGTTAAAAACTAACTGTTGCATGACCACGTACAAGAAACGAATAATAATTCGTGCGAAGTATCAATCCGGCTGGAATCTTAGACGATTCATTTTGCCCGAATGGTGAAATGCTAAGCCCACAATTGGACCCCTAAATCCGCAGAGATCCGTGGTTGAACTTGACGAATTACAGCACGTATGAGATAGATGCCAGCCACTTTGTACAACAGTGCGTTGCTTTTTGCCTACATTTGAATCTTAGTGATTTCACGTGTAGAGAAGAAATAAGCTCGAATAACGCAATCTTTCATCAACTCAATTGTTAAATGAGGTATTCAATTACAAATACGACGCTTTACACAATGGCACACAAACAATGTACAATTCAAATCATTGTACAATCAATTCACATAGCAAATTCTTGATTCGAGTCTGGCAGCAATTGCGTTCCATTACATTCAAACTCTCTCGATAGGGTCACGTAGCAGATATCACCACTTACGACAACAAATCCAATAACTCAATGCATTATAAGGGAATGACAAAATCACTGAGCAGGATCAAATGGTGATTATAATAGAAGGGTTTGCCGAAAACGTCCATCAAATGAGACATGCGATACACTGATTCCATTCGTGAAACGGTACACAGAGTATTCCCTGACTTTTAAGCAGATCATTTATTCGTACAATCCCATTGAGAACCTGAGATTGTTCAACAACTATTCTTAATGTGATATGTTTAAAGAAATAAGCGTAAATCGCGGGTTGTTACACATGCTCTTGGAGAGGAGTAATAAGATGTTCATGATACATCAGCGAATCGATTGAATTCAGACTTAAAGCAACAGAGATATACAGCCATTTCACCCAGGAGCGCATAGAGAAACCATATACCTTTTGCAGCTCGATCTTGTGGACGGGGTTGTACCAAGTGGGCGATGGCACTAAATTGAAGCTGTTCAAGACTCACAATCTTTCCCATCCATCACCGTCACGGTTTGTTGAAAGAGGCGGAAAACCCCAATATTACTAAAACCATAACCACATCAACCAAACTACCTACCTGAGGTTAAATATGGACATTTCTTTATCGCTGTCAATACTACCTGCATTATTTCGACCAATATACGATCACATATAGTTGCTAGTTGCCTAGACGAAGATATAATCCACCGACATTGGACTCTACAAATATCTATGAGGCTGGATTGATCCGGTTGTCTAATGAAAGATTTGTCAATACGTAGGTGTAAATGATCTAAACCATTCTTTGCATTTAATTGTACGCTTAATTTTTGTCTAAGATAGCAATTGTTTAACACAATTATGTCCATTGTACACATAACTTTTAACGGATTCACAACTTTTTTGTGGCAATTTCAATTGCATTCAACATTTGAAAAATGGCGTATATTGCCGTATATCAATAGTGAACACTACCCTTGTTTAATTTCATATTGCCAACCAAGGCATTCAGATATTGGTCGGTGATGATGTGGTTAACAAGACTCGATGATAGTTATGCGAAGACACCAGTCCTACTACCTGTATCAATTTTATCGACCCCCGCTGATGATGTCATAGCTATGACCACTAGAGTATTGAATAACACCCCAGGCAGTGTGCTAATGATAACAAATATTGACGCGTTGTTCTTCAGATAAAATCATTAAGCATTATCAATACATGATGTAAGCGCCTATTACTGAAATCATTAATTCATCGACATGATTGACTAGGGTGAATGCGGCTGGGGACGACCTGAAATTATGGAAGCATCTGTAAAAATCTGTCTAATATATGTTCCACTAATTGTGCTATGATTATTATATTACACGCAGAGCCACTAGGTAACAGCTCTAAGAATATTGATAATTGTGTTACAAAGCACTGGATGCACTGGTCGATATCATTAAGTATTAGCAACATATACATTTATCATTCATTTCTTCAGTGCATATACGAATTGTGCGTGGTCACTTGCGCATGTCTTATGTCATCTATTAAAACATATTGAGACTATAAAAGAGGGCAGGTAAGGTCTCTCAGTGATTAGGAACGCCTTGTTATCCACTACGTGCTAAACGTTACGTTGGACATCCTTTCGATAATGTAACGAATAAAACCAAGAGAAGTGTCGTTAGTTATGGTTCTCCGAAATTATAGCAAAGAGCTTATAGCTACGCTAACAGGGCTCACTGCGGGTAGTCATGCAGTGAGAATGTAAATTAGTGAAATACATGGCTGTCGTCAGGTGGCGATCCGTTACATTCAACAAAAGCATATAGGACTGTTGATTCAACGTCGCTGGGCTGGGCTTCTGGCATCTTGTATGATATGGAGTCTTATACATTATCGGAAAATACCATGTGATTTCACGATACACCATGGCAAGCAACGCGCTGCACACAGGCTGCGTGTTCACATAAATTACCAGCCGGAGGCGCAAGTGAGCCCTCTTACTATAGGTCCATACTCTTTGATTACGCACAACAAGTCACGTATCGACGGTAATATATACATTGGTAATATTTGAAAATCAGCACTACTCACGACAAGTAAATGAGGAATTCTACGGGGGGAAAGTGACATACACACGTGCACTATTGTGATATATAGTTTTATGTATATTTGTATATATATATATATATACACACACACACACACACACACACACACACACACACACACACACACACACACACACACACACACACACACACACACACACACACACACACACACACACACACACACACATAGCTTAGCACTCTGCCAAACCGGATTTGGAAATAAGCGCTTCCCATTGCTTTATTGTTACAAAATGCCGAACGGGCTCTGAAACACTCTACCAGTCTGTTACAGCGCGCTAGTTTAACCTACCATGGATCGGAGCAATGATATTTTTTTGTAAATGATGAATTGCTGTACCTCCTTTATAAACTGCGCTTATTATGTGCCGCAGTTCTTGTAATGGAGACAATGCGCCTCGGTGGATAATGATGGATGACTGTAATCCACCGAACTGCGATAAGTTTTACCACTTTTGGAATTATGGTCGCATTATTTGTCTAATAGAACGATATTTGAATACCACTATCACGTTTTGCAAAGCATCCGGGGTTTTCGATATGGTCTCTATGAGCAATGATGCAGTGTCGAAATTCCTTGAGTCGATATTTGA
Organism: Urechis unicinctus; assembly: GCA_034190875.2. Lineage (NCBI taxonomy): Eukaryota > Metazoa > Annelida > Polychaeta > Xenopneusta > Urechidae > Urechis > Urechis unicinctus. The sequence goes on along the minus strand of CM067343.1, from coordinate 63,054,039 downwards.
GAGCTGCTGTCGCTTGCTAATAGCCGAAACGTTCACATAAATCAAATTATTTAATTACTATTAGCGGACATTTTTAAGTGAATGCCACATCGACTTGCCGTGGGCGTCTTCTATTGGGCTTCCGGTCATGTAAACATGATTGTCAACAGCAGCATGAATCACGTGGAAGACTCACACTGTGGGATAGTGGCAGTGACTAACCGGCGCGTTATACATAGCGAGTACCATACATACATCGCCTAATGTTCATAAGCACTTTAATTGTCCTTGAGTCACAACTAATATCTTATTTTACCAGGTTATAGCTCCGACAAAGTTTTGAATTGGTCTCAAAGTCTCCAGTTGTGTAACGCTATGCCTCTCCCCTGGCTAATCGACAATACTGTATCGTGAAGTTGTCTGGAGGTCCTATTAACGATTTGAGACAAGATAGCGATAAATACTGATAAGATACGGGACATTGCACTTTGTCTGTAGACTTAAGCCATGTTACACATATATACTTACTTACTTGTATCTCAACTACCGCCAGAAGGAAGTGTGGTTGTTGTTGGTACAGAAAATATCGTATGTGATTCAAATTTGAAAAACGTGATTTTTACGACAATATCAACAACATAACATCATCTATTTTGGAAAACTGCCCCACCCCCACCCCACCCCACAAACAAATGTATGCACACAAGCATTATCATCGTAAGGTGTTTTCAATGATCAGTATCATCTAAAATAGGAGAATTCACAATCTGCTTTATTGTACAAAGGGTTCTGCCCAGACCGTTTTGCTGCCCCACTGCCATTTGCATCTATATACTTTTCATTTTCATCCACGTCTATTTTCCTCTTTTGAAGCTTATCTATTTATATTAATCCACTTTTCGTGGCGCCATATAACACATTAGTGTTGGTGTGCCGTTAAACCCTTTAACTGTGCTTGCCCCTTGCTCGTCGTCTGGCTCCTTTAACCACGACAGAAACCCAAACGAGCAAGAATAATACCATGCTTGTGTGTCGTCGTTGGATATAGAAATTTAAATTCCCTATGCCTAATGTTGATGATCTTGTTTACAAGATCGGAAAATTCAATGTTTATAACAACTTTAGACTTGACAAAAGGGTATTGGCAAATACCTCTTGAAGAAAGAAGTCAAGAAAAAACGGGCTTTGTTACTCATTCGGGTTGTTATCAGTGGACAGTTATGCCCTTTGGGTTAAAAATGCTGGAGCTACGTTTCAGAGACTCATAAACATGCTGTTAGAACCCCACCAAGGTTACAGCTGTGGCTATATTGATGATATAGCTGTCTTCTCAGATAGCTGGAGCGATCATCTGATCCATTATAGCAAAGTGTTAAATACTATTGCTTTTGCTGGCTTGAAAATAAACATATTCGGTACGCCTGAGGTCAAATATCTTGGTCATATCGTTGGTTCTGGTAAAAATCAACCACATAAGAATCAAATTATGGCTATCAATAATTTGCCATTACCGACTACAAAGAGAGAATTGCAAAGGTTTTTGGGTATGTGCAACTATTTCCGTACCTATATTGATCGTTATGCAGACATAACCAAGCCCCTCACAGATTTGACAAAGAAGTCTGTCCCCACTGTCATTCCATGGGATGACACTGCCAAGAAAAGTTTTGAATTATTAAAAGAGAAACTGTGTACCGCCCCAGTCCTGTTCATTCCAGATATAACGAAAACCTTCAAAATAAATGTACGTTGATGCATCTGCATTCGCTGTAGGTTGTTGCATCAGTCAGACTGATGATTAAGGTAAAGAAAATCCTGTTGCTTATGCCCGGCACAAACTGAATGAAAGTCAATGTAAATGGGCCACTGTAGAGAAGGAAGCGTATGCTGTTGTCTGGGCTCTAAAACGCTTCGATAGCATCCTTTTTGGTGCTGAAATAAACATTACATTTGATCATAACCCACTGTTATATGTGTTTGAAAATGGAAGCAAAAGTGCAAAACTGACAAGATGGGCGTTGCTTTTGCAGCGATATTGATGTCGTTTGAGTTATATTAACGGTGCACAAAATGTTAATGCAGATTTTCTGAGTAGAATTCAATGAATTATTCTTTGTGATTTTTTATTAATAACCATTTGTCACGAATAGGTCTTATTTCTCATACGTTATGATGTGATGAAATATTCTAGTAGTTCACATTGTTTACTATTTGTATGATGAAGTTGACAATGCTTGATTCTTACTGATTCTTTGTAATATTTGTAAGTTGATTGTTATTGATTGTCAAATTATTCTCAGATAATATTGAACTATTGTGTGAATGATTTGAAGAAATTGTCCACTCCCTTTTTAGGGGGGAGGTGTCATGACCAAGCTCATGTTGTATTTCAAATGTTCCTGTGTAATATTGGTCTTTAATGTTACGTGGTTTGATTGTCCTTACAAGCCATGCGATTGACAAATAAAGACAGTGTTAGTTGGACTCTTGTCGGGTGATCGTCACAGAATGCATTACAGCGACTTGCATATATATTTATTGCATATCGTGATTTCCTGCATGTGTTCAGGATAACCTATAACGTTTAGATAGTAATGTTGCATGAGGAATTGATGTGCCAGTTAAAGCGAGAGGGTTGATTTGCGAGCTTTGGTGCAATACAGGACGTAATGCACGACCCATATTTTTTTACATGTTGTACAAGTGCACTGCATTAAGCATGTATCTAACAAAGCTATATGTACGTACCCACACAAAGCCATACCACATCAAGCACAACCAGAGACCATAATATTCTTGGCCTGTTGCATTTTATCATCGTTACCTTTTGTCATGAGTAACAATAACGGTCCTGATTTATTGCAAGTGACATCCGTAAGATACTGTGCATAAGCGTTGAAGTACTAAGCTAGCTTTCGAAGGGCACTAAGTGTTGTATGCATGCGTGAGGTTAATCGAATAAACCCGGGCACAACAACTCCATTAGCATGTAGTATCCAACAATAGCATTTCATTTTAGGCGATCAGTTCTCCATGTAGCACTGGAATAAATATTGTCCAATGTAATAAAGAATAGAAACTTGTGGATTCAATTAAATGTAAACGGCCATAAACTTAAGTGCTTTATTAAGGGTCTTAGTTCTTACAAAAAAGAATCATTCAAATTACCTCGCTAGGCTCACCGAACAGATATCATAATATGACAATCGGTAGAGAGCCATATTGCTAACAATCAAACACGTCACTATATATTCATTCGAAAACCACACAAGAGTTATGATGATTTAAATGATGACGTGCTTCACTGTGTGTAATAGATGAAGTCAGTATGCAATGCGTTGTTTTAGCTCTTACTCGTGCAAATCCAATTAGTTCCAATTATTTAGACGGCATATAAAGCTAGTAGATCAACTTATCGTTGCCATGATGTTGTGAACTTAAATAGTCCGCTTGAAACATTGTTCCATGGAATGGCTAGAAGTAGAAATTCTTCTCTCCACTAAATACAAGTACACTGAACTCAGGATTACATATATGTATAGAACCCCTGTATTTCACGGTCACTAAACTGAATATGGCTATCAAGTCAATATAGTGCACCTATACAGTTGACATATCCCGTTTCTAAACGACATGCGATGATGCAACACCTGCTTTTCATGTGAAATAATTTAATATGTAGTTTGTGTTATTTGGTACAAAATATAGTCCTTTCTGATCAAAACTAACACCTTGGCGTAGCGGATTTTGTATACCATAACACAAGCAGCCCAATTGCGGAGTTTCACATAGAGCACAGCACTTGCTTCTCGGATGGCATGTGCATTAAGTGGATGTTTTGGACAATGCATTGTTTCTAGCCATACAACAAAAAGTTGCCGTTTAAGTCGTTAGAGAGAAAATGGTGCAATATATACATCTGAGTATTGCTGATCTAACCCTGGATGGCTTGATAAAAATGAGAATTTTTAAATGTAATATAAAAATCCACCTTCTATCTCTTTGTAAGTAATAGATGATGCACAAACTATATTCATTTGGATTCCTAGATTGCAGCAGGTTTTACTCCGTCAGAATTACTTTCCTCATAGTGAATAACAACGCACCTTCAGAACAATAAGTTTGACGCCACGCCCAAAAGCATTTGCGTACAAAGTTCTGCGCCGGATCATAAGATGTCAAATTCATCAAAGAGAATATTATCCACTAACTATGGTAGCGCGTCGTCTCAACTTAACCGCAACTAGGTGGAAGTCGACTGGATTTATTGTTGAACATTAATTGACACAAGAAATAGGAAAAGTAGTTCTGCATGTTATCCAGGCGACCAAAACACTATCCGCATCTAGTAAGCGTGCCACAAGTGCTTTAGCTTATTTGGATCACACATGGATGATTCTCTGTAAGGTAAACAATATCAAAGTGGATCGAGTAAATCCGAAAAACATAACACTTAAGTTGTTGATTTTGTTCATTGCTGGATAAACTTCTCGATAATGTTGCATAGCGCTGAGAACTTTATTTACTGAATGGATTCGCGTAGATAAATTTATCATTTCCCTTTATCTCTGTATCCCAATGGTGCTGACGTGATAGGTTCCGGTGTTTTGCCACTGGGGCAGGGCTAACGTGATAAAAGTCCCCGTATTCTGATTGTTTTAATGCATCACCATATTGCTAATGTGTATTGATCGTATTGAGGGATAGAGATAAACACAACTATTGACTTCTGTCTAACGGAAGCCACTTAACACGACCATCAACGCATTAATCAATATTTACTTGGCCTACTTGCAGCAACAAAAAAACAAACCATTATCTCTCACAGGACATTAGGGCGCACATTCCAGTTTACATAATAAGGTCGTCTCAAGGTCGTATCAATTCAATAGTGAGAATGACTGTGTAAAGCAATTTGTCTACATTTATCGATGAGTATCAACAACGCGACTGTTGCAAAGTCACATGACATGGGCGTTATGGGATAATTATGGCTCGACACATTACGTAATAAATAGATATAATGTTAGATGATATTCTGCCAATAACTCAATTTTATGTATAAGTAAGGCCATACATGTTTTTGTCGCTATTGAGCAAAGTAATATTTGCAAAAATAGATCAGCATTTACTGTATCAAAAGCGGTAGATTCTACATCAGATTGATTGTGTTAATAGGCGCGACTACACTTCAAACGGTTTGCTAACGTGCCCAGCAGTGACGTAGATTAAAGCTGTAGGGTAGGGTCGAACACGCATGTTAACAACCCATAACGTTCAGAAAACATTGTGGCGCTGACTGTAAATAAAAGGAGTCTGCTGCATCCATTCTGGGAGAATTGCCTGGCAACGTAAACGACCGATGCAAATAAAAAAACACGGCCGTCAGAAATAAAAAGACCTTAATGCCAATCACGATGGTTATATCACATACACTGTCTCAGACCTACTTTCGCTGTTGTCGCATGGGTGATGACATACCTCAAGCAAACAACACGTATTGATTGAAATACCGTCCATTAAGGATTCGTCCAGGGCAACGTTTACTCATATGGTCAAATATTGGATATGCATACCAACATTAATAAGCATGACCGCTCAACGTTCATATTAGCAGCGTCAATATCAAATGAATGTCTATATAAGTGTACACATAGGCCGTCTCGCATAGATTGATGCAATCCCGGCGGCTATATACTGCGATAAGCAAACGTTCACTGTTAATGCACACATGGGGCCATGATAAAGGAAAAGCATTTGACCAATCATAAAAATTCGGTGATATATAGGACCCAAGTAAGATGGCTCGGAAACCATTTGTTGTTATTTATTTTTGGCTGGAATGTACGACACAACTATCGACAGAAAGATGCAGGATATGTCTTATAATCTGAATAATGTTGCAACAGCTTGCTGCAGAACAGCATCCGATCGAAGAAACGAGCTCGACACTTGGAGCTTCAATTTTGAACTTCCCATTCCTACTAGCGCGATTGGGGTGCAATAGTAGAAATATAATTGACCTTCATCATGCTAGATGAACAAACAATAACGAAACTAAGTGTCATTAGTGACGACTTTGCTGCAATAGATTTGATCTATTTATGCTGGCTATGGCATGCATTCTTATTAAGTTATAGAATATATCACGCGTAAATGTTTCGATTGTTCAGGTTAATTGCAATATTGAAGAACGCATCCCTAAATATTGCATGCAGGAATTTTATGCGAAAAAATGGCCTATTGCGGGCGGTCCACCGAGTATCGTGAATGAATATCCGCATCATGCTTTGCATTGCACCTCCAGCTATTCAGCAGTTATTTTCTGTATGCAGGCACATCGATAAACGAGAATCTGCCGCTGATTTGCGCATTTAAAATAGCGCGGGGTGTCTGACTATAGAATATTGAAAGGCTGATGCATCAATCATCAATTTTCACTGATACATATATTTCCAGAATGAATATGGCCCAGTACGTTTCGTAAAGCTAGTTTGCATCCTGTGGTTGATGTGGATGTGCATGCGCGTTCGTTAACTGTGAGAGAATGGTGAGGTGTTCGTATCGTACTAGGGGGTAGCCCTACAAGACGTCTGAGCAGACGTCTTACTCTTTCTGAAAACGACGCAATGTAAAATATTTTAGATCGATTCAGACAACTACCAAACACCAAACATACCCAAGTGATAGAGTTTTAGAATGCAATGATGTTCACGGACAATTTTATCCCTTTGCGGCGGGGGATTTCATCCATGGTAATTAGTGATAGTTCGATAAATTTGGGAAGCGGTAAAAAGTCCGAAACACAGCACCATGTTTGTTTACAAGTTCAAGTCCACGTGCATCGCGCATGCTCAGAATGATGTGACCCATCGACGACTAATACTAAGGCAATGCGGATGAGGCGGCGGGAAATCGCGGAAAATGACGCGACCCAATATTTCCCAAAATGTCGGTCATCGTATCGCGATTTGTCGAAATGATATATAGATGACATTACTTAAAGAATAGCGTCGTTCGGGGGTAAGCGTTTTGGTGAGCGATGACTTTTTTGGGTACAGTCTCTTGATATATGCTGTTTTCTAGATCCGCGAAGCAGCTCTTAAGCCAAACGCATGTTTCAAGACGCGCCCAAAATGTTGAAGCAGAATATATTTATATTACCGTTCGACCGCAGCTAACTAGGGGGTGGAGGCCCCTGTGGAATCTACACAACAACCGTGGTGGTCGAATGTCTGAAACGCCAATCGGAGTGTCGGGTTGGTGGATAGGGAACGTGGGTTTCATTAAATCAAATTATACTCTTTTATGCAGCAACCAGATCCATATCTCGCATAAGCTGAAAAAGACTTCACAAAGAAGAACAGTTTGAATGCATTTCCCTCTGTCTTAGCCCACGGCATACTCAGTAACATGTACGTTAACCTAACGAAAGAGTTCACGGGAATCTATCCCATGGGAATGTTCGGGTTGAGTACTTCTGCTATGCAAACAACATCACGAGAATTCCTTGAATCACATGTATTATATTGTGGAGCATTGGAGTCTGTAAACAAACCAGCAGTTGTTGTCAGAATTACCAAGGTGAGATATTAACCCAAACCTGCATAGCAACTTTGATTTGAAGTAAATTATATAGTTGTTGACGATAAAAAAAACGAGCAATAGTAAACGGCTTAAGATATGGCTCAGCTCATTCGTCTTCTCTAGAAAGGAACTACTTCAGCGCTGTTGTGGATTATAGTTGACGGTCGAGAAACGCATTCGTATCAGATGTCATTCTGCCTAATAGCAGCTAGGACATGAATCGCAAACAAGTCACATGGCGACTACTCCCCGGCCAGCTTTAAATCGACATCACAATCTGTTACAAGTAATAGAAGCTGCCATTTCGCGCGTGGAACATGCCATGCATGTGAAGTTTAAACTGCACGAGCCAACAATCTACCATTGGCAGTGTTATTCTTCAAAATGCTGGCATGTAATTTATTCGGCGTGCATATTGTCCGTGGAGGATGCCCGCGCATTACCATCACCTGACATAGATGCGTCCATGATAATAGATTGTACGGTGCACCTGTGCCAACATTTGCCACCAACGCCATCCGGGAGTAGGCTGATAATCACGTCAATTAGAGGTAACCTGAGCAGGAGCGGAAGAGAGGCGCGATACAAGTACTTCAGCCTAATAGGATCAAATCCAGACGAGGCCACTTCACAAGTCTGCAGGATCCGGCAATCTTATTTCCTGATTAGTCTGGGTGGCATTCGCGGAGAATACGGCTTTCCTCTCGGAGATTTCGTCTGCTGTATGCGGTAGACGTGGTGTTCTGATGAAGCTGCGGGAACCAGACACAGCTCAATTATCAACTCAATGTAAAATAACACACGACAGAAAAACATGATATGTTCTAACACATGGGCCGGTAATTAGCGAAGATGCTTTGTCAACAAGGCGTGAGGTGAGTGATAGGATGCAGAACTGTTGTGTTTCAACAGCTAGGTTCCTAAACTCGGTATCTCTTCAACCCTGTACATCGGAATAAAAATGTGCTTTTCACAGGGCATCATGGAGAGGTATGGCAGTTTGGTTTGATGTTTTCGCTTGCGCGTAGATACACGTGGTCGCAGCGTGTAAACGTGGTTTCCTCTTGTTATTTAGATAGCGCATTCAATTATTCCACAGATTTTATGGGATCGAGCAAGCATAAAATTTAGCTGAAAACTCAGCTTCTCAAGCAAGGACATGTCGACAAACCCCCGTGGTGGTTTATTGATTCTCAACATAAAGTGACCCTAATCCAGGCAACGGTCAGCAATCTTTATTGATGATGGGTACATGAGACGAATAAAACTCAGCTGTCCAACACCCTCAAAACTGAACCTAATGTCACTTAGTGTCACCATTGGCTGATCTGTCTCGCAAGTTATCCTCGTGACTGATTCCGGGTATGGGCGGCCATTGTTAATCAGATTGCCTAACGAGCTGGTATTTGATGGCATTCGACTTGCATACGCGGTTACTAATTATACCCATATCTCATTAGAAAGGTTGCTCCTGAAGCATTCATTATTACATATCCAACGCCATCGCGAAACAATTATGAGTTTTTTGGGTCATTAGATATAAGTAAAAGAGAACTAGAATATCGCCCTAAGTTAATACGCAGAAATGTTTAAACATCGGAAAGACGATTCTAATTGATTGGAACTCATTTCATCATGTGTGCCTCTCAGCGATGACGCTTTATAACAGGATGTAAAGCAAGTGAATGCACCTCTTTCACCGGAGAATCTCCGAGGTCATTCTAGACTGCGATTGAAATCTCCGCAGCGCTCATGTGGGAATCATATGCTGTGAATTACATCTGGCTGCACTTTCTCGGACTCCCACAAGCCCGCGCCGGAAATGTTATGAATAGCACCTTACATGCGGCAGGGCACAAAAGAGGTATTTGCATCCATAAATCTATCCGCCCAAACATATCACATCAGTGCTAACATATCACAGCCCCAAACAGCTGGCAACCCCAAGCTTTCCCAGCCTGTCCGGCTGCTCAATACAGCAGTATATAGCAGGTCGATTCCACGTGGACCCCGCCAGCCGGCAGACTTGCAGACAGACGCGTTGTGCGCCCAGTACCCGTCTGCCCAGCGTCTATTAACGACGGCCCTGCTGCTGCTGCAACTATTACTACTAGTTTTCTCAACGGCTTAGCACGGAGCATGTGAGCCCCACGCGATCAGCACAACACGGGTGTAGTTTATCCCTGGTTACTGGATAGCTCGTTATGCAGCAGAACTTCGACGCGCACGCGCTAACCAGGGAAGCGGTAAAGAAATGACAAAAAAATGACATGGGTGAATACGCTAGACCCTAAAACGAGAAGAAGCTCCTCACAAAGTGAGTACTCCTCTAAAGCGGCCCATCTGAGTGATCCAGCTGTTGTTTGTCTGCTTTACTCTCCGTGCTTCTTTGAGTCGACTCTTGGAAAGTGAAATCTGCTTAATCGTTCCATGGATATCTAGGGTGGAACCCTGGTACCGCCTGCAAGGCCGCAGACTGCTTATATATATGCCCGCCTTGTCGTTATTGGCGCAGACAAGTGGGGTGTAGCGCAGCGCCATGGTTCGGTTTGTTTACCTACCTGAAGCTACTTTGACACAGTACAAGGGAGCATTTTCTCAAGGAGTTGTACAGATTAGCCCTTAGAGAAGGTGCTTCGTGATTAGAATTCATTCACGGCGCTTGACTTCTATGGGCGTTCACTGGGTGAGCCCATTCACTTCCGGCATGCTTTGGAGGAAAGTACTCGGGTTTATTAAAGCCATTCACATAATTTATTGTCGCTTTCCCAGCACGGGCGATCCGAAACGGATTATTTTATTGTTCATTACAGGTAAGGTTAAGTTGTGTTTTTTGCTTTTTCGTTCTTGTTGGAATGTATAATCGGTTTGTGGAATATTAGGAACGCTGTATGAGTTGACGCTGACTTGGGTTTGCGTGTGGTCAGACCAGGACCCATCCAGTAGAAGTGGCTGTTATTGGCCGTGATTTATGGGCAGTATATATTCAATGCAGCTCGTCTGTGCCTCTTTGTGCTTGGCCTACGAATAGCCCTCACCAAGCAACCTTGATTAATATTGGGTTACAGAAGACCCCCACCCCTAAAACAGGGAGCCCGTTCGATTCAATTGGCCCTATTGTGTGCTGCATAACATCGCGGCGAGGTAGGGATTAACCCTATTGACACCGTATATCACGAACATACGAGTCTTGATATGACCCCTAATGCGCGACGAGGCTATATACACACGAGTCACGGTATTCAGAGCCTTGTCACGCACCAGGGGGCCGTATCAAGAGTCAAGTGTCGGCCTAGCACGGTACATTAGGTTATCGACTGCGACCAGGAGAACACCGCTTGTTGCCTCTCATCTCGGCAATGACTGCCTTATATCACACGACTCGTCGCTGCCCTGCTAGCGGTCAAGTGTTGTGAGTACATACAGCAGCAGCTTCATCAAACACGGGGGCTCGTTAACGTAAATAGATCGCTCTTTCGGCAGGTATACACCCTCACTGCTCACTACACTTGTGTAAATGCGCTGACGTGAAGTGCCACCTCCTAATTGACCGTACCGATGGCAGTTGATCGATAGAATCGCTGACACCGCGTGTAGCATTTGTCGTAATTGCATGGTACAACATAGCTTACAAACACATGCTATCATCACATTCCATTCCACCACCCAAAGCTAATCTATATAAGTTTCATACGATATATCTTATGATGCGATCAATGGTTTGATCAACGCTGTCGCTCTTAAGATTTTAATTTGACCCGCGGCATAGCGCATCGGAGGACTGCTGGCCTAGCATTAATATGTGTTGCATACTATTCTATTAGAGGCTTGTCCAGAGCAGAGTTTGCTTTGTACTTATGCAATTGGGCGTCCGTTTTATAGTTTTTGGCCATTCCATTTGAAGAACAAAAGATTACTGATCTAGCCTGGTATTCGCCAGAGAATAACCAGGCGCTGTGATTATGTCAAGCTTTATAAGCAGACAATGTACTTTTACACATATACTGTTCCCTTGGTTCTCTGGTCGTGGTTTGCCAATTTACAATCGAAATGTGATAACACCACTATCTAAGGCACGAATCAGCTTTTATATGACAGGTTAGGCTGGCCTGTATTGATCTAGCGAGATGGGCTGATTTCATCGACTGCAGCCAAGTGTCCCTTGACACGAAACCTGCAGCTGATGCCGTGGACGTCAGGTGTCGCGCAGTACCACCACCTTTCTCGCCACAGTGTGGAAAATATAATTGTGCGCAGCCGTCAAACAGTCACCGCGTATATCATAGCTCAGATAAGACTCAATTAAACTCGTTTTTCTATCGTCACATGATCGAAGATTTTCTGCTCCACACCAATTAGGAATGGTTTTAGTGAACAGAGAGTTGAGAACATTGACGAATTGCTACACAACTCACTTTGGTGGAATTTATGAATTGCAGCTTGCTATACATAATCTGTGTGGTACAATTGGATGATTGCGATGATCATATGGACTGTGAAATACATAATAATGAACACTTAGCTATAATTGATTTAGCGTTTTCGGGCAGTGCACTTCCGAAATATAGGGCAGCAAGTGCCAGCATTCCGAGTGGAATCGGAAACGCTGCACAAACGCCATTGTTTAAGCGGTAACGGATAGGATGCACAAAAACCGATGCCGGGTTAGAAGTAGCTTGCGCCAAGTAAAAATTGTACGTACACCGGGGCGACTGCCTTTTGGCCGACTGGTGCTGCTGTGAAATCCTGGGTAGAACCGCCGTAGGGATCAAAGCACAACATGGAGTACTACAGGTCCTCATAAAACATTCCTACTACTGCTGTCCGTCCGTTATGTCCGTAAACGAAATAAACAGCAGTCACAGATCGCACATTCACTCACCAACGCTGCACCAAATGTTATTAGTTAAAAGTTTCAGTGGTTAATTATAAACCCTAAAATCAGATCTCCACGTGGTTGTCGATTTCATTGAAAGGACAATGGCCGGCTACTACCATAGTCGTTCGCGCCAGGTGGATAATAAAGCGTTTACAAGGCCGCTGCTGGACCAATAGAGTGGCTGAATGAATCGCTGGTGTGCAATGCAATAAAGAGGCTATCTATTTCCGCTGGCGACATACACTGCCTTTCATCTCTCACAACATGGCAGACACCTGATTATATAATCACCATATCCCCGCCCTCTCGGCACGCCTCGCTCCTCACACATCACAGACATCCTTGCCTTTCAGCCAACGAAATGACCAGCAGGCCCAGGAGGAATGATTTAATGGCTCCGCGCAGTAATTAGTGCCTGCTTCCTCGTAGGGGACGCATATGCTGACGTGAATGCTGGTAATTAAGTTCGAAGCTCGATGAGTGTCACTCATAACAAACGGACCTTATGTCCGGCGGTATATAACAAGTGTCTATGCGAGTCCAATGTTTACTCAGCCTCGAATCTCTAACTATTTAATATCTCATCAGCGCAATAAGACCACTTTTTTAAAACCAATGTTTATAATTTACCGAAACACCGTACTTTGCATTTGAGGCTGAGTGTACTGTTGGAACCAAGTTGGGAACCAAAACTGAGCGTTTGCTATTGCTAACAAATAAGTGATTTCGTGTTATTGAATGAACCAACTTATCCTGTATGCACTTGTTATGTTTAATGGGTAAACGTATGATGCTGTAGGTGTAGTGAGCTTCCATTATTGGAGCGTAATAACCCTTTCATTTGTATACCGATTCATGCTTGATGTCTCGAGACGTATGGCTTTTACATTTGTCGTATGACTTTTATTGACGATCCAGCCTTTCAGTCTACGAACCATTTATCATGCTTGGTGGACGCAATAGCTCATGTTCATTTCCCGTCCATCAACGTTACGGCTTCAGCATTCAGCAGCTTGATCTTCGATGGCCTCAGATTGAGCTCATTCTTTCGACATAAGACTTGACAATGGTTATCAATGTCCCAATGCATTTGTCAACCTCGCCATCCATTGCCGTGGAACCTAACTTCATTTTATAGGGTTCGGTACCAGACTGTAAAAAATGGAATTGCATGCCGTTAGGATATTGCTGTATCTATAAATAACCACATATGTGTAAAGCGCAATTACCCGCTTGGCATGGGACCAATGGCCCGGGGCACGGTCGCATTATAACGTTTAGATATTGCACCCAAAGCAGCTAGGGACCCTTCGTCTTCCAATTATCCTCGCTCCGCGTCGTTGATAGCCTATCTTTACCGGCCCTCTACCCAAGGCCGCTAACTGTGTTAGTTCTCAGACACCTGACAAGTGCCGATGTAAAAACTCTATAGCAGTTTGTGATGCGAGACTCAAAGCAATGTACAGTCGACATTATTTTTCAGCGCTCGAAACTCACCAAGTGACTGTCTTTATCTTGCTCACGGAGAGATTATTTTTTAGAGATTATATCAATGCGTAATGATAGCATTATACGATTGTAGAAATTACAGATGAAGCCAAGTGTGGGGTAATTTCCGGTGTTCATACTGTAATACATCACTATATCCAGGTAACTTCGGCAATCAATGGTGTAATAGGTGTTTGACATGATTTAATCATTGGCTTGATGTAAAGCGTTCTAGTTGGCGCGGGTCATTTAGACACAACGACCACGCGCTAATCACCCGTTATGCTGCAGAATAAATCCAATTTGTCAGATGACTCCATTGCTTGATTGCTTTAGTACGGGTAGCTCATTCAGCATTTGCGCGGCGTGTGCTCCTCAGCGTCGACGACCTGCTGTGACTGGTAATAGCTAGGTTTGTGTGATGGATTATCGCAAATAAGGAATCTTAGCCCGCTTAATGTGCGTTTGATGCATATCTAAAGTTGGGCGCTTTCTGGTCATTGCTCCTTAGGGAAAATTCAGACATTGTAAGTCTAAACAGCTAGGTTAGCGGGTACATCGTTTAAACAGATATGTGTATTGCACCTACTAGACACTCTATGTCGTGTAAGAGTATCGACATGTACCAACTTATCTATTTCATCTTGACCAGCGATTGTTCTAATTCAGTGACAATAATAGCAGTTCTAGTTTCCTTAGAAACCAGCAACAATGAATTGTAACTGAACACTAGACTACATTGATCGGAGTATAGGTAACTGGGTAACTGGCAGATGAGATCAAGGTACCTTAGGTCTCTCCCTATTGGGTCGGGTTTTCTATGGGATTTTATTGCGTGTGAGCGCTCAATGGTCTAGGGGCGCTGGCCTGATAATGTATTTCCCCAGTTCGCACCGGCTTCACTTGAAACAACCCACGGCGGAGTACTATACAGGGGAAGCCAGATCCTTAGACCTCCTTCATCCGGGCTCCCTAGACCGTCTTACCACCACGGGTACTCCATCCATCTGTCTAACGTATTACGCTGGCCAACATACAACAGCCGCTTATCGTAGGGTCCGCTTTTCGCCATTGCGTACAAACATTCTTAACTTACAAACGTTCGTGAGAGCGGTGAATTATAGCTCAAGCGTCCCATATGCAACTATGCTGTCATCACCAGCTGAACGAATACAGACTGCCTACGCTGGCCTCTTATAGCAATCTTCATAGGCGTTCAGTTCATGTTGCGAAGGAAGTCCCTGTGTGTATACAAATACATGAAACCGACACAGTATCAGTGGATACCATAAAGCAACAGGGACGACAACTTGTAGTTTAATAGATCTTTAACAGAGAAATAAGAATCCGTTATAAACCACGATTAAACGCGCCATTGAAGTAGAAACCCGCTTTTAAGCTCTCTCCGGTCTTCAGATCTGAGACATGCTATGATACTGTCTGAATCTAATCTTATTTTGCATTTTGAACATAACTGTTGCCATGGTCATCATAAAATATGATTGAGTTACTATCACCCTATGTATATCATATATGATATTTCATATTGTTTGGTTTGAAACAATGCACTTAATGAATGTACTCGAATCTCTATGAAGCATGTCACACCCTAGTGCATTGTATGATCGTGAGCAGTGTTGGTGAGAACAGCGCCCGTGTATGGTAACGGATTGACGTCACTTTCCGATGCATCACAAGGACCGAACTGCCCCGAGCAGTGGTGGGACCATCCTGTTCACACGTGCCTAAATAAGCTGACTACATTCATCAGCAAAGATAACGCTCATTTGTCAGCCGTTGAACGTACACAACAAACATGCAGGTAGCTTTTGCATCCTATTGCGTTCACGCGTGCTGTACCTATTCAAACGTACAAATTGGCATTATTGGTGCTGTTGATGGTGTGTTCTAGCCTGTGGACGAATGCGCGCCTCTGCATGCACACCTTGATCGAACTTTGCCCGGGACGAGCTGAGGAAATACGAAAGCTTCTTAATGTTCACTCGCATGTGGCACCACCTTGTTACACGGAAGTATCTAAAGGTAATTTACGCAGGTTACTACTGTTCATTGGTTCTGCTCAACAAACAGACGACAGGGGTATTTTAATTACTGGTAACCCAACAATCCATGTCACATCATGTTACACCCCATAGCCAATTGTCCACAACATTGGCAATCCTGTAATGAAAATGGAATTATTGATTTTAGAACAAGAGGACAATGTTCTCTGTTATCGACCTATGATGCAACAAACCAGCCACTGCATAGCTACATTCGATATGAAATACGGCGTATCGGTTGACGCTAAGAGATACCCGAATGCCTGCAGGTATGCTAACCCCATTTTCAAATATATGAAATTTGTTTATTGCGAAATACATTTGAAATGCAAAATTGATATGTATTAAGAGTGATTTGATTGCAGAATTCTGGCAACTGTGCTCCGCTGCCTTCACGCCATCAAAACGGATATTGGAAGCAAATGTCCTGGGCGTGGCGCGGAGCAATATGATACTTCATATATCAAACCCGTTGTTGCACAAGTCGATAAGGACATGCGAGAGAGTTGTAGACTCAATCCACCCATAGATCACTACCTGAATCAAACAGCACGTGTATATGGATCCTCCCATGCCTCCGCCATCATTTGTTGGTCATTAGTTGCTATGGTGACACACTTGATGTTCGTTCATTGGAATACTTGGGTCACGTGACAACACACTTAATAATTTGTACTTGTTGTCGATGCGCCCCTCGTGTGACAGGAAATGTGGATTGGATTCCAATCTCTATATGTCACGTGTGATGCGCTGCATTGCTTGGCTCGACTGCTAGATGTTCGCTTCGTATAAAGTCGAAATCACATGCTATGCCTCCAAACAGGCTACAGTACTTCATCTGTTACTTATATGCATAAATATTTCGCCCTCCTTGCAATGCTGTGATAGCTTATTTGTGGTAGCTGTATGATATTTTATTGTTCTTGTAAGATTATTTGTCTCTGATTATGGATCCTCGTATTTGTGCACAAGCTGCTGGCATAATAAAGAGTTAAACGCGCCATTTATTTCACAAGGCCAATCTGGCTTGTAGACTTAAACTCTTCATTGCTGCTAGAAACGAATACTAGTTCCGGTAATTTGACAAGCAGGACGTTTAGAACTTAAACGTAGATATTCCCTGGTATCGCATTCCAATCATGCATAATATAAAACTTAGGCTGCGCCAGTCGTCATTAAGCACCTTGTTGCGATGGAACAGAGAAAAGCTTTGAGTTTGAGTGCCTTGGGCATGACTGTCATACATATCGCAAATGCGTATTTGGAGTGTGTATCTATACAGGTATATCTCATGTAGATACCGTTAAGTGTAGCATGTTTTCTCACTTCTGGAGTTTTCACTATTCTGAAACAATAAATATCTCTTAAAGTGTAAACTAAATTGCCTCATTGATTACCTGTTGCATGTTATTGTCTGAGCCCAGGGCGGCATTTTGGTTTTACCTAAAATCAACACTGGGCTCTAAATGTGACGCAGTGGCATCATGCTTGGGCTGTCCAGGACAACGATATAAATGTCTGCAGCATCAGCAGTGTTCCACATCTAACTGGTCAACTTTTTTATTTCATCCTCCGATTCTTTGTTCTCTACATCCAATTTTGATCAGTTCCTTCATATCTTGTGTTACCTGTCTTTATTCCAATAATCACCACTTAATGGTGGAATAATATTTAGAAGTGGTTGTTATCGCACGGTCACGTGGGTTATTATGGTGGAAAGTGCGATGATGTCCAAGTATGTTTCCTATTCTGTGAGTATGTTTTCCATCATCTACGTGACCATGCGCGGACATACTTGATGCGATGTCACTTAATGCGATAATTACGCGTCTCCGTGCTTCCTGATTGTGAGCTTGTCAATAAGATCATATGTAAGGTAACTATCTGCAAGTGATAGGACAGGTATTTTGTCAACTGCTGCCTGGTTAAATACATGTCTCTGCTGAGCATATTAACTAATTCATATTTTGTTATTATTAACTATAGGTGGCATAAAAAATGCTCCGAATATTTTGTATATGAGTCCTTTTCATCATGCCATCTCAGCCGACACATTTTCTGCCGAGTTCGCAAATCCTACGTTTAGACAACTCAGCGTCGATATCGGGTATTGCGAATGCAAAACTCTGCGCCTCAACCACAAACGGGAGACACTGGATGACCGTGACTTTCAGATGAAGGACATGCAACAACTGTTAAAACCGAACAAGCAAGTCACTTATGGTAAAAAAACCTTGATCTGACACTTACAAGGTGTGCGTGATATCGAGAGTGCCATACTCATGTCATACGAGCGCTGTGGTGCTCGGTGATGGGACTGCACGGTAGTTATCATACGGCTAGATTAGCAATAACTGTAAACTTGCGGCATTGCGGGAAAGATCGATATTTTTGTCAAGCTCAGATTCGTCGAAAAGTGAATGCCATGCGACCAGATAAGTTATCCATTTGTTCTTACTTCGTGGTTATTTACAACGGACGTAGTTCTCATCCATTTGCATGTATCGAAGTTGGTTCAAGCTCTTATAATGCTCTTATAGTGGGTTAATTATTTCTATTAATGCAGATGGTAATCAATGGAGATATATAGGGGGAAGGGTTGAGTTTTCCTCTCTTTGGTACATGCGGTAATCAACCCTGCTCGTTCTCATTTCCTCTACCCATAGTCTCTAGAAGTTTGTGACCCATTGTTGCAAAACAACTATCGATGTAGGCAGCTGTAAGCCAAATATGGAGCCCCTAACCAGACGGTTGCAGCCGTTAATAATGACCTTCCCGAACAAATTTGCACAGGTTCTCAACATCAATCAAGCAGATTGCTACACATTGCTGATGGAGAAAACCACTATTGAAGTGGATAGCATACTGTTCTTTCAAAATAAATTATGCAAAATGACATTGATGACCGTAGCTGTACAAACGTCTGACCAAATTTATTAACCATTTCTTATATGTCCAGCAAGCAGTACAGATGAACATATGAACATATAACATATATATATATATATATATATATATATATATATATATATATATATATATATATATCTATATATATATATATATATAGATATATATAGATATATATATAGAGATACATATATATATATATATATGTACATATGTATATATATATTTATATATATATATATATATATCTATACTATATATATATATATATATATATATATATATGTATCCATATAAATATATATATAAATATATCTATATAGATATATATATATACGTATATATATATCGATATATATATATATATGTATATATATATATATCTCTATATATATATATATCGATATATATATATATATATATATATATCTATATAGATATATATATATATATTTAGATATATATAGCGATATATATATATATATATCTATATATAGATATATTATATATCTGTATCTATATATCTATATTTATATATATATATATCTATATATCTCTCTCTATCTCTCTCTCTCTATATATATATATATATATATATCTATATATATATCTCTATCCTCTATATATATATATATATATATATATATATATATATATATATATATATATATGACATCCATTCTTGATACAATATAATGCACCACTATCTGATTGGAAACTTCCTATGGCGACGCACCTACGTTCATGTATTGTAGCATGCATATGCTCCATTGTACCGTATCGTTACCGCACCTTCTGTTGCGTAACCCAATCGGTTCAGAGGAAGTTGCTAATTCTTCCCATGTTGATTAATGCGGATATATGGCATCACTGATATGCTTCTATTATCACCGCAATGCCTACTTTCCATGATGAATTACACCATTCACTAACTCCCGCAGGATTTTGGCATCACTCAATCTATTCTATCAATCTTTGTTTACACACGTTTGCACGCAACTGCGAAGCATCTAGCACAAATGTAAACCATCAAAGACGATGCCTGCTCTAAGGGCCAGGAGTAATCGGTAGTGACAGGTGCATTGAACCCGGATATATAGGGAAACGGTAACGGGTGAGTCGACGCAAATTTCCACCGAGGTAACATATTAGCAGCTGCTTCCGGTTCCGACAGAAATAATTTTACACGCCTGGAACTGATAAAAATAACAGGGCACAGCAAATAGTTCTTAACAGTGATAATTCCGATTCCTATTAAATACATATTAATTCAATATGGAATAAACCGATCGACTTTATTATTTGCTGATTGCTAGGATTCATTAATCGCACTCATACTCCATTAATTAAGCAAAATGATGGTTGTAAGGCCTCGCCTCGAATATTCGACTCAGTCGTGGTCACTGCGTCTTCAACAAGACATGGAGATTTCAGAAATGGTTTAGAAGCCTCCCAATAAATACGCAATTTTGGTATGAGTGATAAATTGTATGAGGATACGCACGCGGTTGTCTAACTTAAAACTCGATCATTTATGAAGTATTCGATGGATGAGTACGAACTGATAGATCACTTTACTCCACCATAAACCCAAGTTGCTACTACCACCTATTCAGAGTTGTCAGGGTAGCCAGGATTTACCTAGAGACAGGTGTTTGTCATATCGAGTTGTTATTTGATGGGGCTGCTTACTCTATTCAGTATGCACGTCATTGCTCGTATAAGAAAACCGACTCTCGAATGTATATATATTTCAGATTATGGTTAATATCAAGTAACTTGCTAAACCAGATTATATCTATTGGATTGTACGGATATTGCATGTTATCTAGCGTCAACACAATGCAGGAACTTACAACCAGGAGTAATGAACATGGTATGAGTATTGCATGGTCCGGCTTTTCCATTCATTCTTTAAATAGGTGAGAGAGAGAGAGAAAGATATATATATATGAGATATATATATATATATATATATATATATATATATATATATATATATATATATATATATATATATATATATATAGAGAGAGAGAGAGAGAGAGAGAGAGAGAGAGAGAGAGAGAGAGAGAGAGAGAGAGAAGAGTGAGGGGGGGGAGACAGAAAGAGGAAATAGTGCCACATACCAACCTATACATATCCGCCGTACACTTCTATAGGCGAGTTAGGAGGGAGGAAGCCAGGAAAGTTAAATAGGGAACCATGGATTTTTCTGCCTTCAATAGCGGTCTATGTTTTTGCTGCTAAAAATACAAACACGCGATAGTAAGTTCTACTATGTTGATAGAAGAAAGAAAGCATAGCAAAATACTGATAGGCATCTCAAGAGTGAATCATGCGTACACATCGCCAACATACTCCTACAGTGTGATATGATATGCAATATACATGGTGATCATGACCCTACGGGAATTGTTCTACTGCAGGATATCGAGCTGATTTCCCAAATGATGCCGCCCTTTATGCGATGCAGTAAATTATCAAGCTGCTGTTCTACAAAGTGGCACATTAGCCTTCTCGGTGGGATGTATTTATAGATAGAATAATATTGGGATCTGCGGTATCTAGGCTCGAACATTAACTTTTGTGTGATCGAATCTAGAGCCCGTTTTCTATAACTAATATAAATTTTGTATGCGCCTATTTATTAAGCGTTCTTACTTAGTTAATCATTCAACTAACGACATTGTTCTTAAAACTCGGATGCAAATATTAAATGGTTAAATGAGATGTCGTTGTTCATGGTTTGATATATTAGCAGGTTATATAAGCCATCTATTCGCAGATCGGTTCACGTTGCGGTAAGTGGCGCATAGAATTGCTGAAAATGTTAAGCAGTACTCCGTTCAAGGCCATTCCGGAATCAGCGTCAAATTACCTTGTTTCCCTTGTACATTTGAATGGGCCATGGGACAGCGGCTCGCCACTCGTCAACCTAGTTATTTGCTTTATCAGCCTTTTGTAGAACAGTGAAGTAGGAAGGCAACCTCGACATTACGAATAATTAACTGTGCGCTATGCCCCGTGTCTCTAGAACCAACATACATTGATCTATTTCCCTTAAAATTCATTCACATATATCCATATTTCCCTAACTCAAACAACCAATTTTTTTATATAGGTATCGCAATGCTTATCAGAAAAGATGGAATGCCAAAAGTGACATAATAGCTACTTCCGTGACATCAGACGTTAGCATTGTAACCTATTTGCTTGCTTTTATTTCAAGATTGTTGACGGTTGCCAGGCCTTTCTATGCACAAACATGTAATCTACAGGTGTACTTCCCATTTGAATTCGTGATAAGCTTGGTGCATATTTCAAAATATTGAAGTGATTTGGATAGTTCAATATTAGATTCTGACGACGTGAGATTTTGATCAAGAATTTATGCCGCCTTGGATATTAAGCAATACACCATTATCATTTAAGTAGGCAGCTACAGTTTTGCAAAATCATTGCTGTTAAAGTTAACTGAAAAAGCAAATGAGCTTTTACAAATGCACTTGGGAAGCACGGGCGCAAAATCGCCTCAGTGCGAATGCAGTTTGTACATACATTTATTTTCTTGCTTAAAGCAAAGCATTGATCAAATAACTCGTTAAGATTATAGCTAACATCGACAAACATCAGCAAATGCGGGGTTATGGTTCCTGATAATTTAAAACTAAAACAAGCATGTAATCAAAGAGTGCTATGACTGCATTGTATCGATTTATAAATCACAGTGCATGTAGGTACATATGAAAATGGTAACAATGAAGTTACGTTTGCGTTTCACTATTATGCAAATCAGAGCCCTTTGGCTGGCTTTGGTGATGAATACTCAATAGTTGGCAATATAACCTGCTGTTCAACAATAACGCTATGACACACGTGATCCGAATGTTATCAGATGCGTTGCGTGTAATGCAAAACGTCTCTATCATTCAAAACAAGCCGACTGTATGTTTTAACACGTATATGTCAATTTATATTGCGAATTAGAATAGCTGAAATCTGCCAAATGTTGGTAAACATATTTAAACGGCATTCTACTTCGTTCCTGATTGATTAACTCGAAATCGTCTCTGCAGCTTATTACGGGATCACCGCCGTAGGAAAGACAGTTTCGTGTATTAAAATGTCTTATTGTCCAGTCTTACAAATCACTTGCTTGTTCTATTTCAGAATGAGGACACACACACGCCTCACAGCGTCTGTCTCCAAAGTCTAATCAATTGGCGATAATTTGATAATATATTTGGAACTTTTATCAGTCAAAGCAGTAAAGCAAATCTTCATGGAATAGCATATTTTCAGCAAGCATGATGTTGATATAGGAAATAAAGACAATGGAACATCTACGTGGCATATGGTTTCAACGAAAATGTTTGCCTTTTCCACATTCAAATATTGACACCCGTATGCCCAAGAATCAACGGCATGTAACTTTTTTGCAACGTACACATATGCATATTCCCTCTAACAACCACACAGTATGATATGTTAATTGACAGATGACTATATACGGCGATTACTACTTTATATCCTATTGGCCTGTTATAAGCTAACGAATGGTCGTTAACTGAAGATGAAAACAACAAGATGCGTGATCATTACCAATAACAGCGTGCTTCGCATTTTAAACAGGAGCAATATATACTTGTATTAGTCAAACCATGTTGGAAATTAAGTTTTCACTCCAAAGAAATTAAAGACGTGTTCATGTCACAACAAACTGAGCGTATATCTTTGTATTCGCAATAAATGGTTTACATTTAGAGTATAGTTTGCTTACCACCCAGGGCTACGTCACAGTATTGCTTTACATGGTAGTTTTCAAGGCTTAACGCATGAATGGACGCTAAGACAAATATTCACGAAACTTACCGTCGAGTTTCAAACATGCGTGTAGGAATAACAATCGAAGCATATGGTTAGTATCTTCACGTTTAAAATTTGGTTTGATGAAATCACATTTGTGGAGCTATATATGCAAACTATTTTGTGCAAGAATTAATAGTGTTAGGGGCCGGAAAAGTCACGTCCAGGAAGCTGTCTGGTACTTGGTTATAACAGTCTCTGTATTTGGTGCCAACCTAGACAAATTTATGCTACGTAAGAATCTATGCGCAAGCATGTTACACGGAATCAAATGGTTCAATGCATTTGGCAAGATAATGTATGAAATCAGAAACCGGTTTAACTGATCCCTAATGAATAACAAATGTCAGATAAGCAGATAAAAGAGTCGATCTTCAGTTTGGCTTAGAACCAACGACAATCATATTGTGGCACACTTACATTACATGCAATTTATATTACTCGCGTCTCGTTAATATGTATGTATTTTAGATAAGCTCAAAGTAAAGCTGACGCCGCAATATTATGTGAACGACTGCAAGAGTAATGTTGTGTTTCAAGGCAGGATGGCTCTAATTTGCGCACCCATCGCTGGTTTCCAGAAGTGTTCTCTCCAGTTAAGTCCTATATCTAAAATAACTACTAAATTAGGGATGGGTTGGTTTTTGATGAAGAAAGCAGGGATTTCGTGTTTTATATTGGTACCAAAATAAATGACTTTAGATTTTGAAAGAGAAAAGGTCCCATTTAGAAGCCCAATTTTGAATTTCGTTAAAATGATTTTGAGTAAAATTACCTCTAGACCAGATGGCTTTGTTGTCTGAATATTGTCAGTACTATGATGAGGTCGAAAAACAGTTGGGTAAATTTGGTTTAGTATTTGTGGTTTAAACGAAATAATGAACACTTCCCATTGTATGGCGGGTATTTTGAATGACAATTTGTGAGATATATTATCGGGATGTTAGTATACAATCTAACTAGGCATCCATGATTAGCTACTGTACTGTCTTTAGGCGTAGCAACACATTTGGCACTTCCAACAACAACAACCGTCCAACAATGCAGCGAATACACACATAGGGTCACATAGCTTGTTTAACCATTGAAATTGCGGTAGGAACCATTATAACCATGTTACATCGAAAGAGAAAATGAATGTGTAAAATTAACTGTCCGGCATGAATTGGAATACTTCTGACTTTAATGTGGTGCTTCTTGGTCGACGACCCTTGTATTTGGAGCTGGTTGTATATTGCGCCTTTCCCCGCCTAGCAGCTAGAAATCCAGTGCCAGTCAACCGGCCCAAACAAACGCCATAAGCTAGAACCCGGATGCTTATCAGCACGCGATATACGCAGTGACAGCGACAGAGCTGTCGCATGTCGATACAGTATTGGTAAATGCTACAAATATAACAAACCTTTTATATCATTATACTACCAGTATGATTATGGAATGCTGAGAAAAGTGATCCGCGGCTTAGCTCGTACACAGCCTGTATGTAAGGGAATATTTGTGCATGATCGTGTGTTTCCAGAAGATATAGTGAAAAGAAGATACCTTTCTTCAAAATATACCAGTTCTGCTTACAAGACCGTAATTTGTCTTCATCCATTCTGTTGGTTTTGACACACCAGCTGCGGAGTTGCAATTCAAGAAGCGAATACATGTTAGCATGTGATATTCGCATTTGTGAAAACATTTTAGAAGCTCACCAGTTAGCTGTCATTAGGGGCTGTCAGCTGTTGCGCTGCGAACAGCTACAGTTGAAGGCTAAGGAAGATTAATTAGATAATTTTACTGGGGCAAGACACTATCTCTGTATTTGATAGTACCAACCAACCAACCCCCACCCCGCCACCCCCTCTAACCCCTGGTTGACCGTGTTTATTGTCTGCCATCTACATTGCACTTGCCAGAAACTAATGAATTGTAGGGACACGCGATGCACGCATTACTTATGTACGACAGTTTAATGCAGGTTGTATGGTATATTGGATGTGATCCCTCGAGTAAAAGACCAGCCTGACACTAATAGGCCTATTGCATGGCTGAATACATGACAATTAGACAGGTAATTTGTCATAAAGCACGAATACATTATGCCTGGTGACCCATAACACATACATAAGGAGAGACTGACTACAGTAAAACGAATATTAGCGCTTGTGTAATAGCATGAATCTGGTTTCGCAATCAAGAATGGTGTTACCTTAACTGTACATAGCAGTGAATTTAATAATATATTCGTGTATAAGCAGGGCCTATTAATCTGAACATATTCTGGCCTTGCACTAACTAGTATACCAGTAACCTGGATAAAAGCACCAACTCGAGCGATCGGTTGGATCTACGATAACTTCCGTAGCATGATTAAGCGAAATTGGACAGGGCATAACGCATTTATCATATTTTATCATGATTTTTGATCACTTCAATAATGAAACTCTCAGCCTGATCATGCGCACTTGCTGACTTTGCAACTAGGCGCAATCCAACCATTAGATATGATCACCAACGAAGTAGATGTTGCAGCACAGAAGCGATCCACTTACATACTATAGATAGGGTTTGTGTTATGGTTACATACGTACCGCTCACATTTATTCATTATCCTGCAATGAGGTCGTGAAGAAAATACTGATGTAGTAGACTAATGAGATACGATTAAAAGGGTTGTTCAAAGAATGGATTTAATGCAATTGTGTATATTGTAGTGGTTTTAACAATTGGTATTCGAACGCGTTGTGTCCCATGTTGTACTGACTGCTAACGTCCAGGTATTGAAATGACTTAAAACGCGATGCTATCATAATGGATGGATATAATCGTGCGTTAAAAATGCTCTATCCGTGATTTCAAAAGTTTGTTAAGTCTACTGTCGGTCATCAATCATAATTAGTGTCTTGGTGTCCAGTTTTTCAGCGTGTGTTTTACTGTGAATGATGAAGCACATGATTACCATTCGATGACGAATGCAGATCACAAGATTTGCTGAAGCAGAATACATAATGGCCTGTGTTTCGCACAACAGGTAGCTATATGATTGGCAGATCGACACTACAATATTTCCAGTAATGCTGTTTATCATTTAACTCACTGAGCAATCATGCAAATCATCAAAACATGATTAACTTGCATAATGGTAAGCTTTATTGAATTATTAAGATAATCACAAGAAGTGAACACGACTGTGAGTCTTGGGTACAAACTCACATGATAAGGCCTCCGCCTGTAGCACCTAAAAGATGTCGAGCTGTTTAGCTGATTTTATGTTCATGGCAACATAGCGTGCAATCGTCGACACTAACGGGTGCTACGTGAAGTATTATTACCAATGCATAAGGCATTTTCTGAGATAGTTGCACATTTGCCACACGATAAATATCGTACATGCTGTATTACACGCCATCTAATTTTTCTATCGATCATATGGAACATGCGACTTAACCGAGTGCTAGTAGTGTCTCTCAATAATAGTTAGATTTTTTGCTTGTGACAGTTCCCATAGCCGCCATAGAAAACACAAGTATAGGAAAGATGCATTTGTGGTATTTCACTTGAGAAATGACACTGCGTTTCTGTTATTCATAAATAAGCTCCTATGACCTTGAATGAATGATTGTTTTGCTCCCTATGGTGCAGACAGAAAAAAGAAGCGATAAGAGTGACCGGTGAATTGGCACGAAATCGCTATCACGTCCAAATATTCTATTAAATGAAAATACAGTATTTACTAAGCAAGAAAATTTTATATATTACATTAACACCTCCTATAGTGTTTCTAGAACATTTGCCTGAAGGTACTCCAGACAGGCACTCATAACGCTTGCATACGAGCGATGGGTGGCCGTTCACATTTATACCTCGCGTTAAGCGTGCACAACAATTGGTTATTCTTTGTGATGACTAATTCATCACCCTCTGGTCTCTTTGCCTCGCTTGGTGAGTCGCACAAAAGGGCACCTTCAAACATATCATTCATTATCCAACTAAGCTAAATTTTAAATGCAATTATCAATCTCTATAACATATATATAGGCTTAATTGGGTTGAAAGACTTTTCTCCTGTATCAACAATGCAAACATATCTAACTATCCGCAAGGCAACTACCAACTATTGGTCCCTGACTTAATTCTAAATGCGATTACATTTCCGGTTAAATTCATGGTGTTTATTTCTTTGTAGCAATCAGCCTGTACAAAAAACTGTTCTCATTACCACAGTTCATGAGTGTTGATAAGTTGCTATTCCGTAAGTTTGTGTCGCCGGTCTTACATTAGAGGACATACCGTCGACATCACAATGTGATTTGAATCGAAAACTAGTAGTCAATCAATACCATACGGTATTCATTAAGTATCACCTTTGTGTCATTCGCTGTTCATTACTTGATAGCAGGAATGTAGGCTTTGAGTATAACGAATGCTTACTACGACGCCAAAATGATGACATATGCATCGTCCGTCCCTCGCCAACACGCCACATCTCTACATCGATAACCTATGAGGACCACCAGATCCCATTAAATTTCGCCAATGTTCCGTTTTAATGGTACTAAGTGTACAGGGAATGTTTATAAACATGGTTTCTTCCGTCTTGGTGACAAGGTAATGTTATAAAGATGGTTTATAACTGTAAGTCGTGCAACTGCGCAGCTTTCGCTGTGCAATTTACACTACTCTCTATCCATTAAGCGATTCCAATGACCAGAGGGATGTCCAAGCATGCTTTGCATAATTCAACCTATGGTTCCTCATTTGACTTTAGAACACGGTATTGAGAATGGATATATCTACAATGGATCGCAGATGCATTTCGTTCGGTCGGACCAATACAATCTGCAGAACCAGGTGCAGGGAGCCCGGAATGACTGGAAACGAGCACCTTGCACACGTGAGAAAACCTCGCAAATATTTGAATAAAGCAGCTTCTGTATATTGACAATCAGCATTATGGTGACCCAGGGCACGCTTTATTAACCAGCAAATCATTATACTAATCCTTTGTATATCTCAGGCAAATATCAATGAACCCACACAGTTGTTGGCGCCTTCAGATTTCTAATATACGTTTATTACTTTCAGTGTGTACGCGTTATGTAGGGATTGCTGATCATTGTAGTTCACTTAAGAAGATACATCATATCCACTCAATACAAGGCCACTGGTGAATAGGCAACGAATTGCCTGACATCCCCTTGCGATAACGAAAGGGTCTCGATTGCACAGTACGCTACTTATCTACCCAATTGCAGCGCATCTCTTGACACTTTCGGGAGAGGTCCGGAAATTTCAACAACGACACAGCGTAATCAAGTGTAATCAAAAGCGCTAGAAATAATGCTATTTGTCAATCCCATGGGTAAACAGCGCAAAATTGTACTATGTGTTATCAATTGATCTACATCGACTTCCATATAAAAAACAAAATACATTCAAAACGCTGTATTGAGTGCGTAGTTGGTCATAAGATCAAATAATAGTACACTTTGATCTTGCAGTATTACTTTAACACAATCGCTGTTCCGTACATTCTAAATAATGTGAATCATATTTCATTTAAATGGCCGAGTCTCATCAACGTTAAATCCCTTGAGATTATCAAAGCGGCCGGTGTGTAAGTATTACACAAAACGACAAGTGAATTCACCGTTCCAATTCCAGTTTCGGTCGCACCAGTAAATGCATCCCCTGTGGAATGATAACTTTCCGATATCTAACAAGAACGCTTCCCATTTAAATTTAAAATGAGAAACATGAAAAGTGCAGATAGAAAGATAGATGGAGACGCAAGTTTTATTCACTCTGTCAATATGAGCCTAAATTAAGTTGATGATCTGCCAAGTTCAACATATTGTTATGCATGTGGTTCATTTTATCAAGGTATAATCTGAATTAACAAAGTGATAACAACAGCAGCAGCTACACTGATTTGCTTCACTAATCCCGTTTGTTTACACTATTTGTTGTACTAGGTGGTAATTTAGTTATTTTTCGCCGACGTTCACTGGGCATCTTTCATGGTTTGCTTCCTAATGTAACGTGCCCATATTAATGACTGATGCCTTGGGTTATGCAGTTATCTAAGGTGCACTGTGGTAACATCATTCCGTTCTTTTTTGGCAGCTCCTAAGGCCAAACGCTTGATGGAGTCGGCTTCATGTTAGATGTAGGATGAATCTTTTGTGTTGGCATTGTTTTCTGATCTAATTGAGCGCACTATAACTATAAATCAGCACCTCATTATTTTAGTATTACACGCATATCATTACATTTTTGCAACATAAAGAATACGACCAGCCGCCTCTTTATCGTGTAATGGATCAAGCGTACTGTACCTCCCGATATATGATATTATACTACATTTACTTGTCAAAGCTGCAGGCTTGCAATGTGCAAAAATACCGACTATGATTAACAGTGAACAGACTATTCTACTACTTCTTCTCTGAGCATAATATAAACTAGCAATTGTCCTGCCCATAACAATGGTCATATTAGCCTCATAGTAATATATAGGTTGATTTTCTTTTAATTTCGGCCAACTGGTGTGTAATCGACCCTACTCACCTAAGGGGAAGTAAAAGGCACCAGTTGACCGATTGATATAATCATACTACAAATCGTTCAACTAGACACAGTTATTAATTATATATATCCATTCAGTATTTCACCATCAGCAACCTATCGCACTAATTTAAAAAAAGGAACGCATAGATATGGTTTGAAGTGGAATAATCACGTGAATAAATGTCCAAGAGCACCATTCGACTGCTAAATTTCTTCTTCTTCTTCCATTATATGACCAACTTCAATAGGTTGAAGACTTTTGTCAATTAGGTTGCGCAATGAGGGAGGAAATATAAAGTAAAAAGTGAGAATAATGTACAGTGAAGAGTTTAGAAAGTAGAAAAATTAGGAGTTAGGGAAAGTAGGTGGCAAGTTGAGTCTTGAAAGCATCAACTGTGCTAACTGACACGACGGAAGTATCTAGCAGATTCCAGTCTCTGATTGTTCTCGGGAATAATGATTGCTTATGGCGTTCTGTTCTGGATGGAAGTATCTTGAAAGCATGAGTTGGACTGTGTCTTGAGGTTCTTGTTGGCGGGTTGAGGTAATTGGATTTGTTTATACATATACTGTCATTTGTGATCTTGTCACTTTACGCCGTTGTTCCAGTGACTTCCACTTAAGGTCCTCCAACATGTCAGTGACGCTTGACCGGTTGTGGTATCGATTTTTTACAAAACGGGCTGCTCTTCGTTGTACCTTTTCCAGGCATTGGATGTCACCTTTCGCATATTCTACTGAAGGTCTGACTAGGCTGAAGTAAGCTTGTTGTTTTATAGAGGTAGATGAGATGTTTAGATTTCTTCTCAGGAAACTGATGGTCTTGTTTGCCTTAGCTGATATATAATTGTTGCCTCCAGTTCAGGAGTTGATGGTGCATCCTAGGTATTTCGCCGAGTCGACATGTTCTAGTAGGTGGTTATTAAGTTTGCAGTCATACTTGATTGGATGTTTCTTATTGGAGATTGTCAAGACTTGGCATTTCTGGGGGTGAAATTCCATTTTCCATTTTTGTTCCCATTTTGCAAGTTTGTCTATGTCTTCTTGGAATACTTTACAGTTGGATTCGGAGGTGATGGCCAGGTATACTATGGTGTCATCAGCAAAGAGGCGTACTGTAGATTTGATGGTACTAGGTATGTCGTTAATGTAGTAGCGAAATAGGGATGGACCAAGAACAGAGCCCTGTGGAACGCCAGATTCGACTGGGACTGTGTTTGAAGAGTGACCTTCTAGGACTACTGTTTGGGATCTGTTGGAGAGGAATGCCTGTATCCACTTGACGGTGTTGTCTTGAATGCCGTAGTGGTGAAGCTTATGGAGTAAGAGACTGTGGGAGACTTTGTCGACGGCCTTTGAGAAGTCCATTACTAGTACGTCTGTTTGCTTCGAGATTGGTCATGATATCATTTGTGAACTCCAACAGCTGGGTCTCACATGATCGTTGCTTCCGGAAACCGTGTTGGAGGGGATACAGGATGTTGTTGGACTCTCCATGTTTCATGATGTTGCTTCAGCGATTTGTATTTAGAGATGTCTTGGTGATTGTTCGACTTTTTCTTCCTGCTATATAGTCTATCCCGTTTCTTAAGAAGCTTTCTGATTTCAGGTGTGATCCAAGGGCTCGAGTCCTTCTTTTCGGCTTGTTTATGAGGAATATATTGTTTTGTTGATTCTTCAAGTTTCGCGGTGAAGTATTCCCAAAGTTGGTCAACAGTCTTATTTTCATTGTGCATCTTTCTGATGGCATCATGGAGTGGTTCCATATCTGACTTCATACTATTCCACCTTGCTTTTTTATAGAGTGGTATCTGTCTTCGGGCTTGGGTGTTTATGACTGGACTAGTGTTTAGTTCAACATACACTGCGTCGTGGTCTGAGATACCTGGTATGACATGTGTGCGTACGACTTTACTAGGTGAGTTGGTTATCATCAGATCCAATATATTTTGACTTCGTTTTGGTTCTTCTACCAATTGTGTAAGGCCATTGTCATCCAGTATTTCCGCAAAACGGTGGCGGAGCTTAGTATGTTGGGTTCCAGGTTTTACAATTTTGTTCTTCCAGTCCCAGCCGGGGTAGTTGAAGTCACCTCCAATTAATATTAAGGGATCTCTCATGGATGATGCTCTGTTGAGGGATTCTTCAAATTGTTGTTGACTTACTTCGTCTGATGTTTTTGGATTGTAGTATGAGCATATGTAAAGTGTTTTTTGACCAGTCACTTCGATTTTCGCCCATTTTATTTCACGATCTGTTTCGAGCTCGGGCACATCCATGGAGAGGTAGTCTTTCTTGACTGCTACAAGTACGCCACCTCCTGTACTGCCAGTGCGGTCCTTTTTCCAGAGTTGATAATTGTCAGGGAATATCAGGGAGAAGCTGTTTTCAGTGGTGATTGACTGGAGAACAAAACATACTGTTGAATAGTTCGGGTTGTTGCAGATTACGCAGTCCCAGCGAATAGCACTATCTTCTTTGAGTATGCTATAAGTGCCTGAGTGTACGTCTTGGCAGTCTATATGATACCATTGGCCGAACGTGTCACATACAATTGCCCTATTGTCCCATGTGACAGGTTGGTCACAGGTTCCACAAGGGTAAATTGTACTGTTATTGGCTGGTCCAGGATTCAGTTGGATGTCATTAACATTTGCTAGCATGATCAGACTGAGGTATAGAAGATAGCATTTGTGGTGTCTAACAACATCAAGCTGAGAGTTCTTCTGTTTGGATAGGAAATTTAACAGATAAGTTGTTTGGTTATGGTAAAAGTTTTCGTCAGAGGTTGTCCTTATGACCGTCGGGATTCCAAGGTTTGGTGGGAAGTTTATGACTCCTGGGTGCTCTGGAAGGAGGAATTTAACAACAGCAGCTAATATAAATAAGTACATAGGCATTTTGGATGTCAAAACTGGTTAACTGTGTTGGGAATTTAACCTGTATATCGTTTGTTTACATTTGATTTCCCGCCGGAAGTTCAAAATTTCTTACACCGGAGACTGATGAAAATCTCGCAAAACTATTGTAAATGCCAAATTTCCCGTATCGAGCGTTCTTTTCCGCCAGAAGTTGTTCGGATTGACGAGGAAGATACCAGAATGGAAGTTCTGGGTGTTTTTGTGTCATTAAGAAGAGTTTAGCAGTGGATAGGAAAGATTTTACTCCCGGAGAAGATAAACGTTTCTGCACTTCAGCGCATGCGCAACCCAGTCTGGCACGAGGGTTGATAGCATTACCTCACTCAAATGGCAACAAAAACCAAGACGATGACACACCTAGCGTCTTACAACTATCTACAACTAGTAGTTTGATTACGAAATGTTTGAAAGGTTTGATAGAGTGGAAACGACATTTCAATCATTA
The DNA here is from genome assembly GCA_034190875.2 of Urechis unicinctus. Lineage (NCBI taxonomy): Eukaryota > Metazoa > Annelida > Polychaeta > Xenopneusta > Urechidae > Urechis > Urechis unicinctus. Next base: position 63,020,343 of record CM067343.1, on the reverse strand, counting down.
CCTTCCAGCTTGAATTCGAATATTTCGAACACGGGTGTGTTTCTAGGTGGCTCATCCTTGTATTGTAGTTGCCAGCAGCCAGACGTCAAGTGCAAATCAACAGACCCAAATACACGCCCAAGGCTGGAACTAGGGAGGTAATCAGCTAAGATAAGAGCCGTGACTACTGCAGAGAGAGTGTCAGCATAATCAACAAATACACCAAACCATTCATATTATTATACTACCAGTATAAATATGGAATGCTGAGAGGGTGATCAGCAGCGTAGCTAGAACAAAGCGTCTGTGCATGGGAATGTGACTGATTTATGTTCATTGCAACATAACGTCGAAATGTTGTCACTAACGGGTTATATTTGGAATAGTATAACCTATGCATAAGGCATTTTCTATGGATCTGAGATATTTGCACATTTGCCTCACCATATCTATTGTGCATAATATATTACTCACCTCCCATTGGCCAGCTTATTTATGCTATCGATCAATGTCCTCTACAGCTAGTGCTTTATTTAGACCTACTAACATATAGCACCCATTTGCATGCGATCAAAGAGGCAGCCACTTCAATGGAATTCGTATTAATGGCGTGAGCGTGAGAGGGAAGCTCTCTGCATTAATAAGTAATTGTCAGCACTTAAGTCGCGAAAGTACGACTGTATTGGGGCTCAGACTAACCAAAGCGTTAAGCAGTGGCGGCTATAGTACCATTACATCCAAGAAGGTATGATGATAGTTTATGATCGTTCTAATTACTGTCCTGAACATGCGATTTAACCGATAATAATAAGATTACTTGTTGGCGACAATTCACATCGCCTTCATGGATAGCAGGGTAGAGGGTAGATCTATGTGTGGCATTTAACTTGCGAAATGAGCACTATGATTGTGTTATTCATAAACAGGTTCCTATGAAGATATTGTTGGTAACACATCCACTGCCCTCAATAAGGCTTTGTGAGGTTGATTATTATGACTGTTTAGCAGACTAATGAATATCGAGTAACACATTATTACTTGATCAGACAGTTCTCATATGTCGCCGGCCTCTGTTTCTAGGCGCAAGAAACAATGAATTGCCAATAGATGTATT